>OX104113.1:41062257-42262257 GCA_944474755.1 Limnoperna fortunei
CATCTGGATCCTCATCGTTTGACCATGACCTTGATTTTCTGGTTGAGTGACTGACAATATTCAGCACATTATAATAGACTGGGTAAGGTTTTATGAGCAACTCCTTAACTCAAGAACTATAAGTTCTAGGTAGATGAAACTTGGTATGCATGAGCTCCACTAGTAGCTTATTACATCTGTATCCACATCTCTTGACCTTGACCATGATTTTCTTTGTTCATTGACTTTGACAATTTTCAATACATTATAATAGACTGGGTAAGGTTTTATGAGCAACTCCATATCTCAAGAACTATAAGTTCTATGTAGATGAAACTTGGTATGCATGTACCAAAGTAGTAGCTTAGTATAGCTGCATTCCCCATCTTTTGATCTTGACCTTGATTTTCCAGTTGAGCGACTTTGACAATTTTCAATGCATTATAATTATAATGCAATTTTAAGAGAGATATTTTTCCATGAGATTTATAAATGCATGAATTTATAGGAAGTTACTGCAGGTCAAAGATACTGATAGTGCCGACAGGCCACACATACTTTAGTGTTCACTCTTGTTTTTCAACAGAACAGATAACAGACTTATCTGCATCATATGATATATGAAGAATAAATGAATGACCTACTTTGCAATACCTATTTTACAAACCTTTGAGTGGTAACAATTTCATGATGTTTGAAGGGACGTATTATGACCTAACAGTGACACTGTCTAAAATCTAATTTTTCTTTTAAGAAAATGGAGAAAATGAGTTTTTAGTGATTAAAAATTATAGAAATTATGGTATTTGATTAGTTAATATCATTATTCATGCTTTGTTAGTGATAAATTTATTTATATTTTAGACAAAAAGAAGTGTGTGGGGAAAAACGCTCCTCGTCAGAAATGGAGTGAGGATGATGGTAAAGAACTTGAGTTGTTTTCTCATAATCTGAAAAACAACCGCTGTCCAAGACACGCAGAAATTCAGAAAAAATGGGGATAAGCAAAAAAAAAATTGAGGGAATATTCACAAAAGGAAAGTAGAAAAAATTGAGCAACATGATACAGAAACTCAAAAACAAGTCATAAACAATGGTCACTATGTGCGAAAATAAATTTTGTGTCCCCTGCTGTAGGCACATTTGACACAGAAGTATTGCTATCAGTGTTGTCACTTTTTGCTAACCTGTAACTTCTTCAATGCATTTGTAGCTCCGACTAAACTTTCAGGATATCTTGATCAGAAGATTTTGATTTTACTGATTTTAGGGGTTTCCCATACCAGTCAGGGGACTTACTAAAACAGGTATAATTTCTAATGATTTTTGTAAAAGCTTGAAATCTG
Organism: Limnoperna fortunei; assembly: GCA_944474755.1. Taxonomy (NCBI): domain Eukaryota; kingdom Metazoa; phylum Mollusca; class Bivalvia; order Mytilida; family Modiolidae; genus Limnoperna; species Limnoperna fortunei. The sequence continues at coordinate 41,063,583 of OX104113.1, forward strand.
ACTTTAATGACAATTGCATCATTTTTTTTATTAAAAAGTTCAAACTATTATTATTAAAAAGAAATAACATGTTTGCACTTTATGTATAATTATGTTATCTGAATATGTAGTGCCCCTTTTTTATATAACTTTTTTGTTTTAAGTCTGATTTTGACAATCTTTTTTAATATGCGTGTTTTGATGAGTACAAAAAAAGGATATGTAAAAAAATTCTACCTATTGCCATCCATTTTGAAATATAAAGGGTCAAATGGGCTAAAACCGTTACTTAAGGATATTTATAATTTTTTGTGTTATTTTGATGGGATTTTTTCATTATTGGACCTCTTTGAAAGAGCATGCAGATTGGCATAGCACTTACTTTCTATTAGATATAAGGGGTCTAAAAGTATCAACAGCCAAAGTTGTAACTTCTCTTTTATTGTGTTCAAGAAAGACGCCGTGTCCGTCAAGTTACTGTATCAAACACTTTAGTGTCTAACTTTTTAATACCCCCACATTCACTTGAAAGTACACTTATTTAAATTTCTATGGCCATCATGCTGCATTGGCCTAGCCCTTTATTCCTAATTTTAAATATTTCAAGATATGTCTTCCTTATAGTGCAGTCAAAACATGTGCTCAATGGAACATCTATTTGAAAGACATTTATTATAATCATAATTACACTAACCTGGGCAGTAAGGCATGTGGCTATATTTAATTAATGTAGTAAGATTATTTGCTTGTGTAAAAATTGTGTTACTGAACTTTGATATTTTTTATTGTAATTTTTAACTGTCAGTACTCAGTACACTTTAAATACAATATTTTTAACAACTTGACCGGACCTTCCGAGTCAAATAATATCCAAAAATTGAAAACTGATAATTCAGTGTACACCAAAAATTATATTTGAGCCAGCAGTCTAACCAATGTGTCAACAACAAAAATGTATGCTTAAACTCTAATTATCTCATTAACTATAAAATAAACCCTAACTTTAAAGATTAAAGAAAGCTATTTAATTCAAATATTTTCCGCAAAAATTTAACTGCATCGGAATCATTTACTTTTGATTAAAATATAAAATCTATTTGAATAAAAAATTTCATTTATATCATTTAATTCCTAAAGAGAAAAAAAATGAAAACAATAAATGTGGGGAATTTCTAGTCCTTCTCAGAAATAAAACCCAAATAATCTCTTTTGCCTTCAAAGAGAATTATCGTAAAATAACTTCTTGGACCTTCCAAGAATATTTTACTTTAATATTTCATGAGCCTTCACAGAAAAGCAAATGATTTCCCAGACCTTCACAAGAATTGCAGTGGGGGGAGGGGGACCTAGTAAGTTCTAACAATTAAAAAAACAAAGAAAATTACAAATTTTATAAGAGACAAAAATAACCTAACCCTTCCTTATCAGCGGCCCCAGCAGAACTGACTAAAAAAATCTATTTGCTGATGCTTACTATATTGCTGGAAGTTCATAAAGGTCACAATTTACAGAAAAATGCTTAAACAATTTTTATATATTATTCTAAATATTCTAATACAATTATCTTTCTATTCAATAACAATAAATCACCAAAAATACAAGTTTTCATTATTTATAATAAATTAAAGTTTTCATACTTTGGCGCACAAATGTAGCTGCACCACCGAAAGCTGTCAAATGTATACAAAACCATGTGAATCAACCGGCAAGGAAAATGACTGATAAAACTTAAATGATGAATAGGTAATCTTCACATTTGATATCATGACAACATATAAAAAGTAATGATAACATTCAAAATGCATGGCAATTTTAGTTACTGTATATTTTACTGAAAATCAGGCAAACTGAAAGTTAGGGTAGTTCTCTGCGCATGTGCAAGTATACAATTTTATTGTACAAGTATTCGTAATTGCATTAACAAATAAAATGGATTTCATAATTTTTGAAAAGGCTCAATTGCTATAAAAATAAATAAAATAACGACGTGAGCTGAAATATGACAACTTTATTATGGCCAACTCGGATAACGATTGCCTCATTACATTTACAGTATAAAAAGTGAGAACAGCACGACTTGTAATAAAGTTTAAAAATTTTACTTCAAATAAAATATCTGAACTGTGTTGAGTTATTGTTTTTTTTTATATAAATAAAAAAATTAAATACAATGTATAGTATTATTACTATATTATATTACTTTTTCTAATTGACATATGTAACACCTTACATTTTACCATTGTACTGTTTACCATATTACCACAATTTACCGTATTTGTATATTACTGTAAACACCTTACATTTTAGCTTATTATTGTTTACACCTTATTACTGATAACACCTTACATTTTACCCCCTTGAAAAACATTTAGCGTCCCGCAAATTGACACAATATAAATTCCTAAAATTACTACTTTTGTTATGCCTAATTAAATTTACAAATTATTCTGAATAAAACTATATTAGATTTCTCAAAATTTTACCAACTGTCCAAATGTTGATACATGTATATGTCAATCATCCTTTTTGCTCAATACCGATTTTATTTATCTCTCTACTGGTTTTAGCTTTTGTAGCAATCGTTTGAAATTTCTTCTGTTGTTCCAGTTAAAATTCCTATTACGGTTTTGAAGGTTGGTCCTCTCAAATTGGTACATCTGCAATCTTAAACAGGATACTTCCGAGTTTCAGTTGAGAAAGTGATTGATCATAATGCTTAATTTGTTCTGAAATGGTACACTGAGTCTCGGTTAATGTTTTAACAGAGTGAATAAGCTCTGACAAAGATTTTCCACGGATTCACAAGACATGTTGGTTTGCGAACTGCTGTTCTTTGTTGGTGGGGTAGGTAATATACTGTACATCCTCTTCTGCATCTTTATCTAATATAGAGCGTATTGGTGAGGACACCTCAGGAGATGGAATCATAGTGCAGGTATCAAAGTCGGATAATTCAAGTGGTAGGTATTGGTTCAATGTAGGTGCAGATGGTAATGAGAAAGAGCATAGTGGAGTAGGTACAGGTGTAGATGGTGGTAGAAAAACCGCGTTAGATGGCAAAGAAACAGGCTGACTGATTAAACTGGTGAACAAAGCTTGATCCTGCGGTGTTGAAAATACAGATGGCATAAGCTTAAGAAACTGGTGATGTGGCGTCTCAAGTCCCTTTCATTGTCTGATCTGTACAGACACATATTACAAAAGTAGGGCGATCTGTTTAAGGGAATGTACTGTTTCCAAATGTGGTTCTCAACCCTTCTCTTTTTATTAATGTAATATGTTGGATGTTGGCAGTGCAAACACCAATACATCAGCCCTCGCTTTAACTTCATGAATTTCTCTATCTGGAAGGAAAGTACGACCATTTACCATCTACTCAATATAATAACTTATTCGTAAAATAAAAATTGACACACTGGCTAGCTCTTGAACTCACTACCAAAAATAGATACTTTTCATGTCACACAAGTCAAACAATACAGATAGGCTCAAAAGTACTACTACACTTCAATCAATATTGGTCACACGAGCAATTCATCAATTAAGGAACAACCAACAACAACTTCAAACACAATAACAATATGCAAATCTGTACATATGAAATATTCAAGGATGTCATATTCAAAATGCATTTTCTTTACTTCAGACAACTTTACAACTATGTACTATTATTGAATTTCAAGCTATTTTGACTTCTTATCAGCTGAAGCACCCTACTGGAAACAGTTTTCCCATTATATGGTTTTAATTTGTTGTGATTTACAATCTTTTTCTTTTCAGACCCATCAAACTGGATTTCATAATTAATATCATTTAATTTCTGTGTCACTAAACATGGACCTAAGTATAAAGGTTGGAGTTTGGGATTGATTCCCTCTTTCTTGGTTTCATTGAACTACCAAAATTGGTCAAAAATCCTATAATTTATGAGCTTAGTTTTTGTGTCGTAAGAATCTTTACGCCTCTTAGCATTGCATTCTAAGTGTTTTCGTGCAACTATATGGGCTTTGTGTATTCGTTCTCTAATTTTCCAAATATTTCACAAGCACATTGTTTCTCAGATTCAGTTGTCAGATCGGGTTTTACTAAATCATGAGGAAAGCGAACTTCTCTGCTTAACAGTAGCATGTTTGGAGTCAATCCTGTTGACTCATGAGGGGAAGCCCTATAGGCTCCTGCAAGACATCCAAGATTTTTGTCCCATTCAGTTTGTTCACTCTTAATTAAGGATTTAACCATACAAATTAAACTTCTATTAAATGATATCTTTATTAATGCAAATTTATACCCCGAAGGGTTGAAAGCATACAAACAAACGCTTTGGTTGTCCATTGCACTTGGGATTTCTAAAAGAGTACATAGCTCTTGAAATACTTCACTTTCATAATTGCGACCTTGATCAGAGTGTAATGCGAGTGGACAACCGTAACGACAAATCCCAAACTTTTGACCTTGACCTTGATTTTCCAGTTGAGTGACTTAAAAAATTTTCAATACATTTTAATAGGCTGGGTAAGGTTTTATGAGCAACTTCATATCTCAAGAACTACAAGTCTTAGGTAGATGATACTTGGTATGTGTGTGCCCCAGTAGTAGATTAGTACATCTGGATCCTCATCGTTTGACCATGACCTTGATTTTCTGGTTGAGTGACTGACAATATTCAGCACATTATAATAGACTGGGTAAGGTTTTATGAGCAACTCCTTAACTCAAGAACTATAAGTTCTAGGTAGATGAAACTTGGTATGCATGAGCTCCACTAGTAGCTTATTACATCTGTATCCACATCTCTTGACCTTGACCATGATTTTCTTTGTTCATTGACTTTGACAATTTTCAATACATTATAATAGACTGGGTAAGGTTTTATGAGCAACTCCATATCTCAAGAACTATAAGTTCTATGTAGATGAAACTTGGTATGCATGTACCAAAGTAGTAGCTTAGTATAGCTGCATTCCCCATCTTTTGATCTTGACCTTGATTTTCCAGTTGAGCGACTTTGACAATTTTCAATGCATTATAATTATAATGCAATTTTAAGAGAGATATTTTTCCATGAGATTTATAAATGCATGAATTTATAGGAAGTTACTGCAGGTCAAAGATACTGATAGTGCCGACAGGCCACACATACTTTAGTGTTCACTCTTGTTTTTCAACAGAACAGATAACAGACTTATCTGCATCATATGATATATGAAGAATAAATGAATGACCTACTTTGCAATACCTATTTTACAAACCTTTGAGTGGTAACAATTTCATGATGTTTGAAGGGACGTATTATGACCTAACAGTGACACTGTCTAAAATCTAATTTTTCTTTTAAGAAAATGGAGAAAATGAGTTTTTAGTGATTAAAAATTATAGAAATTATGGTATTTGATTAGTTAATATCATTATTCATGCTTTGTTAGTGATAAATTTATTTATATTTTAGACAAAAAGAAGTGTGTGGGGAAAAACGCTCCTCGTCAGAAATGGAGTGAGGATGATGGTAAAGAACTTGAGTTGTTTTCTCATAATCTGAAAAACAACCGCTGTCCAAGACACGCAGAAATTCAGAAAAAATGGGGATAAGCAAAAAAAAAATTGAGGGAATATTCACAAAAGGAAAGTAGAAAAAATTGAGCAACATGATACAGAAACTCAAAAACAAGTCATAAACAATGGTCACTATGTGCGAAAATAAATTTTGTGTCCCCTGCTGTAGGCACATTTGACACAGAAGTATTGCTATCAGTGTTGTCACTTTTTGCTAACCTGTAACTTCTTCAATGCATTTGTAGCTCCGACTAAACTTTCAGGATATCTTGATCAGAAGATTTTGATTTTACTGATTTTAGGGGTTTCCCATACCAGTCAGGGGACTTACTAAAACAGGTATAATTTCTAATGATTTTTGTAAAAGCTTGAAATCTGACTTTAATGACAATTGCATCATTTTTTTTTATTAAAAAGTTCAAACTATTATTATTAAAAAGAAATAACATGTTTGCACTTTATGTATAATTATGTTATCTGAATATGTAGTGCCCCTTTTTTATATAACTTTTTTGTTTTAAGTCTGATTTTGACAATCTTTTTTTAATATGCGTGTTTTGATGAGTACAAAAAAAGGATATGTAAAAAAATTCTACCTATTGCCATCCATTTTGAAATATAAAGGGTCAAATGGGCTAAAACCGTTACTTAAGGATATTTATAATTTTTTGTGTTATTTTGATGGGATTTTTTCATTATTGGACCTCTTTGAAAGAGCATGCAGATTGGCATAGCACTTACTTTCTATTAGATATAAGGGGTCTAAAAGTATCAACAGCCAAAGTTGTAACTTCTCTTTTATTGTGTTCAAGAAAGACGCCGTGTCCGTCAAGTTACTGTATCAAACACTTTAGTGTCTAACTTTTTAATACCCCCACATTCACTTGAAAGTACACTTATTTAAATTTCTATGGCCATCATGCTGCATTGGCCTAGCCCTTTATTCCTAATTTTAAATATTTCAAGATATGTCTTCCTTATAGTGCAGTCAAAACATGTGCTCAATGGAACATCTATTTGAAAGACATTTATTATAATCATAATTACACTAACCTGGGCAGTAAGGCATGTGGCTATATTTAATTAATGTAGTAAGATTATTTGCTTGTGTAAAAATTGTGTTACTGAACTTTGATATTTTTTATTGTAATTTTTAAGGAAGTTTATTCTTGTCATGGCTTATTTAAAATATAAGATATCACTGACTCTAAGCTCTCATGACAATGTTGCAATGTTTTTTAGCATTGCATTTTGAGATGAATGTCTGTTAGAATGTTCCAATACTGTAAACGTATTAATTTTCGCGGTTTCTGAAACATCAACGCATTTGCAGGTAACAAATTTCACGGTTCTCAAACTTGAGCAAAGTTATACAAATAATTATATTTTTGCGTGTACTAATTTTTGCTTATAATGAAACCGCAAAAATTAGTACACCATGAAAATACATTTACAGTATTTTGTAAATTAAAAAAAAAATCATTAACCTCTTTTTTTCACACGTTTTGTACTATATTAGATAGAAAGAAATGATTAGAAGAAGGTAATGAGAAATATAATAAAATTTAGAAAATATGTTTTGCACTTGACAACAGATTTTCACACTGTTAAATTGTAACTTGTTTATATTATTTGAATAATGAGACAAGACTCTTAGCAACATTTTTCTTTGAAATGTTTTACATTATGTTTGTAATATTTATTGTTGATTCATTTATTTTCCTTTTAAGTGCCATTACATATTTTTTGCTCACCTGGCAAAGTCCAAGTAAGCTTTGCTATCACTTTTGCGGATGTGGATCATTTAATATTGTTCACTTTAGCAAAATCTTTCTTTGAAATGTTTTACATTATGTTTGTAATATTTATTGTTGATTCATTTATTTTCCTTTTAAGTGCCATTACATATTTTTTGCTCACCTGGCAAGGTCCAAGGGAGCTTTGCTATCACTTTTGCGGCTGTGGATCATTTAATATTGTTCACTTTTTCAAAAATCTTCTCTAAAACTACAAGGTTTAATATTTGGTTACAATGATCCTTGTGAAGTCCTCTACAAAGATTCCTTTTTCAGCTCACCTGGTCTCTATTAGATTGAAGTTTTCAGATCCTTATAGGGATTATGGTCCCTTTGTAGTGAAAAATAGTGTTGTTTATGCTTTTGTTATGCCTTAAGAGTGAAAAGTATAGCAGGCTATAGCTTACTCAACCAATTAGGTCATTTAGCTATGCAAAAGTCTTCAATGGTTCAAAATTTGTGGACCCATAAAGATACTCTCATCAAGACAGCTGTATACCAGGTGAGAGGCTCCTCTTTTTGCTTTTTTACAATTAATAGGAAGGGGCTCCAGACAACTCAGATTATAATATGTAGTATGAAAATTTTGTGTGTGAATTTTTGTTTCCTCCACCCAGCTGACTTGAGATACACAATATCGCTCTGACTTTTAAGAACCAAACACATGGCTCCAATTATTATGATTCTAAATGGCAAAATTATCCTATAAATTTAGCTAGATGACTGAGATATCATCCGTCTTGTAGAATAAATATTCAAAACTGGGAAATAAAATTATCTGAAAATAAACATGATGACTGACCGGCAAATTAACCAGGAGCAGTTTCAGGAATGAACAGTAGCAGAGGAACCCGAAATGATTGAAAAATTCCCTTTTATACAACAAGTCAGCGAACGGGGCAACGATCGTGTTTACCATAACAACGATGCACACAAGTTAATCGAGCTGAATATCGGAAATCTAGAAACCAAACATAAAAACAGTAAAAACTGCATGTCAACGGAATGTAAAAATTATCTAACTACATGTTACAATAATATATTGTTACACTTCAATTCAATAAATCACTAAAATCCTATTAATAAATACTTCGTCCAGATAACTACTCGCTCGTTTTACTCGTTTACTTCCACTTCAGTATACAATACACAATCGCACCAAGATCGTACACAATGTAAAAAATTCGCATATTCATGAATACACAACAATGGCGATACACCGAACCACGTTGCACCGTAGACAAGCAGTTGGAAATGCTGGTTAAACACTGAGAAACCTTTACAAACAATAAAACGAGGACTAAGGTAAAATGCCGAAAATATACAGATAACATGACATGACCGAAAAAGCAAAACCACATAATTTAAAAGAAAGACAAATTAAAACACGTGGTGACCAATTGACACAATTCTGATTTACTATATTATGTTGATAGGCAGTATTATGTTGACTGGCTTCCAGTTATGATACTTGTCTCCCACTCAAAGTGTCTTGAAGTGTTTTATCTATGCCATTCTTGTGGCATTTCACTGCAATGACGAATCCACCATTCGAACACTTAATTTATTCTTATCGTTTCCATAACCCAAAATAGCCTCGTACCTTTCAATCACGTCCACGGCTTCCGCTACCGCGGAGGCCTACGCTCTTATAGAGCTGATGTAGTGCCAAAACTTCTTGCGCCCTGTCGTCAAGGTCTATATACGCTCTGAGCCATCCTTCGCAAATTATTGCTATTGTAACCACTGATTCTCCTGGTTGCCTTTTCCTAATTTTTAGGCGCGATAACCATCGATTTTGCTGTCTTGTACTCCCAAAGCTTGATCTAAGTTTTGGAGTCAATAATTTTATTTCCTTTTCTCTACCTGCCCCAAACTAATATAAAAATTCATGGCTGCTCCTCTGATCGCTGCGCATAAAGCAAGCACTTTATCTGCCTCGTGCCATCACCCAAGCTCTGCGCACACTTCAAAGGGCGATATGTATATCTCCCAGTCCTCCCCTTCATCGTATGGTTCTGGATTTACAGCTACCGCCTGTGGCCTTTAGTATACATATTCCTGTTTAAAGACAAAATGTCCATGCGTCTTGCGTCCGCTCGTCATTTCTGTGTTGGTTATTGTCCTGGTCTTATCCGCCATTAACCTGAACACGAGTCCCATACCCTTCTAGAGTTTCATCTTCAAAATTATGGTCATCACTTCCTCTTTGAGTCTCCTTTTCTCTCCCATCCGTTGCCATAATTGTAAACGACTCGAAATAACCTCTTAATATTCAATCATACAAGTAAAAAAAAAATTCTACCATGCCAAGATCCTTCTACTGCACAAAAATCCCACGTTCGCTAAGTACAGAAAAGTCTGAAAACTTTTTACGTACACATTGTCAGTATCCTGGATGCCACGTGAAAATATGACATCCCATTTCTGACATCAGTTTGTAACAGACGGCGAGTGAGTTGTGGCTGGCTCTTTGACATTTTCTGTACTGTTATTTTGCTGTGACTGAATATTATTTACTATGTACGCCTGCGATTGTATATGTATTGGTATAAGGGTTCTTATCCAAAATGTGTTTAATGTCTGTTCCTGACTTATGATATGGTGTAACACGTCCTAAGTTACACTAATCTTGACATGTAGCAATGAGTGTAATGATGCGTTAGCCTGAATTCGTAGTCGTAACTCCGAGGATCGTTGTTTCGAGTTAGTACTCTTGTCCTGGTCCTATGATATTCGGCAGTTAATGAGCAGTGTAGATGAGAAACGATTTATTGTATACAATCTATACTACTAAAATTATAGACCCCCTTTTTAAGCGCGCATCACAAAACACAGAGAAATAGCGCAATATTATATACTCATATAGAAATCTTTATTTTGATTTGCTTAGACGCCGTCACGTGACATGTGATACTTCGCTGGGTCAACCGGTAACCGTTGGGTCGCATGGTAAGGTCACCCTCGCGTGAGATTTTGCACCTGAGCACCATGTTTTTTCTTCTCATTGATTATCTCCCTTTATTTCAATTCAACATGGATTCCGGTAGCAGGTCCTTAACGACAGTCGATGAAGCAGAAATTGAACGTTTATTATCAGAAAAGATTTTTGGATAAATGTACATGTACGTAATAAAACATTCAAACAAAACAGTAGTATATGTCAACATGTTTCTGTCTACATTGTATGGGCTGGAGTGTTTCCTGTGGAAAAATGTTAAAATGTCCAAAATATGTTGCAAATATTGAATCGTTTTATTTAAAAATTATATAAGAGTTATCACCCTAGATGATATGTGACCCGGCATTTCTTTCCCCTCTAAAAGTAAGGTCACCCGAGGGTGACCTTACTTTCTCGGGGAAAGAAATCACCGGGTCACACACCAACTAGGGTGATAATTGTTTAAGGATTGTTTTCAATTGTTGGTTAGATTATTGGATATAAACGACTTTGGGTCGATTTACGCTGAATAAACCGCGAAGCGTCTTATGTTGCAGCGTAAATCGACCCAAAGTCGTTTATATCCAATAATCTAACCAACAATTGAAAACAAACCGTATATTTTAAATTCCATAGTAAAAAGGAAATAACGAGAACAATATTTTACAAGTAATCAAATAATATTTGCAATTCAATGTTTTTAGTGTCGTTACTTGTTGTTTGCGGAAGTATATTCAACGTCATCAATACATCTTATTATGACGTCACAATCAGTCACTAGTTAGGTTATACGAAATAACCAACTTTGCTAATGTATTGACTATTTAAAAGAAATTAAAATATATAATATTAACCCATATAATGTTACATGCAGTTAGTGTTGCAAATGCAAAATATTTAATTTTTATATCGATTATTGTTTTAAATAATTAGCAATTAACGATTAATTACGTCCGCAAATTTGTTCCGGATACGGTTCTCCTTTCCCTTTAAAAATTTTATTTCCAGGGCAAATAAGGGGTCATCCATAATTGTCAACATTTTTCACGAGTTTGCAAAGAGCACTATTAAAGGGGGTTTCAATTTCAACATTTTTTCGGTACATTCTTTAAACTTCCGGTAATGTGGATGTGCAGACTTGCAAAAAATGTTGACGTACTCTTTTGAGGGAGGGGGTTTTCAAAAAGAGTGCTCTTTGCAAACTTGTGAAAAATGAAAACCCGTGAGGGCTACAAAACAAACCTACGCTTTCCCAACTGGCAACTGTTAAATTAGAAGGCATTTATTACGAAGTAAATTTGTAATCAGTGAAAGCGTAACTTTAGTTCTTTTTTAATGTCATAATAGTCCTGATCACAATGAAAACAAAATTTGTAGGACCTACCAAACACGTCTGGTGAAAATCCCTTCAATTGCAATCGTTTTCTTGAAGTGAGACGGCTGAATTTAAACAAGAACTTGTTCGCTTGCTTCACGCGACAACAGTCTATAGCTGAATACGTACTTCAATATGTATTACATGCAGCTGATGTTGCACGTTAAAATTTAATGTAATGATATCGATAAAGTCGATTATTAAATTATTTCTCTGTGTTTTGTGGTGCGCGCTTAAAAAGAAGGGGTCTATAATATTAGTAGTATAGATGCTAAACATTTTGGTAAATTTCTGAAAGACATCGACCCTAAATTTATGCAAAGCAACCCATCCCTGTCATATTAACCTACAATTGTATTCCTTATATTGCTATCATAAAAGTAACCACCAGAATCAATACCACGGGTTAAAACAAATCCGTCTTTCTAGTAATTATAATGGATAATAGTCATATAAATAAATAATTTAACGATGCCAGCCTTCCATACTTCTCTTTGAGCCGGGCATAAAAAATCCTCCCAAGACCTTACATATATATTGGTTTGACATTTAATATTGAGGAAATGTTTACATGGGGGATAACGTGTCTTTGGTGTAATGTAAACTGACTTTAAATGAAATGTAAATGTTTTGCTCTGAGCCAATATGGCGTATTTCCTTTGAGCCAAGACGACTGAGTCTGAGCCAACTGAACTAAGTTTCATTTCGATGTATAATGTGCTCACTGGTAACCGGAATGCTAATTATATTATCATTATATATATATATTGTATTGTTACAGTCAGATACGTTATAGCACCATTGCGATTCTCGCTGGCTCAGAGAAAAGGCAAAATTACATCTGGCTCACGCGATACATCTAACATGTATTTATAGTGATACACAAACCAAAAAAATTCATAAGCTCCAAGAACATTTACAATTGACATTGAACGTCAAAAATAATTGAAAACCGCATCATTGGTTAAAAAGCAACGAGATCTTCATGGCGGATGACATAGTTCTGATACTGCCTTACTCATTACATTGTTACAGATAACATAAAAATTAAAACAAGCAATGAATAAATAGAAGCCCAGAGATAACATTATGTAACGCTTTTAGCATAATTCCCACTTAATTGTGATTGATTGATTGTATATTTGCTTTACGTCCAGCGAGCAGTATTTCAGCTATATTCAGGACGAGACCAAGTTGACAAACAGAAAATAAACGGAAAATGGGGCGGGAAACGTGGGGGTGGAAAATTTAGCCTTTTGAAATCTACAAAAGGGGTTCTTGTCGTGCAAAAAGCGTGGCACTTTCCAAACACGTTACCCACTACGGTCCGCGGCCAGGCTTCTGTATTAAGACCCGACAACCTCCCAACGAGATGGTCTCCCCTATCCACCACCGGGGACGCGCTGGGCTGCTCTGTGGGTCAAGCACAGAGAACCCACCCAGTATGGTCCCAGACCTAAATTGCGAAATATTAACAACCGGAAGCTATCGTTCGAGAGCATAATGACTTCCGGAAAAAGACACAAGCAGCTGTCACTATGAAATTTATGAATTTACAAAATCAAGAACACTTAAAGCGACCAAAAAGATAAATAAATATGTAGACTATACGTCTATCTTCAACCCTATATTCCCTGAACGTACGATTAACTGCCAAACTTACAAAATCATGATTTAATGCCTGGGTGCTGACGTTTGAAATATACCGCAACTGTAACTGGTTTGGTGATATTTATGAAAAATTATTACTCGATATTACTAGTTGTACTCTTATATTCACAGGTTATAGATTTTACCTTACAGGTGCCAAAATTATAGTTTGTGAAAAATATTTAGAATTTTTAGAACATAATTAGATCAACTATAACAGTATGTTGCGGGCGGGGAAAATAGGGAATCCATTTTGTGTAATACTCTACTCCTACAGTTTTCAACAAAGATCTCTGAAACTTCCAAGAAAGATTGCACATGTATTAAGGTTGGAGGTTTCAAGATAATAACTTGGAAACGCGTCGACAGATTTCAGAAGTTCACTTTTCAGCACAATCCAATTAGTAGTTTTCGACTTGGGCCAATTCAAGTTTTTTTCTGGTCAACAATTGGTGGTTTCCAGATGACTTCTACCGATTTTGTTTAAACTTTGCACAGCTGTTAAGTACTATTAAATGAAGATCAGGTTGAATTTTTATAGTCCAGGGTCAAGGTAAAAATTGTCTTCTGAGGTGGATTGTGCTCAGCTGTTCCTGTAGGCTGGTTTGTAATTCAGTAAAATGTGTTCGTGAATTAACAGACTTTCAAGGTACTTTTTGCAAAAAATAAGGGCTTTTTTAAGGGCAAATCCTAAAAAAATAAGGCTAATTTTAGGAATTTTAAAACAAAAATAAGGGAATAAAATGTGCTATTTTCTAAAGATTTAAGACTGAAAAATTAGATTTACTCACCATTTTGGGCACAGAACAATATTACAAAAGTTAGTTACTAATCCAGAGGACCATTTGGATGACCATCAAATAGTCTCCTGGGTGGCAAATTCATATTTCTGAAAGTATACTAAAGCTAGCTTCATTATTATTATTTTTTGAAATTTTTAAAATTAAAAAAAATTAGGATTTTAACCAATAAAGTAGAGCTTTTTTATGATTCTACAGCTTTAATTAGGAATTTTCAGGCTGTTTGTAAAAAAATAAGGAAAATAAGGGCCCGCTTGAAAGAATGAAACCAATGCGACGTGGCGGGGTATCATTTAATGTCCAATTAAATGCCCTATTTTTACAGACATAGGAACAGTTATGATTTTTTAAGATTTCATACAGGATGTGTTCTGTGTAATCAACTCCTACATTTTTTTCACACTCAATACCTTTTTCCAACAAATTGTAAATCATTCCCTATTTAGTAAGACACTTGCTTTGCAACCGGTCCATTTCAGACTTTTGCGATTTTTTGGTCAATACTGACAGGATGGTTCATTTTAAAAACCGTGTTATGGCGACTTGTATTTATTTTTTGAAGTACAATGCATTTTTTTGTTTTTATACTCCCACTCACCGTAGTGGTATACTGTTTTTAGTCTGTGCGTGCGTCAGTGTATTGTCTGTAAACCACTTGTCTCACATTTCACAGCAATTGTACAGTGATACAATCCTAAAATTTTGTCAATAGCTTTGTGTGCTCATGTCATATTGTGGGATTTATTTTAAAACCTCTTTAAGTTACAGAGCAGAGCAGAAATACTTGTTTGTTTTATATGCCAGGGTTTTAAAGCCTTCGGACTTCCTGATGCAGAGGAGCAAATGGATTTAGATAGCAATGTTCCTCTGCATTCCATTGCACAGTTCAACCTTTGTTGTCCATCGGAGGCTTTGTTTTGTACCACAGAAGGTAAAAATCTAATGCATTCAGACAGGTACTAGTATTTTTATAGACCATTGACATGTGTCATGTTTAAAATAAGCTCAAGTGTATATTAAAGAGGAGTCCTGCAAGTTTTTATAATTTTTCTTCAATAATTAACCTTATCAAAATTGTCAAGCCCAATATGACTTATATTTTCTCATCTTGTCTATGTTTATATGCGTGTATATTGTTGCATTATAACTATACACCTACAGAATTTAAAAAAATCATCTATTCTCAAAGTACATGTATAAAATAACTTGTAAGCACTTTTCCTCTTAAACGTATGATTAGAATTTCATGAAACTAGCTGGAAATGAAGAACACCAAGTGTAGTTGTACATATCGACAGAAAGTTATGCCCCTTTGAACTTTCACATAAACGCTTCATCTCTTAAACTACTGAATCAGAATTGTACGAAATTTGGCAGGAATGAAGGTTGTAGTTGTGCATATTGACAGTAAGTTGTGCTCCATTTTTTATGAGTTATGCCCTTTAAACTTAGAAATTTCTCAAAATATATGCATGAAACAACTCGTAAGTGTTTCTACTCTTAAACTACAGATCAGACGTTTATGAATCTTGGTAGAAATGACGTACACCATATGTAGTTGTTCATATTTACAAGAAGTTATGATGAGATATTTGTTGCTGCATTGAGCTTAAAGATTTCTCAAAATATATGTAAGAAACTAGTTGTAAGTGCTTTTCGCAGAAACTACTCATCGGAATTCTATAGAACGTGATATATATGCGGGCAAGTGGGTATTTGAGCGTGCTAACTAAAGTTCTTTAATTTGTTTTTTATCCATTTTTCTATTTATACTTTTGTAATTTTAATTTACCAATCATCTGTATGACGTAAGTTGCTTGTAATGTTGTTATTATGGGCACTACATTTGGTTGCAATTTGAGTATAAAGACGCAATGGTTATTGATATACCCAAAAATTAATTTTTTTTAATTCCATAGAAATATTATATGGAAACAATTTAATCTTCTATTTTCGTTATATTTTTGAAATGTTGCTTCAAATGCCGGATGTATGAAAATAGATAAGACATAAATCTGTATCTGCACACTGGCACAGGTTAAAGTGAAGTCAAGTTATAGATATTTATAAGTCTATGCATATGTAACAGTAAACATGACTATATATAGCCTACTTATGCCTGCAACCTGTCTGATAAATTAGATTCACTTGTACATATTATAGATTAATTTTACTCGACATTACCATCTTCAGTCTAGTTGTGATTTAGAAATTTTAAGTAATGAATTGTATTGCAACTTTCAGATAGACTCTTGTTAAATCTTTGCGTTGTCAATGAATAATCAATATCGCAAAGTGGGATAATAGCATTTCTTAAGGTGCACTCGTTCCATATTTTTATTATTTTTGGTTTTCAAAAAAAAAATATATTCATAAAAATGACTTTTTTCTTACAGATGGACATTTGTTTGTTCATTATAGGGGAACAAATTTTAGATAGGCCTTCCGATATCTAAACGATCTTCCGTCTTTTTTACCCAAGTTCAAAGATTAGTTCTCGGTGCAACTGTCACCATGGATCAAGAGAAAGACATTTTAAATGCTGCAATGGGCATGAACGAAGCTCATTAAAATAAAATGCAACCCTGACAGAGAAAATCCTTTTCTCAACATCTTGCATAAAGCATCTTCTATGGATGTGTATGAAAGTTATGAAAAAATATATCCGACACAATGTGATCGACTGTTAAAAATGGTAATAAAGTCCCAGTAACTTTGCTGTATATGCCGTTGCAACACTTAAGCAGTGCAAGTGCATAATGCAGATTTATTTTTGGCAGCCCAACATTAGACCAATGCATGTATGGGATACTATGCAGTGGACAGAACACTAAACTGAAAAATATAATTCTCATATATTTAAAAGAGTCAAATCCAAGAAGAAGAAAAATTTTGCACTTCAGTGGTATGTTTGTGTTTTAACTCTCCATCTGTTAATAGAGTAATCCATGCAAGACCACCTAGGAATCTTGCGGGTTATGTGCAGAAATCTGTTATAATGTCCAGCAATAAGTACACATTTTAGTGAAGAAAAAAGGGCTCCGAGTTAATCTTTTGTCTTTGATAATAAAAAGTCAAAAGCAGTAAACATAGGTACTTTGATTATTTTGCAAAAACTTGACTTATTTTGACCACAACATTGTATTTAAACAATTAATATACAGGAATTCATATGGTAGTATGTGTCGGTGTAGGACGTAAAAAATTCCCCCAAGCAAAGTATGTGTTGCGTATTTATTTAAATTACAACGGAAATGAGTATTTTCTTTATTTAACCATAAATTTAATACATGTTGCAAGAGTCTTGTAATAAAATAATTGGTGGATGGGTTCCAAATCTATCACACACATACATGACTCATCAACACATCGCAATAGTCGTTTATAAATCAAAACATTTTTGTGCAATAAAATATATACATTTAGTTATACAAGGAAGTGATTTAAACATGCTGATTTTAATATAAATAATAATTGGGAAAGACTTCCATTTGAACCCCCACTAAACATGCATTACTTCCAACGTAAATAAAAGAATTTGGCACTGGGTGACAAACACTGGTGAACCCCACAGTGGACACAGTATGCACTGCCAATTGGGCAAGTGCGAGCCGTGTGAACTCCATGTATCTTGTGATGGTCTAATGAATTGCGTATTTTTTATCGGGGGGGGGGGGGGGGGCTGTTCAATTGGAAATCTTACCAGATACTCCGTACATCCTTAGAGTCCGGAAAAAACCCGACTGCCATTCACCTTTAGTAAAATGTTTGGAAAACCACACTTGTGATAGCTAAAGACCTCTTTATAGTTTCAAAACAAAACAACAAACAACAAACAAAACGCACACAATATTGAATGCATTAAGCATCGAAAAAAGGCAAAAAAGTCTGTCTGTAACCAGTACTTCATATTTCCCCAGTTGCAATCATATTTCTCTGTTTGGACGTCTAACAATATAACCCTCGCTTTTTTGTGGCGAGGTTAATCCGACAAATTACACCTAACTTCTGATTAGTCCGAGAATCCTCTGCCGTCCAACGCTTTTTATTTTTGCGTGGGACGTCAGAGAGCTCTCCATAAGCAAAACAGCGGATTTTGCGACACGGGTCTGGGTCGGCAAATCTCATCGTTTCCATATGTTAACGAACATTTTCGTCCAGATAAACTATATATAAATCGCGTCTTTAGATATTTTTCTCTATGAACATAATCATCATACCTTCAATCAAGCTAATTTAAGCACTGGACTTAAGTCACAATGGTATATTCCTCTTGAAATTGATATGGAGTGAAAGTGAGTTGTTCTAAGCAATCAACTTATTTAACATCTTTCATTGTTATCAGGACAAACGCACGGTTGCTTTTCTTTTAACTAATCTTTTGATCATTTCGACAAATAATCACAAATGATTGATAATATCAAAATGAGCGATTTCATCGTGTTTTAGAAAAATCAGACAAAAGAAGTCAAATGGGGAACCAATTATATGTAAATAATGCGATAAAGATTTTCATAACTTTTTATTTTGAAGAATATTTTTATTAAAGCCAATTATGGTGCCCTTTAAAGAGCATTTAAATCATATAAAATAATACATAAACAGCGGAAATAATCATTACAGTGAAATAAGGAGTATTATTTGGATAATTATGATAGTAATTATTAAAATAAGAAAATATATATAATTTATAAACATAATCTTACAATGAAATAATAAGTTTTAAACTATAGATATAAATGTCAAGTTTTTAATTAACAATACCATTACCACCATACACTAATACACATACAAATTAAACAGTAAATATTTATTTATTCTCCTCTTCAGAAGACACACTGCTTTCTAAATTGTTTGTTCTTTTAACATAAAAATCATTTAGCATTTTATACAATATATTAAGTGTGAAACTGTTTTCTGATGACATTAACCATACAAATTTGCTATTGATATCTAAATTCTCAAAATTTTTTATTTTCTCATTTATTTGTTTTAGATAAATACTTCTTTCAATTGAATATTTTTCACATTTCATAAGAAAATGAACTTCGTCTTCAATATCTTTTTTACACATTTGACAAATTCTATTTTCAGTGCTTAAGCCAATATACCTTCCTTTTTCTATTTCAAGAGTATGGTCACTGAGTCTAAATTTGGAAAATACTCTTTTTTGTTCTTTATTTCCAATCAATAAGTATGGCTCAAAAGTAAAATGTTGTTTAAACTGACTGTAAGTTCTTAATTTATTTCCTCCTTTTAATGTTTTTCCTTTATTATCCATCAAATTTTCTCTCCAAATATTTATTATTTTTGCATGTAGTGCACATTCTACTTTTTTAATTATAAAACTTGATTTAAAATTCACAGCTCTACTGAAAATAAATTCTAAATTTAAATATTTAAAAATCTCTCTAACACATCCTACCCATGAATCTTTGTTGTTGTCAAGTAAATTGTTTGAAGTTTTGAAAGCTTCATGCAATAACAAATTTGTACTATTTAAATCTTTAGCCAAGTGACACCAGTACTTGACCATATTTATTAATATATAATATAATATAGGCAAACTACCAAGTTCACCACGACATCCATCATTTGATGTTGTCTTTCTAACCCCAAGGGCATATTTACAAAATTTTGTATGATTTCTTTCTAGAATTAATGAATCAATATCTCTTTTAATACATTTGTCAAAGTTGTTCATATATTTTGTCTGGGAAAAGCATCCCCATATTTCGGAGCCATATAAAATGATTGGCTTTATTGTATGATTGTATATATGCATCATAATTTTTGCATTTGGTATATTATTTACAAATGCATTCTTCAACTTAAAATAAGCCTTATTACTTTTATTTAATATATTTTCTTTTGCTGCTGAGAAGCTACCTGATGAGGAGAATATTACACCCAAATATTTATACTGCTGGACATTTTCTATTATTTCATCTCCTAATTTAATTTTAATTGATGACTTTTTTCCAGATTTATTAAAAACTAAGACTTTTGTCTTGTTTATATTTATCTTCATCTGTGAATCATTTGTAAATAGAGATAATTTATTTAAACAATTTTGAAGGCCTTTCTCTGAGGTGGACAATATAACAACATCATCAGCATATAATAATGAATTTAATGATATTGTGCCAATGTTAACTGGATCACATGTACTATCAAAATATTTTGGCAATTCATTTATAAAAATATTAAAAAGATTAGGACTAAGGTTATCACCTTGCCTTACACCTATATCACATTTAAAAAAATCTGTTCTAAGTTTATTTATCTTGACACATGCATATGAGTTGGAATACATAGACTTAATGATATTGTAGAACTTTGATCCAATTCCCACCATTCTGAGTCTGTATAGAAGATGAATATGGGAAATTGAATCAAAGGCCTTTTTGAAATCTACGAAACATGCATATAAAGGTTTTGATTCATGTTTTACATATTTTTCTATTAGTGTTTTAAGAACAAACATATGATCACTGGTTCTGCATCCTTCCACAAAACCAATTTGCTCTTTAGTAATAATATTTTTATTAGTTAAGAAAATGGATAATCTATTATTAAGAATACGATTAAAAACTTTGCCTATATTGTCCCCTATAGCAATACCCCTATAGTTACCTGGATCAAATTTTGATCCTGCTTTATGTAAGGGATTAATATAACTAATTCCCCATGATGATGGGTATATACCATTTGTAAAAACTAAGTTAAACATTTTACATAATGATTTTAGGAGATATCCTTGACTATATTTGATCATTTCATTATTTATTTTCGAAAAACCCGATGCTTTTCCATTTTTTAATGATTTAATAGCTTTTATAATTTCACTTTCACTTATTTTAAAATCAAGCTCATTAAAAATATTGTCCTTCTCTAGAATTTTGAGTTTTTCAGACATTTCTTTGACATTATAATTGTTAGTATTTAATTCTTTAAAATATTTATACCACTCATCTGTCCCAATATTGGTCTCCTCTGATTTATTATTTTTGTTGTTTTGCATTTTGAGTTTATCTAAAAGATTCCAATAAGCTTTTGGGTTTTGATCATATAAATTCTCTAATTCATTAATAATGTTTTTCTGATAGTTTCGAATTTTTACCTTTCTTGCTTTTCTGAACAATTTAAGATGCTTATAAAATGATCCTCGAATAATTGGGTCTTTATCAAATTTATGTAATAAATCAAGTTTTTGATTTAAATCTCTTTTCATTTGCACTAAATCTTTATCATACCAAGGTTTATTTTTCTTTATTTTATGGGATATCTTTTTAGTGTTTGATGTTATAACTTTTTTCTTTAATGATTGGTCTGCAGCAGTTGTAAAAATCATGTTTAAATCATCTGCTGCTTTATTTATAGTACATGCTTCATAAGAGGCATCATTAAAGTTTAAAATCATGTTTTGGATATCTTTTGAATTCATTGCCAATTGAAACTTTTCTGGGGAATATTTATCCCATATATATTTTTCTGGCATATTAAAACCTTCTGTTTTTATTTGCTGGTTATCTAAATTACATTTAACCATACAGCTAATCTGACAATGATCAGAAAATTCAGGATATAGCCTATTTATGTTAAAATATAGTATAGATGATAAAAGATCTTCTGATACAATCATGTAATCTACAGTGCTACTCCCTAAGGGCTGATAGCATGTAAAGGCACCAAATGAGTCTCCTAGTGATCTACCATTTAGTATTCTCAATTTAGCTGAGATGCAAAGTGACGTTATTTGCTTGCCCCGAGAATTAACTATTTTATCTTTATTAAATCTATTCAGTAATAAAGAGTCATATTTATAGTTATCATATAAGGGAAGGTGATCATCTGAATCCATATATATAAGGTCAGCAAGTTCAGCAGTTCTTGCATTTAAATCTCCAGCAAGTAAGATATTACCAAGTTGTGAATATTTACTTATATCATCTTCAATGAGATCAATTATATCATAATCCAATTTTTTGGAAAAAGATGAGTTTTCTGGTGGATCATAAACAAAACATATAAAAAGATCTTCCATCATTCCAAAAAAGGACTTTGACAATTGTAGCCATATAAAATCATTTGTACCATGATTTAAAAATTTTATACCTGCTCTTATGGAGTTTCTAATATAAATTGACAATCCTCCTGAACGTTTTTTGGATTTCTTTGATTTTTGTCTTATAAGATGTACAGGTTTTAGAAAATCGTTCAATTCTAAGCAATTTTCAAGATCGCAGTGTGTCTCCTGAAGGCAGAAAATATCATACCCATTCACTAGGTTTAAAAACTCTGAATCTAAAAATTTGTTGAAACCCTTGCATTTATAACCATTGATATTCCATGAGGAAATTTTGAGACTTCTTTTCTTATTTATGACACACATATCCTTTGTTAGAAAATAACAATTAGATAATCAATATTCAATTACAAGTAATACAAAGACACCAATCAAAAAAATACATATTATTATTATTTTATGACAACCGTTATTATCATTACTTTCATCAAAACAACAATAAAATACTTTACTTATGTAAAATAAGTCATTCATTATCATTAATGGGCAGTTTTTACATTGATGTGTTTTGCCCAAATATCTATAATATTAACATCTCTATCATTTGCATTTATAAATGCTTTCTTAACCAATATTCAATATTTTGAACAAGTATCAAACATTTATACAAAACATTACATATGTTTTTCAAAATAAGGTACAGTTCTGTGTGTATGCAATGTATAATAAACATCACAGTTTACATATTCTAATAATATTTATTTCTATACCCATAATTTCTATAATAAGGTTGGCTATAGGATTTATAATATTGTTGGTTACCTCTTCTACCCATTGAATACATTTCATATTCTCTTTCTAAGTCTAAAGCTTTATAGATAGAGTGTTTTAAATTTCCAGCCAACATTTTTGTACCTTGCACATTCAAATGCACTTTGTCATATTCAAAATACCTTCGATTTATATTGTCCCGTATATTGAAACCCGAGTGACAACATAGATAAACATATGGACAGTGTAAAAAATAGTGTTGTAAAATGACTGTACATTCGTCAAGCTTTATGTTGTGATCTTTAGAATCACCCCTACAAAATGGTAGTGATATCACTATTTTGGCATCAGGCCACTTTTCATGCATGTATGCTATTAAATTCTGAAAACTGTTACATGATGTTTTTGGGTCACTTTGTTTTACCTCTGCAGTGAAAAAGTGTACAACTATATCATGTATGTAAAATTTAAAAAAATTAGTCGCTATTAGCTTGTGTGTACATGATATGTCTTACATGTAGATACAAGATATTGTATTAAGCCAATCAAGGCGCCCATTTCTGAGCTACAATCAGATATAACATGGAACTATAAGAACATAATATAATAGTGATTACAGTGATTAATTATACACGAATCCACAATTATAATGGTCGCCAAAGTTTGCACGAGTAATCGTTCTTGATCGGAGATGTGACACTTCCGGTTTCATTGGAAACGCACGATATGATATATGAAACAAAACAAGTTTAGCTTTTCTAAAACGCTAACCGTCTATTTGTGAATTTTTCCATTAAAATTTAAATATGACGCGGTAGCTTCTTTGGGTAGTGTTTTCTCTCTTCTTTCCATAGCACGTTAGGCTGATAAGCTTTTTACAAAACATTTCAGAAAAATTGGGTGAAGAGAACTGCTCCTCTGCTACAATTAAATGCATAATAAAAAATGGGAGCTAATACATTGTAAGAATATTACGATAGACAATGCAAGAAATAACATTCAATGCTTTATTAGTAACTTATGACCATCCATTGACGGGAAATGACTTGACATGAATTTAAATTGAAACAATTTCTGTAGACACGGAGAAATATACTAGTATAATATAGAGAATATTCCATATCCAATCTTGCACAAGACAATTGTGTACTTTTAGTTAACTAGTGACTAATCATACAAATTTAGCTACTGTAAAATAATAATGCCATTTATGTACGTTAATTATCCATGGTTTATTAGGTGTAAACAGAGCCAAACCAGATTATATCATGCTACCAAATATAAGGAACTTTTTAATTGAATTCAATTTATCTTACAAGTTAGGTACCAACCATTATAAAATTGAGCGAGATGCTGAGATTAAAAAAAAAAATCTAGATATTGCGACTAACTAAGGTAATTTGTTTTGCATCTGATGAGAAAAAAAAATGTTGTACACCTTTGCTACATACGAAAAATATGATAATTTTCTTTTGTGTGTGCCAGAAAATTTTTTTAAGGAATACTGTTCAGAAATTTAAAATATTCCTTATAATTTAATTTTAACTATAAATCTTGACAATTTTAACATTAAAAAAAACAATGACATCAAAGAACTATTTGAATTTTAATGGCGCAATAATAGTGCAAGTGATCAACACAAGTTATATGCACTGTAAAAACAAGTGTTAATCATTTAACACATTTATTAACACCTTACCAATAACACTTAATTAACACGTTAAAGTGTATATAAAATAACATGTTAAAGTGTTTTTCTGTAAACATTTAGTGTTAGGCTTTTAACATTCTGTAATGTTAATATAATAACGCATATGTGAAAGACTAAACACATGTGTTATCGAAATAACGTGTTAATGTGTGTATAGAAAAACATGTTACACGTTAAAATGGCCAATAACACTTAATTAACACATTAACTGTGTTAATAAATGGAATGTGTTAATAACTTAACACTGTGTTATAACCTAGTGTTACACAAATAACATGTTAATCAATGTAGGAAACAAATAATGACAAAGGTGGAAGATTTGTGGGATAGGGCTAGGCCATCAAATAGCAGAACTAAACAAGAAAAACTAAGGTTTAAATTATCAGAATTCCTGAAACATGACTTAAAAGGTCGTTGCTTTCAAATGTGGACAAAAAAAACTCACAGTTTATTTGATCTTCTGCTCTTGATAGTTATTTTGTGATATTTCTTGTTTAAACAAAGACAAAAATATCTGATACCTTTAATTTTTCCTATACTGATAGTCATATATCATAATAACAAACAGATCATATGCTTCTAAAACACAAAACACTACATGTACATTGAAAATGTTAGATGTTTCAGTCCAGTTTGCAAGCAGCTTAATGTCCGAGTAAGAAAACACAACACCAATAAATGAATGTACACAGTCGTGATTCTTGTAATTGTTTTTCATTTCTTCTTGACAGTTTATCTGAGAACTTAATCCAGTTGTTGGCTTTATTTTGGTATAAGGATCACTGTCCAGAAAAATTGACACTTTAGGTGCCTCCTCCTCATCAGTCCTGAACATTTTTTCCTCGAGTTGATCTACACTGTGAATATCCTGTAATTTACAATATAAAAGCAATAAATAAATATGTCAGACAGCAGTGTTAAAAAATGACTATTAAACAATTTGTATAAGACTGTTCAACTATAACATACATTTATCCACCTTTCAGATTATGCATGATTTTAACATGATTAAACATTCTTTAGTAGTGATATTTCAGACAGACAGAACTTTTATTTTTTTTTTATTCAATTCAATTCATTTAGACCTCAACATACCTGTATAACTCCCATGCAAGGTTGCATTTAACTCCTTTTCTTTTTGTGCTTCAGTATCTGCCAATGCATGGAATAATCCAACACTTTTATTGCTGTCTGATCCCTATAAGTAATACATGTATATGATTTCAATTAACAATTTTTTAAAGAAATTATTAGTCCTTATTCTATGACAAAAACAAAAGTGTTTATGACTGAACATGCTGAAGGAAGACATCAAAAGTATATTTTGACGGGAATAATCAAATTATTATTTTTAACTTTTTCAATTCATCTTACCGAACCCATATTTTCAACTTAAAATACTATACTAGTAAATTAAAATCATTCTTGTACACACTTACTATGCGATTACAAAAATCTTTTATAAATATACATTGTACAGTTATATTACATATTGAATTATGCAGAATTATTTGTAACAAAGACACTTCAACAACATCAAAGCCGATTTGTGTTCAAAGCACATGTAGTTACATTCCGTCTACATTTCGTCTAGACGAAGGAAGTTTGTATTTGCACATTGTGTATACCCCCACCCCCCCCCAAAAAAAAAAATCTTCATGGAAAAAAAATTTGCTCAAAAATTTATTTGAAATGAGAGGAGGCAAAAGATATAACTAATCTACTGTAATTACTGAGATGACTGGAAATTTTACAAAATAGTGAACAAGCACTGTTTGCACACTACATATACATATGCACGGGTCCTACCAAATTTTTCGTTATACTAGCCACAAACTATATGTTAACAGTATACACAAAACTAACTTGACTAGTCACAGGGCATGTACTCACAAATTAATACGGCGTTGATGTTCGACAGGGCTGCTACTTAATTTACATTAAAAACAAAACAGACTGTTGGTAATTTTAAGGACTTAAAATGAAGACAAGCGTAACCCTCTGCCCGTCCATCTTGAAGACGTGCCACAAAATCATTTGTATGCAGATGCCAATTAAATTATGTGTTAATTTATTGAAACAAATTTGTAAATACAATAGTATATTACTTACGGAAAAGAAGTTCTGTGGTCAGAATTGGTAATTAAACAACAACTGTCTCTGTCTTTCGACTTCAAACAAAGGAATGGTGCTAACAATTAAAATCTGCGCGGTACATTTTAATGACAACATGACATCGACCACGTGATGATCTAGTAGGAACATCAATTAACACATCTTAATATTAACACAGGCGTAGTGGATTTAACACACATGTTAATATGGTATTATATTGAAGCCAATACTGGTGTTTTAAACGGATAAATGAAACAAGATTTAATTATATATACGTCGAAATATTCAAAAATTATATTTGTACGGATAGATCATTTCTGTCTGGACATACGCAGAAGAAACAGAAATGACTTGAACCCAAATGTGACTGGCTTTGAAAGTATAATATTTATAAAGATAGCAAATAAGTGTTCCTAAATCCCAACTACAATGTATTAGAATCAATTATTGGGGAGAAAACATTCTACGTTACAATCATTGTCATTTTTTAAAAGTGTGTAGCCGCCGATCTACTCTTGCGATAATAGTAATTTTAATTAACACTTTAACATGTCTAATATGTTTAAAAATAACACATGGAGTTTCAATATTAACATCCCAACGTTAATGTATAAACGCCTGCATAAAACTTTTAACGCATTAACATGTTAAATCGTAACACTATTTTTTACAGTGTGGTATAATATGGGTTTCTACATTTGAATTGGCCAATCACATTTCAGCTTACAAAGCAAATTTAATTATAAAAGTTGAATACCCTAGCCTGTCCCTTGGGAAGACAATTGTTGGAGCCTTACGGCAATTGGAAAATGCTTTTTAAAATCTGCTTTGCAATTAAGTAAACTGTGTTTTAATTCTTCATTACAGATTCATCAAAAATTACAAATCATGATTGATTCACATGACTCTGTCCCAGTATTATACATTGACTTCTCCTGTGCATGTTGAGCTAACTACTACTCTTCTCAGTACCCGCCTATTCCTCTGCTATAGCTTTATTAGCATTAGACTGTGCTTAGAAATAGCTACAGAATGTACATTCTACAAACTACAATATTCTTAAAGATGGCTACAGAAAGAGTAAATAACATAAGTCTGTGTATCTTCATTGTATGAATAACTTTTTAAAAATTATTTCACTGAATTTTTATTACCAGTATATAATTTTATTACCAGTATTACATTCTTGGACATTCATATTTCTCCATGGAAATATAATGTACATTCTGTGACAATTTTTGTTGATGGTGATGGATTTAAATGTGCATGCTTACTAATATTCTTTATATCTAATTGTATACTGCATATATATTAAATTTCTCAACTACTTGATTTTAGGATGGGGAACTAAGGGCTTGAAAAAAATCTAAGTAGATGTAAAAGTTAATATGGAGCAGTGGAGAGATCATGTACAGACTGATTCCCATCTGCCCCAACATTTAACTTAGTTTACATGTATCAATAGATATATAATATAATCTATATTAGGATATCATTTTATTTTAACAAAGGGTAGCTATGCAAAAGCGTTTCTTTGAATTGAAAACAAACATTTAAAAAAAAATTAAATAACTCAGAAAATTCAATAAATGCAGTCATTATTTTGCAACTAAAAAATAATGTTGACACATTCTGTCAAATTTGTTTGGATCATGTGGCAGTTAAATTATTTTAAATGAAGTGAATACATGTATCACAATTTCCACACACCTTCCGTCCTTGCCATTATCAGATGTAAAATAATGACTTAAAAATTGAAATTACCCTGCAGTACAGGAGCAGTAAGCACTCATAATCTTCCCAGTTGTCTGGTTAACACACACCCATACTTTGTGGTCGCTGTGATGGGGGTGCAGGCTGCTCTCAGAAGGCAGAAATCGTTGTTTAGCTTCTGGTAAAAAATTTCTTTTAACCACTCTGAGGAGAAGTATTCAAAGGCTTTGCCTACTTTGTATTCATTTAAAAAGTGGTCAGTGGTTGTGTCAGGGCAGTGTTTTATAAAGAAAGTGGTGATATCTGATAGGTAAACTGGAGGCCATGAATGAATAGCAGCCCTCTCAGAGCACCAACCACTACACAAGCTGAAGGGATCAGGGATTGTTACATCGTCATTAATCTTTAATAGCTGAGAGTATGTTAAACAGTTAGAATTTTCAATTTCAGACACAGAAGGGTTTACTGGCAACTTCATTTTATGGGCTGCAAAGCACAGAGCTGCGAGCTCTGCCTTCGTTCCCTCACGACTCGGACCTCTTTTCTCTAAATATGTCTTGAGGGAGTCGACTTTCCACTTCAAGAAAAAATCCAGTGACGCACTGGAATCTTCTACATCCATCTCAGTTTACTGCCAGCAGTTGTATTAAAACGTATCAAAAGCGTACAAAGTGTAAAAAAGAAGTAAAAAGATATTAAAAAACGAGTAAAATTATACTTGAATCGGAAAACAATTGCATAGCAACAACGTAAACAGGAAGTGTCTCATCTCCGATCTGCGCGCGACATATACTAAGGGACGTAACACGAAAATGTAACCGTGGATTCGTGAACTAAAGATAAACATTATAGAAATTATAAAATGAAAATAATTACAAATTTATACTATAAACAATGAATAAACAGATTTAATTATTTAAAATTGTCATAGAGTAACCACAGGTACTTGTGGAAAGGACCCCCTTTGGTGCCCCAATAAGCCCCCCCCCCCTTTCTCTTGAAAATAATATTTTTTTTTTGTCTTATCATACTTATAATATACCAGACGTAATAGTATTTCAAAGAAGCTCACTTTTTGTTAGTAACCCATATATTCCTTGAAATACTGTTACGCCTGGTATATTTTAAGTATAGAAAGACAAAAAAAATATAATTTCAAAGAAAGGGGGCGGGGCTTATTTTATCACCAAAGGGGTCCTTTCCACAAGTACCTGTGAGAGTAACCTATGAACATGCTGCAAGGTCCTCAACTCCCAGGCCTGCCCAGCACACCCCCAGGTGGCATATCAGGGTAAACCCTCTCGTTGGAGGATTGATTGGCTGTTAGTTTACGTCCAATGAGCAGTATTTCAGCTATGCTCATGTCGGGAACAAGTTGACACACAATAAATAAACGAAAAAAAAAAATTGTTGGGATGGGACAATAGGAACAAAAAATTTAGCGTTCCATATAGAATACAATTAGCCTACTCTTTCGAAATCTGCAAAACGGGTCTTGATCGAGCAACGAGCGAGGCACTCTCTTAACACGCCACCTATTAGGGTCCAGGTTTTCCATATTATGACGGAACAATTCCACAACGTCCACAACGAGGGGACCTTTCTATGCGACATCTGTATGCACGCTGAACAGCTATGTACGACAAGCACTGGGAACCCTCCAGGTATGGTCCACTCACTAAAATATGTAAAATCCAAATAATTGGCATATTGTAGAGATTTCATTGTCGAAATTCCAAAACGTTATACTAAAGCAAGGCTAAGCCATTTGTATACTTTCTTAAAAGAAAACCGTTAGTGGTATCTACGAAAGCCCAGAAGGCTCATTCGATATTCGAAATTCAATATAGTTATAACCAATCAGATTGTCTGTGACATAATCGTCTACCAATCAGAATAGTTCTTATATAAACGTAGCCATGTGCTATTATTTTGATTTGGGGTTTTAACCGTCGACATATGTCAAAGAATGACTGTGTTCAACATGGTTTTGTTAAAAAAATAAAATTTATAAGCTTAAGTTGTTATTTAATCAAATTACTTCAGTTCTCAACAACATCTTGATTTTACAAATCAAGAACAAGAATGTACCTGTAGAACGTAATTCAACAAAAACTTGGTGTGTATGAAGTACACCATATGTAGTTGTGCATGTTACCAGGGAATTTTGATCTTCAAATTTTCCTGGGAGTTATGGCCCTTTGAACTTAAAATTTGCCGACAATACTCATTCATCATCTTGTCGGAGCTACTTTAAAAAAAAACTTTATGGATTTTTACAAAACTTGGTATATAGTAGGTACAACATATTTAGTTGTGCATATTACCAGGGCATTTGGTCCTCAAATTTTGTGTGGGGCTATCAGGGGTGGATCCAGAGGGGGCCTCCCTTTTGACGGAAAAATTTGGTTGCATATGTAGGAAATCATTGAAGCATGACAAAATTCGCCCCCTTGGCCAGTCAGTGCCCCCCCCCTTTTCGAAATTTCTGGATCCGCCACTGGCTTATTTTGGCCCTTTGAACTTAGAAATGTGCTGAAAATACCCATTAATTATCTTGTCAGCACAAATCCTCAGGAACTATTCAGTACTATACAAATTTTATGAAACTTAGTACACCATATATATGTAGTTGTGCATATTATCAGGAATTGTTTATTCCTAAATTTATTTGGTAGTTATGGCTCTTTGAACTTTGATTTTTCAGTAATCCTCAATAATCATGGTTTTCGCTTTAACTCCCTTTAAACTACTCAACCAAATTTTATGTATAGCCAAGGAATTCTGATTGGTAGAGATTATGTCACACGCAATCTGATTGGCTAAAACTATATCGACTTTCGAATATATAAGAACTATTCTGATTGGTAGACGATTATGTTACACGCAATCTGATTGGTTATAACTATTTCGATTCTCGAATCTCGAATGAGCCTTCTGGGCTTTCGTAGGTATCGAATCTTCTGCAGATATCCATACACTTGAGTTGATGTAAGCAATAGACGTATTTTATCAATAAGCGTTCCAGATTAAAGAATGATTCCTAAGGCTCCACTCACAGACCTACTTAGCACATCCTCAGGTGATAGGGAAAACCGGACTGACATCCACACTTGTGGAAGCTAAAGACCCTTTTATAGTTTTCTAAAGAAAAACAAAAACGATACAAGAAAACAAAACAAGACAACAAAAGGGCAAAAAGTCCGTCTGTAACCAGTACTTTATATTTTTTCAGTGGCAGTCATAGTTTTCTCCTTGGACGTTCGAAAAGGCATCCACTCAAGTACGTTTATTCCCTTTGATATTGATAAGGAGTGAAAGTGAGTTGTTTTAAGCAATCAACTTGTTTAACATGTTTCATTATTATCTAGACCAATGCACTGTTACATTTAATTAATCTTTTGATCATTTCGACAAATGATTGAGACGACCAAAATAGGCGATATCTATCGTGTTTTAGAAAGAGCATTTATGGTTGTTTGTTTGATGGTGTTTAACGCCACTTTTGAGCAATTTTTCAGCTATATCGTGGCGTCCAGTTTTTATTGGGGGAGGAAGCCGGAGAAAACCCCCGACCTGCGGTAGGAAAACTGGCAATCCTTGTCAATTAAGATTGGAGTCGAGTACACCCTGCCTGCAGTGAGAATCGAACCCGCAATCTCAGTGTTGACAGACCACGTGATCAATAGAAGACGAACTACCTTGACCACTCGGCCACCGAGGCCCCAAAGAGCATTTAAAAAAGCAGTCGAATTGGACAATCCATTACATGAATGCTTACATTGACAACACCAATTCAAGCGGTAATAACATGAAACCATTAAGTTTTTTCATTTGAAATGCGATGAATAATTTCATAACATTGTTTTATATCGTGTATGTAAAATTTAAATAAAGTAATCAGTCGCTATTAGCTTGTGTATACATGAAGTGTCAATGAGTAACCTGGGAACGTGCTGTAAGCGTTAAAAGTCCTAAATTCACAGGGCTGCCCAGCACGTCCCCAGGTGGCGCATAAGGGTAGGCCTTCTCGGTAGGGGATTGAGTGATTGATTTGATGTTTGGTTTACGCCCCGTGAGCAGTATTTGAGCTATACTCAGGACGAGAACAAGTTAACAAACAATAAAATAAACTGGAAAAGGGTGGGATGGGACATAGGGAACAAAATGTAGACTTTGTAGAGGATACATTGAGCCTTTTCTTTCGATTGCTACAAAACGGGTCTTTATTGAGCGTCCACATTTTCAGTATCTTGACCGGTCATTTTTTTGACGATAGGTCCCCCATAATTCGCCATCTGGAGGCACGCTGTGGAGCTCAGAGTCAAAACCTAGAAACCGTCCCGGTATGGTCCCAGCACAAAAAGTGTGCGAAATCCAAATAATTAGCATGTTGTACAGATTTTAGTATTTAAATTCCAAAACGCAGGGATGTCATTAGAAAGCGGCAACCGGCAAAATCGCCGGCTGTTAACTGGTTTGTCGCCGGCTACTTTCAAATAAAAATTATGTGAAATGTTCATAAATTTTCATTTGAAGAACATATATGTATTTCCCCTCAATACTTCCATGCATTCTCCGTAAATTATAAAATCGAGATAATTATTCAGACAGCGTATTTTCCAGTATCTAAATATAGACGAATTTGTTTTAATCCGCCTATCAAAATGAGAATTTCTAAAATAAGAAACGGTTTCGACTTTCGATCAAGACGGAAAAAAAGATCAAACAAGTCATCGATGGACAACTTTTTCCATTAAAAACAAGGAATGACTATGGTAAATAATTATTCAATAACTAATGTGTAACTGTTTTAAATGTTAAATAGTGTGAATTCCGTAGAGAATTCTTCCAACGAAATAGGCTATGTGTTTTAACGTGGACGGAGAAAACGTGTATTCGAATGTATATTGAGGCTTGTTATATAGTATCGTACAAGTTTAAAACTTTATCAATAAATTATAAGATATATTGCGCCGAAGATGAAAGGAGGGTCGAAATTTTTTAAGGTTCTAGAATTTTCTTTCAAAAAGAGGTTATGCCGGATTGGGGTTTATGATGCACGTATTGTGTCAAATATAGTATATAACTGGCATTTAACTAAACCAATTAAAAAAATACATATTTTATATTCAGTGTAATTTATTTGATGTTTTGTATTTTTGTTTTTATTTTATAATATTTGCCTATTTTTATATTTTATATTACTTTGATCTTCAATTGCGTACATTGTTATTATCTTTGGTTGCTTACATGCTTACTTTATTATGTTTATTTTATTATTTTTTTCAGCTTGCAACATTTTAGAAGGCAAAACCAGTTCGAGCTTGGCTTATGGATTGAGTTTTGTTCAATAAACATAAAAGGAACCCAGCATTTTGTAATTAAATGCATTGTTTATTATTACATATATTCTGCCAACGTAAGTTGTGGGTACATACAGATTTTCGGTCTGTTTGTATGGTCGTCTGTCCCATCCTGGGTTCATCTTTGCGTTAAAGCTTTCTCTCATAACATCTTCATCAAACTGGCAAATTCTGAAGGGCTCTGCCGTTATTTGAAAAAAGGGGGTGGGTGCCAATATGTACCGAGTAGGATATCGGTGCGACATTTTCTTAGGTTTTTGTCTTGGTATGAAAAAGTTGGTAATATTAAATTTGAAAGAGACAACCATTGAATTAAAGCAACCAAAAGTTGGTAATATTAAATTTGAAAGAGACAACCATTGAATTAAAGCAACCAAAAGGGTACTTGTGGGCATTCTAAACCATAATAAATAGAACCAAAAGTAAATGTGATCTATATTTCATCTTGGTTAAGATTTCCAACGCTTTCATCAACCATATTGCCATTTTGGACGTTTTAGCTAGCATATAATAAGATATAATACATTTTTTTATATGCTAGCTAAAAGGTTCAAAATGGCCTGTATTCAATTGAATTTCCAAAGCTGCTGGTTTTATTTTGCATTTTAATTTGCACCTGGCTTATTTTAGTTCAAAGTATGTTCACGATCGTCTGCAGATCATTCTCCTCTTGCCAATGATCCTTCAAATATTTTTTTCCTTGTTAGATAGTGTTGGTACAACAACAAACAATGAGAAGGAGATCCCTTAATCTGTCCTACAGGATTCAAGTAGCAGTAAGGTTGGCCATGATGCCCAGACATCTCTGCAACATGTTACACGTATCACTACATCTGTTGATGACAAAGAGACATCTGTCCAACAAGCTCAAATTGTAAAACCTGATATGTCAGCATCTCGCATCGCAACAAGTTCTTTAACATCTACGTCGGTTCCTGATGAATCTGTTGCAAAAGCGTTAGTTTTATCTTTATTTGATGACAATTGTAAAGTTCACAATCATGTGATCTGTAAAGACTTTTGTCATTCTCCCAAAGCATGTGAACAAAAGCGTTTATCTGGTCAAAAAGAGCGTTTATCTGATCATAAAGACAAATTCCAACAGGATTGTTTGAACGACCCTGAGTTGTCATATTGTGAGGTTACAGGGATGTGGTGGCTTTGCTATGTTGAGGGCAAAGGAATGTTTTGAACTCTTTGCAGAAAAAATAACTGTAATAGTGAACAAAACAAGTGTTCATCATTTGGAACCACTCCATCTATTAGAATGAAAAAA
Organism: Limnoperna fortunei; assembly: GCA_944474755.1. NCBI lineage: Eukaryota > Metazoa > Mollusca > Bivalvia > Mytilida > Modiolidae > Limnoperna > Limnoperna fortunei. Next base: position 41,098,655 of record OX104113.1, read on the forward strand.
TCGACTCCTACAGAGCATACTTCTACAATAAACACGGTGGGGCTATTGAAACTGAAATTCTGAACAGGGTGTCTGTGTTTCAAAAAGTAATAACCGAAAAAGAAAAAGTTGGGGATGAGGTTTTAGTTAAAACATTTTGTTATGTTCTAGCTCGCAAAGGAGGGTATTGCTGATATAAACATTTTAATTTTATTACATATGATGGAGAAACTAGGGATTAAAGAAATGAAACACTTTCAACATCGGTCAAGGGCTTCATTGAGAGAAATATTGAGTACAGTGGGAGAAGAAGTTGAAAACGACCTACTGAATAATGTTCGCAATGCTGATTTCTTCTCGATTCTGCTAGATGATAGTTCCGATGTATCAACTGTTGAACAAATGATTTGTTATGTACAATTTTGGAATGACATAACATGTTATGTAAAATTCCTTTTCATAGCAAATGGTTTTGAATCTGCAAACGCGCAGACTCTGTATAACCTTGTAAAACAAAAACTGATCGAACTAGGTCTTGAAATAAGTAAATTGTCCGGTGTGAGCACAGATGGGGCATCTGTAATGGTTAGTAAGAGGGATGGACTTGTCACAAAGTTGAAATGAGATAACCCTTCCCTCCTTGCAATCCATTGCGTATGCCACCGTCTTGCTCTAGACACCAACTGTGATTTATCATACATAAAAGAGATTGAAGGGCATGTCACACACGTGTGGAAACTTTTTATCCTGTCAGTTGGCAGCTTTGTTGAAGGCCCAGACAGAACTCCACAAAATGAACAAACAATAAAAGTTACTGACAAGAACCATGAAAAGGCCTGGCAAACTAGATGGCTTTCCTTTGATAATGCCATCCAGAGCTTGTACCTGGAACTACTTGCTGTGGTTCAGACTTTAAATAAGCTTATGCCTTAATGAAAAAATAACTTCACTGAAGTTTATTGGTACTTTATACATGCTGCAGAAAGTCCTCCCGATTCTAGCAGACTTAAGTAAACATTTCCAAAAAGGAAATATCATTTTTCGATAGCTCCAGCGCTCGACTCCACAAAGAGCACGTTAAGGTCTTTGTCAGAGGAGGAAATTTTCTCACTGCTCGAGGACATTTCTATAAATGGTAGATTATCAACTCTTAATATTAATGTCGCGAACACACATTGGATTTACTGAAAAGAAAAATAGCTAAATAAGTTGAAGCCCTTTGTAACAAAATAGATGAAATATTTCAACAACCTCCTCTCTCTGCTGCCTTCTCAGTTTTGGACCCACGGTGCTTACAGCCTCTGTTTTCACATTTGCGGACCACTTTTTTCCAGGAAATGATGAAGTGAAAGAACAAGTATTTGAAGAATGGTGCAATCTGAAGGTCAATATTGTTTCCTGGAAGAGATCCCTTGACATCGTAAATGGAGAATGTGACGTCACACCAATGGAATGGGTATTAAAAAACTGCCGACGATGAAAGGCTCAATGAAGCATTTTTTCCCACATTTAGTACGGATAGGGGAAATAATTTTCATCCTTCCCGTATCAAATGCTTGGTCAGAAAGAGACTACAGTAGACTGAAGTTGGTTAAGAGATATTCTGCAGTCTCTTCTTCAAATCAGTCTTAATGGTCCTCAATTATACAAAGAGGAAACTGATAAAGTAATAAAAGGTAGTGTCCGAAAATGGCTGAATGCAAAACAACGACGTAAATTACCGAAGTCAGATTTTTAATCATCTAATCAGTCTACGGTGGTTCCACCAAATATAACTATTTCTATCCAGAACCAGCAACTCGGACAGATTAAAATGTAGAAATAGACGCGGCGACAATCGAAAATGAATATTATAAAGCTGTGCGCGTTCTCCAGCTGGCAAAGTTCGCGCAAAAGGTTGCTGCTTTAGGTGACAACCTGAGCAATGGTGAAAGTGACGACGACTTCGAGGATTCTGACATCCATGCAAAATTGGTTGATATGTTTGCAATATAGTTTCTGAAAAAGTTATCACCCCTGGTAATTTGAGTGCACGATAATTGGATTGATCTTGTTTTTTTTAATCCTACGTCATGTACCAATTTCTTATCCGGATGCGAGAAATGAAGTAATTGTCTGGTTTCATTATTTAAGGAAAACAATTTTCAACTGAATCCAAGGCAGTTATATCAAATAAATTTGTCCAACAAATGTTTTTGCACGGATCAATTTGAAGTGCTATGAAGCCAGCTTAGCAGGGGTGGTTATTTCTTGACTTAAATAAAATTGTCATATATAACTGTTCAACTGATTTCTTATAGGCCGAATATTTTTCTGCCGTTAGAGTCCGATGTTAGTTTTGTGATTTGCCGGATTAACGGCAAAAAGTATGTGTACTCTTCCGTGGATAATTAATGATGACATAATTTTCTTGCTAATTTGCATACTGAACAACCATTCCGTAGTAAGAATCCTATACGACGTCTTCCCAAGATTCAATACACCTTTTTCGGGGTTCTCAATGTTTCCATATGTAGTAAACGGAGACAGGAAAAACTGCAATAATTATCATCAGTCACGTATCATTAATAATCGATCCTACGAAACCGATAATAAATGGTGACTGTCGAAAGATATCAAGATTGACTATAACTGATTACTGTATCTTTGCAAATACTTTCGGACATCAAAGTGCCCGTAGTGATTAGCGACTACAGTTTCCTTTAAAACGCAGTTTCCTTTAAAAAAAATCCAGGATACGATTAATCGTTCTAGATTTCTTACTTATTACTGCATAAATTTCAATGGATTATGTACAAGACATAGACCCTCAGAATGCACAGGATTGCAGGAAATTGCGTCATTGATTTCAACATTTTCTCAGACCCGTAAATAGAAAACCGTCAGAAATTGCGAATCTTCTGCAGATATGCATACATTTGAATTGATGTAGGCAATAAGCGTATTTTATCAATACGCGTTCCAGTTTAAGGAATGATTCCCAAGGCTCCACGCACAGAGCTACTCAGTGCATCCTTGTGTGGCGGATAGGGAAAGCCAGACTGTCATTCACATTTGGTTATATCTATGAGAAGCCACGCTTGTGAAAGCTTTAGACCACTTTGTAGTTTTCAAAACAAAAACAACATAGAAAACAAAAAAGTACAACAAAAAAAAAAATAGGGAAGGCGTTAACTATCTACAAAAGGCAAAATGTCGGTCTGTAATCAATATTTTATATTTTTCCAGTGGCAGTCGTAGTTTTCTGCTTGGACGTTTAACACCTTTTTTCAAAAAAGAAATCCGGTGAACAGTTATGAACCGTTTAATATCCTAAGTATTCAAACAAACGTGAATAGATTTGTATTCCCTAAGTACGTATTTTCTCCTTGATATTGATAATGGAGTGAAAGTGAGTCGTTGTAAGCAATCAACTTATTTAAAATGTTTCATTGTCATCTGAACCAATGCACTGTTACATGTAATTAATCTTTTGATCATTTCGACAAATGATTGAGATTACCAAAATGAACGATTTTCATCGTGTTTCATTGTTTTATAAAAAGAATATACGAAAGCAGTCAAAAGGACAATCCATTAAATGTATTCTTACATTGATAACAGCGACTCAATAACATCAAACCATGAAGGTTTTTGTATTAAAAATGCGATGAATATTTTCTTTCTTTTTCAATTTTTATATCAATTTATGTAAAATTTAAATAATTAGTCGCTATTAGCTTGTGTGTACATGAAGTGTCAATGGGAAACCTTTGAACATGCTGTAAGGGTTAAAAGTCCCCGACGCAGAGGGCTGTCCAGCACGTCCCGGGGTTTCGGATAATGGTACGCCCTCTCGTTGGGGATTGATTGGTTGGATGTTTGCTTCATGTCCAGTGAGCAGTATTTCAGCTATACTTAGGACGAAAACAAGTTAACACACAATAAATCAACGGAAAAATGGTGGGATGGGACATAAATAACAAAATTTGACTGCCACTGTAAAAAATATGGAGTATTGGGTAGGGACGGAAAATTTAGCCTTTTTTAGCGGATACAATGAGCCTACTCTTTTTTGAAATCTTCAAAACGATTTTTGATCTAGAAACGAGAGTGACACGTCTCCCACTACGGTCCGTGTCCAGGCTTTCAGTATTATGACCGGCCAATTCCCCTAACGTGAAGTTATCCCCTATCCGCCACCTGGAGGCACGCTGGGCAGCTCTGTGCGTCGAGCACTGGAAACCCTCTCTGTATAGTCCGGTACAAAAATATGTAAAATCCAAACGAGTCGCATGTTGTGAAGATTTTATTATCAAAACTTCAAAGCCCTGATAAGGTATTCTATTCTAAAGTTGTAGTTGTGCATATTGACAGTAAGTTGTGATTCATTTTTTTTATTGAGTTATGCCCTTTAAACTTAGAAATTTCTCAAAATATATGTATGAAACAACTCGTAAGTGTTTCTACTTTTCAGATCAGAAGTTTATGAAACATGGTAGAAATGACGGACACCATATGTAGTTGTGCATATTGTCAAGAAGTTATGATGAGATATTTGTTGCTGCATTGAACTTAAAACATTTCTCAAAATATATGTAAGAAACTAGTTGTAAATGCTTTTTCGCAGAAGCAACTCATCGGAATTGTATAGAACGTGATATATAAGCGTGCACGTGAGTATTTGAGCGTGCTAAGTTAAGTTCTATAATTTGTTTTTATCCATTTTTCTATTTATACTTTTGTAATTTTAATTTAATAATCGTCTGTATGACGTAAGTTGATTGTAATGTTGTTATTATTGGCACTACATTTGTTTGCAATTTGTGTATAAAGACGCAATGGTTATTGATATACCCACAAATTCAATTGTTTAATTCCATAGAAATATCAATCTAATTAAAATTAAATCTTTTACTTGCTCCCCCCATTTTTCTATGGTCGCTGCGTGTACTTACAACGCAGCGACCAATAAAAAAGGGGGGAGCAAGTGAAAGATTTAATTTGATTGTAGAAATAGTGTATGGAAACTATTTAATCTTCTATTTTCGTTATATTTTTGTTTCTGTTTTTGAAATGTTGCTTCAAATGCCTGATGTATGAACATAGATAGGACATAAATCTGTATCTGTAGACTAGCACATGTTAAAGTGAAGTCAAGTTATATATATTTATAAGTTTATGCACATGTAACAGTAAACATAACCTATATATAGCCTATTTATGCCTGCAACCTGTCTGATAAATTAGATTTACTTGTTCATTATAATAGATTAATTTTACTCGACATTACCATCTTCAATCTAGTTGTGATTTTGAAATTTAAAGTAATGAATTGCATTGCAACTTTCAAACAGACTCTTGTTAAATCTTTGCCTTATCAATGAAGAATCAATATCGCAAAGTGGGATAAAAACATTTCTTAAGGTGCAGTCGTTCCATATTTTTATTATTTTTGGTTTTCAAAAAATATATATTCATAAAAATGCCTTTTTCCTGACAGATCTTCGGTGGCTTTTACCTTAAGTTCAAAGATTAGCTCTCGGTGCAACTATCACCATGGATCAAGAGAAAGACATTTTAAATGCAATGGACATGAACGAAGCCCATTAAAATAAAATGCAACCCTGACAGAGAAAATCTGTTTCTCAGCATATTGCATGTCTATGGATGTGTATGAAAGTTATCATTGATTGATTGGATGTCTGCTTTACGTCCAGCGAGCAGTGATCAGCTATATTCAGGACGGGAACAAGTTAACAAACAATAAATCAACGGAAAATGGGGGTGGGATGGGTCACAGGGAATACCATTTTGACTGCCACTGGAAAAAAATGGAGTTTTAAGTAGGGGCGGAAAGTTTAGCCTTTGTAGCGGGTACAATGAGCCTACTCTTTATCGAAATCTACAAAAGGGGTCTTTATCGTGCAACGAGCGTGGCACTCTCCAAACACGTTACCCACTACGGTCCGCGGTAAGGCTTTCCGTATTATGACCTGACAACCCCCCAGCGAGAGGGTCTCCCCTATCCGCCACCCGGGGACGCGCTGGGCTGCTCTGTGGGTCGAGCACTGGGAACCCTCCCAGTATGGTCCCGGTGAAAGTTGTGAAAAAAATATATCAGACACTACGTGATCGACTGTTAAAAAATGGTAATAAAGTCCCAGTAACTTTGCTGTATATGCCGTTGCAACACTTGCGCTGTGCAAGTGCATATTGCAGATTTATTTTTGGCAGTCCAACATTAGACCAATGCATGTATGGGATACTATGCAGTGGACAGAACACTAAGGTGAAAAATACAATTCTCATTTATTTAAGAGAGTCAATTTCAAGAATAAGACAGTTTGCACTTCAGTGGTATGTATGGGTTTTACCTCCCCATCTGTTGATAGAGTAATCCATGCAAGACCACCTAGGAATCTTGCGGATTATGTGCAGGAGTTTGGCAGTGCAGAACGGTCTGGCAGAGGCTGTACTATACTATTTTTAAAGGGATAGAACTGCAAATGTGAAAGACACGAATGATGATATTATTGGTATTGCAATGAAGATCAGTGTCTTAGAAAATATATTTTGAGATAATTTGGTTTTGAGAAATCGATTCATATGCCTATATATAAAGGCTATTTATTCTGTAAAAATAATTGTCATTGCTTCGAATTTGAAATGTTGAGAATAGAACTGTAGTATAAAAAGACACGGAAATTATGTGTCATTGATTTTCTACAGACTTTTCATAGCCAGTTCTTTACAAGTATTAATTATAATTCGTTGGTTTATGCACCGAAATATTTTATTTTCTAATAGCTTGACAGTTTGTAGAAATGAAACGCACTATAATAACTGATCGATTTACAACATTCTGTCCAATGAAATTTCTTAGTTTTTGCTATAATGTCGAGCAATAAATACACATTTTAGTGAAGAAAAGAAAAAAGGGCTACGAGTCTTTGATAATAAATAGTAAAAAGCAGTAAACATTGGTACTTTGTTTTTTTTTTTGGCAAAAACTTTACTTATTTTGACCACAACATTGTATTTAAAGAATATACAAGAATTCATATGATAGTATATGTTTTACGTAATTATTTAAATTAATACGGAAATGAGTATTTCTTCATTTTACCATAAATGTAATAAATGTTGCAAGAGTTTTATAATAAAATAATTGGTGGATGGGTTCCAAATCTATCACACACATACATGGCTCGTCAACGCATCGCAATAGTTTATAAATAAAAACATTTTTGTACAATAAAATATATACATTTTGTTATACAAGAAAGTGATCTAAACATGCTGATTTTTATATAAATAATAATTAGGCAATTAAAGTATTTTCTTAATACGTGTTCAGGTCAGTTAAAAGAATGATTCCCAAGGCTCCACCCAAGGAGCTACTCAGTACATCCTCAGAGGGCGGATAGGGAAAACCCGACTGCCATCTACCTTTGGTAAAATGTATGGAAAACCACACTTGTGATAGCTAAAAACCTCTTTACAGTTTTCAAAACAAAACAAAAATAACAAAAAACCCACAAAATATTGAATGCATTAAGCATCGAAAAAAAGGCAAAAAAGTCTGTCTGTAACCAGTACTTCATATTTTCCCAGTGGCAATCATACTTCTCTGTTTGGACGTCTAACAATAGAACGAATAATCGTACCCTCGCTTTTTTGGCGAGGTAAATCCGACAAATCACAAAACTAAGTTCGGATTAAAACGGGAGTAAAATTCGGATGAGTCTAACTATTCAAACAAGGAATCCAACGAACAGCGTTCACAGGATTTCTATTCACTCGCGTAAGTATATTCCTCTTGAAATTGATATATTGTGAAAGTGAGTTGTTCTAAGCAATCCACTTATTTAACGTCTTTCATTGTTATCAGGACCAATGCACTGTTACATTTCCCTTTAATATTAATCTTTTGATCATTTCGATAAATGATCACAAAATTTTGATAATATCAAAATGTGCGATATCATCGTGTTTTAGAAAAAGCATAGACAAAAGCAGTCAAATGGGAGAATCAATTACATGTATGCTGACATTGATATCAGCGATTAAAGCGGTAAAAACATGAAACCATGTAGGTTTTATATATATTTAAAATGCGATAAAGATTTCATTACTTTTAATTTTGTTGTATCATGTGTGTAAAATGTAAAAAAAATTAGTCGCTATTAGCTTGTGTGTACATGAAGTGTCTAGAGTAACCTATGAACATGCTGCACGAGTTAAAAGTCCTCGACTCGCAGGGCTGCCCAGCACGTTTCCGGATGGCGGATAAGGGTAAACCCTCTCGTTGGAGGATTGATTGGCTGTTTGCTTGCGTCTAATGACCAGTATTTCAGCTATACTCATGACGGGAACAAGTTGACAAACAATAAATAAATGAAACAAATGGGTGGGATGGGACAATAGGAACACAATTTGACTGCCACTAAAAAATATTGAGTATTGGGTAGGAACGAAATATAAGCGTTCTATAAAGAATACAAGGAGCCTACTCTTTCGAAATCTGCAAAAAGGGTCTTGATCGAGCGATGAGCGTGGCATTCCAAACACGCCACCCACTACGGTCTAGGTTGGGGCCTCTGTGGTCAAGGTAGTTCGTCTACTATTGATCACGTGGTCTGTCAACACTGAGATTGCGGGTTAGATTCTCACTGCAGGCAGAGTGTACTCGACTCCAATCTTAATTGACAAGGATTGACAGTTTTCCTACCGCAGGTCGGGGGTTTTCTCCGGTACTCCGGCTTCGTCCCCCAATAAAAACTGGACGCCATGATATAGCTGAACAATTGCTGAAAGTGGCGTTAAAACACCATTCAAACAAAATCAAACGGTCTAGGTTTTCCATATTATGACGGAACAAAACAATTCCCCAACGAGAGGACCTATCTATCCAACATCTGGAGGCACGCTGGGCAGCTCTGTACGACAAGAACTGGGAACCCTCCCGGTATGGTCTCGGCACAAAAATGTGTAAAATCCAAAAAATAGCATATTGTAGAGATTTTATTGTCAAAATTCCAAAACGTTATACCAAAGCACGGTTAAGGGGATGCAGGACACCATCCGCCATTTTTTGTTAAAATTTCAAAATAGAACATTTATGGTAAATTTAATAATATTTTTTTATTTCATTATTAATTTCTTAATCTTTTATTTTATTGCTTTTTTATTCTCTTCTCTGTATAATTTATATGAAAATTTTTAATTTCAGTGCTCAACCCCTCGAAAATAAGCTCTGAAACCCCTATTTTTTATTTTGAATTATGATAAGTTGATTAAAAAAAAATAACTATTTGGCGAATTTAAAGAAAATTCATTGACAAATAATTTTCAGCGAAAGTGTCCTGCATCCCCTTAAGCCATTTTTATACTTTCTGAATAGAAACCCGTTAGATGTATCGAATCTTCTGCAGATGTGCATACACTTAAGTTTAAAGAATGATTCCCAAGGCTCCACTCACAGACCTACTCAGCGCATCCTCGGGTGGCGGAAAAGGAAACCCGACTGAAATCCACACTGGTAAAATGTATGGAAAGAACCCTTTGTAGTTTTTTTAAAGAAAAACAAAAACAACATAAGAAAACAAAAATTGAGCAAATAAAATGGGAAAGGCGATAAGCGTCTATAAAAGGCAAAAAGTTCTCAGTAACCAGTACATTATATTTTTCCAGTGGCAGTAATAGTTTTCTCCTTGGAAGTTAGAAAAACATATTAATATCTTAAGTATTCACACCAGCGTGAACAGATTTGTATTCACTCAAGTACGTATAACCAGAGTGAAGCTAGCCGGCAATTCTAGCCGTCAATGCCGCTAGCCGTCAATAACGCTATCCGTCAATAATTCAGCCCGCGATAATATTCATTCGGGAGAGTTCGAGTAATGTATGAAAAGTAATTAAATTTTAACTTGAGTTATCTCTCTTTTGACACCCGACTCGCAAACCGGACTTTACGGTGACTATTTCTTTTCCTATTTAGTTACATTTTTAGAATAGTAGTGCCAATTGTCACAATAGAAAAAAAACAAAAACATGCAGCGCTGAAAGATAAAATTAATTAAGTTTATTATTAATTTTTTTTCTGAAGTAAAGGATTATGTTAGTGTTTGCCTCATCGCACGCTTTTACATTCAAAATGACCGGTGTATTTCTATCACATTATTCCGTATTTTCTTCTTTTTTCTTTTCTTTCTTTTCTTTTTCTTTTTACATTTATATCTTAACTAAACGACTTTTGTATAGTTTAAACAACGGAAATCATACGAACTTAAATTTATTAGCTTCAGACATGTAACAATTCCGCTATCCATTATAAAGAGGAGTGTACAAGAGAGAAGAAAATGTCGTTAATTCCATTTACTTATGTTACAGTACGTTTCATAGGATAATTCTACAATTCTACATTTAAGGATTTTAGTAAATAATACCTATTTTTAAGATTGAACAGTGGTCTTTAACACATCTGGTAAATAGTTGGACCACAATTTGGTTTTTGAGTTCGAGTATTCTGTGTCTAAATTAAGTGATGACCTTTATTCCACATCTAGGACTTTACACCCTTTCCAATCGCCGTAGCCTAAAAGTCAATTAATAGTCAGGAAGGTCCATAATCTATATCGTGAATACTTGGGATAATTTTGGTTTTCTAGTTATTCCAATAGGAATTTAGTGAAAATGACCGATAAAGTAATATCTCTTATCCTGCTGGGACGTAGCACCCTAGTCAATGGTCATGGACTTTGGGTTTAATACGACGATAGTTCAGTAGATCATTAACCTATATCATGAATACCTGGGTCAACTTCCTGTGCTCGAGATATCGGGTCTGAATTACGTGAGAAATGACTCGTATGTTGACATTTATCCCCAAGCTAAGACTTCACACCCCTTTCAATCGCCATGGGTCTACTGTAAAATGAGAGAAGACATTAGTAGGTCAATAACCTATGTCATGAAAACTTGGGCCAACTTCCAGTGTTCGAGATATCGGGGTCTGAATTACGTCAAAAATGACTTTTTTGTTGACATTTATTCCCATGCTACGACTTCACACCCCTTTCAATCGCCATGGGTGTACTGTGAATTGAGAGAGGTCTTTAGTAGGTCATTAACCTATATCATGAATACTTTGGCCAACTTCCGGTGTTCAAGATATCGGAGTCTGAATTAGGTGAAAAATGACTCGTATGTTGACATTTATTCCCGCGCTAAGACTTCACACCCCTTTCAATCGCCATGGGTCTACTGTAAAATGAGAGGGGACTTTAGTTGGTTTTTAACCTATACCAGGAATACTTGGGCCAACTTCCAGTGTTCGAGATATCGGAGTCTGAATTACGTGAAAAATGACTTGTATGTTGACATTTATTCCCATGGTATGTCTTCACACCCCTTTCAATCGCCATGGGTCTACTGTAAAATGAGAGAAGACATTAGTAGGTCATTAACCTATATCATGAATACTTGGGCCAACTTCCGGTGTTCGAGATATCGGAGTCCGAATTACGTGAAAAATGACTTGTATGTTGACATTTATTCCCGTACTAAGACTTCACATCCCTTTCGATCGCCATGGGTCTACTGTAAATTGAGAGAAGTCTCTAGTTGGTCATTAATTTATATCATGAATACTTGGGCCAACTTCCGGTGTTCGAGATATCGGGGTCTGAATTACGTCAAAAATGACTTGTATGTTGACATTTATTCCCGTGCTAAGACTTCACACCCCTTTCAATCGCCATGGGTCTACTGTAAAATGAGAGAAGACATTAGTAGGTCAATAACCTATGTCATGAATACTTGGGCCAACTTCCGGTGTTCGAGATATCGGGGTCAGAATTACGTCAAAAATGACTTTTTTGTTGACATTTATTCCCGTGCTAAGACTTCACACCCCTTTCAATCGCCATGGGTCTACTGTAAAATGAGAGAAGACATTAGTAGGTCAATAACCTATGTCATGAATACTTGGGCCAACTTCCGGTGTTCGAGATATCGGGGTCAGAATTACGTCAAAAATGACTTGTATGTTGACATTTATTCCCGTGCTAAGACTTCACACCCCTTTCAATCGCCATGGGTCTACTGTAAAATGAGAGAAGACATTAGTAGGTCATTAACCTATATCATGAATACTTGGGCCAACTTCCGGTGTGCGAGATATCGGAGTCTGAAATACGTCAAAAATGACTCGTATGTTGACATTTATTCCCGTGCTAAGACTTCACACCCCTTTCAATCGCCATAGGTGTACTGTGAATTGAGAGAGGTCTTTAGTAGGTCATTAATCTATATCATGAATACTTGGGCCAACTTCCGGTGTTCGAGATATCGCGGTCAGAATTACGTCAAAAACAACTTGTATGTTGACATTTATTCCCGTGCTAAGACTTCACACCCCTTTCAATCGCCATGGGTCTACTGTAAAATGAGAGAAGACATTAGTAGGTCAATAACCTATGTCATGAATACTTGGGCCAACTTCCGGTGTTCGAGATATCGGGGTCTGAATTACGTCAAAAATGACTTTTTTGTTGACATTTATTCCCATGCTAGGACTTCACACCCCTTTCAATCGCCATGGGTCTACTTAGAAATGAGAGAGGTCTTTAGTAGGTCATTAACCTATATCATGAATACTTGGGCCAACTTCCAGTGTTCGAGATATCGGGGTCTGAATTACGTGAAAAAAGACTTTTTTGTTGACATTTATTCCCGTGCTAAGACTTCACACCCCTTTCAATCGCCATAGGTCTACTGTAAAATGAGAGAAGACATTAGTAGGTCAATAACCTATATCATGAATACTTGGGCCAACTTCCGGTGTTCGAGATATCGGAGTCTGAATTACGTGAAAAATGACTCGTATGTTGACATTTATTCCCGTGCTAAGACTTCACACCCCTTTCAATCGCCATGGGTCTACTGTAAAATGAGAGAAGACATTAGTAGGTCATTAACCTATATCATGAATACTTGGGCCAACTTCCGGTGTTCGAGATATCGGAGTCTGAATTACGTCAAAAATGACTCGTATGTTGACATTTATTCCCGTGCTAAGACTTCACACCCCTTTCAATCGCCATGGGTGTACTATGAATTGGGAGAGGTCTTTAGTAGGTCATTAATCTATATCATGAATACTTGGGCCAACTTCCGGTGTTCGAGATATCGGGGTCAGAATTACGTCAAAAATGACTTGTATGTTGACATTTATTCCCGTGCTAAGACTTCACACCCCTTTCAATCGCCATAGGTCTACTGTAAAATGAGAGAAGACATTAGTAGGTCAATAACCTATGTCATGAATACTTGGGCCAACTTTCAGTGTTCGAGATATCGGGCTCTGAATTACGTCAAAAATGACTCGTATGTTGACATTTATTCCCGTGCTAAGACTTCACACCCCTTTCAATCGCCATGGGTGTACTGTGAATTGAGAGAGGTCTTTAGTAGGTCATTAATCTATATCATGAATACTTGGGCCAACTTCCGGTGTTCGAGATATCGGGGTCAGAATTACGTCAAAAATGACTTGTATGTTGACATTTATTCCCGTGCTAAGACTTCACACACCTTTCAATCGCCATGGGTCTACTGTAAATTGAGAGAAGACTTTAGTAGGTAATTAATCTATGTCATGAATACTTGGGCCAACTTCCGGTGTTCGAGATATCGGGGTCAGAATTACGTCAAAAATGACTTGTATGTTGACATCTATCCCGTGCTAAGACTTCACACCCCTTTCAATCGCCATGGGTCTACTGTAAAATGAGAGAAGACATTAGTAGGTCAATAACCTATGTCATGAATACTTGGGCCAACTTCCGGTGTTCGAGATATCGGGGTCAGAATTACGTCAAAAATGACTTTTTTGTTGACATTTATTCCCGTGCTAAGACTTCACACCCCTTTCAATCGCCATGGGTCTACTGTAAAATGAGAGAAGACATTAGTAGGTCAATAACCTATGTCATGAATACTTGGGCCAACTTCCAGTGTTCGAGATATCGGAGTCTGAATTACGTCAAAAATGACTTGTATGTTGACATTTATTCCCGTGCTAAGACTTCACACCCCTTTCAATCGCCATGGGTCTACTGTAAATTGAGAGAAGACTTTAGTAGGTCATTAACCTATATCATGAATACTTGGGCCAACTTTCGGCGTTCGACTTATCGGGGTCTGAATTAAGTGAAATTTACCGATGAGGTAAAATATCTTCTCCTTCTGGAACTCCGCACCCCTTTCAATCGCCATGGGGCAAGGAGAAATTAAGAGGTGAGTTCAGTAGGTCCTAAATCTAAATCGTGAATACTTGGGCCAATTTCTATTGTTCGAGTTATCCGGGTATGAATTAAGTGAAAAATGACCGATAAGGTAAAAATCTCTTAACCTGCTGGGACGGCACACCCTTTCAATAGCCATAGGCTTAGGGTTTAAGAATATAGGAGTTCTGTAGATCATTGAAATATATCATGAATACTTGGGCCAACTCACAGTGTTCGAGTTTTCCGAGTCTGAATGAAGTGAAAAATGATTCGTATAGTGACATTTATTCCCGTGTAGGACTTAACACCACTTTATTCGCCTTGGGCCTATAGTAACTAAAAGAGTGGCGTTCAGTAGGTCCCTAATCTATATTGCGAAAACTGTGGCAAACTTCGGTGTTCGAGTTAAAAGGGTAAAAAATAAGTGAAAACTGACTGATATGTTGACATTTATTTCCGTGCTACGATTTCACACCCCTTTCAAACGCCAAAGACCTACTGTAAATTAAGAGGGGACTTTAGTAGGTCCCTAACCTATATTGTTAATACTTGGGCCAACTTCCGGTTTTTGAGTTATCCAGGTCTGAATTAACTGAATTAAAAATGACCGATAAGGTAAACATTTATTTTCCTGCTGGGACTTCGCTCACGTTTTAATCGTCATGGGCCGAGGATAAATTAAGAGGGGAGTTAAGTAACTGCATAATCTACTAGTATATCATGAATACTTCAGCCAACGTCCGGCGTTCAAGTTATTCGGGTCTGAATTGAGTGAAATAAAAAGAAGATAAAAGTAAGAGGAAAATTCAGTAGGTCATTAACCTATATCACGAATACTTGGCCCAACTTCTGTTGTTCGATTTATGCGGGTACAAATAAAGTAAAAATATAGTGATACTATTACATTTATTCCCGTGCCAGGACTTCACACGCATTTCAATAGCCTTAGGCCTAAGTATTAATGATATAGGTTTTGGACCTACTGAACTCCACTCTTATTAAATTTAGATGTTTTTTTATATATTTGGTGTTTGAATTATTGTAATACAACTGATACTAGTTTTTCATACGAGGATGTAAGCGAAAAAATGATTTATGTGGTAACATCTAGTGCCTTCTGTGGGACATCTTCAGATGTTGGAGTAATCTATATCATACGGCGATACAAATACTTGCTTCAATTACTTTCTAATTAGACTTTTAAAAACAGTTTTTTCTTAGAAGATCAGCAAGACAAGATTCTAGTTACACACTGACTAACATGCTTATAAAAACACTGCTTATGAAAAATTAACCACAATTTTTTATTATTACCAGTATGACTAATAAAGTCATATTGTAATAAAAATACCACACAGTTCTACACATACTAAACTGAAAGTATTTTTACATGCTTATAATCTCCTTAGGCCACAAAACTGTTTAACTTTTATTGAGACATTGTTGTCAGTTTCCGCCCGCAAAAAATCTTGATGTCATGATAGAGCTAAAAAGTTATTAAGGCGGCGTTTAACTAACTCAATGAAAACAAACAACGTATTTTATTAGTACAGAACTGGTTACACGATTCTTTCATATTTAATATATTTGCAGATTATCCATCCACAATAGACTTGTTTTAATTGGTCGGTTAATAGAGGTTTTACTTTTCTGTTGAGTGGAAAATTTATTCTCACAGAACTGTAAATATACCTTTATTCACCTTGGCTTCATTCAACAGGTATATGAACACTAGAGAGGACACACACTGAGGCCATGTATTGTCAATGACCGGATTCTAATATTCCAGCGATTATGTCAGGATTAATGGAGCTCACATGCTTTAAAATCTCGTTTGAAGTTTACATACATGCATGCTTTGAAATATAACAATTTAGAAATGTTACAGATACCATATTGTTAATCAATTTATTTTATGTGGCGAGGAATAACCCTGATTCAAAGATCTCCAGCTGTGGAAATTAGTATTAATTAACATGCATGTGTAGCTTATCTGTAACATGACTAAGAGTTCGTTACGCCACGGGGGCCAGACATTTTCTTTCTGTCTTTTTTTTTTGAAATGACAACTTTGATGGCTCTTATTGATGATGAAAAATTGTATTTCGTTTTGCCATCAGAAAAAATATTATTATACATTTTACAAAATCTCATTTACTTTCTAATCTTATTTTTAAGGACTTCGATTCATTTGCATGTATAGTCTCTAAATGTTTAAATATTTAATTACATAAAAATATCTTCGATGACTTCCTTTTTTTATAAAGAGAATTATCTTTTTCTCCCTTTTCTACTGTATTTTAAACTGATTTAGATATTTTATTTATAACATACCTGTTTTAAAAACATAATTTGTCTCTGTATGATTTAAAGCATTCTAAATACACATAAAAGTAACTTTTTGCGAAAAAAATACACTATATATATAATATCTGTATGGTTCGGCAGCGACGGCACTTGTGACACGACTTACCGGAATCCTCAATTTACCGGAATCCAGGGAACCCACTATAATTTACCGGAATCCACTTGAAAAAACGAAAAGTTGAAAAGTATATAGTTATGCGTTCAAATTAAGCAATTTAATTTGTGTAAAAGTATATGAGACGAGAACGCAGAAATATATTTATTTTAATACATTGTTTATGTTACAGTAACATGAGATTGCATGTTTGCTTTACGTCCAGCGAGCAGTATTTCTGCTAAATTCAGGACGGGAACAAGTTAACAAACAATACATCAATATTGAAAAAGGGGTGGAATGGGACACAGGGAATAAAATTTTGACTGCCACTGGAAAAGTACGGAGTATTGGGTAGGGTCATAGAATTTAGCCTTTTGTAGCGGCTACAATGAGCCTACTCTTTTTCGAAATCTACAAAAGGGATCTTTATCGTGCAAGAGCGTGGCACTCTCCAAACAAGTTACCCACTATGGTCCACGGTCAGGCTTTCAGTCTTATGAACTGACAACCCCCAACGAGAGGTCTCCCTTTCCGCCAAACTGGGACGCACTGGGCTGCTCTGTGGGTCGAGCGCTATGAACCGTCCCAGTATGCTCCCATGGGTGGTCTTATAAGGACATTTATAAACAAGTGTATCTGTGAGCTAATGCTCAATAGTGATTTCCCCCAACAAGTATTCGGTAAACAGGAAGTATAGATGAACAAGGAGCATGAAATCGCTGTGCACCATATGGCACTATAGAATAAAGCAATATGTAAAATATCAGGCTTCTGCTGCTATAGTTACTTAGAAAACTGCGACCGAAATTGTTACGGACGAACAGTCTACCACCTCTTCTTCGAAGCAGGGGTAGAAGGAAGAAGATATTTATATTAACCAACGTATACAATATTTTATTCCAAAGAAGAAAAATGACGACGCTAGCGGTTAATTTGTCGGCGGCACGTGCCAGTAGTTTGCTTTTCAGTTGTTAATTGACACCAGGCAATGCATATAACAAGTGTAATCAACATGAACGATTGTTGATGTAGATCAGTAATTCTTGAATAAACACAAACATTGAGCTGTTTCAAGTTATTACTGAGTAATTTATATTTTTATTACCAGACAATTGTTCGTATTAACCGACGACATAAACAAAGAAATTATGTTTGCAAAACAATAACTATTTAGATCTTTATTATCTGTAAAACGTCATCTTTTTGAAGAATGTTATAACAAAAAAACCTAGATAGGCAAAAGCGGCATCCAATGCAATTTTGCACTGGTGAGCTATCTTTAAAAATTTTCAGCGCAGCATGATAACTAAAAAAACTTTTGACATCTGCAATAAATTTTCTAAATATGTTTGATACTGCGTCAAGGAAAAAAAACCTCACGTGTACAAGTTTATACAGCAGTACGAATGGCATAATCTAAAATCTGGCCTGGTCTCAACTGCCTGGCTTGGCCTGGTCTGTCCTTAAATTTGGCCTGGATTCAAAATTGGCCTGGCCTCAAAATTAGGTTTATTATGTGTAATGACAAATATAAATAATTTGTCAAATTTATTATTATTTTAAATCTGCTTACCCAGTTTTGATTGTCAATTTATTTTACTTATCTGATTTAATGTGTTATAGTGGTTATGTAGACAACTGTCTAAGTCATAAAATGTTGTTTTTAATCATTTGTAGTGTATTTTGCTTCACTGAAGGTCACTCCCCCTGATTTATTGTTTCTTTTTCTCTAAAATAAGGTCATTGAAATAAAATTTTGTGAGAGTGAGTGGGTTAATTTTTTTTACATTTTATGTGTTATTAACTAATAAGGTCAGACAATATAAAGGTAAATCTGGTGAGAGCATCAAAGATCATCAAAAGGGGGTGTCCTGATATTCTTATAATATAACTTAAAACTACGAAATAACAAATGCACAGGTGAAAGGGGCATAAGCTTCGCTCATAAACATGGCAACAAGTGGTAAATGGTAGAAAAAGTAACAATGAGTATGATTCTCATCGATACACTTTAATTGGATTTCAAATACCCTGTTTCCGTTCTTACTGATGGCTACTTCAATAAAATTAATCTTTTCTAGTAATTTTTCCTAAAATATAGGAGATGATAAGTTAAAGGCCAACTTTCCGGTTTTCTTACAGAAGGTAAGGGTTTTCTCCTGGGACTCCGGATTCCTCCACCAATAAAAATGGACTCCATAATATAGCTGAAAAATTGCTGAAAGTGGCGTTAAACACCATTAAAACTTTATTGGTACATGCTTCTGTGCACAATGACTATTCCCCATAGTTGTACTGTGACAGTTTATTATTTGTCCCGTTTGTTATCCCATGTTCTGAATTGGTTTATTGTTTGTTCATCTTTTCCTGACCTGAATATAGCTGAAAAACTACTCGCTGGACATAATCAATCAATCATTGCTATGCACACAAAACAAAAGGAATAATGTGAAAAGAGGAATTACATGTATTACTGCAGACTCTTAATGATTATATTTTGATAGGTATTAACAAACAAGAATTATAGAATAAATACTTCAATGTTTCAAAATTAAAACTTATTAAAAGCATTTGTGTGGTAGAACAAATTATAATAATACTTAGAAGAGATATTTAATTTTAATACATGTATGTTCTCAATTTTAATTCCTTTCCAAATACAACTAAAACTAAATTCATGCCACAAAATACTCAAGACAATAACATTTCACTTCATCACAGTTAGATTGCATGTACATATAGTCCTGCCACTTAAATAAAACAAATCTTGAAAATTTTATTTGTTGAGACATAAATTTTCTAGCACTAAAAATTGGTACCATATAAATGTCATTACAGATTTCAAAATTGTCAAGAAAGTGAAAAAACGAGATAACATTATAAGATATAGTATACAAGTAAGAAGTTTATAACTAATGTTTATTGATAACAAGACCATGGATTATGCTTTAAAATGTTAAACACAACGTCTAGTTTAAGTTAATTTAATCTCAATGACCTTATTTTGGAGAAAAGCTAACAAGAAATGATAAAACCTATGAGAAAAGACAAAACACTAGACCATTGAAAAAATAAAAACGTAGGTTATTGACCTACTAATGTCTTCTCTCATTTTACAGTAGACCCATGGCGATTGAAAGGGGTGTGAAGTCTTAGCACGGGAATAAATGTCAACAAAAAAGTCATTTTTGACGTAATTCTGACCCCGATATCTCGAACACCGGAAGTTGGCCCAAGTATTCATGACATAGGTTATTGACCTACTAATGTCTTCTCTCATTTTACAGTAGACCCATGGCGATTGAAAGGGGTGTGAAGTCTTAGCACGGGAATAAATGTCAACATACAAGTCATTTTTGACGTAATTCTGACCCCGATATCTCGAACACCGGAAGTTGGCCCAAGTATTCATGACATAGATTAATGACCTACTGAAGTCTTCTCTCAATTTACAGTAGACCCATGGCGATTGAAAGGGGTGTGAAGTCTTAGCACGGGAATAAATGTCAACATACGAGTCATTTTTCACGTAATTCAGACTCCGATATCTCGAACACCGGAAGTTGGCCCAAGTATTCATGATATAGGTTAATGACCTACTAAAGACCTCTCTCAATTCTCAGTACACCCATGGCGATTGAAAGGGGTGTGAAGTCCTAGCATGGGAATAAATGTCAACATACAAGTCATTTTTCACGTAATTCTGACCCCGATATCTCGAACACCGGAAGTTGGCCCAAGTATTCATGATATAGATTAATGACCTACGAAAGACCTCTCCCAATTCATAGTACACCCATGGCGATTGAAAGGGGTGTGAAGTCTTAGCACGGGAATAAATGTCAACATACGAGTCATTTTTCACGTAATTCAGACTCCGATATCTCGAACACCGGAAGTTGGCCCAAGTATTCATGATATAGGTTAATGACCTACTAGAGTCCTCTATCAATTTACAGTAAACCCATGGGGATTGAAAGGGGTGTGAAATCCTAGCACGGGAATAAATATCAACATACGAGTTATTTTTCACGTAATTCAGACTCCGATATCTCGAAAACTGGAAGTTGGCCCAAGTATTCATGATATATGTTAATGACCTACTAAGGTCCCCTCTCATTATTCAGTAGACCCATGGCGATTGAAATAGTTGTTAAGACTAAGCACGGGAATAAATGTCAACATACAAGTCATTTTTCACTTAATTCAGACCCGGATATCTCGAACACCGGAAGTTGGCCCAAGTACTCATGATATAGGTTTAAGACCTACTAAAGTCTTCTCTTAATTTACAGTAGACCCATGGCGATTGAAAGGGGTGTGAAGACCTAGCACGGGAATAAATGTCAACATACAAGTCATTTTTCACGTAATTCAGACCCCGATATCTCAAACACCGGAAGTTGGCCCAAGTACTCATGATATAGGTTAAAGACCTTCTTAAGTCTTCTCTCAATATACACTAGACCCATGGCGATTGAAAGGGGGTGTGAAATCCTAGAACGGGAATAAATATCAACATACAAGTCACTTTTGACGTTATTCAGACCCAGATATCTCGAACACCGGAAGTTGGCCCAAGTATTCATGGTATAGGTTAATGACCTACTAGAGTCCTCTATCAATTTACAGTAAACCCATGGGGATTGAAAGGGGTGTGAAATCCTAGCACGGGAATATATATCAACATACGAGTTATTTTCACGTAATTCAGACTCCGATATCTCGAACACTGGAAGTTGGCCCAAGTACTCATGATATAGATTTAAGACCTACTAAAGTCTTCTCTTAATTTACAGTAGACCCATGGCGATTGAAAGGGGTGTGAAGACTTAGCACGGGAATAAATGTCAACATACAAGTCATTTTTCACTTAATTCAGACCCTAATATCTCGAACACCGGAAGTTGTCCCAAGTACTCATGATATAGGTTAAAGACCTACTAAAGTCTTCTCTTAATTTACACTAGACCCATGGCGATTGAAAGGGGTGTGAAATCCTAGCACGGGAATAAATATCAACATACGAGTTATTTTTATCGTAATTCAGACCCCGATATCTCGAACACCGAAAGTTAGCCTAAGTATTCATGATATAGGTTAATGACCTACTAAAGACCCTTCTCATTTCACAGTAGACCAAGGGCGATTGAAATGGGTGTGAAGTCTAAGCACGGGAATAAATGTCAACATACAAGTCATTTTTCACGTAATTCAGACCCCGTTATCTCAAACACCGGAAGTTGGCCCAAGTACTCACGATATAGGTTAAAGACCTACTAAAGTCTTCTCTCAATTTACACTAGACCTATGGCGTTTGAAAGGGGTGTGAAATCCTTGCACGGAAAAATATCAACATACACGTCACTTTTGACGTAATTCAGACCCCGATATCTCGAACACCTCAAGTTGGCCCAAGTATTCATGGTATAGGTTATTGACCTACTAAAGTCTTCTCTCAATTTACAGTAGACCCATGGCGATTGAAAGGGGTGTGAAGAAATAGCCCGTTAATAAATGTCAACATACAAGTCATTTTTCACGTAATTCAGACCCCGATATCTCAAAAACCGCAAGTTGGCCCAAGTACTCATGATATAGGTTAAAGACCTACTTAAGTCTTCTCTCAATATACACTAGACCCATGGCGATTGAAAGGGGGGTGAAATCCTAGAACGGGAATAAATATCAACATACAAGTCACTTTTGACGTAATTCAGACCCAGATATCTCGAACACCGGAAGTTGGCCCAAGTATTCATGGTATAGGTTAATGACCTACTAAAATCTTCTCTCAATTTACAGTAGACCCATTGCGATTGAAAGGGGTATGAAGACCTGGCACGGGAACAAGTCATTTTTCACGTAATTCAGACTCCGATATCTCGAACACCGGAAGTTGGCCCAACTATTCACTATATATGTTAATGACCTACTAGAGTCCTCTATCAATTTACAGTAAACCCATAAGGATTGAAAGGGGTGTGAAATCCTAGCACGGGAATAAATATCAACATACGAGTTATTTTTCACGTAATTCAGACTCCGATATCTCGAAAACTGGAAGTTGGCCCAAGTATTCATGATATAGGTAAATGACCTACTAAAGTCCCCTCTCATTATTCAGTAGACCCATGGCGATTGAAATAGGTGTGAAGACTTAGCACGGAATAAATGTCAACATACAAGTCATTTCTCACTTAATTCAGACCCGGATATCTCGAACACCGGAAGTTGGCCCATGTACTCATGATATAGATTTAAGACCTACTAAAGTCTTCTCTTAATTTACAGTAGACCCATGGCGATTGAAAGGGGTGTGAAGACCTAGCACGGGAATAAATGTCAACATACAAGTCATTTTTCACTTAATTCAGACCCTAATATCTCGAACACCGGAAGTTGGCCCAAGTACTCATGATATAGGTTAAAGACCTACTAAAGTCTTCTCTTAATTTACACTAGACCCATGGCGATTGAAAGGGGTGTGAAATCCTAGCACGGGAATAAATATCAACATACGAGTTATTTTTTACGTAATTCAGACCCCGATATCTCGAACACCGAAAGTTAGCCCAAGTATTCATGATATAGGTTAATGACCTACTAAGGACCCTTCTCATTTCACAGTAGACCAAGGGCGATTGAAAGTTTTGTGAAGTCTAAGCACGGGAATAAATGTCAACATACAAGTCATTTTTCACGTAATTCAGACCCCGTTATCTCAAACACCGGAAGTTGGCCCAAGTACTCACGATATAGGTTAAAGACCTACTGAAGTCTTCTCTCAATTTACACTAGACCTATGGCGTTTGAAAGGGGTGTGAAATCCTTGCACGGAAAAATATCAACATACACGTCACTTTTGACGTAATTCAGACCCCGATATCTCGAACACCTCAAGTTGGCCCAAGTATTCATGGTATAGGTTATTGACCTACTAAAGTCTTCTCTCAATTTACAGTAGACCCATGGCGATTGAAAGGGGTGTGAAGAAATAGCACGTTAATAAATGTCAACATACAATTCATTTTTCACGTAATTCAGACCCCGATATCTCAAACACCGGAAGTTGGTCCAAGTACTCATGATATAGGTTAAAGACCTACCTTAGTCTTCTCTCAATATACACTAGACCCATGGCGATTGAAAGGGGGGTGAAATCCTAGAACGGAATAAATATCAACATACAAGTCACTTTTGACGTAATTCAGACCCAGATATCTCGAACACCGGAAGTTGGCCCAAGTATTCATCGTATAGGTTAATGACCTACTAAAATCTTCTCTCAATTTACAGTAGACCCATGGCGATTGAAAGGGGTGTGAAGACTTGGCACGGGAATAAATGTCAACATACAAGTCACTTTTCACGTAATTCAGACTCCGATATCTCGAACACCGGAAGTTGGCCCAACTATTCACTATATATGTTAATGACCTACTAGAGTCCTCTATCAATTTACAGTAAACCCATGGGGATTGAAAGGGGTGTGAAATCCTAGCACGGGAATAAATATCAACATACGAGTTATTTTTCACGTAATTCAGACTCCGATATCTCGAAAACTGGAAGTTGGCCCAAGTATTCATGATATATGTTAATGACCTACTAAGGTCCCCTCTCATTATTCAGTAGACCCATGGCGATTGAAATAGTTGTTAAGACTAAGCACGGGAATAAATGTCAACATACAAGTCATTTTTCACTTAATTCAGACCCGGATATCTCGAACACCGGAAGTTGGCCCAAGTACTCATGATATAGGTTTAAGACCTACTAAAGTCTTCTCTTAATTTACAGTAGACCCATGGCGATTGAAAGGGGTGTGAAGACCTAGCACGGGAATAAATGTCAACATACAAGTCATTTTTCACGTAATTCAGACCCCGATATCTCAAACACCGGAAATTGGCCCAAGTACTCATGATATAGGTTAAAGACCTTCTTAAGTCTTCTCTCAATATACACTAGACCCATGGCGATTGAAAGGGGGTGTGAAATCCTAGAACGGGAATAAATATCAACATACAAGTCACTTTTGACGTTATTCAGACCCAGATATCTCGAACACCGGAAGTTGGCCCAAGTATTCATGGTATAGGTTAATGACCTACTAAAGTCCACTCTCATTATTCAGTAGACCCATGGCGATTGAAAGGGGTGTGAAGACTTAGCACGGGAATAAATGTCAACATACAAGTCATTTTTCACTTGATTCAGACCCGGATATCTCGAACACCGGAAGTTGGCTCAAGTACTCATGATATAGGTTTAAGACCTACTAAAGTCTTCTCTTAATTTACAGTAGACCCATGGCGATTGAAAGGGGTGTGAAGACCTAGCACGGGAATAAATGTCAACATATGAGTCATTTTTTCACGCAATTCAGACTCCGATATCTCGAACATTGGAAGTTGGCCCAAGTATTCATGATATAGGTTAAAGACCTACTAAAATCTTCTCTCAATTTACAGCAGACCCATCGCGATTGAAAGTGGTGTGAAGACCTAGCTCGGGAAAAAATGTCAACATATGAGTCATTTTTCACTTACTTCAGACCCCGATATCTCGAACACCTAGAATTGGCCCAAGTATTCATGATATAGGTTAATGACCTACTAAAGTCTTCTCTCAATTTACAGCAGACCCATCGCGATTGAAAGGGGTGTGAAGACCTAGCTCGGGAAAAAATGTCATCATATGAGTCATTTTTCACTTACTTCAGACCCCGATATCTCGAACACCTGGAGTTCGCCCAGGTATTCATGATATAGGTTAATTACCTACTAAAGTTCCCCCTTAATTTACAGTCGAACCATGGCGATTGAAAGGGGTGTGAAGTCTTAGCACGGGGAGAAATGTCAACATACGCGTCATTTCTCACGTAATTCAGACCTGATATCTCGAACACAGCAAGTTTACCCAGGTATTCATGATATAGGTTAATCATCTACTAAACTATCGTCTTATTAACCCAAAATCCATGACCATTGACTCGGGTGCGACGTTCCAGCAGGATAAGAGAAATTACTTCGGTCATTTTCACTTAATTCAGATTGGAATAACTAGAAAACCAAAAGTTGGCCGAAGTATTCACGATATAGATTATGGACCTTCCTGACTATTAATTGACTCTTAGGCTACGGCGATTGGAAAGGGTGTAAAGTCCTAGATGTGGAATAAATGTCATCACTTAATTTAGACACAGAATACTCGAACACCGGAAGTTTGTCCAAGTATTCAAGGTATAGTGACGCGATTTTTTCATATCGGTCTTTTTTTTTAATACTAAAGTCGGTTCCTGATAACTCAAAAACCAAATTGTGGTCCTACTATTTACCAGATGTGTTAAAGACCACTGTTCAATCTTTAAATTAGTATTATTTTCGAAAATCCTTAAATGTAGAACTATAGAATTATCCTATGAAACGTACTGTTACAGAAGTAAACGGAATTAACGACGTTTTCTTCTCTCTTGTACACTCCTATTTATAATAGTGGAATTGTTACATGTCTGAAGCTAATAAATTTAAGTTCGTATGATTTCCGTTGTTTAAACTATACAAAAGTCGTTTGGTTAAGATATAAATGTAAAAAGAAAAAGAAAAGAAAGAAAAGAAAATACGGAATAGTGTGATAGAAATACACCAGCCATTTTTAATGTAAAAGCGTGCGATGAAGAACTAACATAATCCTTTACTCATTAAAAAATTAATAATAAACTTAATTAATTTTTATGTTTCAGCGCTGCATATTTTTTTTTTATTGTGACAATTGGCACTACTATTCTAAAAATGTAAAAATGTAACTAAATAGGAAAGGAAATAGTCACCGTCAAGTCCGGTTTGAGAGTCAGGTGTCAAAAGAGAGATAACTCAAGTTAAAATTTAATTACTTTTCATACGTTACTCGAACTCGCCTAAATGAATATTTTCGCGGGCTGAATTATTGACGGATAGCGTTATTGACGGCTAGCGGTATTGACGGCTAGAATTGCCGGCTAGCTTCACTCTGGTGTACGTATATTCCCTTTGATATTGATATGGAGTGAAAGTGATTCGTTTTAAGCAATCAACTTATTTAACATGTTATCTAGACCAATGAACTGTTACCTTTAAATCATCTTTTGATCATTTCGACAAATGATTGAGACTACCAAAATAGGCGATTCCATTTTGTTTTAGAAAGAGCATTTACAAAAGCAATCAAATGGGACAATCCATTACATGTATGCTTACATTGACAACACCAATTCAAGCGGTAATAACATGAAACCATTAAGTTTTTAGCTCACCTGACCCGAAGGAGGGTCAGGTGATCTATTGCCATCACTTGGCCTCCGTCGTCGTCAGTTGTCGTAGTCGTCGTTAACTTTTCTTTAAAAATCTTCTCCAAAACCACTAAAAGGATTCCTTTGAGACTTTGCACACATCATCAGTAAAGTGTCCTCTACCAAATTTGCACAAATCATGGCCTCAAACCAACCAACATGGCCGCATCGGCTAAAAATAGAACGGGGTCAAAATATAGTTTTTGCCTTACAGTTCAAAAAGTATAATAGATACAGGAAAACTGAAGAGACGTTCCTTCTTCAGCATCAAAAGCTCTACAAAACACTCCATTGGGTCAAAGTTGTATGATGACTCCGTGTAGGAGATATTGCCCTTTAATTGTCGAAATTGATATTTTTTGCCATTTTTGCCTCAAAATCTTGAAAAATATTAGGACTTGAGAAAAAGTTAGCATTGCTGAATTGTTCTACTCTATGAGAGCTACAAAAATGTCAAAGGGTCAAGATTGTCAGATGAACCTATTTAAGAGTTATTCCCCTAGAATTTTTTTTAATCAATTTTAATTGATTTTTTTTAAATTTTCTCCTCTGAAACCACTGAAAGGCCTGCTTTGCAACTTTGAAAACATCACATGTCCTCTACCAATTTAGCACAAACCATGGCCGCAGATTAACCAACATGGCCACCATGGCTGATAATAGAACCGGAGGGAGTGTCAAAATAGTTTTTTGGCTTATGGTTCAAAAAGTATAACAGATAAAGGAAAACCTAAGAGACTTCCCTTCTTCAGCATCAAAAGCTCTACAAGACACTTCATTGGGTTGAAGATGCACATGATGACTCCTTGTAGGAGTTATTGCTCTTTAATTGTCGATATGGATTATTTTTGCCTCAAAATCTTGAAAATTAGAACTAGATAAAAGTTAACATTGCTTAATTGTTTAACTCTATGAGAGCTACAAAAATGACCTAGGGTTCAAGATTGTCTGATGAACCGTTTAGGAGTTATTCTCCTTGAACATTTTTTAATGAATTTTAATTGATTGTAAAAAAATCTTCTCCTCTTAAAAAGGTAAAACAATTACAGCAAATTTGAAGTGAACCTCCTTTCTAAGCATCAAAAGCTCCTTCTTATAGGAGTTGTTCCCCTTAAAGGTCAAAATTGATGATTTTTGCAGAAGTGTTGGACAAAACCTTATAGGAAAGAAAAGCTGAATAAAAAAGAGTTGCTTGGTTTCAGGTGCAGGTGAGCGATACAGAATCCTGGGAGCCTCTAGTATTTTCATTATAAATGCGATGAATATTTTCATAACATTTGTATATCATGTATGTAAAATGTAAATAAAGTAATCAGTCGCTATTAGCTTGTTTGTACATCAAGCGTCAATGAGCAACCTGGGAACATTCTGTAAGCGTTAAAAATCATAAATTCACAGGGCTGCCCAGCACGTCCCCAGGTGGCGCATAAGGGTAGGTTTGGTTTACGCCACGTGAGCAGTATTTGAGCTATAGTCAGGACGAGAACGAGTTAACAAACAATAAAATAAACGGAAAAAGGGTGAGATTTTACATAGAGAACAAAATTTATACTTTGTAGAGGATACATTGAGCCTCCTCTTTCGATAGCTACAAAACGGGCCTTTATTGAGCGACGAGCGATGCACTCTCCAAAAACATCACCAACTACGGTCCGCGTCCCATCCTCCCAAGTCAGTGTTTCTGTGTCCACGAAACCCTGACAAACTTAGCTAGGAAATTCCCGGGTTAGAAGATTTTCTTGTGACGTAAAACCTTCAAAATATCAACTAATGAAATTGCTTGAAAGAAGCAAGTGTTTGGCAGTAGTCATTCTTACTCATACTTGAGTGGAAGAAAACGTAACGCAACTAATAAATAACGCGGTAATAACAAACTATTTACACTACTGTACAAATTACACCGATTTTCACATTGTCTATGCAACACATCCGTTTGGTTTATTTACAATCGACATCGGGATATGCCCCTAACCAAGTCGTGAATGAAACAGAAGTATATTTTAACCACTACCGAACAATTTTAGTATAAAATCCCAAACTAAATAACTGTTCCAGATCTAGTGTTATGCAATAAAAGCTTTGAATAAACAGATGGATATACTTCACTTAAACATTTGACTGATTATTAATACATCTATAAAGATTATTAAATTAAAAAAAAAAGTTATAGTAGTTTTGTTTCATAAAAAATTACATATAATCTGAATCGCTGAAGTGTTGCGGACACTACATAAATCTACAAATGACTTATTCTAAAGTTATCAAGTAATGTATCTTATAGTACCATATTTTTCTCTTTTCTAATCTTAAAGAGAATGTTTACTTTTATAAATTTCTGAGATAAATATTGAAACAAGTGAAACACAAGAATACTTCAAATGTTAATTCAACGGATAGCACCTTAATTATAAAAACGACTGATGTCATGATTAATATTAACAATTTGGACTTGGTTAAGCTATCTTAAATTTGATTTTTATATTTGTTAGAAACAATTGAACAGTTTTAGTTCTTTATTATAAAAACTTCATTGGGGACACTACATAGTACAGTAACATATAAATGCCTGTTTTCACGTAATGGTGACATATCAATATGGTTAATGTTAAAAGGTTATAACATCAAGATAGAAGTATTTGATTAGATTTGAAAAAGGAATACCTTCTGCTTGGTAAAAAAATGATATATGTTTACATATGAAAGGGAAAAAAAGTATGAGATCAGAATACATGTATATGATTAAAAGCATATTTAAGCATGTTTGTTATCATTACATTTTTTATTAAAAAAATAGTGTTATGGGGTAAGTTTTTTATCCAAAAATTACTGCAATTGATGATATTTGAATACATATTAAAGGATGTCTTCTTTCTTTTGCAGTTTGCAGAATGAAATTTAATTGAGTATTAAGGAAATAGCAGAACATTATTTACAAGTAGCACTATGTTAACCTTTTTAGTACCTTTTTTACAAGCTTGGTCATGAATATATCTTAAAATTACTTTTTTATGTTATATAGTTATGTATCCAACAGTTAATATTTTTCTGTTTTCTAATCTTATTAAAAAATGTTTACTATAATACAATACAAAGGTAAATATTGAAACAGTCAAAAGTAAAGAATACTTGTGAATGTTGATATATTATGGATAGTACCTCAATAAGACTGATGTCATAAATATTCTGATTTTTGTAATTAAAAAAAATTAAAAGCAAAAACCTATTAGTTTAAGGCACATTTTGCCATCTTAACTACCTGAAAAAGTAAGGTGTCAAAGGAAGGAAAATTTGTTAAAATTGTAGTGTCCGCAACAAGCTGAGAATCCATATTATGCAATAATAAACAGCATTTATAAGCTTTTTTTTTAATTTTAACAAAAAATAACGGAGGGTTATGAAAATATTTTAGTTTTGTTCCCACTTTCAATTTCATTTTTCCATTTAGAGCATGTCAGATGAACATTTGACACATCTATGTTGTACATTTTAGACAATGCTTTATTTTGATTATATGTACATCAAAATTTAAGTTTTATTACTTTTTGAACATGTAAATGTTGGCATCTCTTAAAAAAATCTTTATTATTGCTATTTTTTCAACAATTTGAAACCGTGTTGCGGAGGACACTACAGAATGGTATTAAATATTGAAGCATATCGAGGCAGCAAATAGAAACTGGCAATTGTTTGGTACTATTATCTAAGCTGGCTCAGAAACTGACCAGAAAATTATTTTCTGATAATCTGTTGTTCTTTTTCTTTAAATATTGAAACGTTGCGGACACTGCAGTAATTCGTGGAAAATGTTAAACCTAAGATGGAGATTAATTGAACAAAAATTAAAGTTTAACATTTATTAAGTTTCATGATTTTTTTTCCATAGACAACAAATCAAAGGCTGATTTTAAAGCATATTCCTGAGTTATTGTGTCAAGGTTAACAGTTTTTATCCATCATTAATGACCAAGCTTGTAAAAAATACTAAAAAGCATAACACAGTGCTGCTTTTGCGTTATTTTCTGCCATTTCTTTAATATTCAACTAAATTTCATTCTGAAAACTGCAAAAGAAAAAAGAATAAATTAATTATTTTAACAAGTTTTTAAACATCATTAATTGAATTTATTTATATAAGAAAATCTTACTCTAAAACCCTGTATTTTTCAAATGAAAAAATATAACGATGAAAAATGTACTTTTTTCATACATTCTGGTTACATACTTTTTTCCCTTTCGCATGTACACATGTGGCATATCATTTTTTATCAAACTTAAGTTGGTCCCTTTTCAAATCTAATCAAATTCTTTCATTCTGATGTTGTAAAGTTCAAGTTTCAACCTTATAACATCAACAATAATGATTTTACACCATTACTGTGAAAAAGGCGATGATAAATTTTATTTTTTTATGTAATGTATGTAAAAGTTAAATAATCAGTCGATATGCTATTATCGTTTGTAGATTGTCAGATCAAAATACGGAAAGACTAAACGCGGTACACAGTTGGTAACCTGTTTGGATAGTGCTCGCTCCTTCCAAGATAAAAATAAGTAGGCGTCAGCCGCAACAAAAGGCTGAGTTTTCCGCGGCGCCTCTAACTATATCCCATACTTTTCCAGTCGTAAAATTTTGTCCTTTGGTCCATTTTTCCATAATTTATTATTTTTGTGAACTTTAATCCTTGTTGGACGTAAAGCAAACACTCATATCATTGAATCGACGAGGTAACGTGTTGTTTGTTTGGTTTTTCCTGTTTTGTGTTTTTTTTTCTTATTTAAATGAGTTTTTTTACTTTTAGAAGAAAAATAGATTAATTGTGAAAGACGAAGAAATTGGCTAGCTCTTGTCGCGTGCCTTTGCTTTATAATCTCAAGGAGAGTTTTTTTTCTTTCATTTCAGTGTCTCACTCGTCCTATATGGACGTTCATATAAAATGGTGCAC
The DNA here is from genome assembly GCA_944474755.1 of Limnoperna fortunei. Classification (NCBI taxonomy): domain Eukaryota; kingdom Metazoa; phylum Mollusca; class Bivalvia; order Mytilida; family Modiolidae; genus Limnoperna; species Limnoperna fortunei. Next base: position 41,130,647 of record OX104113.1, read on the forward strand.
AATCTTTCATCGTAGTGATTATTTCTTTCAGGACGACAATAACTACAATATAAAATTTCCAATCGTTCAGAGAGCAGGGGAAACAAGAAGCCCCAGAGGTGTGAACATATATTATTTTACATTGTAATATAGCCCTTAACTCTTCAGTTCTTGTGGCCGAGTGGTCAAGGTAGTTAGTTTACTATTAATCACGTGGTCTGTCAACATTGAGATTGCGGGTTCGAGTCTTACTGCGTGCAGAGTGTACTCGACTCCAATCTTATTTGACAATGATTGGAAGTTTCCTACCGAAGGTATGGGTTTTCTCCTGGTACTCCGGTTTCCTCCCCCAATTAAACTGGACGCCATGATATAGCTGAAAAATTGCTGAAAGTGGCGTTAAACAATTCAAACAAACAAACGTAATAAATGTACGCTCGCAGTAAAAAAGTGTCGTATTTATGCATTATATTTGTTTGGGGTTTTTGTTGGTGTTATATAATGTAAAAAGAGTTATAGAAGGAATTCTATGTATTTTTATGCCCCCGCGACGACATGTCGGGGGCATTAAGTTTACTCATGTCCGTCCGTCTGTCTGTCGCGCCATACGTACGTCCGTACGAATTTCCGTCAAGCTTTTCTCATAAAGCGTACATGAGAACAATTTGAAATTTGGCAGGGTGGTTCAGTATCACAAGTTGTACGTCCTAAGCGACTTTTAGACCTGTCGGACAACTACTTCCTGTTTGGGACTTCATTTGTACGTACGTACGTCCGTCCATACGAATTTCCGTCAAGCTTTTCTCAGAAACCGTACATGAGAACAATTTGAAATTTGGCAGGGTGGTTCAGTATCACAAGTTGTACGTCCTAAGCGACTTTCAGACCTGTCGGACCACTACTTCCTGTTTAGGACTTCCTTTAGCGGGGGCATCTGTGTCTCATGGACACATTCTTAGTTTTTTTTCTAGTTTTCAATAAAAGTGGTTAAGAATGTGTCAGTTCAGTGTAACATGGAATGACTTGTGCAGGCGTAGTAATTTAGAAATAGACTTGGTTGAAAACGAACATATACGATAGACCTAAAGGTACCAGAAAATGTAGAACTCTGTCATATTTTGTTAAAAGATTGCTTACATGAATATGTTTCCAGACACAACATGGTCTTTTTATCAGCTGAGGAAATTTTGATACTTTCCCATCTTTTTGCCAAATTTTCGTAACTCTTGTAAACCATCAGTTGGAAGACTTTCAGACTTTTATTCCAACAAAAGTAAATTATTATACAATTATACATTCCAAATGAATAAATAAATAAATCGTCAGAATGTAGAACTCATAACAAATATTTCAAATAAGATATTTTGTTCAGTGTATAACATTAGTTGTTCGCTGTAAAGGCTAAACAAAATAATTTAGGGATTCAAAATGATTTGTTTTACTCTTTAAAGTTTTTTGGTGTAATATATGTCACAATTAGTGGCAGGCGTCAACTTTTTTTATGCAGGCGTATATTTATAGCGACCATCGCAGATGCGAGCTATACGGTTACATGCGTGTGTGTAAAAAAAGTCACGTGATCCATATGAACAAATCCATTTCAGATGGTAGCTGAGCTATCCGAAGAAAATATTGTAGACGAACGAAAAAATATATAATATAAAAGTAGACAAAAATAATTTTGACATGGATAAAATTAAAGTGTTTATTTTTTAAATTACTACAAAAATGCCAGACAATTCTTTTTCAATCTGAAACGCTGTATTTGAAATTGAGTGTTGTGACGTCACCAACACATTAGAGTATGACGTCACGTCATCAATGGAATGTAGAGGCACTGTTAGGGGGGCTCTGAAGTAACGACATGAACAATGTGCGATGCTCGCATTTAGGCTGAGCCTACATTCATATTAGCTGTATTCGTATTTTAGTAATCCTATTATTGACCGGATTGCTTCACTGTCTATTCCGACAAGGATTCTACATTTGTTTAACAGCTGGTTGCCTAATATTGTGCAGACTCTTTTGCTCTCTCGAACTCGACCCAGGTACCAGAATAACAAAGGATGGCGACTGCTCCTGTTCAAGCGGTTGCCGTGTGCGTTGAAGCTGTTTTAGAAAGTCAGATACAAGAAGTAAGAGTTGATCCCGAAGGACAAGATATACAAGAAGTCTATGCTCCGTAAGAATAGTTTATTTGTGCATATATGAAGGTTGGAAACGCGATTAAGAACAGAAAAAATGATCGGAATATTCAAGTTATAGGTTTTGTACATTGTAACATAAACCTAAAACCACATATTATTTGGGGCGAAATATGACCAGAAAAAGAAAACACGAAATGCTGCAATGAAACGAGACTAAAAGCAATTCTTTTCTGCATATTTAAGTAATATTTATTGTTTTTTTAAATGACAAAAATTGTGTTATAACTCTTTTAATTACATGTTTGGTTGAGAAAACATTTGTCTTTAATGACATATGATTTTAAATAGTCTGAAAACTCAAAAATCCATTGAAGTCTTAAACCTAGTGAATCCTAGCCAGATCACTTACTAGTATGTACTATAGATTTACGAATACGGATGCTTCGTACCACATGTATACTATACTAAGTGTTGACGTATTGTGGAGAGGGTTTTTTGTGTGAAAAGTTAAACTGCTTACCGCGTATGGTTCAGCTTATGCTTCTTTTGTAGATCAAGAAAGCTACTTTTTGAAATCAATAATTATTTCCTCGAGATATTCAGCTTTTTGAAATGTGGCAGTTTTTAAATTTTGAAAGGGTGATTTTCCATGAATTCTAGACGATCCGTTCCCAAACCAATCCGTTCCCTAGTCGATCCGTCCCCATGTCGATACGTCCCAGGTCGATTCGTCCCCTGGTTGTTCCGTCCCCAGGTCGATCCGGCCCCATTAAAACCAAAGGTAGGTAAAATAAATAAAGAAGGTAGGTAAAATATAAAAAAACATTCGTAAGTAGTATTTCTAAGTATGGTAAATATGGTATTACACGGGAATTCACTATTTTGAATGCCGAGTATGCATGCGAATTTTGTGACCATGATACAGATAATGGTTGCTTTAATTTAAAGTCTTCTGAGGCAGGGGTCACCACACTCTAAAAAAGTAGGGAGAAGTGACTTCTCCCTGGCAGCAAAACAGGGAGAAGTCAGGCCCTGATAGGGAGACTTCAGGAGACACTAGGGAGAAGTCAGGGGGACCGTACAAATAATTAATTTCGCAGTAGTTACATACATTTGTCATTATTTACATCAATTTCCAGGATTATTTCTCTTGTGTTTTAAAACCATAACACACTTAGATTCAGTTTTATTTTCTTTCTTTTTCATTATTATTCATGGTATGCAATATCAAACAGCACATAACCTTTATCATTAATCAATGAAAAAAAAAAACCAAATATAGGGACTATTTTTCTATCTTCTTCAGTACTTGTAGCCGCACAGGGTATTCACAAATAAAAATAGTCAACAAAAATATTTGTATATGTGTAGACATAAACTTCATTCATGAGTTCTTGTATCATAATATTCCTAACAGTTTGTTATGAACATGCCATGTTTATCTGAGCAAATTTCCAAAGAAGATAGATAGAATAACATTCGTTAAACCCAGAAATAATTCTTCTGTTCAGCACATTTCCATTTGGACAAAGTTATGCTGATCCAAATTGCTTCATAGGACACCCAACAACAGAACTTATCATGATGTCAATAATTACTAAACATCTTTATTCATTCAAGTGGAGCTCATATACTTATCAATGAAAATTGTTAAAGTACAATACTCTTTGAAAGAATTGAAGTTTGAAACCAATTAAAAGTGTTTAATTATAAAAAAAATTACGATTTTTCATTATGGGCCGTTGTACATTACTTTTCTTCGTTGTTCACTTCCGGTAATTAGTCACATCCGGTAAATAAACAAATGGCGCGTAATACATTTGAAAGACGTAAATCGTTTCGAAATATGTTAAATATGCATCTTGTTTGCCGCTTTTTATTGGAATTACACATTTACTGATAAATTGGTAGTCTGGATGAAGTATTTGGACCAGATTGACAAGTATCTTATGTGAACCATCGGGCGACTTGAGGGAAATGACAGGGCGACTTCGACTTCGCTTTTGAGGCGCCTTAGGGCGACTTTAGGTCCTAGTAGGGCGACTTTGTCGCCCACTTCGCCCAGTGTGGTGAGCCCTGTGAGGAATATTATAAAGACTTTTTTCATTATGTGGACATGTAATTGTAGAACCAAAGGTAGGTAAAATAAATAAAGCAGGTAGGTATAAATATATAGAAAAGTCGTATTTTTAATTATGCCGATTATGCATGTGAATATGTTAACATGATTTAGGATGACTTTTTCTTTATTTTTACGTATTGTAACTTCTTCAGTTTATCCTACAGTATGGTTTTATGTGTACGTTTAATTAAATTGTAATTGTTATTTAGTATTAATCTTTTTGACACCTGTAATTTGTAACCAACATTTGACACGTGTCAGATAATAGTAATAAAACGGTAGACACAGTAGTAATAATTTTATTTCTTTATTATATTTAATAATAATAACAATAAAAAACATTAAAAAAAAACATGATAAGAAACAAGAAATTTTTTTCAAAGTTCACTCGCTGTCACTTTTCACAATATCTGCTGGCGTAGGGAATGCTGGTGTATACAGATACCCGACGGCTCTCAGAAAACTGGATGTTGTCATCATCTTCCCCTGGTAATCTTCTCATATGGTCTGTAGGGGCCTCGGTGGCCGAGTGGTCAAGGTAGTTCGTCTACTATTGATCACGTGGTCTGTCAACACTGAGATTGCGGGTTCGATTCTCACTGCAGGCAGTGTGTACTCGACTCCAATCTTAATTGACAAGGATTGCCAGTTTTCCTACCGCAGGTCGGGGGTTTTCTCCGGGTACTCCGGCTTCCTCCCCCAATAAAAACTGGACGCCATGATATAGCTGAAAAATTGCTGAAAGTGCATACAAAGCATAGCCTACAGTTGTTATGCAAACAATTTAAAAATAATCAAAGGGTAATTACGTCTATGTGCACTGATCAGAACTGTTATCATCATTAATTAATTAAAAACACTATATTTTGTTTATTTAATTATTTAACTTATTTTAATTAAAACTTTAACAATTTCCAATTAAAATCAATTACAACACAATTAAATATAATTAAAAACCATACCATATTTTGTTTATTTAATTATTAAACTAATTTTAATCAACACTTTTTCACTTTTTACACTTAAAAACAGTTAAAATAAAATTAAATGTAGTAATATACTTATAAATTTTTTATTGGGGACGGATCGACCAACAAATAGGGGACGGATCGTCTGGGGCTGAATCTACTGGGGCCTTATCGACCTGGGGACGGAACGACCTGCTACCTTTTCCATACTAAAATTTGATCTTAATTAGAATGGAAGTGTACTTTAGGAACAATCGATTGTTGTCTACTCGAAATCCTTTGGATGATGTCGTCTGCAGTTAAGGCGGGAAAAATCTCGCGGTTTGTCCGAATACCATTGAACATGACGAAAGCAGACAAACATTTGTAAACATCGTAAGGTCCCTTTAGAAACAAAAATGGCTGACTTATTATGTAAAATTCCCGTAGCAAAAGCCAAGGACGATTTGTAACAACTTAACACCAGAGGCATATTATAAAACATGCACAGGTTATCATATCTTCATTTTTTCTACTGAATTTTCGTAATAAAAAGGTAAAGTATAGAATAATGAAAAAATGCAAGCAAACATTTTCCAATGGGGGGTTGGAATTTAGTATAGTGCCTGGAGACTTTGTACTGCATATGTAACTACAACACATATATTATCAAGTGTAATCATGAATAAAGGGGGTTTTTTTGTGTATTGTGTACAAAATTTGTTATTTATAAAGCTATTAATTTTCTTCTTTTGTAAATTAATGTCTTCACATATGCGCACCACCTACCAGTAACAGGTTCTATAGTTTACATGTTGTAAGACTGTAGATGGTATGCAAGCCATAACATGAATGTGTCACACTATACCATTAATAAACAAATAATGTGCTCCTACATGGGTGAAAAACCCCATTGAATAAAAAGGGGTATTAAAATATGGATCTGATGTATATACTTTTCAAATAAAAGTGTGCAATAAAAACTCTTTATTTAAAAGTATACATAACAAGTGTTAATTAATTATGAACTGTGGTTGATAAGCTATTAATAAATTGTTAATATAAATGTCTTTTCCACTTGGTACCCCAAGGAAATTAATTACCTTTTCACTGGATGCAAGGTAGTACACCTGCTGCCAGTTTGATAAAAAGGATTCTATTGTGCACATGGTGTCAAGAAGTATACATGTACATATATTAATGTATATAACTACTAGTACATGTAATTATATGTGTCTGAGCATGGATTTCAATAGGTGGAGCCGATCAGTTATCAGTTACGGATAATTGAGTGATGACATACCTGTAATAATGTCCCACTAAGAAGCTTCCTGTACAGGTGACTGGTGTTAATTGGAAAAGGTACACATGCAATTTGTAACAATTACCATGGGAAAATGTGTTGCTTGTTTCAGATACGACCTTCATAGAATATTTTCCCCTCGCGTTTTAGGAATAGCATTTTCCAAATTGCAGTCGTAGGTTTAGGTAAGTTCTAGTGAAAAAGATCAAAAATAAAATTAACTTAACATTATTTTCCTTTTTTTTTTTAAAGGAAGTTATTGCAACCCCGAAAGGTACATCATTTTATTGCAGTTATGTAGATGTATTAACACATGATTTTCAAAAGACTGAATGAATGCTCCACCCATCGGTAAATCTATTCTCGCCACACCTATTGATTGTATTGTAATGCATGTTTCTTTTGATACGCTGCCTCCCACCTGTCAATTAAATCGATCACATCAGGAGTTCAAAGGAACGAAAATTGACACTGAATACTGGTTTTGTTTAATTTCCATACAATAATATTATCTGTTAAATGAACAATTGTGTGAACCAAAAATAAAACTGGGACGTCACTACAACGAGGTCAAAATATGTTGCAAAACATTGTTTTTTTTTGGTCTCTTATGCGTTGGAAATAAGTATTTTCTGACTGAAGGTTAGTGGTAAGCATATACTGCATGTGTGAGTCATACATGTAAATCATGGTTACCCACCATTTTAAGGAAGGTACACGTAACACCACTTAATTCGCAGTTGGCAAATTTGCATTGAAAAATTGTGATATTTTGAACTTTCCATGGGATTTGTGGATGCTACTCTTAAAGTAAAAAAACGCAAAATTGTACGTGGGCGTGATTATAATGTTATCTGTATACATGATCAATATTTCGTAAAACAAAATAAATCAGATTCTGTTCTAGTAGATGTATTCAATTTCCATTTCAGTTAATTTTTTGACAACAATGGTGCTGCCACTGTTTTTCAGTATTTGTTTTAATTGAATGATTTTATCGGCCAGTTTAATAGTATCATTTGAAAATTTATGTCATCAGCGTGTATGCTTAATACAAAAGCGGGGGCTGCTATGGCTTCTAAAAAGCTGGCACCAAAAAAATCACCAACTGCATTTTTCCATCGCCAGATTAGAAGTCACTAGATCAGTATTATAAGACCTGGCGAAATTTGTATAACATTATTTGTGACATTGGGTCAGACACACTGAAGTTAATTTGGACGAAAGCCAAGTTTGCCGAACTCTTAATTAATTTTTTTCAATAGTTTTGTCTCAAGCAACCCGTAAATAATTTTTTTTTAATAATGAAAAGATGTGTGATGGATTTCTTGTTATCAGAAATCCAAATTTCTAAAGATATTTATTGGAAACATCTATCCCAGTGAATGAACAACCGGTACTTAAAATCGAACTACATGTATCTGAATTTAATTACATTATAACAAGAAATGTTACTTAAAAACTTTGTCTATTTCTAGTCATTTATTAACACTTAATTACATGTACATGTTTGTTCAACTCTGTGGCAGGTAAAGCTACTTTTCATCAGATAACTTTGTTGATTTACTTATTATCAATTTCTGTTTTTATAACTCCAAATAACACACGTCACTGGATCCTTCACAATACATGTGTATTTACCACCAGAGAATCAGACGAAGGATCTTAATTGAAACACGCACTTGCATCGTTTAACACTATAAAACCTTGGCGCAAAAAAAAATTGCCCGACATAATATTTTTTTGCATTGCCAAATAAAAAAAAATCGCAATTGACGACATTTGCAAAGCCCAGCATGGCCCACAAAAAGGAGAAGAAAATTTAACTAACATGTACTTGTACATCTCTATATGTTAAATAACTATATGTAGTAACTAATAATATGAGATTTAATCATTATGATACTAGTAAGACATATTAAATTGACAGGTGTATTACATTAATGCAACATTTCCAAAAACCACATAATTATGATATACATGTACTTATTTGAGCAACAAAATATACTTGGTTACAGCTACATTATACCGCAATATTACTACCTCTTTCATTAGCTTAACTTGTATACCTAAGAATTTAACACCAAGGTACATAAGTTGAAAGTAGGATTTTGTTCAGGATACATTTATCAATAAAAATTGTGTTATTGGTTCTTCATAGCACTCATCTGATATTTGTGCAATATATTGCACGTCATTCATTTAGTTTTAGTTTCATTTATGAATCTACTCGTGAATACATGTAGTACTCATTTGTGATTTAATTGGGTTTCGTGTTGCAGTAATGTGGACCAAAAATTAACAGGTGATGTCATGGTAATGAGTTTTTTTTTCACAATGTTACAGTAACAGGTTCTTCTCAAACTGACGATTTTGTTTAGGGCCACTATCTCCCAGAAGCACTATTTTCTGTCCATTCTTTAACTGTTTAACCCAGGTACTAGTATTCCATTGCCCTTCATTAATCGTTTTAATTGTTTGCTATAAACAGCATTTATTACAGGTCCTACAAACAACATTAAAGCAGGTCGGGTGTTTTCTCCGGGTACTCCGGCTTCCTCCGCCAATAAAAACTGGACGCCATGATATAGCTGAAAAATTGCTGAAAGTGGCGTAAAACACCATCAAACAAACAAACAAACAACAACATTAAAAATGAAAATTTGGTTGATTTGATAAATTTTTACAAATATTGAGGCTAAATGTTTGATTTTAAACAATCAATTATTCTGTACAGATTTTTTTTTCAGGCAACTGTCTATGTCAGAGAACCTTGCCAAATCGGCACAGAAAATAGACTTTTACAAAGATGAATGTGAAGAGAAAGGAAAACCAACTTCAGAAGGAGAAAAAGAAACAACAGAGGAAGAAAAAGCTACAACATTCCAACCATCTTTATGGCCATGGGATTCAGTTAGAAATAAGTTGAAGTAAGTAATGTGTTTGTTGGATGTACAAACAGGAAGTAAAATACACTGGTGCAGACTTGAAACAAACATTATTCTGTTTTTTAAAATCTAACACTTCATTAAAACATCTAAACTGGTGTCCCCATAAACACCTAACCTATTCTGATTAAAGGATTATGTTTGTGGGTTGAGGAAGCATGTTATAGTCAACTAAATGGGGTACTAGATTCTTCTGGGTAATATTTTTGATTCTTTCTCAATCCTGTAACCGACATGCTTGAAGCTAAAAATTATGACACAAGGCTAAAAACAAAGGTATGTGAATAATTTTGGAGGAAAATAGTTTTAAAAAATCAAGTATTTTAGCCATAGAGGTTTACCAGTGAAGGGTCATGTGAGCTTTTGATATCCTGAATTTGTCCATAATTTATCAACACAATCTTCTCTGAAACAACCAGACTAATCAGGACCAGACTGTACGGTATTTACCAAATGTGTGTCTTCAATGTCCACATAGGACAAAAATGCAAGTGGTCATGTAATATCTTCACATTAATTAGAGAAGAAAGGGAAAATATGGCATGCTGGCATGAGTATAATGTTCAGAAAGTTGAGATGTATAAAAAGCCCAAAATTACCATATACCCCATAACCGAAATAAGGTAGTTACCATCAACGAGGTGTTTTTGCAAATTTAGAATTTTTTTATTTATCTTGAAAACACAATAGAAAGAAACTGAGAACAGCAAAACTTACCAGCAAGACAAGATTTACAAATAAATTAAAATATTTGAATGTGTCAGAATTATTGCCCTTACCTGATTGTTTTCTATTAGCATAAAAACTTTAATAGATTGAGAAAACAGTAAACAACAGAAATAATAAGAATGGGAAGATCTACAATAAGTCAACATGACAGAATCTGTCAGTCAACTCTTTGTTATTGCCCTTTGCTTTTCAGTTTTGCAAACCATTTTTTATTTTATTTTTTGACTGTTATTTTTAGAACTACAATATAGAAAAACGAAACGGCAAATAAGATGTACAAATGAAGAGTTGTTGCCCTTTGATGATTATTTTTACCTATCTTAAAAGCTATCATTTATAACATAATTTTGTTAAGATAGCTTGAAGTAGATTGTCTTCCAGGTAAGTAATCACAGGCTGATGTGAACCACTCGTTATAAATATGAAAGTTAAATAGATATCATAGCAATAACACATACGTGGTTCAAACATTGTAATTGTTTTATTTGTGTATTACAGGGCAGCATTGACAGAAATGAGTGTGCTTTTGGATGTTTTAAACATAGCCAAGGAAAAGAGATATATGGTATTAGACCAGGTGTCACAACCAGCTCCGGATCCCAAAACTGCCATACAGTTAGCCTCTAAAAAGAGGGTAAGTTAAACACTGTCTGGTTCTAGGCCAAAATGGCAGAACTGTTTAGATGATTTTGTCTCACTGGTTATTTTGTCTCAACCAGTGACTGTTCAGAAACTGCCATATAGTAACTTTTTAAAAAGAAGTAATACATGTACAGATTACAGAATCACTTACAAATCATTATATGAAACAGTGAAATTCAATTAAAACGAGTTTTTTCAAGAAAGACCACTTTTCTCTTTCATAAATGATGAACCTTCCTAAACAATTTGACATCCCTTGCTAAAATTGAATTTTAACCATGCATGGGGCTGTATTGTAAATAACAGATGAAATTAGATGAAATTAAAATTACCTATGTGTATTTACTGTACGTTTTGTCACAAGTATATACATGTACATAATAATAAAGCAAAGGATAGTTTTAATCAAACTCTAAAATAACTTGAATTTAGACTGATATGATTTGTCAAAAAAAAAGTTTTAATTATTTTTTTTTATATTTCAAACAACATATTTCTGTTGTTTCTTTACAAATCATCACTGGTTGAGAGTCAGAGGTTAGACTTGTTGTGGCCACATTTGTTTCAAAAGCATTGTATTTCTGGTTGAAGATGCAAAAATCCATCAATCTCTTATGCTAATAAACGGTTTCTGTGTTTCCCTATCAAGTGATCTGTACCTCATTTTTATAGTTCAGTAATTATAACTTAGTCAATATTTAATATCATACTTACTAGTATAAACTTGTTTATCTCCCTTAGATGTCTCCATTTATCTTTTGTCAGGCATTAAGTACAGCAGCAAATATTTTATTCAGTGCAGCAGAGAGACTCAAGAAATCTCAAGCTGAAGGTACAACTAAACCAAATGATTTCCACCTAGAATTGTTAAAACTGAGACAAAACTGGAGGCTTAAGAAAGTAGGAAATACTATTTTTGGAGATCTTAGTTACAAAACAGGTAAGGACATCTATCTATAGTAGGAAATTAAAAATGTTTAAAGAAGAGGCAGGTATTCCATATTGCACCCCAAGTACCAAAAGTACATCCAGAATTAAAAAGAAACCATTCAGAAAAGGGTATTTTTTAAAAGGACATTTGGAAAACTGGGGCATTTGGGTTAGGGTTTTGGCTAGGGGTAGCTATAAGCATTGTACTTTTTGGAGTAGGTGCCTTATGGGACTTGGGACTAAATGGGGGGGGGGGGCATTTAAATTGCAGCTACTCATGCCTGACTCCGGTAAAATACATCTTTCAACTTGATTATCTTATATTATACCCTATGACAATATTCTATGTATGAAGCTTAAATTTACCTTAGTCTCCCATAAGTAGCTGCAATTTAAATGTCCAAGCTATTACTGATGAAGAGCTTTAAAGAAAACAGATTGAAGCAGTTTTCTAAACAGCTGTTATCTGTATTTAGAATTGGTTGACCAATAGGTAAAAAATACCTGACTGGTCATTGTGTTTTGACTATAACGTAACAAAAATTTGTATTTTAGCAGTCACTATAACAAATTTAATTTTAATCTGTTTTAATACTGTTAATGGTGAATTTTAAACTATCTACATAATATTATGTTTCGGAGAGTTACCTGCCCCTAACCACGGTAATGGGTTTGTGACTGCTGCCGAATTTCTAAAGTTTGTTGTTGCTTATCAAAAACGGGCCCAAGTCAGACGACCCCAACTCATTATCATCAGTAAAACCTGTATTCATACTCGAATCAGATGTCTTTGGAGGTATTGACAACTCTATCAAGGCCCTGTACCTTACAATAGATGAATAGTAGGGAAGTGCATACCAAGCCTTCAGATAAAAGGACTGCAAAGAATCCGAGGTCTTTGGCGGATTTACCCGAATGAGGAGAAGGAAAGAGAAACCCTGCTTTCTCAAGGATTAGAATTTAGAAATAAGAACATTAATGTCTACTCAAGAAATCCTAGAGTAAGCACCTATGAAAAAAACACTGACATTCGAATCAGAGTCAAAGATGTGCCATTAATTGCAGATGATGGCCAGATCCTTCAAGCATTAGAGCAATGTGGATGCATTATTTTCAAACACTTTCGAGAAAGACTTCGCTATCAAAATGCTCTCACTAATTGTCAAACAGGGGATAGGATTGTCATCTGTGAAGGTCCTACCTTATCTAACGACATACCAAGACAAATACCCATAGGTAAATACAGCGCTACTATCCTGTACAAAGGCCAGCCAAATACTAACAGTCACTATGTAAAGTGCTCCAAGTGCCTAGAAAATGGTCATCGTGCTAACGAATGTGAAAACGACTGGTGTTGCAAATCTTGCGGTGAAACAGGTCACAAGCAAAGCATGTGTACAAATGGCATGTTTTCAGATGGTCAAATGCAAGAAAGTGAAGCTAGTCAACAGGACCTCAATAGCACCAGCTGGAATGATGACTGCACACAACTGCCAACTACTGCATCGACTGATAGGGAAAAAGACTCTGAAGTCCATCCAGACACAGATGGCATTGAACCCTCTCAATCGATTCTAACAGGGCCAATACAGGGTCCCGTACCAGCAGTATGGGATATCAACATACCACCCATTGGTAGTGCTAAAGCTCCATCTAGCCAAAGCAGAAAACATCCAGCGGGAAGAGGACAGAACCAAAGATCAATCACGAGTTTTGTTACTGGGAAAACTCAAACTCCAAATAAACAGTTGCCCAATCCTAGGTTGGCAAAATCACCAATTACTCCTCCGGAAGTCCTACATGACAATGAAAGAAAAGACAAAAAGAAGAGTAAAATACATTTAAAGGGTTGCATGTCAATAAAATGATTTTCTACAAAACAAGATGTACTTAGTGAACTATTTATTTATTTATTTCATTATACTGAAAATTTTAACATCTATAATTTGCTCCCAGGTATTCTCATATCACCCATGTATCATTTCGTTAGAAAGTACTGTTTCTGTAGATCACGTCAACTCCTTTTCTGTTTTATTAGCCCACTTTTTGACAAAACAAATTCCAAAATCATTTTTGAACTGGCCTCGAGTCAAATTTGGCGATTCAAATATCAGCTCCAAAGAAACTGCAAAAGAAAATAAATTAAGCAACTTAAAATATAAAAATATCAGAAGTAAAATTTCTATAATTTATAACTTTGAAAAACCAAAATCATGTACTTGGAGTTGCTTCCCATTCTATTGTAGTTCTTTCTATTTTTTTCAGAAAGGAGTTTTTTATATTATGCAAAAAAATCATAAAAAAAGTCTTAACTTTATTTGTGTAAATACTTTTACATGCATATCTTCAACTACAAATATGTGTATATTCAACTATGATGCACCAGCAGCAAAATATGTTAGCTGTTCGTGTTTGTGTTTTATCACTGTGTATTGTACATGTGTATTTGCAATGTATTTGTTTATGCTTAAACCTGAGTTCTTTGGAAGAACTGAAGAGTTTAAGAACAAAGTCACTTTGATGACCCTTCTTCAATTAATAGAAACCGTTGTAATGAGACAGAGTTATCACTACAAGGTATACTTAATGTACATGCATAAAGTTGATTGTAAAAACATCTCTGATGAAATACAAAGAGAGATAACTCAAAATAATTAAAACTTACCATCATGAAAATGAATAAGAAGCCAATTCATATATGTAGTATTAACTGCAAAGGTCTCCTACAATCTGAAAAAAGAATTAAACTATATGAATGGTCCAAACAACAGAAGTGTGACATCTTATTAATACAGGAAACACATTTTACCAACAAATTAATTAAAACAATAGAAAGTGAAGTAGATAAGAATATATATTTCAGTAATGGTGTAAGCAATTCAAGAGGAGTTGCCATTCTAACTGAACATCTTGACAAAGAAGACAGATTTATATTACTAAATATAGAATTAGATGAAACCAATATAACACTTGCAAACATATATGCCCCTAATAATGAAAAAGATCGAAACTCTTTTTCAAAAATGTTTTACAATGTATAAACGAAAATAGTACTGGCCAAGTGATATTAGGTGGTGACTATAACGACATACTAACAACAGATGATACCATAAATATAACAATAAAGCAAAAAGGAAAAAAGCCAGTTTCAAATTTAACTAAAGTAAAAAAGTCCCTTAAACTGACTGATGTGTGGAGAGAGAAAAATAAAACAAAATACAATATATTTGGTCCAATAAAAAAAGTAAACCTTTACAGAGGAACAAAAGGTAAAGGCTACTGGAAATTAAATTCGAGTATTCTAGAAGACAATAATTATGTTAGTCTTATCTCTAACCTAATAAAATCATACAAGATAAAAATGAATACTCACCCAGATTTAGAACTCCTCTGGGACAACTTTAAAGTTGCAGTAAGAGATATAACAACTGACTACTGTAAAGTTAAATCTAAAAAGAAAAAAGATAAATTCTTAATGTTAGAGCAGAAATTAGAGCTATTAAATAACAAACTAAATACAGATATATATACCGATGCCGGAGAAAGAACTGAACTAGTCAATAATATAGAAAAAATTGAAGAGGAGTTAAATTCACTTTATAACGAAAAAATAAAAGGCAATCAAATAAGATCACATGTAAAATGGATAGAGGAAGGAGAGAAAAACTCGGCATACTTTTTATCATTAGAAAAAACAAGGCAAACTAAAAAAACTATCTCCCAACTCTATGATGAAAACGGCGAACTCACGAACGACCAGGAAAAAATTTTAAAAATAGAATTTAATTATTATAAGAAACTATATACAAGTACCAACCCAAAAGAAAAAGATATTAATTTCTACTTTGAAAATATGGAAGTTCAAAATCAGTTAAATGAAGAAGAAAGTAGATCTTGTGAAGGGATAGTTAAAATCGAAGAATGTACAGAGGCCATATGCATATTCAAAATGAAGTTAAATAAATCACCTGGTTCAGATGGTCTGAATGTAGAATTTTATCAAAAATTTTGGGAAGAGTTAAAACAGTTTATTTTCCAAGTTTTCAATTACTGTTATAATAAGGGTCAATTGTCTAATACCCAAAAAGTTGGACTCATATCTCTAATATATAAGAAAAATGATCCATTCTCTTTGGATAATTACAGACCAATTACCCTGTTAAACTATGATTTAAAACTACTTGCTTATGTTTTAGCCCAAAGAATAAAGCCATTACTACCGAAAATCATTCATCACGACCAGAAAGGTTATGTTAAAAATAGATATATAGGATTCAATACAAGACAAATACAAGATGTAATTGACTACTCTGAAAATTTTAAAGTTGATGGGGCCATTTTGTTTTTGGTTTTTACAAAGGCTTTCGACTCACTCGAGTGGGAGTTTATGATGCAATCTTTAAATAAATTTGGATTTCATGAAAACTTTAAAAACTGGGTAAAATTGCTATATACCGATATCAAAGGTTGTGTTTGTAACATTGGCTGGATATCAAATAAGTTTAAAATATTTAGAGGTATAAGACACGGATGCCCATTATCAGCTCTTCTGTTTGTTATAGCAGTTGAAATAATGGCCATACAAAAAAGAAACAATAAAAACATAAAAGGGCTCGAAATCAAAATAGATGGAAAAACTAACACTCTAAAGATATGTCAATTGGCTGATGATACTACTCTTTTTCTAAGCTCAAAAAAGACATTACCTTATCCATTAATATCATTGAAACCTTTGGCTCCTTGTCAGGATTAGTCCTCAACAGGAATAAAACAGAAGGAATTTGGCTTGGCCGTCTAAAACATAGTAAAGACAAACTTGAAAATATAAACTGGTGTACCAAACCAATTAAATGTTTAGGTGTCTACTTTGGATATGATAGTAAAAGAATGCAATAAACTGAACTTTGATTGACAATTCTCAAATTGTGAAAAAATAATTTTAAACTGGAATAAAAGAAACCTAAGTATTCTGGGTAGAATAACAGTTTTTAAATCTCTTATACTCCCAAATTTAACCTATTTGGCATTTAACACAGTCATTTCAGTTGAAGCACTTCAATAATTTAAAATATTAGCTTACAACTTGGAATTCAAAACGAGACAGAGTAAAACGTTTGGTAATGGCACAACCCTATGAGAAAGGTGGTTTGCATATGATAGACATTGACACCTATATACAAGCAATCCACATAAATTGGGTGTTAAAACTATGTGATACATCAGTGGGAAACTGGAAAGTTATACCTGAATTTTATCTAAATCAATTTGCATATCAATTCTCAATTTTCCAAATGAACTTGGGTACACACAAGAATTTAGATAAAAAGCTATTTGAGAAGCTTCCTAAGTTCTATCAAGAAATTATAAAAGCTTGGATTAAAGCTAATGGAGGTGTAACAAAAAACCAAAACAGCTTTTTAGAGATCTGTAAACAAGTTATATGGGGCAACCAATTTATAAAATTTAATGGAAAATGCTTATTTTTTAATAACTGGATCAAAAGTAAATTAATGTACATAAACGATATCTTAAATGAACATGGTCAAGTTTCTGAGGACATCATATTATCTAAACTAAAACAAAAACAAGATTGGATAAGAGAAATTGAAATAATGAAGAAATCAATGCCCAAAACATGGTTAAATACTCTAATGTCAGAATCTTCTACTAAAACCAAAGTAAATATTCAAAAGATCCTAACATTGAAAATTCTGTCTAAACATCAAATTAACAGTACAATCAAAGTAAAAGGAATTTACAATCTGGTAATTGGGTATAAAAACTACACCGAAAAACCATTAGGTTTCTTAAAATGGAATAAATTTTTTAATACCTCAATAGACTTCTCATTGACGTTGACATTTATTTTCTCATGTCTGCCAGACAACCGTCACAAAATGTTTAATTGGAAGCTCTTACACTTTATCCTACCTAATAATGAATTATTATGTCAATGGAAAGTTAAGAATAACCACAATTGCAAAAGATGTAAAATTAAAGAAGACTATGAACACTTCTTCCTAAAATGCCTATATGTACAAAAATTCACATCAGTCATACTTGAACTATTGGACAACCTAGGTTATGCAAAACATGTTTTAAGTATGAAAAGTTTAGTTACAGGATATAAAATAAGTGATAGTTCTTACAATGAAGTCAATATTTTGCTAACATAAATTTTCTTCAGCATCTATAAATCTTACTATGTGTCAGATGAAAGAAATAAACCTGTAAATATCCAAAAAATATTTCAAAAGGAAATTGTATGGTACAATATTTATACAAATTCAAACAATAGTGTGTGTGTCAAAGCAGCAGAGTTGCTCCAAACATGGGAAACATTTGAAAAACAATAGTGTATGTGTCAAAGCAGCAGAGTTGCTCCAAAACACGGGAAACATTTGAAAAGTACTTATTATTCTTTCCTTTTTAGCTCACCTGACCCAAAGGGTCATGTGAGCTATTGTTATCACTTTGCGTCCGTCGTCGTCGTCGTCGTCGGCGGCGTCTGTAAACTTTTTACATTTTAATCTTCTTCTCTGAAACCACTTGGCCAATTGAAACCAAGCTTGGCCATAATGTTCATTGGATGGACCTTTACAAAGTTTGTGTTTTTTATTTTGATTGGTAAACCAATATGGCCGCCACCTCAAGACTTAGTTTAACATAGGACCCTATGGGAAAAAAGTTTAAAAGGGCTTCTTCTCTGAAACCGTTTAACCAATCAAAACAAAACTTACTAGCAATATTGTTTGGATGGTCCTCTATAAAGTTTGTGTTTTTGATGGGAATTGGAAATTCAAAATGGCCGCCACCGCAGGACTTAGTTTAACATAGAACCCTATGGGAAAAAGTTTTAAAAGGCTTCTTCTCTGAAACCGGTTAATCAATGGAAACAAAAACTTACTAGCAATATTGTTTAGATGGTCCTCTATAAAGTTTGTGTTTTTTATGGCAATTGGAAATTCAAAATGGCTGCCACCGCAGGACTTAATTTAACATAGGACCCTATGGGAAAAAGTTTGAAAGGCTTCTTTTCTGAAACCGGTCAACCAATGGAAACAAAACTTACTAGCAATATTGTTTGGATGGTCCTCTATAAAGTTAATGTTTTTTTATCCCAATCGGAAATTCAAAATGGCCGTCACCGCAGGACTTGGTTTAACATTCAACCCTATGAGAAAAAAGTTTAAAAGGGCTTCTTCTCTGAAACCGTTTAACCAATCAAAACAAAACTTACTAGCAATATTGTTTGGATGGTCCTCTATAAAGTTTATGTTTTTTATGGCAATTGGAAATTCAAAATGGCCGCTACCGCAGGACTTAGTTTAACATAGGACCCTATGGGAAAAAGTTTTTAAAGGCTTCTTCTCTGAAACCGGTTAATCAATGGAAACAAAAACTTACTAGCAATATTGTTTGGATGGTCCTCTATAAAGTTTATGTTTTTTATGGCAATTGGAAATTCAAAATGGCCGCTACCGCAGGACTTAGTTTAACATAGGACCCTATGGGAAAAAGTTTTTAAAGGCTTCTTCTCTGAAACCGGTTAATCAATTGAAACAAAAACTTACTAGCAATATTGTTTGGATGGTCCTTTATAAAGTTTATGTTTTTTATGGCAATTGGAAATTCAAAATGGCCACCACCGCCGCAGGACTTAGTTTAACATTGGACCCTATTGGCAAATAAAAAAAATCTTCTCTATACAACCGGTTAACCAATGAAACAAAGCTTTCTAGTAATATTGTTTGGATGGTCCTAATTAAAGTTTATTGAAAATTACAGGACTAACTTTAACATCAGGGAAATGCCATCTTCATTTCCTATAAAATCAGGTGAGCGATACAGGCTCTTAAGAGCCTCTGGTTTAATGTTATAATCCAATGTTTACGCATGTTTGTTCAGTGTAATATAAATACTTCAACTGGAGTTTATATAATTATCTGTGCAGGGTTTTACCTGTTCAAACTCTGTTATTGGACATGCTACTTTTAAAATATAGTGCTTAATCCTCATTTATAAACAAAAATGTTGGGAAAATGCCGTATCCCCATGGTCAATTTTTCACTTTCACCGGAAATTAACACGTGTTCGATCTAATAATAGTTTTATTTAAATACACCTTTATTTGGAGCACCATTGTACGTAATAGTTATAGGTAGAAATGGACATATTGTATGGATCTAAATTGTATCTTGTACACTAATATAATATAATCTTTATTGAACAATTCCCTAGTTGTTCAGTAATTAATATAAAGGGAGTATATATATAATTGTTATCAGCATGCAATAATAAAGTGATATGATTGTTAAAAAAAAAAAAAAAAATTATGTTTCAAATGATGTCATTTTCTAGTTTTACTTCATTTATAGTTCAATCAAGTTGTGTACTAATGACAAAGAAAAATTTATTTTAATGAACAATTTTGTGACACTTGATTCTTTTTATTCCCCCACTGGAAGAGAGTCTGGTGTAAATAGTGTTCCTCATGTCCATCTGTGCCTCCAAATTTGGTTTTAAAGCTTGCATTTGATTTTATTTTCAGTTAGGTGGATCAAAAGCCTATCGATTTTTTGGTGAATCCATCAAATTACAAGGGCACAGTTTCTTAAAAATGTTAGAAATTTTTACAATAAAGCTTTTCTGGACAATAACTCAAAACATTTGCATTTAATTTCGATGAAACTTTGGAATATATTTTCATATTAAGTAGATCAGAAGCCTATTGATTTTGGGGGAAATCCAAGAAATTTTAGGGTCACAGTTGCAGTTTCCGGACAACAACTAAAAAAGTGTACATCTGATATCAATAACACTTTAGGATATTGTTACATATCAGGTGATTAGGAAGTTATATTGATTCTGGAGGAGTTTCATCAAAGGTCAAGGTCACCAGTCGACAAAAAGTATTAGAAAAAGGTTGTAATAAATTTAGACCATTACACTGTATCTTATTACTGCAGATTAATGAATACCAGCTGACCTTGTTTTATCCAATTGAAACACACATAATTTTACTGATATTAAATAATATAATTTACTAAAATGAAATAATATAATTTCTATTGTCATTGTTATTCACAGCTGGATCAAGATTTTGGCAGGGTGGAACCTTTGAAGTAATTAAGACAGCCAGCAGTACATCTTCAGAATCTGAGGTTACTCCTGCTAGAGGAGGGTTAGAGGTCATTATTCCAAATGACCTAAGAGGGGTAGCTTATATACAAGTGGAAGTCAGATCTGTACCAGGTAGTTCTTTAATAGTAGATGCTATTAGCTTAAAAAACAAGGTTTGAGTTTTAAACCAGATTTTCAACGAAAATATTGTTTATTAGATTGGGGTATGGTAGGGGAGGGGTCAAACCAAGGGTTTCAGGTCATTAACTTCAGTTTGGATGAACTAATCTTGCTGAAACTTTGGATACAGCAAGCTTGTGTGAAGACCTAGCATGGAATTATATTTGGGGCCAGTCAGGTCAAGGTCACTGTTACTATAAATAAAAAACAGTTTCTGATCAATAACTTTAGTTTGGATAGACGAATTTTGCTGAAATTGCATATAGCAAGCATGCATGAAAATCTTGCTTTTGATTGGATTTGGAGCCAGTCTTGTCAAGGTTACTGTTACTAAAAATAGAAATACTGTTTCCAGTCAATAACTTCAATATTGATAAAACCAATCTTGATGAAACTTTGGATATAGCAATCTTAAATGGCATGGTCATTGTAACTAAAAACAGAAAAACATTTTCCTTTAAGTCTACTATTGAAATTAGTTGTTAAATAGATGAAAACTTGGTTTTCATGGCAAAGCCACATTTCTTGTTTTGTTATCTTTTACAATTCTTTAATTTGTTGTGTAATAAACTTTACTCTGCTCTGCAGAATCTGTAGAAGAACAAGGCAAGTTGAATGTCATAGAGAATTTTACAATTATCAGAAAGCAACATTTGTGTATACATGCAATTTGTGATATCAATATTTAAAATTTCAATATCACAAGTACATGCAGTGGTAGGAACTTTTATTTTGGATATTCATCAATATATCAACATGAATTTATTGCAGAAAAAATGGATCTTACAAGTGCAATAATGAGAATGCCTTCAGAGTTGGGAACGGTTCATACAGGGACATTCTGGCAACAGAAATTACAGGCAGCTCAAAACGTTCTCTTTTGTAAAGAAATATTTTCACAGGTAGACTCTTGTTTTAATCCAACTATTGAATCTGATATAGTTCTTTATTGTATTCCATCTATAGATATGATTAATTTTATGACTTGTAGTTGTAACTTTATTATGCAGCTTCAATCCCCATAAAATAAAAAGATCTGTTTTTAGAAAATCTGCATATTATTGTCCAAGAGCAATACCCTTTTCAAGTAAAACAAAACTAAATTATATAAGCAAACAATATTGTGGTATATTAATGGACACCAGCTGATGGTGTAACACATAATTAGGCTTCTTGTTTGTCAGTGACAGATGTATAAGTCATAGACGGAATTAAAACAAACATTATTCAAGAAATAAAATTCTTTTAACCTACCGGTAGTTTCTGGTGTAAAATAAATATTTCAGACTTTTTTCACATAGTTAATGTTAATTGTTAAAATGTACATGTTAGTCCATTGAACCAAGTGTTATAATCCGATCCCCTCCCCCACCCCTATTTTTGATTCTGGTCTTGATCAGCAAATAATTGTCAGAGAATAGAGGAGAAATTATTTAAACAACTCTAAGGATTAAACTAATGTGCTGTATAATATTTTATACCCGTAAATGAGGGTTGATAGAGGTAAAAGTGCAACATCATCTTAAAAAATAGCACAGAGAAATACCTATAGTAAAATTTACTGTGTCTTTTGGATGGGTGTTTGCCTGACAAAATGTAAATCTGCTACCGCGTTTGGTCGAGTTTATGATCATTTTGTAAATCTCAGATTAAACTTTTTGAAATCAACAATTATTTTCCACAGTTAATCGGCGTTCTGAAATGCGGCTGAATTTTCATTTTGATACAGCGATTTTCCATACTAAATTTAGACCTTGTTTTGAACTGAAGTGTACGTTCTATTCTATTGTTGTCTATTCGAAATCCTTCGGGTAATGTTGTCTGCAGTTGAGGCGGGAAAAGTCCCACCATTGTACACTACGAAAGCAAATGAACGTTTGTAAACAACATTAGACCCCTTTAGAAACAAATATGGCAGACTTCCTATGGAAATTCGATCTATCAAAATTAAAAATTCAGCCCCATTTCACAACACCATTTAGCTGTGGAAAATAATTGTTGATTTCAAAAAGTGTAATATGAGATTTACAAAAGAACCATAAACTTGACCAAACGCGGTAGCAGTTTTTAATTTTGTCAGGCTAAATCCCGTTGGACAGAAACGGTAAAGTTTACTTTAAGTTGCATTTTTGTGAGAAAAATATTTGTTCATATACAAAGTATTATGTATATCATTGTAGTATAGCATGTTTACAGAATATTTTGTTACATTACAGTTGGCCAGAGAAGCAGTACAAACAAATTCATCAGTGCCACACCTTGTTGTAGGAAATCAAATTATCACAAATGTAAGTTTTATATAAAACGAATTAGCAAAACCCTTTATAATAAGTAATACAATGTATGTACAGGCTTGTTATATTGTATCATTAAATCAAATTGCCTTATTGTTTTAACAACTATTCCAGCAATAACCTATGTTATTGGACAAGGAAGCTAGGAATACCTGGTAAAACAAACCTTCTGCAGGAAACATGGCAACCCACTGTCTCCCACAGAGCAGAAACAGGAAATCATTACATAATTTAAAGTCGTACATAATCTGTGTTGAGGCCTTAATTAGTGTAAAGTGTTGTGTACACAAACTAGCAATAATCAGTATGTTTTTGTGATGACCATTTAATGGTAATATATGACATTTTAGTGTGATCTTTGTCCAAGGTAATAAATTATGGATTGAAAAGAAAATATACCGAATCCACTTCAAAAATTGTTATTCATATGATATTTAAGTGTTTAATCTCTTCAATTTGTTATTATTTATGGTTCTCACTGTTTCTCATAAAAAGTAAAGAGTATACGTTCAAATTAAGAAATTAAATCGAAGAAAGTCGCTCTATACGAAGAGAACGGAGATGATCTACTTAAATACATTTATTTTATGTGACAATGACATAAATGGTCGTATGAGGACATACATAAATGAAGGAGATATTAATATTTACTAGCGTATATAATATTATATTCTAAAAATAAAAAAATAAAGAAGCTATCGATTAATTTGTCGGCACATGCCAGAAGTTTGGCTACCAGGTGTTAATTGACATCCCGCAAGGCCAATAACAAGATTAATCAACATAAACAATTACGATTAATGCAGCGAGAGTTAAAAACTAAGGACCACAGATATATCCTTGTGAAACAATTACATTGTACAAATTCATATGACAAGATAAACTTGGATGACATGTATTTATATACGGATTGTCTGGTGTTTTATTGTTCATGTCATTCTTTATTTCACGTTAAAAATCGATTTCGATCTTAATAAATTAAATAAATTGTTGACTTTTCTTCCTTGTATCATTGCAACTTTTTTTGTACCAATTTAATTGTGGCCGAAAACACTTTCTGTACTTTTATTGTTTTGTAGTGCCCTCTCTGTTTTTTTTTTGACCGCCATTAATTTCTACTGGTGTAGTGGTATATTGACAATATCCATCATCTAGTAAAACCTAGCCTAAAAATCATTTTAGAAATCATAAATATTACTGTAAAATCCAGCTATATATTTTATGGTTTAAAAACAAAGATATTATATACAGGATCTTATCACGTTCGCTCTTAGTGTCAGCATACACAGACATTATTTAATTTAATTACTTAATCTGAACTTATTCCTCTGTTTCTTTGAAGAGAAACATTGAAAAACATAAAAATTAACAATTTGAAGTGATTAAACATTTAAATATCATACAAATAACAATTTTTGAAGTGGATTCCGGTAAAAACGGTGGATTCCGGTAATTCGTGTCACCAGAAAATATTGATTAAAATCAATAAATCAAATATCATTAAATATATGATGCTATCTGGTAAATCTGTCCACCTAAGGATAAATTTTGTGATTTGCAGTGACATCAATAGTAGTTTTTGATATTTGTATAATAAATCTTTAAAATATATATTGAACTGTATCCCTGCAAACTTCTTTTAAATGAAAAACAAAGCTAGAAACCATGTGGATTAACTGTGTTTACATTGTGTGTGACCTTGTCTGGTAAATAACATGTGCTTGCTGTCAACACTTGGATATCTTGCATTTTATCTTTGTAAGCCTAAGCCCTAGGTCCATTAAATTTGGTCCAGTGGTAGCTTATGATGAGTACTTGCCAGTCAGTCACCAGACCTTGACCTCAATTTCACGGTCTAGTGACTACGTTAAAGTTTTGTCTCGCCTGCGATGAAAGTCGCTGGAGGCGAGACATATGTATGGGAATCTGCCGGCGGCGGCGGCGTAAACACTTGACATCTTGCTTCATATATTTGTAAGCCCAAGCCCTAGGTCCATCAAATTTGGCCCAGAGGTAGCTTATGATGAGTACTTGCCAGTCTGTCACCTGACCTTGACCTCAATTTCACGGTCCAGCAACTACGTTAAAGTTTTTGGGTTACGACAGTTCCTCTGTAACTACGCATGGTAGGATGACAATATTTGGTGTATAGGTTGCTGATGACTAGTACATGACTGTCTGGTAGGTGTCACCTGACCTTGACCTCAATTTCACGATCCAGCGACTACGTTAAAGTTTTTGGGTTACGACAGTTCCTCTGTAACTACGCATGGTAGGATGACAATATTTGGTGTATTGGTTGCTGATGACTAGTACATGACTGTCTGGTAGGTGTCACCTGACCTTGACCTCAATTTCATGGTCCAGCGACTACGTTAAAGTTTTTGGGTTACGACAGTTCCTCTGTAACTATGCATGGTAGGATGACAATATTTGGTGTATAGGTTGCTGATGACTAGTACATGACTGTCTGGTAGGTGTCACCTGACCTTGACCTCAATTTCACGGTCCAGCGACTACGTTAAAGTTTTTGGGTTATGACAGTTCCCTCTGTAACCATGCATGGTAGGATGACAATATTTGGTATATAGGTTGCTGATGACTAGTACATGACTGTCTGGTAGGTGTCACCTGACCTTGACCTCAATTTCACGGTCCAGTGACTACGTTAAAGTTTTTGGGTTACGGCAGTTACTCTGTTACCACGCATGGTAGGATGACAATATTTGATATATAGGTTGCTAATGACTAGTACATGACTGCCTGGTTTGTCACTTGACCTTGACCTCAATTTCACGGTCCAGCGACTACATTTAAGTTTTTGGGTTACAGCAGTTTCTCTGTAACTATGCATGGTAGGATGACAATATTTGGTATATAGATTGCTGATGAATAGTACATGACTGTCTATTAGTTTCCACCTGACCTTGACCTCAATTTCACGGTCCAGCGACTACGTTAAAGTTTTTGGGTTACGGCTGTTCCCCTGTAACTATGCATGGTATGGTGACAATATTTCGTATACAGGCCGCTGCTGATATTTAATGCTATTTACGTAATGCTTATGACAAAATTTATTTTCGTTACTGATGCGGAATGCAGGCGAGACATTTTTCTGTGTCCACACTTGTTTGGATTATGGCAGCTTTGCAGGTGTCTCATTGTTCATCTCAGTTTTTAATGTATAGTGAAAGGTATATTATACCACCACTCATAAGAGAGGGGGCTATATTGCAATCACCTTGTCCGTCTGTCCATCCGGTGAACCAGATTTCTCTGCTTCTACTTAAGGGATTGATTTCAAATTTGGTGCACAGCTTTAGCATGATGAGTTGTACCATGCCTCACCTTTCCAGGTGAGTCAGTTATCTACTTCCTGTTTTCCGAGCCGACTTGGACTGTTTCAAGGGTCAAAATAGGAAAAATTTTCCTGACAGATTTTTTGGCTTCTACTAAAAGGATTGATTTCAAATTCGATGCACAGCTTTAGCATGATGAGTTGTACCCTGCCTCCCTTTTCCAGGTCAGTCAGTTATCTACTTCCTGTTTTCCTAGCCAAAAAATGGTCGAGTGGGGGTATACTTAGCACAACTTTGTGCTGGTCCATGTTTATAACTGTAATGTAATTTCTGTTAAAGGTTTTTCCTGGAATACAGTTATCAATAATACTCTGCCATTCTACTGGTAAAGACAAAGACAAAAAGGTAAGTGTTGTTTATCATTTACTACTACACTACTATCAAAGACAAATACAAAATGGTTAGTGTTGTTTATCATACACTACTTGTAAAGAGTTATTAAGCTAGAAGGAAAGTTTGGGTTTATCATACACTACTACACTGCTGTTATATTAGATACATTTGTTGATAGCTTAAATTTTTACTGTGTCTTTACTATATAATCAGTGTTTTTAATTTTTATTTACTGGAAACAAATATTTTGTACTACTGTATAAAAACAGGAAAAAAAGTGAGTCTCTGCACCTGATTTGTAAAAGTACAAATAAATTGATTTTTTTTTTACAATGCACATGTATTGTTGTTATCATGTTGTGTCAAGATGTTAAGGAGTAGATTCACAGCTATTTATGCTACAAATTAAATTTCATTTTGCATCTTGACAACAACTTGATAAAACAATACACGTATTTAGATATCCCAGATGAATACAAAGCTTTTAGTGAATGACATCACTGGTGATGTTGCTTTGCTGTAATAATTCAGCACCAACACAAAAATAATGTTTGTTTAAACTTTTTATGTGCTAAATTTGAGTTTTTTGCTGGGGCAGATTGGTCACATGCACCAATTCCAAATAGGGGCCTCGGTGGCCGAGTGGTTAAGGTAGTTCGTTTACTTTTGATCACGTAGTCTATCAACCCTGAGATTGCGGGTTCAATTCTCACTGCAGGCAGGGTGTACTCGACTCCAATCTTAATTGACAAGGATTGCCAGTTTTCCTACCGCAGGTCGGGGGTTCTCTCAAACAAACAAACAAATTCCAAATAATTTTTGTTACAGTGAATTTTTTAGCGCTCTCGCCAATTTCGTCATTGACAAAATCATTTGAAAATTGACGATCGATTCCTAAATAAATTTCGTCACCTGATTTCCAACATGTTCTAAAATTTTTCGTTACAAATTCATTCTATCAAGTGTAAAACAACATATTTATGACCCCAAAGCCAATTTACAAGAAATTTCACCTCAACAGTTTTAAACAGCAGGTGTCAATCGATTTTTTTACAGGTAATCACATTAACATGATTTAGTGTTGCTCCTGGTCAATATACACAAACAAAAGTGTCGTAGATCGTACTAATGCATACAGACTTTAACCTTTTTATTAAATACATGTATGTGTCCCAGTAAACATTTTCTAGAATCTTAACTTTAAAGTTCAGTTATGTACCTTTATTGTACTGCAGATGTAATGTTTGAAAAAAGTGAAAAGAAACACTTACTGGGTATCCAAGTTTTTTTACATGTTCATGGGTAACAGTTAAGGTGTACATTAAATTGTTTGTTACAGCCACACCCACCTCCACCAAAGCTAGACCACAATCATGTATTGGAACATTCTCTTCATCAATTATTACGAGAGATGCATTACAAGAACATACACTACCCACCACCACATCCAGTCACAGCCATGATTGGGGTCAGCAAGAAGCGTAGGCTGGCTGGACCACAGGCCATGAGTAGAAGAGAACTTCTGGAAATGGCAGACAAGTGAGTTGAGAGCACTTTGAAAAAATTATATGAAGTATCAGTTTCTGTGCAACTAAATAAAAAATCTGTAATATTCATGTAAATAAAGACTTTTGCTACTTATGTAATGTCTGAAATATATAGTTCAGATTTATGTTACATAGTCTGTCTCATTAAAATACATGAAACAAGGGAAAAATGTTGCAAAAAATAGAAATATTAAGTCTATAATTAAATATGTAATAAATATGTCACAACAACTTGTACACACACTTAAAGACGTAGTAGTTATCATATATTCTTTTTATGTATATTTTCAGTGAGTCTCTGCTGGACCAGGTTATCAAACAGACTAAACATCATGTTTTAAGACAGAAGTAAGATTTTTATTGTTTTAAGATTATTATTCAGGCATGTTTGCCTTTTTTACAAACATACATGTAGGTACCAATGTATTGTCCCAATTTACTTTATACAACAATGTATACCAACCACAACTAATATAGTAGTTAAGGTTTTTATTCACCTATTATTGATTTAATACCTTTCAATTCTGTCAATACTGATGTTGGGATTTAAGTCTCACGGCAGACAGCGTGTGCTCCATTTCTAGCTACCATAATGTAACTCTTTCACTTTTGTTATACCCCCGCTCGACAGAGTCAGGGGTATATAGAGGCAGGGTTTTAGCTAGGATTTTTGAACCATTAGTCACTTTTGCGTGCGACGATTTTTAAGACCTTATATGTGTGTATATTTATTTATATGTATAAATGCATGCAAGATCCTTAATTAATGAATACAATAAATATTTAATATTTTCTAGCACCATTTTATAATATATTTTATGTATTCAATGTAATATTGCCATAGAACATATATTTGAGCAGATTTAAATGAACAACTTTAAAAAAGTGATTGCCAAAATTTTTGTTTATGTTTAAATTTTTCAAGTCATTTAAATTCTAGAAGCATCGTATTTTTCAATCTCCGGCACCGAATTCATATCAGCTCCAAAAACCGTCGGTATTATCTTCTGCTTTGAACTGGTTTCCGATATTTTAACCTACGCTATTATATACAAAGTTAAAGCACGCTGCAACTAGCGTAAACAAATGGCGCGTACAAGATAAACATGACGCTATAACACAAATATGACGATTTCTGATGATAAAAGCAATAAAATTAAAAGGAAATTTAAGACGACTTTCTCAAAATGACAGAGCAATGATGAACAAGGCGATGTGGGACCATAAAAAGATCACCCGAATTGCTATCCAACTGGCTATGCTTGATCGCGTGTGACGATGTGTACACAGTAATTAAGTGATTAATTATCAAATAATATCTAGTGGCATGTCTATTACATAATTACTTTGATTGCTTTGGGTCATAAACTTGTACCTTGGGTAGGATATTTGAATTTATCTGTGCCGAGAATGGCGATTTTGACGATGAAAATTTTGAAATTGTTAAAATTTTAAGTGGCGAATTACGTTCAAGATATTTTCGTCATATCTGAAAAGGATTCACCAATTGCGAAAGTGGCGAGGGCTAGCTAAATCACTGATAGTGGTCCTCATGTCCGTCCGTCCTTCTGTCCATCCGTTCGTCCGTCCACATTTGGTTTCCGGATGATAATTCAAAAAGTTTACATCCGATTTGAATAAAACTTTGGGATATTGTTATATATCAGGTTGGTAAGAAGCCTATTGATTTTGGGGGAAATCCGTTGAATTTTAAGGTCACAGTCCACGAAAAACGTTAGAAATTTGAACAAAAAAGATGTTTCCGGACGACAACTCAAAAAGTTTGCATGTGATTTGAATGAAACTTTGGGATATTGTTATATATCAGGTTGGTAAGAAGCCTATCGATTTTGGGGGAAATCCGTCAAATTTCAAGGTCACAGTCCACGAAAAAAACATTATAAATTTTTACAAAAGCGGGTTATCAGTGATCGCTAGATCGACTTTGTGTCTAGTTTATCTCGGTGGAGCTACAAAACGATCCCATTCCTCATAATGGAGCATCCTTGTAGAGATTCACACCTGGGTGTTATATACATATTTTCCACTTTTTAACTGCTTTCATATAATTTAAGAGTGCATTTGGTAATAAAAGTTGTATTCTAGATATTGCTAGGAATTTAACTAAAATAACTCAGAATGTGATTTTTATGGGAATGCATTCTTAAATTACAAACTTAAGGGTTTTTTTTAACAATTAAAATGTTAAAATTAAATAATAAGGTATTATAGAAATGTCACCAGAATGAGGGAGAATGGAAAAATAATTTATTATACCCCCTTCGAAGAAGAAGGGGTATACTGTTTTACCCCTGTCAGTCCTTCCATCTGTAAAACATAACTTTTGTAACAGATTTCTCAGCAACTACTTATCACAACCACTTGAAACTTTATATGTGACCTTATCATGTGGTCCTATTTTGCGAGTACCAATTTCAGGTCTGTTGTATATCTACTTCCTGTTTACCGACTCAGTCAATTCAATGATGTGAATAGCACGGGTATACTGAGTGAGCAGTAGCTCACAGGTTACTAGTTAAACCTCGAAAGCAGTTTAATATTGGAAAATATTATACCCAAGGTTTTGTTTGCTCCAGTATGTGTAAATGGAGCTCTATTAAGTCCTAGCCCTGTTGAGATCTTAAATCATCATAGGAATTATATTATTGTAGCTGCACAACTCCAATCTTGACTGTCAAAGATTGCCAGTTTTCTACCAAAGGTCTGGGTTTTCTTTGTGTACTCCAGCTTCCCTACCCAATAACTGGATGCCACATTAGAACTGAAAAATTGCTAAAAGTGGTGTTAAACACCATAAAAAACTTGTATAAAGCAGTGCATTGGAATCTAGTTTAAAGAACTTAAATATTCTTGAGATTATCTATGCTTACTTTATAATTCTGAATGTTACAAACACATGATCATTTCATATTAAATTTTACTATTACTAGAACCATGGCAATATTAGACAGATATGCTTCAACACTATCTGATCCACAGCTAGCTAACCATTGGAATTGTGTCAACTCCAGTCTTGAATCGAGTTGTAGAGTGCTCATCACATCACAAGGATACGATCTCAGGTACTTGATTTGGTTGACTGTTCAATTTATCCATTCCTTTTTATAATTCTCTTAAAAAATCCACCAACCTGATTTTTGACATGTTAAGAAATGTAAAAAAAAAATATTTTGAAATTTGGGTTTTGTTCAAATCTAACAACCTTAAAGAAATGGGTTTTTTTTTTCAGAAAAATTACTGTTAGGTTAAATATTTTTTCACTGTTTTGTTGGTTCTGATAGTTTCCCTAGTTTCACTTTGGTACAAGTGTAATATGGACAATTTTTTTCTTCAGAATATGGCACAGTTTTATGGTGCACATTTATGTTGATAAAATCAAGGTTATTACAAGAGAAGGCAGGATACTGATGTTATCTTATGAAGAAAAAGAACTGGAAGATTTCATTATGTGGCAGGTAAATAAAATTAATTCCTATTTGAAATGACAAGAAACATTATGTTCCATCATTATGCTTTTAATCATTCATGTTGGTCCTCATTACCTTCTTGAATTTGAGGCCAATATTTATGTCTTTTGATTTTTAACGAAGGATAACCTATAAATTTTACAATGATATTTTTTCTATCATGGAACTAATAGCTTATAATTGTCTAGTTAGTTTTGTGATTTGTGATTTGTTGGATTAACTACAGAATTCAGTCCTATTGCTCGTAATGTAGCAAATAAAAAATTCTAACTTTGGTCTATTTATACAAAATTCAAACATAATATTCATCTTCTTTACGTTATTAAAGCTTTAGAAATTGTGAAACTAATGGGAAACGATCTTTATTGTAGAAATTTCTTTTTTGTCTTTGAAGATGCATGTGAAAAAAGCTATGTTGATTATTTTTCCGTATATGGATAATGTGACATAATTTTATTATTAACATGCTAATTTGCTTACTATAACACCATTTCCGTAGTAAGAATCCAGTAATTTACATGTATCAATCCAAAATGCAACACGCCATTCAGTTTCGGATTTCTTAATGTTTTTCATGTAGTAAACATAATTGAAAAGAGATACGAATGTCAATTAATACACAATGCACAGCGAGTTATTAAAAATGGCAATAACTATCCTCACGTATCAATAATGATAGATTTTAAACAAGAAACCGATACAAAAATGGTGACACTGTCGAAAGATATCAAGATCGACCATGTCTGATTATATATGCAACTTCTTTTGAATATTAAAGTGCTGGGAGTGATTCATTCCTGCTCTGCTACATTACGAGTAATGGGACTAAATTTGTACCTTCGCCACAAAAAAATAAAAAATGAAGGTACGATTATTCGTTCTACTATGATAATGTGTCCTTGCATATGGTTATGAAAATTTTGTTATTTAGCCATTTATTACAAATTTCAAATTTTTTTAATTTAAAGATTTAATGATTTATTGTATCTTATGCATGTATTAAATTGTTTTGAATTAATTTTTTTTCATTTTAGGTGTCACAGCACCAGATAAGTGTATCACAGAATCTGTCACGGTTGATGGGTTGGCACATGTTAAACACAACCACAGCTCTGGGAGTATCAGATCTGGAAACATCGGCAACAGCATCATCATTGGTCATGGCTTCACCTAACCACAACAAGTAGGTTTCTGTACTAACTATATTTAAACAACATCTCAGCACTCCAAACAGAGCATCAAGCTTGGATTAAAAACAAAAACCATGCACTTGACTTGTCCTTTTCATTTCAGTTCATTTCAGTATCACACATGAAAGAATGATAAAACAATGTCGTGGATGGAAATAATGAACCTGATTTATGACAAGATATTACAGAATGTACAAATAAGTGTAGTAGCTGTAATTTGGGAGAGAAAATATGCCTTTGCTTTGCTTCTGGGGTTGTGAAATAATATGCTCACTAAATTCCTTATGGTGAAATGCCAAAGTGAACATATCATGGCAGGACCCAACAAAAAATTTTAAAGTAGAATAGGAATTATTTTAAAACAGATCATTTCAAGCTATATGGCAGTGTGTCATGCATAAATAATGTTAAAGAGATGTACATCATGTTTGAATTTTTTATAAATATATAAGTAAAATTGTATTTATTTGCTACATTGTAAGTAATGGCAGTCATTTCTGCCATTAATCTGACAAATCACATAACTAAAACATGTTAATTATGCCTTTATGGCAGTAAAATTCAGTGAATCCTCATGGTACCTTTGCTTAATTTGCCAAAAAACTTAAGTTGGTGGTCATTCTAGTACAACTAGTTCAGCAATATAACCATAACCACTTGCATTCAAACCACGTCTATTAAACGAAGCATGTACAACACAAATGCCTAGGCATAAACTTCCCTATTATAAATTATGAATTGGACCACTTTGTTGATAACTGGTAAAGTTGTTTACTGATTTCAATGGCAACAAAATAAGTACATGTACTTAAACCTGTACGACTTTCCTTTGAGTATTACTAATTATTGTTGGGGTTTTTTCACACTGTTAACCATATACTTATTGTAGACAAATATTTTTTCAGCAATTAATACATAGTTTTTTAGGTATAGCAAATTATATTTAATTTAGGAAATTGCACTAAAGCATCTGAATAAAAGTACTGCCTGCTTCCTAAGTAATTTATTGAAGTACATGTATGATGACAATTGATGAAACTTTCTTTTCTTTTAAAAGGGTACTGGCAATTAAAAGTGGACCTTCATCAGGAACTAAAGTGTTTCTTCAAAATTGTCCTAAGGAAAACAAATCTCGAACTGTGTCAAAGGATGAAAAATGGACCTATGTTGGCTGTGAATTTCAAGAAGTTGACTTGAACAAAATTGAAGGACGTAACTTCCCTTCAAAATTAGAAAGTTTAATGGCCATTTTAACAAGAACATAAATGAGTGTTATTCCTTTGTAAAATTATAATAAAGACAATATGCTTTGTAGTAGATTGTCTGATTTGGTCTACATTAAATTAGTATTTCACAACAAAGGTTCAGGAATTAGTGCTACACTAGCAGTTTGTATATACAACCAGAAATATAAGTTTAGATGGAATTTATTTTATTGTTACAATCTTTGACAACAATCCAATGATTTTAATTTGTTTTTCCAGTGAAAAATTAAGTTATGACATTGATGACTGGCATTTAGGCATCAAAATTTTGTGTTTTGGTGCTAACTGTTATTTTTCTGCTGTAAAATATAAACATTTCCAAATTTATTTAATTTTATGATTTCAAATATGTCCACCAGTGCTTGTAAGCATTTAAAATAGTTGTGCACGCCATATCATGAAAAGCACCAGACATATATAAATGAAAGTTTAGAGGTACCTCACCTTTTCCTTAATTTGTAAAATATTTATAATTTCACAAGTGGCAACCAGACTTGGAAAAAGCATGGTTGCTATACATAGTTGAGCTGTATCTTGGAAACCACTTAACATGTATATAGATGAAACTGTAGTTACTTTACATTCTATGATTACTGAAATTCCAAAGTTAGTGAAATTCTACAATTTGAAATATGGCTGCAAAGACTTAGATAAAACATGGCTGACAATACAACATTCAAGTTTTGGTGCAAGCTGCATTATACTGGCAGTCGGGCAAACATATAAACTGTCTCTACTCTTCAGATTCACTGAACCAGTTGAAACCACAAGAAGCAGTAATGATGTTCACTGAATTATTCTCTTCAATGTGTATTTGATTTTTATTATTGAAATCTCTAGATGGAAGCCACTGAAGATTGTTGTTCACATATGACTTTATGGGGAATTGCTCTGATGTTTATTTCTGAAAAGCTACAAAAATGTACAAGAATTTTTATTGAGTAGTCTTCTATACAAATCATAGACATATTGACATTTTCCCCAGCACATTATCTTACAAATGAGCAGCCTGTCCTGCCTAGCATACAGAAGAAATAGTTTGTTTTCTAATACAAATACCGGTATTTTAATCTTTTCTTCATTGATTACTATGAAAATATGTATTTCACCATAAAAAAACGCTCTGATTTAAGGTTTCAATGAATCGTGTTTCCCTTTTGAAATTTACAAACAATCTCTTTTTCTTTTCTGATGTATATTTTGTGTAAAACAATTACAACACAGCCTGTGTGTGCAGACTCTTGCTTCCTTGTCTGTTTAGGCACATGTGATAATTGTTTTTGTTTGAAAGGGGTTTAATCCACTTTCAGCAATGTTTCAGCTACATCATAGTGTTCAGGTTTCATTGGATGGGGAAGCCAAAGTACATGGTAAAAACCCTATCTATGATAGGAAAACTGGCAATCCTTGTCAAGTAAGTTGAAGTAAAGCATACCCTGCCCGCAATGAGACTCGAACCGGCACAAGCATGTGATGACTAAGTTATATTTATAGTACAGTCTTCCGAGTTAGATAAATACACTTTTGAACGCAAACGGTTCGGCTACCAAGGCCATATGAATAAATTCTTTGTATTTGATTACTGTTCATACTAAACTAGTACTGTATGTAGTTTGGTCTTGTGCTTACTTAAATATTTATCAAATGGTGAATGTGACTTCGTGTATTTGTCATTTGCCCTGTCAACACTGGGGTTGCTGATTCGTTTGGGCAGTATGTGCTCGTGCTCGACTCCAATCTTAATTGACAAGGATTGCCAGTTTTCCTGTTGAAGGTCGGGGATTTTACCTGCTACTAGTACTTCGGCTTCCTTTCCCAATAAAGAACTGGACTCCATTGAATAGCTTTAAAAATCGCTGTAAGTGGCGTTAAATCCCATTCAACTACATGTACAAACAAAATCAAAGGGCTACATGAATAACTTGCCTCAGCAATCAAGGTTCTATTTAAATAAGTTTTTTTAAAGAAGGAAGCTTAACATGATTATCCAGCAGACCAGATTTCATGCCTGCATCCATTGCCAGTTAATCGAACAGGTTGTTGTCTCCAGCTTAATTAAACCTCGGGAAATCAACAAATTATTATCAGAATTTTTACATGGACTCCGAAGTAAAAAGATCATGACAAATACAACTGACCAGACTAATAAGGACCTAACATCAATTGACAATCAGAGTTTGCTAAGGATGCGACAATTTTAGCTATCTATCGCAGCATTTCCAGATAAAGAACACGGGTGGTAAAACGAAAGAACACGTATTCAGATGATATAGACGTAGATAATAAAACTTAAAAAAAAATCCAATATAGCAGTTCATTATGTGTGCAATCTCTACATCTACATCATACGTTGCTCCATCAATTGCTGATGACTAGGCAACGGCGCGGTATCTGGTTTGAAACCAGAGGCTCTTAAGAGCCTGTATCGCTCACCTGATTTTATAGGCAATGAAGATGGCATTTCCCTGATGTTAAAGTAAGTCCTGTAATTTTCAATAAACTTTAAATAGGACCATCCAAACAATATTACTAGAAAGCTTTGTTTCATTGGTTAACCCGTTGTATAGAGAAGATTTTTTTTATTTGCCATTGGGTCCTATGTTAAACTAAGGCCTGCGGCGGTGGCGGCCATTTTGAATTTCCGATTGGGATAAAAAACATTAACTTTATAGAGGACCATCCAAACATTGCTAGTAAGTTTTTGTTTCCATTGATTAACCGGTTTAATAGAAAAACTTCCTTTAAAAGCTTTTTTCCATAGGGTCCTATGTTAAACTAAGTCCTGCGGTAGTGGCCATTTTGAATTTCCAATTGCCATAAAAAACATAAACTTTATAGAGGACCATCCAAACAATATTGCTAGTAAGTTTTTGTTTCCATTGATTAACCGGTTTCAGAGAAAAAGCCTTTAAAAACTTTTTCCCATAGGGTCCCATGTTAAACTAAGTCCTGCGGTAGCGGCCATTTTGAATTTCCAATTGCCATAAAAAACATAAACTTTATAGAGGACCATCCAAACAATATTGCTAGTAAGTTTTTGTTTCCATTGATTAACCGGTTACAGAGAAAAAGCCTTTAAAAACTTTTTCCCATAGGGTCCTATGTTAAACTAAGTCCTGCGGTAGCGACCATTTTGAATTTCCAATTGCCATAAAAAACATAAACTTTATAGAGGACCATCCAAACAGTATTGCTAGTAAGTTTTGTTTTGATTGGTTCAACGGTTTCAGAGAAGAAGCCCTTTAAAACTTTTTTCTCATAGGGTCGAATGTTAAACCAAGTCCTGCGGTGGCGGCCATTTTGAATTTCCGATTGGGATAAAAAACATTAACTTTATAGAGGACCATCCAAACAATATTGCTAGTAAGTTTTCTTTCCATTGGTTGACCGGTTTCAGAAAAGAAGCCTTTCAAACTTTTTCCCATAGGGTCCTATGTTAAATTAAGTCCTGCGGTGGCAGCCATTTTGAATTTCCAATTGCCATAAAAAACACAAACTTTATAGAGGACGATCCAAACAATATTGCTAGTAAGTTTTTGTTTCCATTGATTAACCGGTTTCAGAGAAGAAGCCTTTTAAAACTTTTTCCCATAGGGTTCTATGTTAAACTAAGTCCTGCGGTGGCCGCCATTTTGAATTTCCAATTCCCATCAAAAACACAAACTTTATAGAGGACCATCCAAACAATATTGCTAGTAAGTTTTGTTTTGATTGGTTAAACGGTTTCAGAGAAGAAGCCCTTTTAAACTTTTTTCCCATAGGGTCCTATGTTAAACTAAGTCTTGAGGTGGCGGCCATATTGGTTTACCAATCAAAATAAAAAACACAAACTTTGTAAAGGTCCATCCAATGAACATTATGGCCAAGTTTGGTTTCAATTGGCCAAGTGGTTTCAGAGAAGAAGATTAAAATGTAAAAAGTTTACATGACCCTTTGGGTCAGGTGAGCTAAAAAGGAGTTAATTACACAAAATAGGAACGGCCGCCCGTGACGAAAAAAAAAGAACAAATACGACGGCACGTGCTACCGGCTTTGAGCCCAGAAGCCTAAACCATTCCCTTTATTGTAACTCCCTAACAACAAAGACGTGCATTTAAACTTTCACATCAACAGAAACAACAAGTCAAACTTAGTTTAGTTGTCAGAAGAAAACAAATAATGTAAATTCAGTGAAATTATTTAAATAGGAGCGTACAAAACATGCACTCGTCCCAAACTTATAATTAAATACTGCTGAACTGACTGGGACCCACTCGCATCTGAAATCATTGTTTCGATCAATAGACAAAGTCAAAAGGCAAACAGAAAGATATTTGTGCATCCTAAACTGTCGCAGACAAAACTTATATCTTGAAAACGTCGAAACTACATAAAAGAAGACTTAAATGCCGACTTCCAATCGTACAATCCTCCAAAATCGTACACCAGATATTCTCACGAACAAACTTGCAGACAAATCAGGTTTGTTTGTTTGAATGGTGTTTTAACGCCACTTTCAGCAATTTTTTCAGCTATTTCATGGCGTCCAGTTTTTATTGGGGGAGGAAGCCGGAGCACCCGGAGAGAACCCCCGACCTGCGGTAGGAAAACTGGCAATCCTTGTCAATTAAGATTGGAGTCGAGTACACCCTGCCTGCAGTGAGAATCGAACCCGCAATCTCAGTGTTGACAGACCACGTGATCAATAGTAGACGAACTACCTTGACCACTCGGCCACCGAGGCCCCCAAATCAGGTTTGATAAACACCGCTATACATTCCTGCCCTTAAAAACACAATAAAGTAATAAAACATATAACAGCTTCCAGAATACCAACAAGTATTCTGTCTGACACATTGGCCAGATTTTTTTAATTATATACAACAATATTTAAAACTAAAACATTATGAACAACAGATAATTTCAACAATAAAATGTCATTAAAAAGATACGAAAGTTATTGTCTTATCTGCTTAAAAACAAAAAAAAGTAACTGTCCCACATCAGATGTGTATAAAATAAGTGGGATCTAGTGAATAATTTGTAAGTTACAATTCAGTATTCATGTAAAACGAATTGTGCGATTATAGTATGTTGGTTTTGAATTAAAACGTCAAAACATTTTATTATTGATGATATTGATACGAAAAAAAACTTGCTGAAAATAACAAAACTTGTAGCCCCATGTATATGCCATCATAATAAAGTACATTGTATGTGTCATATCGCATTGTGCACCGGTCCCAACACGCCAATAAATATTGACTGGTCCCTCAATCCAGGGCTTGCAAAAAAGTTATCACCAAAGATACCTAGGTTATAAAATTTAATCTGCCAGACCCGTAGTTAATACGATGTTGTACAGCTTTTACCATCAAAATTCAATAAGTAATACAAAAACCGGCAAAGGCAACTAGCTACACCTTGAAAATAGAAAACAAACTCGAAACAGTTTTTTAAATTTCAGGGTCTTAATTTTAGCAAACTAAATATAAAATACAGAAATGTACGGAAGTGTATATTGGTCTCCTCTTAGTTGCTTATTAACTACTATTATAATTAAAATAAGACACAATGTTTTCTTAAATGGCAATTTCGTGTCTTATTTAAGACATTTCATCGGTTTTCGTGACATTAAAATGGGCTAATTAACGGTGTTACTAAAAATAATAGCTCTTATTTAAACCACTTAAATTTTAATAATATTTAAGAAATTGTAATTAAGACGCTCATATCTTTTTCTAAACAATAAAACAAGTTAATTTTGACAAATAACTTCCATAATACGGCAACATGGCGTCTTATTTAAAGCATAGTATGGTTTATTATCACATTAAAATGTGCTAATTTACGGTGTTTAATGTTTATTAAAAATTCTAGAAATTCCTCATTTTCGCATTTTACAGAAAAACCGTAAATATCGCCTCAGATTTTTTAACAATATGTTTGTAATGTTTGTAATACTCATCAGGCTTTACGATCATACCAAGTTTCAGGGCCCTCATGATGTATTGCAATGTTCTATATAATGTCCTTTTGCTGTTTTGCTGCACTACAATTCATCCTACCAATTTTTATTCCATTATCTCAAATGTGTCCTATTAAAAGTGACTGGGACAAAATTCATGCAGAATAATAATGAAAAAAATAACGCAACAATAACTTACTATAATTGTGATCGCAGGAAGGAAGTCCCCTCCCGTCCCCCGAATTTCAGATTTTCTTTTTGGCAATCATGTTTTACATACCCCTTTTATCCAGGATAACTTTCAAGCTGACTGGACAAAGCTGAATTTTTGGCAATTCGTAGACATTCGGCAACCGATTGTCTTAGAAAAATTTTGCACGTGTCATGATGTTCAGCATACCAATTTAACCCAGATAACCAATTTTCAAGTTTTGGCGAATTTAGCGGCCAATTGCCAAAAGTTGGCAAGTCGAAGAAAAAATTCGTTTGCGCCATGAAGTTCAGCATACCCATTTTACGCAGAAAACCCAGACGATCTGACAAAAAATATTTGTATCCAATTTTCCGATGGCGGCCATTTTGAACAATTATAAATCGTAAAGGTTATCTATGGATGGCATAATATGTATGTGTAAAGTTTCATGAGGATCCCTGAACTCGTTCTACTTAAATAACCCCGTACAAACTTCAAGCGAACAAATAGGAAACTCAAATAAAAAGAATAATAAGAAACTGGGCAAAAACAATAAGTCCTCCGACACTTCGTGGTCAATGACTTAAATATATATGACCATGATCTTATGAATCATGAATGGCTCCCAAACGATGGCCTTGGCCGTGTTATGGGGTCACCTGAAGGTATGCAAGAATTTTTCATATTTTTCAAGATGGCCTCCGTTTAAGATAAATATGTGTTCTCGGGACTGGTGACGTGATTTTAATGATAATTGGTACAGTGATAAAGTCATCTAGCCTAAGCATAACAAAAGACGCAGAAGCCGCCGTTTTAAAATGGCAGCCATTTTACTACACCTTCCCCGCCCAAAATGTAACTGTATTTTTTGTATATTTATCAATGTTATGCTATTGAGGTTGTAAATCATATTTTAAGCTCATTCTTTAGCAGTAGGTTCCAAGCCATCGTTTGGGACTCTATTTCTTAGCTTGAATTTTGTACGGGTTTACTTAAGTAGAACAGGTTCAAGGATCCTTATGAAACAGGAGGGAACTTCCTTTTGACTTGCTTGCAATCACAATTATAGCTAGTTATTGTTGCGTTTATTAATTTTTTTTTGTCATTATTATTACGCATGAATTTTGTCTAAGCCGCTTTTTATAGAACACATTGAGATAGTGAAATGAGTAGGATGATATACTTTTGGAATCCAAGATGGCTGCCGTTTCCATGGAAACAGCAATAAGTCATTATATAGAACATAGCAATAGATGGTGATCGAGGACCCTGAAACTTAGTATGATCGTAAAGCCTGATTAGTACTACAAAAAATCCCCCCCCAAAAATCTGAGGCGATATTTACGGTTTTCCGTAAAATGCGAAAATGTGGAATTTTTATGATTTTTAGTCAACATTAAGCACCGTTAATTAGCACATTTTAATGTGATAAAAAACGATAACATGTCTTAAATAAGACGACATGTTGCCATATTATGGAAGCTATTTGTCATAATTAATTTGTTTCTTTGTTTAAAAAGAGTTATGAGCGTCTTAATTACAATTTCTTAAAAATTATTTAAATTAAAGTGTTTTAAATAAGGGCTATTATTTTTAGTAAAAGTAAACACCGTTAAATACCCGTAGCTGGAGATTCCGACCTGTGCTCGGAATTCCGCACTGTTTTGCTTGGAATTCCGCATTTTTGCGCGGAAAAGGCTTGGAATTTTGGACTTTGATATTTTAAAGCGCGGAATTAGCTCGGAAATTTGGACTTTGTCATTTTTTTAGCTTGGAAAATGCACGGAAAATTGGACTTTAATATTTTTTAGCACGGAATTAGCTCGGAATTTTGGACTTTGTCATTTTTTTAGCTTGGAAAATGCGCGGAAAATTGGACTTTAATATTTTTTAGCACGGAATTAGCTCGGAATTTAGGACTTTGTCATTTTTTAACTTGGAAAATGCACAGAAAGTTGGACTTTAATATTTTTCAGCACGGAAGTAGCTCGGAAATGTGGACTTTGTCATTTTTTAGCTTGGAAAATGTGCTTTATAATATAATATTTTAATATCTTTAATATTTTTGCTCAATGATATGGGGATTTACAATTGCATTAAATATGTTAGAATTTCACTAGAATATCTTGATGGTTAAAAAATAAAATTATTATGCTGAAAATATATATACATTGGTCACCAAACAGCAATTATTGTTTATTTAAAACTTTGACAGCTACATGTTAAAATATTAGCATTCAATTTATTAATTAAACTAGTTTACATGTATAAGCACTGAAAAACTAAAAATATTCAGAGTTTTACAAGTGCATAAATTGAAATAATTATTTGCTATCAATACAAAAACACTAAATTAAATTTGTAATCATAAAATTAACATTTAATTTTTAAAAATATTAATTTTTCATGTTCTATTAGTGAAGTATTCTTTAAGTAAAATCTATATAATATAGAAGTAAAATGTTTTAAAAGCAGTGGCTTGTTTTATTTCTAAAATAAATGTTTTATTACTCAAAAGAATTTAAAATGATTTTTTTCTGAAATGCTTAATTTTTTTTTAATACAACTCAAATTTGTTTTTTAATTAATCAGTTTTTAAATATTGACCAATGAAAATGGAGAATCATTAGCCAATCAAAAAATTTGGCACATTTTTCAAATGGATGTTGAGGAGGACAACTCAATGGAGTTTGTTTACATTTTTAAAACCTAAGATAAGGTATGTGTTTTCTATTAAATTTCCTGAAATTAATTTATAAAAATAATTAATTTTTAGAACATTACTACAAATTTTGATCCAATGATATGTCTCAGTACTTCACAAAGGAAATATTGTCAATAAATTTTTCAATATTGTTTATATAAAGTCGGCCATTTTGAAAAAAAATATCTTTCATTTTCACACTGGTTTCAAACATATTTATCATAACAATAATAAAACTAATAGATATTTAAGGTAATTGTTAAACATTTTATTTAGTATAAAAATTGTGCACATTATCTATTTATGTTTGTATGCCCATACAGTTCATTAATAATTACATAAAGTGTGTAATCAAAACAAGTGCATGTATTTATTTCTTTAGGCAATTTACCTATGACAACATACAAGCTAACTGAAAATGATCAAATTGTTTAATAGTTAGTGTTTCTTTTTTTATGAACACACTAAAATTGAATGTGTAAAAACAGTAGATTTGTTGTGTTTGCAGATGTTTTAAACAAACTGATTTCTACTTATAAAAATTTTAAAGTTCTAATTCATATACATGTAATAGCAATATTTGTAAATTTTTCTGTGAATAAAATGAATAAAATAAAAATAAAATGAAATGTGTATGAACATTTTAAGCATTAGAAAATCATCTATTTATTGACCTTAATAATTTTGACTGATTCATCTTTTACTCTGGAAGTATGTTATTGTTTAATTTTATTTTCTTACATGATAACATTAATAAGCAAAAATGGAAAATATACATGTGAATTTGATATCAGGCTTCTATGTAAGGCAGAAGCAACAAAGAACTTGACAAGTATCCCTTGCTGTCAGAATGATAGGGAAAACAAATAATATTAATTTATTAATTTTCTATTGAATTTTGAATATTTATTATGCTAGAATGCAGTTAGTGCTTATCCTTTATAAATAAGAAATAAATGATAGAATCTTATTAACAATTGTTTTACTTTTCAGAAAACTCAGTGGCACTTGTACAGATTTTACATGCAATCCTCCACTAAAAATGATCTAGCTATGAGCATTGATGAGATCAACTATGATTTTGCTGGCATAAAATCAGACTAAGCAAGAGAAAAAATTTTGACATCCCAGGAACCAAAATATAAGACCCCACGGAAAAAAATTCCAAGCCCCTCGGAGAAAAATTCCACAATAACTTTCCAAGCTAAATTTCCGACACATGCATGGAAAAAAATTCCGCGGTTGCTTGAAATTCCGAGCTTATTTCCAACATAGTGCGGAGTATTCGGAATTTTCCAAGCTAATTTCCGAGCTATTTTCCGACATAGCAC
Organism: Limnoperna fortunei; assembly: GCA_944474755.1. Classification (NCBI taxonomy): domain Eukaryota; kingdom Metazoa; phylum Mollusca; class Bivalvia; order Mytilida; family Modiolidae; genus Limnoperna; species Limnoperna fortunei. Next base: position 41,175,348 of record OX104113.1, read on the forward strand.
GGAATATTCAGAATTTTCCAAGCCAATTTCCGAGCTATTTTCCGACATAGCACGGAGTATTCGGAAAATTCTAAGCAATTTTCCGACCTAGTGCGGAGTATTCGGACAAATTCCAAGCTATTTTCCGACTAAGCGCGGAGTATTCGGACTTTTCCAAGATATTTTCCGAGCTTAGCTTGGAAATTGGTAACAAATTCCGCGCTAATGTCGGAAAATCTGTCGGAAATGTGTACATTTTCCAACCAAATTTCCAACATAGCTCGGAAAAGTGTGTTTTTTTCAGGGTTTTTTGATGAAAATATTTTTTTTTTAAGCGCGGAGTCCGAATACTCCGTGCTCAAATTTTCCGTGCTAAAATGCGGAATCTCCAGCTACGGGTAGCACATCTTAATGTGACGAAAAACTATAAAATGTCTTAAATAAGATACGATGTTGCCATATAAGACATCAATGTGTCTTATTTTAATTACAATAGTAGTTTATAAGCAACTAAGAGGAGACCAATATACACTTCCGTAGAAATGTTCTTTAAAAATAATAATATTATGTTACTAATACTGTGCAACCAGGCATGAGACGAAAAATAGTGACCAATATTTTTTCCTTTATATAGAGAAGCAATTTATATGCAGTTACTGCATATATTGAATAACGGGTTGAATTAACTATAGTCAAATCAACACTCAATACGAGTCCGAATCTTTAAGAAAGAAGAAGAACTTTGGGCCTTCACATGTATTGAGTACTCACAACTGACCACAGAAAAATATTCAGTATTGAAGGGTAAGCTGTCCGGAAAATGGGGAAAAAACACCAAAGTAACCGGAACCTCAGTTATAATACATGTCAAAAGGACCCATTCCTTGATATCTAGATCCCCTGCTTTTTTCAACCTTGGCAATAGTTATACTAAACTCTCTATCAATGTCTCTCTAATTGTGTGTGCGTCTTACATGCCAATAAGGAAATAAAGTTTCATAAAATAATATTTGTCTTTTTGTTAATACAAACATAACGACAAAAGTTTTTTTTTGTATAATTTTAAAGCGCTTATTTACAGTTCTTAGTCAATATAAGTTAAATAGTTCGTTAATCCTCTGTCGTTCAACGTTTACGTGGGGCACACACAAAAAGCGTTAGACGGCAAAGGATTCTCGGACTATGAAAGTTAGCTCTTTGTCTGTGTCAGTGTCTAAATTAATTAAATTAATTTGTTAATCACATTCAAATACCAATTGTCACTTTTAATGTCATGATTAAAAGAAATAAAATTATGTTATGATTGAATAAAATTTCAATCAGATTAAGAAACACTTTTGATCTATAGCTTAATAGCTTGATGGTTCAATCTACACCATAACCAAGAGTGACAATAACAATCTGCTTTTGAATGATTTGTGCTTTATTGTGCCCCTTGTTGTCTTGTGTTTTTATGCCGATGTATTCTTAGTTGTTGTTTATTTTGTTAAAACTGACTTCATTAAAAATACATTTAACATTTGTTCGTGCATTTGTTAGTTTGTTTTTTCTGTACATCAACAATAATTTAGATTAATACATGGTATGTGAAAGATGCAAAGAGTAAAAACGTGCACCAACTAATTTACTCCATAAAATAATGCACTTCAGCAAATATTAAAGAAACCATAACACAAGCACACGTTATTAAAAAACAGACAATTATTAGAAAAAAATTATATGATGTAAGGGCGAACGGGAATCGGGGAAACGACCCGGATTCGTCTCAATATATATGCGACAATAGTCCACCACTATAATTATTTTGTCGTATCGTTGAAGTTTTAGTCAGTGATTTAGTTGCCCACAATGTTGGATGGTGGAAATCCGAGTTGGCTCCCTTAGCATTACATGTCTCATTCCGATAATGACTTGGATACTATATACAATAGGAATTCCATGTGAAAGAAATAATAATTACATTTTCAATGTAAATAAACATGGTATGTGGAACAATTGTAGCTGGATTTTCAACCCATACGTTTGTTTTTGTAAACTTGTGTCCACTCAGTCATAATATCGATGTATATAGTTTGTATCCAAGGACAAAATACATATCAACAACAATAAATTCAGTCATATCAGGACGGTTCCCATTAAAATGGCTCTGCTGTTGTCATTCTTAGATGTGACAACAAATGTGAGCGATACTATAGGTGGTGCTTTTTAAACTAGAAAGTCGTCTATTGATGTTCATTTAAATCAACGTCCCACTTTCCAGCCAACAACAGAATAATCATCTTATTTTTTTGCAAAATGACATTTTAAAATTAAAATGTATTTAATAAAACTGTTGATAAGGCTGAATTGGTCTTTGTCGTATAGGGTACTACAAAAATGTACCTCACAGTTTCTTTTTGCGAGAAATTGTACCCTGTGTAAATTTAGGTTATCCCAGACCCAGATCGAAATCTTGTTGGCTGTGAACGTGTATTTTACATGATGATCGCGATGTAACAGATTCATAAAATAGTTCTAAATGGAGACCACTTACACTGAATTGGTCTTATTCTTACAATTTCTCGCCAAAACAATTGGCGAGGTACATTTTTGTATACAAATATGTACCAGAGGTACATTTTTGTTTACAGCTATGTACCTGAGGTACATTTTTGTAGTACAACATATGACAAAGACCAATTCAGCTTTGATAAGCTATAACAGATGTTTTCTGTGTTAAAAAAATTAGTCAATTAAATGATGAATAGCCTTAAGCCATCAGATGTGTTCTCTTGTTAACTGCTCTTAAATCAAATGAAATGACATAAGAATTAATAATGTGGTAGATACTAGTAACATGTGTTTTTTTTGAGACATGAAAGACAGAATCATACATTTATTTGTACATGCCTTTCAAACTACTAGTACATGTATCTCTGGACCATATCTTAAAGGAGAAAATAGTCCTTTTGTTATTTGTGCAAGTTGTTGTGATGAAGCAACCAAATAAACATGCAGTAATTGATAGGTATAACAACTCAGTCAATCTTCAGATACAAGAAACTAAATGTTTTGATATGTCTGATCATCTTTCCCTTATTTATTATTTATAAGTTTGTTTATAGGTATCATCTTGTTGTCCAAAAAAACTAATATTTCTATTAATTGTTGCAACTTTTTTTACAGATAATCCATGTCTGCAATAGATTTATAATGGATTATGAAAAAGGTTGAATATTTAACAGGGTAGAAAATCAACTTTACAATTCAAGATGGGTACAGGGATTCCTCTACTGAATGAATATAAAAGGGAATTTCTTTCCAAAAGATTTCCACAAACACTTCTAGGAGGACCGAAACTACGACTTGGATATGAAGCTCCTCCATACGTTTATATCAATCAACTTTTATTGTTTATATTTCCCATTATAATTGGAGGAATATTTACCATACTGGTAGAATTTAAAGCCATTGATGATTACATAGGCAGTATAATATGTGGTAGTTTAAGTTTTGTTTTTGTACTAACAGCACAATTGATCTCAACGGTAGTACAAGCTAAAAATGTTGTGGACATTCCATATCCAACAAAAAAGAACTTATTAGCAGAAGAGGATGAGGTTGATTTTATGTCATGCTGTGCAGTTGAGACTTTTGAGTTTGTGCTTCCAAAGAAGAGGTTTACAGTCAGTATTATTTTTCATTCCATACTATCAGGATTTGTATGTGGTTTAACCTTTATGTACTTGTTACCGATGACTTTAAATTCCCTCTACAGTTACAACACAGGAGCCACAGTCATCTTGTTTATATTTGGCTGGTTGACTTTATGCATTGCCCAGTACTCTTTAACAGTAGGTGCTCCTCCAGAACCAAATGCATACAGAACACAAGATAGTTGGGAAATTGCTCCTTTAACGAGGCCCTTGTATGTTCTGTTGTGTGTCTCAGTCTATCTTTTGAATAGGTAAGCTAACATAATGTATGAGTGTACAAGTACCTTGGAAAAAATGTTAAAATATAATTTCTGCAATGAGTATTACACAAAATCTGTACTTTGTGACATTCTTAGCCTTTTTAGTACAACAACAATATATATGGGATCTTTTGTATGTACATTGTATGTGTTTTCAGATCTCTTTTATTAATTACATGTACATGTACCAGTATATTAGGTACTATATAGTATGTGTTACCAGTATGAAAATATATAATTTTATTGTGGTGCCATATGTTACTTTAGCACAGAATCTTAATAACTGGAGATAGTTTTTGGCTATTAAGCATACTTTTTTCCTTTCTGTTCATTTTAAATACAGAATAAGTACCAGTATTTCTTTCATTGACAGAATTCTGGAATTCTAATATAGGAATTATAATATAGATACACATGTTAGCTGTACACCAAACAGCAATAATACAATGTTTTATGAATATATTGAATTTTTTGTTTCATATCTACTTTTACTAAAAGAAAAGTATATAAAAATAAATTAATTACAAATTCTTATATTGTAGGTATTACTCAACAGTGTTCAATACAGCTGACCAGGCACTTCATATAGTGTTTGCTTGTTTACCAGTAGCCTGGATTACTGGTTTATTACCTCCCTTTGATGCCTTTATTCTCTGGTTATTTGAACAGGTTCATGTGTTTATGCTAGGAGGATCACCTGTATCTTCTGATCTGAGGTAATTAACAGGTATTCTGTATGTATTTGTTTATTGCCTCCCATAGATACTGTTATTGTTTTGTTGACATGTACATGGTTGTATTACACCAACAAGAAAACTTAAACTGCACCTTTACAGTACCAATTGTTTAATAGTTTTAACTGAAAGTCAGAGTGCACTATTGCCCTCACATTTTTGTCTGTTGTCTGTCCGAATTTTTTATTTATCTTTTGCTCTAGACCACTTACATGCATATGTAGCCAAGGAATCCAAATTTTGCAAGAAAAAATGTTCTTGAGATTCTTAACAGTTATTACCAATTTTGTTTCAATTGTTAAAAAACTACTACCTATATATATGTCCATTCTTGTTTTGATTGGCAGAAATTAAAAACTCCTCTTCTCTTAGACTACAGAGTCTTTGCTATTGATGTACTTGTACCTGTAAATCATGGATGTTTATTTCCATCTATGCTAACTATAATTTAACATACATGTACTGCAATTACTAGTATCTGCTAAGACTATCTATGGTAAAGCTGTACAATAACTCATTAATTTAGAACATAAATCTGTTTAAAACAGAATCATTCAGAAATGAAACTGAGAAATAGTTTTTTGTAGAGAAAGCCAGACAAAAATACCATAAATAGAATCAAGGGATACACCTATGTATAAAAAAACTTATGTAATAAGAATATTTAACAATAAAATTTTATTGACCTGAGTGGTACAATAATGACATCACATGCGCAAGGAAAAATAGAGACAAATTTAAAGCCCTTGGTATGTGGGATAATTACAAATTTTGGAGAAATAAAACTAAGTTGCTTACTGAAAAGTCAAAAAGAAAGTATTACAATGAAATGGTAAAAGACTCAAAGGATTCAAAGAAACTTTGGAATTGTATAAATAGTTTAAATCCTGGAAATAGGAGAGAAACAACTTCTGAACTTAAAACAGATACACAAGAATATATAAGAAAGGATATTGATTTAGCAAATACATTTAATAATTTTTTTACTTCATATACTGAAAATTTAAGGAGTAATAAAAACAACCAAAATATCCCATTCTCAAATGAAAATCTTGAAATGTTTATTAAAAGAAGGCTAAATCAGTCTAATCATGATAAATTTGTAATCCCTCCAGTTCAAATAAATGAGGTTTTTAATGAGCTTACAAAACTTAATGTAAACAAGTCCTCAGGGACAGATAATATTGGTCCCAAAATATTGAAGTTGTGTGCTGCTCATATTGCCTCGCCACTAGCATACATTTACAATAGAATAATTGATACAGGTATTTTTCCATCTGTGTTAAAAAATGCTAAGGTGACTCTGATTTATAAAAATGGTGACAAAAAGCTACCAACAAATTACCGACCAATTTCAGTTTTACCAACAATCTCAAAACTTTTAGAGAAGCATGTGTCAAATAATATGTATAAATACTTGACAAAATACAAATTATTACACCCTGATCAGTCAGGGTTCCGTCCAAACCACTCTTGTCAAACAGCTCTTATAAATATTGTTGATAAATGGTTACATGAAATGAACAATGGAAATATCAATTTGGCTGTATTTCTAGATTTTAGAAAAGCATTTGACGTTGTTGATCATACGTTGTTATGTCAGAAACTTAAGTTATATGGGTTTTCCCAAAATGCTCTACTGTTTTTTGAATCCTACTTAAACAACAGAACACAGCAAGTAAAGATTGGAAGTTCCTATTCTAAGCAGAACCTTATTAAATATGGTGTTCCACAAGGCTCTATTATTGGACCCCTTTTATTTATTATTTATATAAATGACCTACCATTATCTATTAAAAACTGTAAAACAGATCTATATGCAGATGACACCACCTTACATAAGTCAGGAAAAGATCTTGAAGATCTTCAAATCAAAGTACAGCAAGACTTGACAAATGTTGAACAATGGTGTGAAAGAAACAACATGTTTATTAATACTGAAAAAACAAAATGTATGCTTATTTGCACTAAACAAAGACAGATGTCTTTAAACAACCAGCCACTGCTTTTAATTAACTCAGAAATTTTAAAATTTTCAGAATGTGAAAAACTCCTAGGTGTGAAAATTGATAAAAATCTTAGTTGGAAGGCCCAAATTGACAATATCTGTAAAAACATTTCCTCCAGAATTTACCTTTTAATAAAAATAAAGAAATTTTTAAACCATGCTGCTAGAAACACCTTCTATAATGGATACATTCTCCCCTTAATTGACTATTGCTGTGTTGTGTGGGGTGGTTGTGGAATTGATTTACTGTCAAGAATAGTTAAACTCCAAAAAAGAGCTGCTAGAGTAATTCTAGATGCTGATACCTTTGCACCATCAGAACCTTTATTTAAAACACTGGGTTGGATGACTGTAGACAAACGAATCAAGTATCATAAATATTTGCTTATGCATAAAGTTATAAATGATGAAGCTCCAGTTTACCTTTCAAGCATGTTTAAGTTTTCTGATAACCCATACCCATTACGGAATAATGATTCAATGAAGAAATTAACAGTCCCAAGACCTAATATTGAGATGTACAAGCAATCTTTCTTATATTCTGGTTCAAATTTGTGGAATGATTTACCAACAACTTTTCATAATGTACCAAACAAAAATTTGTACAAAACAAAAATAAAGAATTTTCTACAATCACATTTCTAGATGTTATTTTAACTTAAATAAAACAGTTACCTTTGTATTGCATTATATGATAAAGAAAATTGATTGTATTGTTCTTATCATTATGTTCACTTTTATATTACAATTGTATTTTTCAATTTTTACTGAGGGCCTCAGGGAAGATTAGTTTTACAAACTAACTGAGCTACCCTCTTGAAATAAAGAATTTACTTACTTACTTACTTACTTACTATTGAAACTATAACATTGATTTCCTTCAGTATTTAACATAACAACATCCTTTATATTTTTCAGATTACTGGTTTTGCTGGTGATTTCTATTACAGTATTTTTGGCTGCCTATTTCATACAAAAAAGTATAGCAATTGTCGTTATATGTGCATTGATGGGTTACTTTCTAAGTCTCGACTTAGGAGCGGCAGCCAATCACATCAGTCGTTTCTTATTGTTTAGAAACAAAGTATCTTCTGGTAGCGGTTCAATGGATATTACTAGTCAGACATCTAAACATGGATTTTTATGGCGATTTGGTGTCTTACAATGTCTATACCATTTGGTAATGATGATAATCGTTGGGGTTCTATCAGGATTACTCAATTCTAATACTGGTACTAATAGCAGTATTAACAATTCTGATGCTTGGAAAATCATTGGTTATGCAATAATAGGAATTTGTGTTGGGGAGAAAATTTTTAGAGACTTACAAAATGTCTACATATTATTTGGAATGTGGAGAAATTTTCCTTCTATATATCCCATTACAATAAGTAGGTCTTATACAACAAAGAGGGGAAGACTGAGGATAGCTGGAGGAATAAGAAGGATATTAGTGGACTGGGGTAAGATATGTCACTTGATGCAAGTCTTAAAGTATATGTTGTACTAGTACATGCATATGCATTTACTGAAAGGTCCAGAGAATTTCTCTAATATTTGCATTATTTTAAAACAATAAAAAATAGGAAAAATAGTTCTTGTCACTAGTGAAAATGTGGTTGTTATCTTTTGAATGGTATAAAATAATAACATCATAAATAGAAATAATGATGTCATAAACAAAACAATTTCCATTTACCATGTATTCAAGTTGTGTCCATATTTTCGGTTTGGGAGAAATTGTATTTCATTTCACCAGTTTACTGCTTTTTAAATTGGAGAAACAGAATCTTATATTAGTACTCATGGATTATTGGATATTTACAATCTCAATAGTTAAATTATGGAATTTTAAGTCCTTACCAAGGTTCAGATTTACTAATAATTTTACTACATTTGTATTTCGATTGTAGAAATCGGATAATCCCCTTGTACTGTACAATGTAAAATCCTATATTTACATGTAGTTGCAAGTCCATAAAAGTAAAAATGTACAGGCAAGTCCAGAGAAATGTTTTTACTGGCAGATCCAGAGAAAATGTATTTACTGACAGGTCCAGAGAAATGTATTTCCTGGCAGATCTAGAGAAATACATGTACATGTATATTTACTGTCAGGTCCAGAGAAATGCACTAGTATTTAATGGTCTACAAATATTAAAAATTTATATCATTCAAAATACAAATACATTTCTTATAAACCTGAGAGGTACATTTGTACATGCAGCTATATGTTTCTGTGTCTGCCAAAATAACCTACCTTCTAATATTCTTATGACATGCATAATGACCTGGGTCTGGAGAAGATTTAAACACTTGTTAAAAGAAAAATTGAATGGTAAATTTTAGCTTTGTTCATGTAAAGAAGAATCATGCAACCATTTTATTCATCTTTAAGACTAAAGAATTTCATATTTATATGCATTTCAGTAACTTTGTTGATGAAAAATGAAAAACAATATAGCCATATATATTATATTATAAATACAATGCATATTTTTACATTGGGTCCTCTTCTGATGTTAGTCTACCTATGTATATTCTTATTACAAAATAAAAGCCAACATACTGGAGTATTCATGTACTAGTACAGTATATTGCAGTGGGTCCTCTCTGATGTTAGCCTACCCATCTATATTTATTACACTGGGTCCTCTTTTGATGTTGTGCACCTACATGTGTATCTATCCTTATTACAATGCATAATATTACAGCGGTTCCTCTCTTGATGTTAGCCTTCATGTACCTACATGTATCTATACTATCTATACTTATTACAATGTATAATATTACAGCGGTTCCTCTCTTGATGTTAGCCTTGATGTACCTACATGTATCTATACTTATTACAATGCATAATATTACAGCGGTTCCTCTCTTGATGTTAGCCTTCATGTACCTACATGTATCTATACTTATTACAATGCATAATATTACAGCGGTTCCTCTCATGATGGTAGCCTTCATGTACCTACATGTATCTATACTTATTACAATGCATAATATTACAGCAGTTCCTCTCTTGATGTTAGCCTTCATGTACCTACATGTATCTATACTTATTACAATGCATAATATTACAGCGGTTCCTCTCTTGATGTTAGCCTTCATGTACCTACATGTATCTATACTTATTACAATGCATAATATTACAGCGGTTCCTCTCTTGATGTTAGCCTTCATGTACTTACATGTATCTATACTTATTACAATGCATAATATTACAGCGGTTCCTCTCTTGATGTTAGCCTTCATGTACCTACATGTATCTATACTTATTACAATGCATAATATTACAGCGGTTCCTCTCTTGATGTTAGCCTTCATGTACCTACATGTATCTATACTTATTACAATGCATAATATTACAGCGGTTCCTCTCTTGATGTTAGCCTTCATGTACCTACATGTATCTATACTTATTACAATGCTTATATTACATGAACTGTGGGTCTTGTCCAAATGTTAGCCTATTAATCTGTACTTATTAAATGCTTATGTTACAGTGGGTCCTCTCCTGATGTTAGCCTACCTATCTATACTTATTACCAGTTCAAACCCAGCCTCTGTGTCTTTGACATCAGGGATGGACACAACAAGAGCTGTCTGGTATACATTTGGTACAGTCAGGGCATTTAGATGGGTAAGTAGCATTCATGATATGCTAACAACTTTGCTTTTTTAGATTCTGTTATTTACAGATTATTTGCAGTTTTTCAAACAAAATTCATTTTCTCGTCCCTATCTCATCAAATGGTGACAGCCCTGAGATGAGATGATTATAAAATGCATCAAGTATAATAAAACGAAAATAATCTGTTAATCACTAGTTTGTAACAGTGTGAAGTCACGGTGTTTGCTAAACGACGTCTTGACATCGAAGTGAGATGACCCATCTCGGGCTACTAGAGTAAAATGGGACAATATCGCACATGAAGATAAAAGAAAAATACTGCAAAATAGCGATAAATGTAGTTATTTATGGTTAATTGATTTCATCTTACACGTACATATTGTTGTCATCAATTATAAAGACATTAAAAACAGAAATTTGTCATGAATGATTTGATGAATTGTCATATAAGTAGTTTTTTTTGGCTGGATCTAAATTTCCTTAAATTATTATACAACTTTAGTGAGCAAGTATTTCTGTAATAATCTTGTTTAACTAGCAAAATATTTCACAGGATTTTATTTTCGCAATTGCTAATTACATTGAAAAAAGCAAAAATTTCTATATCTATGAAAAGACAACTTATACGGCATTGGGTATACATTTATATTTCATTGTTCTTATATGTAGATCAGTTTGTTAAATGAATTTTCATTTTCAGATTTGGCAGGGAACAGTCAGTAGCTTATTAGAACTCTCTATTATTCACATTATACTGGTAACGATTCCCACTGACTCAACTGTGATATTATATGGAGTGCCAATCCTATCACTTCTTGTTGGTATTTCTAGAGACAGATTTTTCCAGCTTCTTTACAAGTTATATTTTGTGTTCACACTTCTTGTTACATCAGTAACAGATAAGAAACAGAGAAGGAAGTCCACCGTTCCAATTTTAGTGATGTCCATCGTTTTCTTTCCTATCATCCTGGGCATTGTTGTCGTGGCAACTGTACTGTCGGCTCCATTGTTGTCATTGTTCACCTTACCTTTATTTTTTATTGGTTTTCCACGTCCAAACAAGTTTTGGCCTGAAGCAGTGGGAGCATCGGCCAACAGTAACCCAGACACCATGTTTTACATGCAGGTTGCTCCGAAGTTATCACTGACACTTCAAGCAGCATTCGCAGATGGTAGTCTAGGTAAGATGAGAAATTAGGAAAATGTGTGTCAAGTTTTATCATAGTAAAAAAATGTAACAATTTTAATGAGAATAATTTATAAATGTAATGCATTAACTACATATGTACTTTCAGAATCCATTAACTGAGTGTTCTAAACATTGGAACTTAATTTTCTTACGGTCTCATAAATATTGTTATAACACAGTTACAAGAAATACATAAACTAATAATATTGATTAATTGATTGTCACTAAACAAGCAGAGAGCAATATTATTTTTTTGGATGTATTCAGGAGAAGTCTAACAGTGAATCAGTTCAGATATTTTATAGAGAATGGAGGAATGTGGGTAAGGTCATTGAACAAAAAATTTTGATTGGCAGAGCGAAGAGGGTATAATGTACTACTGCCTTATAGACTCTCGGGACAGCACAATTTGATCTCGTAAGACTTTGGGTCTTCAATAACAGTTGCCATTTTGTTTCACTGTAAGGATATCTAGAAAAATAGTTTGAATTTTTTAGTTCAATGTAGGAAAATTTATTCTTGCCTCATATGCATTATACTTTAAATAACACTGCCAAATCGGGATCTTGATCGTTTTTCAGGAGAACCTGTTCCAGGACAACATTTCCTTGTAAGATTTCAAGACAGACTAATTTGGGTGATGGTCCTTGAGAGAGGTTATGGTTTCTGCAGACTGAGTATAAAAGGCTTAGAGTTACAAGAGACGTCTTGTCACACAGCCGAAGCAGCCAGAATTGATGAGATATTTGAAGCAGCTTTTGAGAAGGAAGATGCTTCATGTCTTGGCTACATTAATAGACATCCTCTTCATACACTGACCCCTATGGATTCTGCTAATATTGAGGCATATTCTGATGCCAAGAATGTGTTGACAGGGATCATAGATTACCCTGCCAATTATGACATTGTTATGACAGGCTTCATTAAGGCATTGACATGGGTTCTGTTACGTCATGTTAATCAGATTAAATTGAAAGAAGGGAAAAAGAGAACTGATGAAAACTTGATCATAACTACTCATAAACCAATTAAGAAAGAAAAAGTAGAAATGATAGAATTCAAAACAGAATCTAACAACAATGTTGCACATGGTATGGATAGCAATTATAAGCATTCTAATCCAACTAATGGAGGCAATATTAAAAAAGGAAATTTGCCACCTCTTCAAAAGACAACTGTCGAAGTTGTTGTAGATAAAGACAATAAAACATCAGTTCGCCCACCATCAGTAAGATCTGTAAAAAGAAAATCCTCCTGGTCATCTTTGAACAGTTTCACTGATAGCATTTTTTCAGAAGATGGCATATTAAATGACAAAAAACAACCTAAAAAGGAAACTAAAAAGCCGATTGTACCAGCAGTAAACAAACCAATTAAATCAGCTGGGTTTGATGATGACATCGATGTCCTTGATGATATGTTAGATGACCTTGATTTTGGATTGCCAGCCATGGACGTAAATCAAAAATCAAAACAGCTTCAAATGAACAATACCAGTGTTTTAAAAAGTACAGTTACAAAGAACTTTTCAAATGGCAACACTATCTACAAGCCTGTAACGAATCTTGCGGGATCTCCAGACTTCAAATGTCCACATTCTGCTCAGATAAGTCTGCCACAAAGGTGGCGTGAACTGCCACTGGACTATTCTCAACTGTCTCGATACCTAAGTAAATACCAAATAGACTGGTACAAACATGTATTGAGTACGCTAGACTGGTCCAACACAGGGTTATCTACACAACAAGTCATTGGTGAGGTGTCTGGTGATGAGGCGTTGTTGAAGTGTTACTCACAGCTTATTATGGCTTGTTACTCAATATTTGAGTCAGCAGGTAGGTCTTTATTATAGGTGTGTAACGATTTCATTTCCTGACGTTCCAGTTTGTATGACAGTTCTTGCCCAACAACCAATTTTGTATTATGATATACTGATGTATTTGTTGTTGTTAAAGTATTATTGAACAAAAACAATTCTATGTTGATAGTATCAACATCTTTTATTAACAGACCTAATCCTATCCTTTTAAATTTCTTGAATAGGCAAGTGCTTCCACATGGCAGACTTAAAATTTTTTCTTAGCAATTTCTGGTTTTTGTCTCGCCTGCGACGAAAGTCGCTGGAGGCGAGACATATGTATGGGAATCCGGCGGCGGCGGCGTAAACACTTGACATCTTGCTTCATATCTTTGTAAGCCCAAGCCCTAGGTCCATCAAATTTGGTCTAGAGGTAGCTTATGATGAGTACTTGCCAGTCAGTCACCTGTCACCTGACCTTGACCTCAATTTCACGGTCCAGCGACTACGTTAAAGTTTTTGGGTTACGACAGTTCCTCTGTAACTACGCATGGTAGGATGACAATATTTGGTGTATAGGTTGCTGATGACTAGTACATGACTGTCTGGTAGGTGTCACCTGACCTTGACCTCAATTTCACGGTCCAGCGACTACGTTAAAGTTTTTGGGTTACGACAGTTCCTCTGTAACTACGCATGGTAGGATGACAATATTTGGTGTATAGGTTGCTGATGACTAGTACATGACTGTCTGGTAGGTGTCACCTGACCTTGACCTCAATTTCACGGTCCAGCGACTACGTTAAAGTTTTTGGGTTACGACAGTTCCTCTGTAACTACGCATGGTAGGATGACAATATTTGGTGTATAGGTTGCTGATGACTAGTACATGACTGTCTGGTAGGTGTCACCTGACCTTGACCTCAATTTCACGGTCCAGCGACTACGTTAAAGTTTTTGGGTTATGACAGTTCCTCTGTAACTACACATGGTAGGATGACAATATTTGGTGTATAGGTTGCTGATGACTAGTACATGACTGTCTGGTAGGTGTCACCTGACCTTGACCTCAATTTCACGGTCCAGCGACTACGTTAAAGTTTTTGGGTTACGACAGTTCCTCTGCTCATAATTAATGCTATTTACGTAATGCTTATGACGAAATTTATTTTCGTTACTGATGCGGAATTCAGGCGAGACGTTTTTCTGTGTCCACACTTGTTACAGATTAGTTACTAATCTGATCAGAATCATCAGATCAGTTCCAGTATTGATTTCCAGATCATAGATGAAATGTTTTAATGCACTGATGGATTGTTACACCCCTAGTATTTAAATGGCTTATGCTTCAATGTATTTTTTATTAAAGCCTCTACTATTCCTATACTGTAAAAACTGAAAACATAACAATCAGACACATACAAATGGTGGAATACACAGAAAATCTAGCAACATGTCAAAGGTGAAATCTAGAGAATCCAGTGGAAATCTCTGTATGTGTTCATATGTAAATATGTTACAAACACATGCAGACAGACTTGAAATGTGTTAATGACTAGCATGTTGCAAAATGTTACCATGGTTACAAAACTAATACTTTTATTGTCATAGATAGTCAATTGAATACCCAGAGAATGTCAATTTTGAAAGGAAAATGGGGCCTTAGTGACAGAATAGCTAATGTAGTGGGTCATCTATCAATACTTTTCACCAGTGTTTCAACACTGAGGTGTCGATGTTGAATCTGACTTTACAGCAAGTTTATCTGCTGAAGGTCTGGAATATTTATAGGGTATTGTGGGAAAGTTCCCCAATAAAAACTGGATGTCATATGCATGTTATAGCTGAAAGTCATGGTAAACCACAAGTAAACGAACAATAAAAAAATTAGAAAGCCATAGTTGCATGAAGCTCCTTTACACTGCAAGACAGAAAAAAATATTTTCAGTACATGTTTCATATCACATTGAGTCTTAGTAATTTATTAATTTTTACAGGTAGTGTAAAAAGTGCTAGTCAGTTATACAAGTTCTATATTGGAGATTTACCATGGAATGCTATGTTAGATTGGCTGTCTGAAGACAAACAGCTGTATAATCTGGTTCTTAAATCTTACAGGTATGACATGTGTTCATTTATGTAGATGTGATATTTGAAATGTTTTCGCATTTGAAATATGTGTTAATATGTTAGACAATTAATATAAAAGATCGACAAATGGTAAAAAAAATGTTAGAAATTCTATCATTTTCTGTCTAAAAAAAAAAATTGTTAAAATGTGGATTTTATTCAGATTTAGCAGAATAGTAGAAAGGAAAAATAATACATTCTTCAGTGTGGGTATAAAATGTCAAGATATTTTCCACCAGTTTAAACATATTTATTACATGTACAGTCAACTTGTCTTAGTGACCCCTTAATATAATGACTTCCTGATTATTCCTCCCAGTATTTACCTATTTTTTTTACCTTTATAAAGACTCCTTATCTTATATGACTAACAACCATGTTTTTTCAATTTTTTACTGAGAAATCATTTGTAAAACAGCCATTGAAACTGAACGTCTTTAAAAAATTAATAAACTGTGTTTGACAAATGTAGAATTTTGACTATAGTCAACTATCAAGCTACATGTACTTTGAAACATAAAACTAAGTTTGAAGCAATAAAAAATTCTTCTTATCGTCTTAAGAAGTAAAGTTCAGGTCGCCCTGTCATATTGAACAGTTGTTAATTTCACCATTCCATTTTCACTATTCAGGTTGAAAAAAGTGATATTTCTCTCGGTGTTTAATGTGTTATATACCGTTTTTTACAAAGGAAAATAATCAGTACACACTGGTGAACACTGGTTCTTGACGAACTTGCACTTTTTTCATAGCGTATTGTTAAACTGCACAGATACCAGTAAAACTGGCACACAGGAAAATACTATTGCTGTATGGAGGGAAAAATTACCTGAGTTTATACAGTTGGCACAATAACTGGGTGTCAAACATTCATGAATGTTGTATATTTTCTTTCTTTTTTTAATGACCTAAACAAATGTCATTGTTTTATATTTTACTTTATCAAAAAAAAGCTACATGTGTACAGCATTTTAACTATGTGACAACGATGCAACAAATTTCATGATTGTCTTGACTGGCAAACATCATGGCCTCTGTATAAAGACTTCTTGTTTTATTTGACTGATCAGTTTATTGATTGTTTGACTCTGTTGTACAATATGAAACCAACCGTGTTGTTTGAAGCCATCTCAATAAATTCTGTTATACTTTTATACCAACCACAAGGACTGTTTAAAGTATGATGCATTTTTTCCTATAGGTATGGATTTAAAATGATGTTAGACCAGATTTTAATTGGGGAGGCAAACAGTCACAAGGAAGTTCAGGAATATTTTGAAGAGTATGATAAAGACTGGTATATTGGTACAGAAACAGATGATGAATGGAAATCTGCAGTGTTGTCATCTAGAAAACAAGTTTTCTCACTAGGCCACAATAAAGCACAAGTAAATTTCTTTATATTGACAGCTATATATGCATGAATTATGTAAAAATTTTAAGGTACCAGGTCACAATAAAGTGTTTTTAACATATTGCTAGCCATAACTATTTATGGTAATTTATTGATTTTATGGAAATAACCAAGGTGACCAGTTGTTCTTTCACATTATAGTTAACACCTAGAATTAACTGATCTGCTAGCATACATGCAGATGATTAAGGTATCTTGGCAACTGAATTTCCTGTTCAGCAGACCTAGATGTTGATAATTAAGGTATCTTGGCAACTGAATTACCTGTTCAGCAGACCTAGATGTTGATAATTAAGGTATCTTGGCAACTGAATTTACTGTTCAGCAGACCTAGATGTTGATAATTAAGGTATCTTGGCAACTGAATTTACTGTTCAGCACACCTAGATGTTGATAATTAAGGTATCTTGGCAACTGAATTACCTGTTCAGCAGACCTAGATGTTGATAATTAAGGTATCTTGGCAACTGAATTACCTGTTCAGCAGACCTAGATGTTGATAATTAAGGTATCTTGGCAACTGAATTTACTGTTCAGCACACCTAGATGTTGATAATTAAGGTATCTTGGCAACTGAATTACCTGTTCAGCAGACCTAGATGTTGATAATTAAGGTATCTTGGCAACTGAATTACCTGTTCAGCAGACCTAGATGTTGATAATTAAGGTATCTTGGCAACTGAATTACCTGTTCAGCACACCTAGATGTTGATAATTAAGGTATCTTGACAACTGAATTACCTGTTCAGCAGACCTAGATGTTGATAATTAAGGTTTCTTGGCAACTGAATTTACTGTTCAGCAGACCTAGATGTTGATAATTAAAGATATCTAGGCAACATAATTTACTGTTGGTTGTAAATTAATTACATATATGATCAGAGTTAAGCATATTGTAAGTTGATTCAATTAAGAGATGTATTAGTTTAAAAACAAAGTGTCTTTTTTCATTCCTGTTATTTACATGTACATTGTAGTTAAACATATGAAAATTCATTAATTGATTGACAAATATTTCAAACTAATGTCATTTGATTTTCAGGGTACATACAACAGTAGAGTATTATCTTTACAACCAGTTATGGCTCATATTGGTAGAATGAACCCAGAAGTTGTGAGAGGACAGTGGGCCAATCTTAGTTTAGAATTACTCTACATGACAAACGATGATGAAGAACGTTACAGTATACAGGCACATCCCACAATTCTGAGAAATCTGACAGTACAGTCAGCTGACCCACCTCTTGGATATCCAATATTTTCATCAGAGCCAGTTAGCATTCCAACTCTGTGATTTATAGTTCGGAGGATACTTGTGTTATATAAGTCCTGACTAATTTTTGTTATTATTTATCACTTTATTGCTTTAATAGGATATTTCTGTTGTTACATATAATGAATGTATTATGGCGATGTCTAAATTATTTTTAATTTACTAGTTAAATAAAATTACTGTATATATGTACATGTGTAGGACTTTCTAAAAAAACCAAGAAATTCATGGAATAGCTAATTAATCCTGTTACAGTTGGTAGAAATATTGCTTGCATTTGCAGCTCAGTATGTTTATTGTTAATTCTTTAAAATTCATTGCATAGTTTCAGTTGAGACTTTTTGTGCAGCTTCAAATTATTATACATAATACTGAGTAGAGTGCACCTGTTCTGTACTGTTACTCTTCGTTCACAAGAGGTTGTAAAAAGGTGGTTTACATACTATATATACTCCCATGGAAGTCAGTCCGCGTAGAAGTTTAGGGGTCTTTTTAGGCCTTCAGATATGGTATTTGCTGTTGACACTCGAGTAAGTCTAAAGATAGCCGTGTTGCCATCAGGTCAGAATCATATGAACATTGTAATTGTGTGACTAAAATATTGATATGACTTCTTGTTTTTTATTTGTTTCTCATGTTTTATGAGTAAAATTGTTGGCTTGTTTCAATCTAATTAAAATTAAATCTTTCACTTGCTCCCCCCTTTTTGCTATGGTCGCTGCGTGTACAACGCAGCGACCAATAACAAAAAGGGGGGAGCAAGTGAAAGATTTAATTTTAATTAGATTGGGCTTGTTTCTTATTTAATTGTAAATGACATCAGAAGTTGTTTTATTACATGTCTTTTTTTAAGGCAAAAATAATTATCTCCCTGAATTTGATCTAACAAAAAAACCACAATAATACAAACACAAAAAAATGTATGTAATATTCTTATTATTTAATAGTTTAATCAAAAGTTTTAAAAATAAATGATAGCTAAAAAATAAAGTAAAGGAATAGGGTTTATAAATTAAAACAATAATTCATGAATGAAAATATTTTGTATGTCGTATATTAGTTAATGTTGATTGCTGGTTTTCAGTTGTATCATGACATCAGTGGAGGTAATTATACAAACATAACAATTGATACATGTGTAAATAATTGTAAAAATGAATGTAAATATCAAATCTGGATAAAAAAAACAATGCATAAGTAAAAAATCTGTATTAATGTCATAAATAAGCTTTATTTAGCATAATAAAACACAGGTGCGTCTATCTTCTTCTTTCTAGTTTGGCAGTAAGTACTGCTTTCAAACTTAAGTCAGTACCCTTCTCTAACCCATTTTTACTCCCAATTTGCCCCGACTTGTGTGTGAGTATGTATGGTAAGCAATGTCTACAAGTTTGTTATAATTTTTTTTTAATTTTGCACTAATTTTATTGAATTATTAAATTATTGATGAAATTATTTTTCTAATGTTCTATTGCTGAAATAAGCTATTTTTCTAGTATGTAAAACAGTATTTAATATATTTTAAAGTTAGTTGTTACTTGCACTGAATGAGGACTTCTTCAGTTTGGTAGTTGTTTATGTCAATAATGTTAATATTTTTGATATTTGAAGATTTAGAATTTTGTAAATTAATTTTTTAGATTTCAAAATGTTTTGTTTTATTATCAATTACTGTATTAAAAAAAACATTTACATGTCTCGATGTCCGGAAATGTACTTTTTTTAATGTGCATAATCTTCACGAATCAAAAACATATATATACACAATGTAAGTGTGTTATGTTATTTTATGCTATTCTGGAAAAAAAATCTGTAAATGATTTTGTCACTAATTTTCATTCTTGTGACACAATGCTTGATTTGTTGTTAAATTTGTGTGTTATTCATAGTTGTTGTGCTGACATCCAATCTGATCACCTGTTTTAATTAAAATATGTTGTTAGTGATTTTATTGGCAAGAACCACAGTTCAGCTTAAATATTTCTGAACTTTATAATAAAGGATTGTGTTGGATATAGATTTACAGATACAAATACCTGGGTTAAACACATATAAAGTGTCATAAAAAGGTGGGTTTTTTTTGGAAGGATGTGGAAAAGATCTGTTTAAAATTTAGTGCTTATAGTAAACTGATTTTGAAAGTGTACTATATTAATAGTATATACACATGCCCTTCAGTGAAGTATTCAAAGTTTAAACAGTGAAAACAGCTTTTGGAACTCGGATTTAGTTTTTCCCACATTAATTTACAAAATCTGCATTGTATACAGTTTACATAAGGTAATAATTAAAATTATTTTACAACTTATTACATATCAAATATTTTAAGATGGCTTGTTGTGAAGAAAACAACACAAGTTAATTACATGACCCAATTGTTGAAAATTGTCTTGCTATTTATGCTTCTTTGATGCATATGCATATGTATAAGAAACGAATTGTGAGTACTCTAATGTATGTATATAGTTCTTTTTTAATTTATTGTTTGTGTTAGATCTGTAGGTAATTTGACTTAAAATGGTAGTGCCATTGCACATGATACATATACTACCATATCGCACGTTAGAACAAAAATCATCTTTTTTCCAAGTATTCCGGCACCCCCTCCCAAAATAAAAACTGGACACCATGATATAGCTGAAAGTGGCATTAAACAACATTCAAACAAACAAACAATCATCTTGAAAAAGATGGATAATCCCATGTACAAAAGCTATTAGTTAGCACTTAAAAAATTAATAGTGAATAAATAATGAAAACAAAATAAAAATATGTTTGTTAAAAATTACCAAATAGCCTTCTTAGAATGCTTCTGGCATTGTTTTCTTCACTTTGGAAATGTCTTGTGACTTTACTTTTCAAGTAAAGTGTGGTTAACAGTAAGGACTATTTAAACCCCAATGTGGGGGAGGGTTATCAATAGGCTTAAGCTCACTAGATGTTGGTTTATGTCCTCCCCCCCCCCACATATTCTTTTTAATGGATCAGTCCTGAATAGTTAATCAGTAACCCTGTATTATTGAAGTAAATGTATTGATGCCATTGTTTGTGATATTTTTTGTAACCATTCATTCAGTGTTGGGATTTTTGGTGTTTGTTGATTTATATAGAACTATTAATCAAATGGTTGTTTAAATCTGTTTATTCCTTTGAATTAAATATATTTGTATTGATGTACTGTTTGTACCTGCTGTGTATCTTATGAATCATATGGATCAGATGACTTACTGGTATTTTTACACACACACATGTAACTGTATAGCTCGAATTTGCTATGCTTGCTTTAAAAAGAATCCTGTTTGTTTTAAAATATCCTTTTCATGTATTAGATTTGCCCCTAAATCATTTCCCACAGTAATTTATACCTGCTAGGGTCTTTTCCAAATTGTCTGTGTCTGAAGGCATCTTTTTTGTGATATCCCCCTAATATTAGATAGAATTTTACTTCATATAATATTTTTTATTTCCAGAAAAAATATATCTGCCCTCAAAGACCACCCCATTTTTAGGGGTATATTATTCTGGAAAAAGCCATGTTTATTTCAGATAATATCCATTCAGTGAATATATTTCCGTTTGGGGTCCGTTTCTTTATTCTGCTATTTATTTCTCAGTCAAATGTTTTACTGTTAAAATCAAAATAGTCTTTGTATAAAAATCACTTTTTTAATTAGTTGAATCTCTCTTAACAGTTTTCATGTTTTCACATTAAAAATGGTTAGAAGTAGTAAATATTTGTATCTTATGTTAGAAATAAGTCAATGGGTAGTTGTGACCTTGCAAAAGTTACTGAAGTCATCAATATTTTTCACAGAATTTATGTGGACATTTTTATTCATAATAACAAGACCTGCTGCTGAAAGAAAGGCCTTTTTTTTTAGGATTTTAATATTATTAATTTTGCTCCTGGGTTTTAAGACATTACTTGTATGCCGTCCAAATCTTGTGTTTAAGGCTTTATCATTGTTATAGAAATTTGTTTGTATGTATTATTTCTGTTATTTTCTACATGATGATGGTGATATTGAACACAGATCTGATTTATGTGACATTTTTGTAATAAATATTGTTTGTGAAAACCTTTCTGTTATGTGGTTTCCTCATTAATTCAACACAGATTGCTATGTTCACCATGCATTTGTTTGAAGGGCATTAAACATCTTTTTCAGCAATTTTCAGCTACATTGCTGTCATTAATATATCAATAAGCCTTCGTACTAGATATATACAGCATAATAATTTAGGAGCCTTAGTGGCAGAGCGGTTAAGGTAGTACATCTACTATTGATCACATGGTCTGTCAACACTGAGGTTTAGAGTTTCACTGAGGACAGGGTGCGCTGGAATCTTAATTGACAAGAATTGTCAGTTTTCCTACCAAAGGTCAGGGGTTTTCTCTGGGTTCTCTGGCTTCTGCTCCTAAGAAAAACTGGATGCCAGGACACCATTCAAACAAACAAATAATAATTTAGAGCATAAGTTGTCTAAGCTGTATTTGCTGACATGCAGGAGACCAATTTATATTAAAGTGTTTTCAGATGTTGTTAGGTAACTATTTGATACACTTTTCCTGTTTTCATGTTTTTCATGAAGTTAAATGCTGCTTTATTCTTAAAACAACATTCAACTTATTTCTTAAATTAAATGAATTAAGGATCCCATAGTTCTATTGCCAAATGACAAGGAACTGTACAAGATCTAAATAAATCTTCAGGTTTATAATTTGTAGGTAACTTGACAGACTATTTCATACCTTTCCAAGCATATGATCTTGAATTATTTTTTATAAGTTATATTGTATGTTTCATACGATTGCTGTTATAAATTTTATCAATATAGACCTCTTGAATTTTTGTCAATAAAAGATCTCTATAATGACTTGTTAGAAATTATACACGATTTGTTTGGCATATCCATTAAACTTGTAAACTATGTCTGCATTGGGGACCAATGTTGCTTTCCAAAAGGCATGAGGGAGCATTGATGGACGAGTTGTTAAGGTAGCTAGTTATTTACTATTGATTACTTGTCTGTTAAAACTCAGGTTTTTGTTTGAGCCTATTTGTTTGCAAGACTTCTTAATTTACAAACAAATCAAGTTTCCTTGTCGAAGGTTGGATGTTTTACTTCCTACTTCGGCCTCCTACCCCAGTAAAAGATGGACATCATGATGTACTAGAAAAATGCATTAAATGCAATTCAAAGAACCAAAAACATCAACTTGTTTTCTATGTAAACATTAGTCCAAAAATGGTTTCCAGTAGACATGAAGGAGCCTTTGTGCCAGATTTGTTACATTAGTTATTCCATTACTACTTATCACATGCTTGTCAATACTGAACTTGCTGGTTTCAGCCTTACTATGGGCAAGGTGTGCTAGATTGATTCCAACCTCATTTCAGAAGGATTGCCCGTTTCCAACTGCAAGTCGGGGTGGGGGGATTACACTTGGTACTCCAGCATTCTGCCCTAGTAAAAACTGGATGCCATTATATACCACTAGCTAAAAAAATTGCTGAAAATGGAATTAAACCCCCATTAAATAAATTATATAAGCATGAAAAAAAACTTGTCCCTTGTCTTTTAGTGACTGATTATGAGGTGTTTGGTAGATTTATGTCTCCGGTTTTTTAATGTATATAACACCACAATCATAACTTCAACTTCACAATTCCATCTCGCATCAAGTTTATATTGTTTGTTTGTTTGTTTGTTTGATGGTGTTTAACGCCACTTTCAGCAATTTTTCAGCTATATCATGGCGTCCAGTTTTTATTGGGGGAGGAAGCCGGAGTACCTGGAGAAAACCCCCAAACTGCGGTAGGAAAACTGCATCAAGTTTATAACAAGATCTTTAATAAAATTCTGCTAATTGGAATGCATTTTTAACCTTATAACATTGAATGTATGAATGGTACAAACATTTAAGAGGACCACACGATGGAAAATCCTACCAAATTGGCTTCAATGTGCAAAGTGATTTACAAGAAGTCTGCCATATGACATAATATTGATGAGAGATGACAGCTCCAAGTGGCAGCAAAGGCTCACATTGCCTTTCTGGAGGTAAGTTAGTAGATATTTTAGGCAGAAAATAATTAAAATTTAAAATAAAATAATTTATTTCATAAACAACAGTAAATGAACAATATTAAAAATCTGTAATGATGAAACAATTTCTATGAATTAAACCCTCAACCTAATACATCTCTAATTTTTATGATATTCATTTATAAATATGTGTATCTTTACATAATGTAGAACAACACTAATTTGTAGATTTTTCTTTCCACTAGTAGAGTACTTTATAACATGGGTTCAGACACTACTTTCATCATGCACAAAAAAAGGAACAGCATTCCTATATCCCTTCTCACAGTGCATATTTTACAATTCTATTGCATTGTAGCAGGGGATATGTCAAATTACAGTGTTCATTTTGTACATATTTTAAAACACAAATTTTATATTGAGTGCAATTCTAGTTACTAAACACTCAAACTACTGATGAGCTGAAACTGCATCAAAAGCATGCATTTTGCTTATATGATGTCAATTATTAACGCCAAATACAAACTCTTTTGAGCTCCAACAAATAAGCTAAGACCATTGCATGCATTTTGATAATATGATGTAAAATATTAACTCTTTGAGCTCTTACAAATAAGCTAAGACCCTAGTACAATAAAAAAAAGCAATGAAATAAGGTTTTTTGTGCTATGCAAACTTTTCTTTCTTTTTTCCCTCTATTATTTTCCTTAAAGAACTGATAGAATAAATAGATGCAGACTACAACCCATCTGCTGAAAACACAACAGTAAATTCAACTAAAATTTTAAAGGAAAACAATTTGGAAACTTTAGATGACAAGAATGACATAGCTATTTTTGAGTAGACAAGATTTAATAAACTGCACATGTAATCATACTAATCTATCAACCTTTTAACTTATTACTACCATGGCAATATTAGAAATTGTTTTAAATCTTTAAAATTCTCAAAATTAATAGCAATATAAAAATTTGTACAAATAGACAATCCTCACTTAAAAACATACTACCTTTATACAACTGTATACAAAAAAAGTTCCACTGAAACATGAAGTAGTACATGTATAAAATGAGGTGGATTATTTTTGTTTGAGCAACTATACACATTCTGTGCTTAATATATTAAGAGGCAAATTAAATTTTTTGGGGGCATGTCTAGCAAATGGAAGACATGATGTTATTTTTTAATTTACAAATTCAGGAAAAACTTCAAACATATAACTGACCACAAATATCATTACATTTTTAATCATCTAAAAACTATTGCACTTCACCATTGGTCTAGGAAACAATAATAATGTCTGGGGACCATGTCCCACTGGCAGTAAAAAAATGTCCTAAGCAGTTTAAATGCATTAGCCAAGTTATTGTAGTTACAATTTAAAAAAAAACTGTAGGTTAACGAAGTAAATATATTCATGCTTCTTTCTATATTGGATGCAAAATTGAGGACATATTAAAAAAATTACTTTTTTCAAAACTGTACCATCAATAAACCTTTCATCAAGTGGCAACCAGCATCCATTTTTGAGGGGTAATATGTGCAAGACATATTGTTTAAAATAATGATCCCTTAATTTTTTAGTGCATATGTATAAACCTGGAACAGGCAAGGAAAATCATCCTAAATCAATAGGACTCTTTCTTTTCCCCAACCCCCCTAAACACCATGTGGTTGCTTAGAGCATCCAAAATTGAAGAAGGTTGTAGTAATTTCCAAAGAAAAACAAATTTACTCAAAATTTTTGCCATAACTTTAACATTTGATCTTTTAAAATAAATACACTTCTGCCTTTATGCAGACAGAATGCATATATAAGATGTTGGCAAAACAAATTGTTCTGGTCTGCCTTTCTACTAATGACCCAAATAATAGACGAGTTCAACTTATTATTAAACAATTATCTATGATATAAAATTCCTTTTATTAAAGCATGAAATATGACAGCTTCTAAATGGATTGAAGGATTAACATGGCAACAGAATTCAGAACACAATAATGCCCGAAAAATTTGAATAACAGAGGATCATTCAATGTATATACTTTGATATTGAGCTCAGGGCTGATGTCAAATTTTGAATGATGAAAGCACACACAGTAATGCCCTTAAAATCCAAATGAAGTTCTTATTTAATGTATAAAAAAATTTAATGAACATTCTATTATCACTTAAATGTATGCGACTAAACGACTAAAGTAATACAAGTAGGCACGGCCTAATATGAGGATGGTATGTATTTCTATTTTAAGCTTTTCCCGGGATATTATATAAAGAACAATGTCAAAGTATATTTACTTATACTCTGAAGTTATGTAATACCAGAAAGTGTTTTTGCTTGATATATATTTTCATGAAAGTATTTGTTGACCTGTGAAAAAAAATCATTTAAAAAAAAAAAGTTAATTGACATACACGTACTACAGTTTTTAATGCTGCTGCTCATCAAATATTTTGTTTTGCTCTCGATGGGATTTGAGAGATAAGTAGAATGGACACTTGTCACTTACTCTAATATCTTGTTTTGCTCTCAATGGGATTTGATAGATAAATAGAATCAACAGTTGTCACTCACTCTAATGAGGATGTTCTGTTCTATATAAAGTATTGTTTAATACAATAAATATGTAAGCAATATAAAGGCCTTTCACTTTTAAGTCAGCCGCAATAATTGGATTGTTTTCTGTATAAATGTACATTTGTAATCCTTACCATATAGGTATTATTACTTTTACTTATAAGTTGTTTGTTTGTTTGAATGTTGTTTAATGCCACTTTCAGCAATTTTTCAGGTATATCATGGCATTTAGTTTTTATTGAGGAAAACCCCGAGCTTTGGTAGGAAAATTGGCAATCTTTGTCCATTAAAATTGGAGTCAAGCGCACCCTTAACACTTCCATTATTTATGTCCTAATTCTGATTGCTATAATTAATGACTATCATTACAGTTTTTATCTTTTGACTGAAATGTAAAGGCATGCGAAGAAAGTCTAGCAAAGCTGAATAGCTTATATTATGATTATTGTAGTGATGATGATGATTGCAAAACTTTAAAGACTAAAACAGTGTCACATAAGATATTAATTAACCTTATAAAAGCTGAGAGAAAAAAATGTATAAATTTTGTATAATATAACAGATAACTTTGGCATTGGCAGTGTTGACTTCACTATTAATTGATACAAGTGGAGTGCAAGACTACATTGATAACTGATACAAAGGAGTGTAAGATTTCCCTCCTTGCGAATAAAATGGAAAAATTAAGTACAAGACTGATACAAGAGTATAAGACTCCATTGGTAAGCATACAGAAGACTGTATAGAAATTTAGGACTTTAAATCCTGCCACCCTATTAACTTACTTCCATTTTAAATATTAATGTTTGAATTTAAAACAAGGATTATCGGTGGGATAATAACAAAACAACAGAAAATTAAAGCTTTAAAATCTGGTAATGCTGATAATAAATTAGAAAAGAAACATAAAATATGTCGACATAAATCACAGGAGAAATCGTCAAGGCACTCTATCACATGGTACAATATAGATATATTTACACATTGTTAATTGTCTGTATACATCACCTACTGTATCACACATGTACAAATCTTTAAAGAAATGAATAATTATGGACGTTACATATTCTGTGAAAAAATGAAAACAATTCTAATAGATTTTATGTTTAAATGATCGGCATATATGATTAAGTACATGTTTCTTCAGTTTCAGATTATTAGGCCGAACATTATCTTTAAAAAAAATCTGTCTTGACTCGCAATGAAACTGCAAATTTCACCCTTGCAGTGAACTTGTAATGGTAAATAACAGGTCAGCCCTATACAAAGTTATGGGTAAAACGTATACAATATTGCAGGTAACCTCTATACACATAGATAAATAACCTGTATACATGTACATAGTCCAAAAAAGGAATCTGACCTATCTTAAGTTTTTTTCAGTTATATAATGCTTATATGGAATATTTCCAGATTTACTAATGCATTTAATATGTTTACACAAACAAGGTGTTCACAGAATCATTTGTAGGCATAAAAAAAGGTTGTGTATACAGACAGCATAATAAACATAGAATTATCTTAATGTTTTGACATTGGTTTGACCTTTAATTATGGTAAGTACTAATATGTAACATTACCTGAACTTTTGTCAACATGCTAGCTGGTCTATAAAAAATATATATTTTATATGGCCTAAATTTAGCCTTAAAGAAAAATGTTAACAAATTAATGTTATTACTTTATTAAAAAAATTAATACTGAATTTTATCACTATAATCATAAAATCAAAAACAATTAAAAATTTACAGTAAATTAATTTTCTAATATACTAGGGTAACCACATGTTATCAAAAATGATAACAAATGTCATGCCTAAAACATGTGGATTAATATACAGAGCATACTAAAAAAAGCTATGAGGAATGTCTATAAATTTAAAATAAATTTAAAATTTGTGTCTTTCTTACATGTAAAATATTGGGAAAACCCACAATTTAAAGGAAATAACAATTAAATCGTTGTACATAACCTTTGTTTAGTTAATTGTAGAATAATAATGATTCTCGTGTAGTTCTTTGGCAAATTTGTTAGTTTTCAACTATTCATAACTTGTTGCTTTGTAATTTTTTTTATTACTAAATCCCACTGATAAAATATAGATTGACCCTTTTTCAGTTACTTAAAGATTAATGAGATTTTGTTGTATTTTTTTCACAAAAAATTTGTCATGAATTTCCCCAATTTATTGATATAAAAAATAAATAAAAGAATTAAATGCACTTTTTTAAAGTGTCATTAATGTCTAAAAGACTGTGTGCCCATCTTCACTGAAAATGTGCCTTGGTAAATGCTTTCATACCTCAATGAAACTTTAAAAAAATGTTTGTGATTTATGTTCACAAAAATAAAGTCTTGTTATATCTATTGTAAAGTTTAATAATTAATTTTAATAATTTCTTTAACAAAATATTATATTAATTTACCCTGGTACCATCCTATTCAAAATACAAATTTTATGACAAATCCGCCTAACTCACTATGTTGTTATTCATGATACACCTATCTTTGACTAACATTAAGTTCTTTTACTAAGAGAAAACTTCCATTTTTGTGTCCTTGACATTGTGTCACATTGATTGACAATCAGACCTTTGGTTTGAGCTTCTTGGCTGTCTAAACATAACTTTGTCTGTTGGTGTTGTAACATTGTAGAATCGTGTATTCTGTCCCAGTACTGAAACAAATGTGCAATCCAAAATTAGGTATGGATTATGTTTATAGTCTGGTAAAGCAAATGATATTGCATATAAAATGAGGATAAAATCCAAACAAAAACCTCACAAATAAATGGTTACCAAGACAGAACAACAAATCACCAAAAAAAAAAACCAACAAATAACGAGAAAAATACAATGATATAAACAAATGGCTTGCAAAAGTCACATAACACATTATGTGAAGGTGCTAACGGATCAAATGGAACAGTCAAACCTGTAAACTGTAGGAGGAGTTGATTATACAAAATAAGTACCATCTTCTGCAAATGTTCTGAAAAAAGTTCCCCCCAAGTCTGGAAAATTAGTACAAAAATCCTTGAACAATTCCATAATAGCAGGTGTACAACTTGTGTGCAATCTTTCTTTAAAGTTTCAGGTAATTAAATTTTAGTTTTAACCAAAGGAGAAGTGTGTGTAAGGGTCTTCTAACCTTAAACATACAATTATTTTGTGTGGAATAGTTCTTAAATTATTAGTTTACAGAAAATTACAGTTGAAAGTTTGAAATAAGATGTCAGTAATAATAATAATGCCAATTTATTTAAGTATTAATTATTCATTTTATAGAAATTAAACTGGTGATCCTATTATCTGTGGACTTACTTACCTGTACAGTTCTTCCTTCTTGACACTGGAATAACTTGATAGGTGTACCAGGCACAGTTCCTACTAATGTTACACACAAATCTAAATGTCGTATCTGTCCATCTTTACTCATGGAAAACTCCTGATAGAAATAAAACATAACAAATGTATGCAAATCTTACTATAAACTATCAGTGAGATGGTACATCTCTATATGCCCAGCTGACCTTGAAGTCAAAGGTCATCAACCATGGTATGCAACACATCTCCTTGAAATTATTTACCCACATACCAAATGTCAAAAGCCTACCTCAAAAGATAAACTAGAGGCTCCCAGGAGCCTGTATCGCTCACCTGAACCTGAAACCAAACAACCCTTTTTTATCCAGCTTTTCTTTGCTATAAGGAATTGCCCAACACTTCTGCAAAAATCATTAATTTTGACCTTTTAAGGGAAATAACTCCTATAAGGAGGATCTTTTGATGGTTAGAGGGAGAAGGGAGGTTCACTTCAAATTTGCTGTACCTGTTATACTTTTTTAACTATCAGTCGAAAACTCTCGACCCCCCACCCATCCCCCCCTTTTTTCATTTTTTCTATTTTAATCCAACGTAGCTATGTAGGTAGTCAGGTGTCATGATTTGCACAATTTTGGTAGAGGACATCCTAAAGATGATGTGTGCAATGTTTCAAAGCAGTCCTTTCATTGGTTTAAGAGGAGAAGATTTTTTAAAATCAAGTAAAATTGATTAAAAAAATGTTCAAGGAGAATAATTCCTAAACGGTTCATCAGACAATCTTGACCCATTTTTGTAGCCCTCATAGAGCAGAACAATTAAGCAATGCTAACTTTTTCTCTAGTTCTAATAATTTTCAAGATTTTGAGGCAAAAATGTCAAAAATAATCAATTTCGACAATTAAAGGGCAATAACTCCTATAAGGAGTCATCATACAACTTCAACCCAATGGAGTGTTTCGTAGAGCTTTTGATGCAGATGAAGGCGTGTCTCTTTGGTTTTCCTGTATCTGTTACACTTTTTTAAATATAAGCCAAAAACTGTATTTTACCGCCCCCCCCCCCCCCATCCTATTTTTAGCCATGGTGGCCATGTTGGTTAATCTGCAGCCAT
This sequence comes from Limnoperna fortunei, assembly GCA_944474755.1. Classification (NCBI taxonomy): domain Eukaryota; kingdom Metazoa; phylum Mollusca; class Bivalvia; order Mytilida; family Modiolidae; genus Limnoperna; species Limnoperna fortunei. The sequence goes on from OX104113.1 coordinate 41,206,526, forward strand.
GGTTGGTGCAAACTTGGTTGAGGACATTTGACGGATGATGTGTACAAAGTTTCAAAGCAGTACTTTCAGTTGTTTCAGAGGAGATTTTTAAAAATCAATTAAAACCGATTAAAAAAACAGTTCAAGGGAGATAACTCTTAAACGGTTAATCAGACAATCTTGACCTTAAAGTCATTTTTGTAGGCCTCATAGAGCAGAACAATTAAGCAATGCTAACTTTTTCTCTAGTTCCAATAATTTTCAAGATTTTGAGGCAAAAATCATCAATTTTGACAATTAAAGGGCAATAACTCCTACAAGGAGTCATCATACAACTTTGACCCAAAGGAGTGTTTTGTAGAGCTTTAGATGCTGAAGAAGGAAAGTCTCTTTGGTTTTCCTGTATTTGTTATACTTTTTGAACTATAAGCACAAAACTGTATTTTGACCCCTCTGTTCTATTTTTAGCCATGGCGGCCATGTTGGTTGGTCTGAGGCCATGATTTGGGCAAACTTAGTAGAGGGCATTTTACTGATGATGTATGCAAAGTTTCAAAGCAATCCCTTCAGTGGTTTTGGAGGAGAAGATTTTTGAAGAAAAGTTAACGACGACGACGACGACGACGACGACGACGACGGACGACGACGACGACGACGGACGCCAAGTGATGGCAATAGCTCACATGACCCTTTGGGTCAGGTGAGCTAAAAACAGTTCAAGGGGAATAACTCTTAAACGGTTAATCAGACAATCTTGACACTTAAGTCATTTTTGTAGCCCTCATAGAGCAGAACAATTAAGCAATGCTAACTTTTTCTCTAGTTCTAATAATTTTCAAGATTTTGAGGCAAAAATGTCAAAAATAATCAATTTCGACAATTAAAGGGCAATAACTCCTTTAAGGAGTCATCATACAACTTCAACCCAATGGAGTGTTTTGTAGAGCTTTTGATGCAGATGAAGGCATGTCTCTTCGGTTTTCCTGTATCTGTTACACTTTTTTAAATATAAGCCAAAAACTGTATTTTACCGCCCCCCCCCCCCATCCTATTTTTAGCCATGGTGGCCATGTTGGTTAATCTGCAGCCATGGTAGGTGCAAACTTGGTTGAGGACATTTGACAGATGATGTGTACAAAGTTTCAAAGCAGTACTTTCAGTTGTTTCAGAGGAGAAGATTTTAAAAAATCAATTAAAACAGATTAAAAAAAACAGTTCAAGGGGAATAACTCTTAAACGGTTAATCAGACAATCTTGACCCTTATGTCATTTTTGTAGCCCTCATAGAGCAGAACAATTAAGCAATGCTAACTTTTTCTCTAGTTCTAATAATTTTCAAGATTTTGAGGCAAAAATGGCAAAAATCATCAATTTTGACAATTAAAGGGCAATAACTCCTACAAGGAGTCATCATACAACTTTGACCCAATGGAGTGTTTTGTAGAGCTTTAGATGCTGAAGAAGGAAGGTCTCTTCGGTTTTCCTGTATCTGTTATACTTTTTGAACTATAAGCAAAAAACTGTATTTTGACCCCTCTGTTCTATTTTTAGCCATGACGGCCATGTTGGTTGGTCTGAGGCCATGATTTGGGCAAACTTGGTAGAGGGCAATTTACTGATGATGTATGCAAAGTTTCAAAGCAATCCCTTCAGTGGTTTTGGAGGAGAAGATTTTTAAAGAAAAGTTAACGACGACGACGACGACGGACGACGGACGACGGACGCCAAGTGATGGCAATAGCTCACATGACCCTTCGGGTCAGGTGAGCTAAAAAGTTATAGCCCCAACATTAGTATTAGTTCCTGATGGAGGTGTGGAGATAGACTGATCACTATATACATTCAGTGAAATATGTCTAATCTAAACACCTCTAGGACTGTGTAAAATGTTCAGTTTTTAAAAGTTGTTCAGATTACCGTTACTAGGTTTTTAATGATGAAGTGACCTTGACTGGAAATGATGACGGTACCAAATGATGACTTACACGGACCTGACAAATACTGAGGATGATATTCAATGATGTCATGAATTATTAATACAATAAATACAAAATATTTTGACAAATGAATAAATCTGTTTTTAGTAAGAAATAAATATCAGCGAATGATTGTGAATGTCAATAGGAAGCAGGTGCAGCAACTGTCACATTAAAGAACATAATTACAAATTCATACTCCTCTATTTCTTATGTGTTTTACGGTGACACTTAAGTATACATACCTGATTACCACCTGCATGGTGACAAGGGAAAATTCCCAGAGTTCCATCTGCAAAATGTCCAAGGGTGTCAACACACATATTATCTTGACTAATACTTCCAAAAGCAAGGTCACCCCCACCTGGAACCCTGTACAAAAAAACAAACAAAAAAATTTCTTTTAAAAGCTGGCTACTTAATTGTTTCTATCAACAAACACATACAATAAAATCACAAAAGTCTGAAATGGCTGGGTCCCTTCATAAATAGGGAATGGTTTACAATTTATAGGAAGAAGGTATTGGGTCTGTGTAAAAAATTTTAGGAGGAGTTGATTATACAAAATAGGTACTGACTTCTGCAAATGTTCTGAAAAATGGCTAAGTTCCCAAGGCTGGAAAATTAGGAAAAAATCCTGGAACACTTTTATAATAGTATGCACACAATTTCAATACATGTGCAATCTTTCTGTGAAAAAACTGGGTTGAAAACTGTAGGAGGAGTTGATTTCACAAACGAGATACCCTATTTTCCCCACCTGCCATGAATTAGGAAAAAAGTTTCAGAGATCTGGGTTGAAAACTGTAGGAGGAGTTGATAACTCAAACGAGATACCCTATTTTCCCCGCCCTCCAGCATGCCCATCTGCCCGCCCAACAGACTTCACCATACTATAACCCATGTTTGCACTTGGAGCAACCTGGCCAAAAAAGAAACAAACTCATGCATAAAAAATAACACACATTTATAAACATTATAGTTAATAGTAAAAGTAAGTTGTTGGAAGAAGAGCAATTCATTACTACTGAACCATGGATTTAAACGACTCAGAATGTTACAGATAATATATATAATATCAATTAAGAATGTTGAAAAGCTACTGACAAAAATATGTTTTGATAGATATGAGACTTTCAAAATAATTAAATAACCTTTAAACTTCTTGACAAAACTTTAAATTGTTAACCATTTCAAAATATATTTTAGTTACTTAGAAGTTTTGAAGCTTCTGATAATTTACATGTTCTTACTTGAGTTCAGGATAGACATTTTCCAGATACCATTTAAATGGTTTACACTTCAGTCTTTCCTTTAATTCAATTCTCTCTGAAATGCTACAAAACAATACAGTAACTATAAGTAGGCTTGCTGAGGTGAGATTAAAACAAAACAAAAAAATCTACTTGCACAATTTCATTTTGAACAACATTTTATCAACTTTGATAAAATGGTGTGGACTACAATTGGGTCTTTATTATATGTAACATTTGTTTGTTTGTTTGAATGGTGTTTAATGCCACATTCAGCAATTTTTCAACTATATCATGGAAACCAGTTGTTATTGGGGGAGGAAGCCGGAGTACCTGGAGAAAACCCTTGATCTGCGGTAGGAAAACTGGCAATCCTTGTCAATTAAGATTGGAGTCGAGTACATCCTGCCTGCAGTAAGAATCAAACCCACAATCTCAGTGTTGACAGACCAATTGATCAATAGTAAACAAACTACCTTAACTACTGGGCCACCGAGGCCCCATTATATATAATGCATATGTCAAATTTCTTCCACTAAAAATTACATCTCCAAGTAATTATTAATAAATGGCAGCTTGTCAGGATTTTAAAATTTATAATATTTTACTTAATTTGCATAACAAATTAAGAATAGTCTTCAAACTGAACATATTTCGCCACTGTAATAAACTTTGCTCAAGTCACATCAATTCTGGATAAATAACATTGAATATGTAACATGGTAAAAAACAGTTGTGATTCTACTCACTCTCCAAAAGGCACCATTTTAGCAGAAGGTACAGCAGCAAAATAAAACTCCTTGTAATCATCCATCCATACTTCAGCAGCTCTCCTGGTGTTTCTAGAAATATACAAATTTAACTTCATGTATTATTCATTTACTTTTTTAAATTTAAATTAGTTGGGTACTATACACAATCAACATGCACATGACTGTTGGGTACTATACACAATTAGTATGTACACAACTGTTGGTACTGTAAACAATAAGCAGTGTAATTTTATTGGGGGAGATGCACTTTTATTGTTGTAATGTGTTTTGTCAACACTGGTATGCAGTAGGAATAATAAAATTTAAAAAGATATTTTTTGGTAGAAATTATTGCTGAATTTACTACTTATCAATGAAAGAAAAATGTGTACTGTCATTATGCTTACAAGTAGTTATACTATTACTGATTTTGATGTTGGTCCCTATCTGGTTTTATCAACCAGAGAAAAGAGAGGTTGAGATATGAAACTTGTACTTGTACTGGTACGCGTAGTTACATCTACACGTACACGGTTTTACTTGTAGTTATTTGTGTTGAGATTTTATTCACTTGTACTTGTACGTGAATACAAATTGCCAAAAAAAATCAAAAGTAAAAACTACCCAAAATTTGACTTAACTAGATTGGTCAGTCGTTTCTATGACGCATATATTATGATTTTTATATTAGCCCCAAATCTGAAAAAAATGGTACCAATTTTTATTTTTCAGCTTTTTCAGAGCCTAGAGGGTTAGAAAAATACATTTCATCCGGTTTTACAAAGACCTAACAAATAAAAGCCTGAATAAAAATGATGCAGCATATCCTAAACTTAATCAATATAGCACTCAACATTAATAAGAAAGCTGTTTTATGAAAAGAAAACTACACGCGCTAGACCTACTTGTGAACAGCTATCTAGAAGTTTGTGACAAACGTGTACGTCTCACATAATCATGTGACACACCAGTCCTGATGACGTAGAAGGAAAAATTACACGTTTCATGTACCGGTACCGGTACAAGTTCTGAATCTCAACCTGTCTATTATGTATTATGAATTGAGCCACTAGAAAAGTTAATTTACATTTAAAAGAGTTTAGAAATCCTGGTAACTACTGCATATCAAAAACATGAATTAAACCAAGATATTTCCAAGTCTGACCCATGTATGTTGTTGACATCACCAATTGCTACAGACTCAAAAATGAATCATTGCTTGGATGATTGAAATTACGAGGCTAGTCTTATTTAATACTAAACAATTGTATTTTTGGTTTTTTTTATTTTTTGGGTAAAACAGTAATAGATTCCGTTTGACAGGTGTCTATTTTTGAAATTAAACTGTACAGGTGGAAAAAATTCAAATTTTGATGCAATTTTAGCGTTGTAGTAATTAAACATGATCTGAAAAAGTTTTTAGACTAATTAAAACAAGTAAAATTCTTTTCATGTCATAACAAGTAATAACTAATCATAGCCAATACCTCAGCCAGTCCAAAACTCAAAATAAAAAATCTGGGTAAGCATGCACAAAATAACCAATATTAACATAGCATTCTTAAATGTGTCATGTAACTTCTGACATGAGAAAATCAACATTACACAGAACTGACAGCATCACATCAGGGAAGATATTTAATTCTCTTTTTTGTTTAATAACATATCAGTCATTTGTATTATAAATTTTATACACGAGAGTCTTGTTGAAGCAGGTTGCTGCTATTTGATCATTAGAAATATCAATAAACTTTCAGCTAATCTTTGAGTTTATGTTTTAAACAGCGTACCATTTTACTGAAAGTTAAGTACACAAAACTTGTATTGAATATAGTAGTCCCTCATTCTTAAGACCATCCTTTTTGCCCTGAAAATGTGTCCTTATAAAAGGTTGTGGGGTCTAAGAAGATATTCTTATGCAAATGTTATGTGGCCTTCTGTGAGAGGAATTCTCTGTAGAGGTATTATGAGATGGATTACTGTACTAACATACATAATACAGGTTTTTTTCAAAACAAAACAAAAACTTGTATTGACAATGTGCTGCCCATATATACTTGTTTTTCAATTGTTTTAATCTACATAAATATAACAAGTGTGGACACAGAAAAATGTCTCGCCTGCATTCCGCATCAGTAACGAAAATAAATTTTGTCATAAGCATTACGTAAATAGCATTAAATATCAGCAGCGGCCTGTATACGAAATATTGTCACCATACCATGCATAGTTACAGGGGAACAGCCGTAACCCAAAAACTTTAACGTAGTCGCTGGACCGTGAAATTGAGGTCAAGGTCAGGTGGAAACTAATAGACAGTCATGTACTATTCATCAGCAACCTATACACCAAATATTGTCATCCTACCATGCGTAGTTACAGAGGAACTGTCGTAACCCAAAAACTTTAACGTAGTCGCTGGACCATGAAATTGAGGTCAAGGTCAGGTGACACCTACCAGACAGTCATGTACTAGTCATCAGCAACCTATACACCAAATATTGTCATCCTACCATGCGTAGTTACAGAGGAACTGTCGTAACCCAAAAACTTTAACGTAGTCGCTGGACCGTGAAATTGAGGTCAAGGTCAGGTGACACCTACCAGACAGTCATGTACTAGTCATCAGCAACCTATACACCAAATATTGTCATCCTACCATGCGTAGTTACAGAGGAACTGTCGTAACCCAAAAACTTTAACGTAGTCGCTTGACCGTGAAATTGAGGTCAAGGTCAGGTGACAGGTGACTGACTGGCAAGTACTCATCATAAGCTACCTCTGGGCCAAATTTGATGGACCTAGGGCTTGGGCTTACAAATATATGAAGCAAGATGTCAAGTGTTTACGCCGCCGCCGCCAGATTCCCATACATATGTCTCACCTCCAGCGACTTTCGTCGCAGGCGAGACAAAAATGAAGATGCCAATACATATTAAAATTCCTATAGCAGGCAGTGGCTCCAGTGATCCTACTCTTTTTTGAAATCTACAAAAGGGTAATTATCAAGCAAAGTGTGTGGCACTCTACAAACATGTCACCATTTGTGGTCTGCGGTCAGGATTGCTGAATTATGGCATGACAATGCAACCCCTAATGAGAGGTCTCACCTATCAGCTACCCAGGGACATGATAGGACGCTCTGTGGGTCCAGCACTGGGAACCCTCTCAGTATGGTCCCAATACCGGTATTTAAAACCGCTCATATACTGCTAAAATAACCTTAAAACGTAACACTTAAAAGCATCTGCCTTCAAATTTGTTTCAATAGAAATGTTCTGCTCAGTAAATTAATCAATTGAAATGAGTAATGAAGAGAAGCAGATTAATTTTTTTACCATAAATAAAACCAATAGGATTAAATGAATATTACATAGATTTTAATAAGAGACCTTAAAACCCACAAAGACAAAAATAAAAGAAACCCTAAAATAAAATAAAATAAATATAAAAAACCATCATATTATAAAAGAACCTTACCTTTCACTACCAGCAGAAAAAATATATGCAACAACCATAAAAACAGATATAATCTCTAAAGCAACTAAGTATTATTTTTATGTTATGAATTTTGTTTTGTTTTTCTTTTGTTCTGAAATGAAGTTAACACTAAAAGCCACACCTAATTAAGTGGAAATGAAACAACAGCTTTATACAAAACAAGTGTGGACACAGAAAAACGTCTCGCCTGCATTCCGCATCAGTAACGAAAATAAATTTCGTCATAAGCATTACGTAAATAGCATTAAATATCAGCAGCGGCCTGTATACGAAATATTGTCACCATACCATGCATAGTTACAGGGGAACAGCCGTAACCCAAAAACTTGAACGTAGTCGCTGGACCGTAAAATTGAGGTCAAGGTCAGGTAGAACCTACCAGACAGTCATGTACTATTCATCAGCAACCTATATACCAAATATTGTCATCCAACCATGCGTAGTTACAGAGGAACTATCGTAACCCAAAAACTTGAACGTAGTCGCTGGACCATGAAATTGAGGTCAAGGTCAGGTGACACCTACCAGACAGTCATGTACTAGTCTTCAGCAACCTATACACCAAATATTGTCATCCTACCATGCGTAGTTACAGAGGAACTGTCGTAACACAAAAACTTAAACGTAGTCGCTGGACTGTGAAATTGAGGTCAAGGTCAGGTGACACATACCAGACAGTCATGTACTAGTCATCAGCAACCTATACACCAAATATTGTCATCCTACCATGCGTAGTTACAGAGGAACTGTCGTAAACCAAAAACTTTAACGTAGTCACTGGACCGTGAAATTGAGGTCAAGGTCAGGTGACACCTATCAGACAGTCAAGTACTAGTCATCAGCAACCTATATACCAAATATTGTTATCCTACCATGCGTGGTTACAGAGGAATTGTCATAACCCAAAAACTTTAACGTAGTCGCTGGACCGTGAAATTGAGGTCAAGGTCAGGTGACACCTATCAGACAGTCAAGTACTAGTCATCAGCAACCTATATACCAAATATTGTTATCCTACCATGCGTGGTTACAGAGGAATTGTCATAACCCAAAAACTTTAACGTAGTCGCTGGACCGTGAAATTGAGGTCAAGGTCAGGTGACACCTACCAGACAGTCATGTACTAGTCATCAGCAACCTATACACCAAATATTGTCATCCTACCATGCGTAGTTACAGAGGAACTGTCGTAACCCAAAAACTTTAACGTAGTCGCTGGACCGTGAAATTGAGGTCAAGGTCAGGTGACACCTACCAGACAGTCATGTACTAGTCATCAGCACCCTATACACCAAATATTGTCATCCTACCATGCGTAGTTACAGAGGAACTGTCGTAACCCAAAAACTTTAACGTAGTCGCTGGACCGTGAAATTGAGGTCAAGGTCAGGTGACAGGTGACTGACTGGCAAGTACTCATCATAAGCTACCTCTGGACCAAATTTGATGGACCTAGGGCTTGGGCTTACAAATATATGAAGCAAGATGTCAAGTGTTTACGCCGCCGCCGCCGGATTCCCATACATATGTCTCGCCTCCAGCGACAGGCGAGACAAAAACCTTATACTCTTGATTTTATTTTCATAAGGGGTCTTTATTTGTATGTAAAACCTTAGAGAATTTAATCGAAAATAAAAATTATCGAAAACACAAATATAAAATGCAATAGTTTGACAGTTTAAATAGTAATACCCCAAATATAACATTAAATATACTTTTCCTGCAGCATTTGGTAGGGCTGGATATTTGACTGAGACTGCAGGTAAAACTAAAATCATTTACTATTTCTCAGAAAAAGTGAAAATATTTTCAGACTAAGATAAAATAAAACACCAAGAAAATTCAAAATAAATCTTTTATGCTACTTAACTAAACAAATTATCTCATAACTTAAAATTAATCGGACTTATTGTCAAGATTCTATTTAGAAAATTAAAGGTTACTAATTCTACATATTAAATTTTCAACTATTTGCATACTATAAACACAAACCTTGCAAAAACATTGCCACTTCCACCAGGGAATGTGTATGGATGTTGTTTTCGGAACACGTGTCCAACTCGACTACAAGGAATTATTTCTAGTTTACCATGACACTGCCACACACGGAAAGATATTTCTGAAAGAGGAAATAAAAAAATAACCCTATTACATGATTCATTTACAACATTCTCACATATACCTTCCTTAGAAGTCATCCTGAAAAGTGGGACACAGGCAAATTTGGAAGAGTGTAAATGTAACTGTGCGAGACTGAATTAATGTCTACATTCTTTGTTTTGTCTGGATCAAATTTTTTACATGCAATCATAGGTTATGAATAAATTGCAAAGCTGTAATAAACTGATAAAGTTATAAGTGATAAATGTATTTACCTAAATTTTCTCCTCCCCAAACATCCATTTGCATGTCATACTTTCCTAACTCTTCGAACCAACTCTTTTCAATGGTAAATAATCCTCCAGCAATTATTGGTGTTCTATAGAGAAACAATTTCATGTTCAAATTAACAAGTTTTAAATTATTCTAATGGACCTGATAACATAAATTATAGTCAATAAATAGACACTTATTTTAGTCCAATCTAATTAAAATTAAATTTTTCACTTGGTTTGCCCTGTTACAACACAGCGATATAGCAAAAGGAGGGAAGCAAGTGAACGATTTAATTTTTATTAGGTTTATTTTAGTCATAATGCAAACAATATAGAAATACACTTCTACTCACAACAGCCAGTTTTGTTGATTTAGATATAAAAACTTAGATAAAAAGTTTGTCTTGTACCCCAGTGTACAAGTCTAGCAACACATACAGTTATCCACAAAAACAAACAAAATTTCATTATATAAATTGATATCAAATTTTGCTGAAAAGTGGCAATTAAGATCAGATAAAATTTATTTTTGTATAAAGGTCATATAGGGTATTACAGGAAGATTCTTGCAAGGAAACCCTAAAGCCCATCAGTATCTTATAAGGTTTCAATTCAGTTAAAAACAGATCTCGATTGGTTTGAAAAAAATTCCTTTCTATAGTCTACAAAAATCTTCTTTATATGTATCAATACACATTTTTTTTTAATATAAGATAAAGCATGCAAATTGAAAATCATACAGTATCTTATCCACTACTTACTCTATGGGAACTATAGGATTATGTACTCTTTTATTTCTTTCCTCAGGTGTCATATAATCCCATTTAAACACTAGATTCCAATCGAAGCCTGAAACATTCAAAACAATCCCTGTAATAAATACTATTTACATCCTACTCCACAAGACAGCAGTGGGTCCCAGGTCACTTACCGGTACAGTTCATGGACTGCTGACCATATCATGCATTGACCCAACTGCTTATATAGTGCTCTTGATCCTTACCCAATGTCAATCAGTAACATGTACTAGTTGAATATGAAACTTCTTAAATTGAATTGTCCCTTAGAATAAAATTTTCCAACTCTCTAAGGTCAGTATTTAAGTTTATAATAAGTTGAGGAAATCCTTTATTTGAAGATGTTTTATGAAAAGTTGGCCTTAGATGGCAATCCCCTCTGGGTAATCCTGTTTCATGAGTATATAATTAGAGAGTATGGTAAATGTTGTTAACCCATGTTTATTGATATTGTTACATCTGAACTAACCTCCTTTTAAATCAGCCGAGGCACCAATGTAATCAAAGTTATCCATATTTATAACATCTATAATGGGACTCACTACTCTGGTCCTGTCCTGAAATGAATCACAGATACTACATTTATATACATGTCTGTCTACAGTAATATATACTGTGACCCATAACACAATAACAAACCTTTCCTATTAAAGCAAAAATTGCCTGTACAATAATAAATTACTGTATAGCTGGTAATTTTTACGATGTTTTAATTTTCGCTATATTTATGAGGTACACATGAAAAAATCTTGCCCAATTTCTCTACTTTATGTTTGTTATTTACACAATTTTCAATCCCCCCCCCCTTTAAAAAAAAAAATCACGAAAATTTACACCTACTAAATTACCAGCTACAGTCAAACCTTAATAAGTTGAAGTTTGAGGGACCTTAAAAAATATATATCGAGTAATCAGAAGTTCGAGTCAACCGAGTTTAGGGTGTGACGTCATCTTCATTGTGTAATGTTTCAATAAATGTATTTATTCCCTGTCTGTTGGTTTCGTTCGTTCGGCGTCATTTGTATTTGTATCATGTGAAATATCAAGTTTTTTTGCTATATGTCCATTAAAAAATGGACAATAATTAATAAATATTGTAATCAAATTTATAAAATTTATTATGAAATCGTGGAAAAACATATAAGAAAGACTTATCAACATACAGTTCTAAAGCACTAAATAAACAATACAGAATGTTATATAATTGAAAAAGCACACAATTCAACTAAAATAAGAAAATGTCTTCAAAGAAACGGAAAACAAAACCACATAAATCATTCATAGGATCAAAAGAAATTTTCAATAACTTTCACTTTTAATTTAACATAAAAAAAATAATTCGGACAGTAATATATAAGCCGATCATCAATTTATCTTCCTAATGCCTGTATTGTGCTTGGATAGTCAAAATCCTTTTTTTAAATTACCAATTCCCCAAATTTACTTTTTGGCAGGTGTAAAATAAACAGACGCGAAATAAGTAACAATATAAATGAAATTGTAAGTTTTGACATATATTATCAAGATCAAAATTAACTTGGAGACAGGGATGTTAAAATTCCACTAATTAATATTGTACAGACCGCAAAATTTTAATCGAGTTAAGTGAAATTTTGAGACAACAGAGATCAACACATCCGATGAAGAAATTCATTGTAGATATGGGAACAATATCGGACTTAAAAATTATATTGACATAACCAAGGTATCGAGTCAACCAAGTTCAAGACAACAAGGTTCAACTGTATATGGTAATAGTGCATAAACATTTCTTAATATTGTATGTAATTTAATAAACATTTTATTTTTTTATCTTTTGTAAATAAAAAAGAAGCAAAATTCAAGCTACTAGTATGTGATGTATATTTGACAGAAAAAAGAACCAACATTACCAATCTTACCTAATTTCTATACTATTAAGTAAATTTAAACTTGTATTATTTATAGTTGAAAAGTTACCCCGGCCACTCTGTCCAGTAGTGGTTCCAACCACATCTCATTACATTCACAATGGCTATCTAGGAAGGTCAATACAGGTGCTATAGCAGCATCAGCACCTCTGACCCTTGACCTAATTAACCCTTGTCGTTTTTCATTTCTAATGATTTTTACTTTCTTTATCAATGCAAGTTCTAGACCATCAGTTGCTGAAATGAATACAATTTTTGCATTACATGTACATGTCCAATCAAACTTTTAAATGATAAATTTTCTCTTTGCAGACATGTATTGGCCATAGTGATCATATTTTGTGCAATCAAAATGAAATAAGTAATATTTGTAGATGATCACTAACATTATATTTATAAATTAATTTCTAAACTCATGTCTCATAATACATAATGGTTTTAAGTATCAAATTAAGACAAGGACATAGATATTACTGGTTAATTTCTACCAGTAACTGTCTACCCACTAACAAATGATAATTCTGTATGGTAATGTTTGTGTGCTAATAAACTAACTTAAATTTCTGGTTTCTTTCTTTGAATGTATCTTTTCCTCAATCTAATTAAAATTAAATCTTTTACTTGTTCCCCCGCTATGCTATGTCGCTGCCTTGTACACAAAGTTGTGGGAAATTGTTTATGATTTAAATACAGTGTTATAAGTAAACAAACTTAATTATATGCAAAATAATGGACATTTAAATTTTGCACCAGGTCATTTTGTCAGAGGAAGTTGTATTTGTTATTGACCATTTATTATCCAATAAATATACATTAAAAACAGAGACCCCCCTTTTATTATGTGCAACTCTCAGAAGTAAGCTCACAAGTGTAATATTTTATTTATAATTATGAATTTTATATAAAAAAATATCCATACAAGTAAAGTTTGAAAACAAATATGTTAGCAAATTTATTTAATGTGTTCTGAGCGTCCTTTATGTATGATTGTATTTGTAACATTTACCACAATCCTTATCTTGTTTTTTTCAAACATTGGGACATTAGGAAAATTACCATTAATTCACTATTAGATTGATTTCAGGCCATGGTGTAATAATTAAATCAACACAAATGAGATTTTTTTATTGACAAGACTGGCCACTTCATCACTCTGGTCAAGATCTGACATGCTAATGAATTCAAGATAATGTCTGTTATACTGCCTTGTGTATTTGGTATTTAAAAATTCTGACTCGTAATAAGTAAAAATAACACAGAATTATATTAAGGACTGGAGAGAATTACAGAAATCATTAAGAGATTTCAATAACAAAATTTGGATATCAACTGTAATTTGTTTTAGTTACCCTTACTTTGTTAAACTGTTTGATTGAATGGTTGGTATATTAATTAGATGAATACAAATACTTACCATCATCACTATAGTCATCAACTAAAATGATTTCATCTATTAAATGATCTGGACTTTGTTGAAAAACACTGTAAAATAAAAAAAACTCATTTAGTCCTTACTGGATATAGTCGGCTACCATCCCACTAATTTGGTCTTTACTGCACAGATATGGTTCAATTGGACAACCACCCAATTGTCGTTGATTAAATCTTATTTGGTTGTAACTGCACAGATATTGTAAAAATGAACAACCATCCCACTATCGTGGAATAAAGCTTATTTGGTCGTTACTAAACAGATATGGTCAATTGTGCAACCTGATGGTTAACAGCAATAAGTAATTTTCTTAATACCACAAACAGATAAATACAAAGTAACATGAGCAATAGAAGGAGTTTTAGATAATCCATTGACACATTCATAAATCATAACATATAACATTACCTACATGAATTAATTTCTTTCAAATTTCACATATTTATATAAAGCAGAAATTAGCTTATTAATTAAGTCCTTTCAGGCGTAACAATATTCATATTTCATTAATAACCTTAAGCATCATTCACTTGTATCATACATTCAAATAAAAACAGGATATTACAAAAAACAAATACAAATGAAGTGTGAAGCATAGTTGACTAGGTTAAAATTGATACATTGTTGATTTAATTGGAACTCTAGGATACACTCTAAAATCTGTTTAGCCATGGTCTGATTGATTGATGAAAGATCAGCTAATATTTAGTCCAACATGAAGACAAGACAAAAGGTTATACTGCGAGTAACATGCTAATTTTTATGTCATTAATATAATGTAAGCTTTTTTGTTAGCTCCAACTGTAAATTGTAACTTCTTTTAAATTTAATTCCTCAAATCTTTTGTCTCAATATATAGTGAAAAATATCAATAAATATACACAAACACTTTACAAATTTCAAGGTATAAAGAACCCATTTGCATTATTTAATAAATACTAACCTTATGACGGTACGTAACAGAGCCGATCTGCCCTCATTATGGAATGTTATGATTACACTCGTAGATGGTAGATCTTTACGATAAGTTTTACCATGGCATCTGGGAAAAAAATAAACATTGTATTTTTTTTTAGTTTTTTAAACTATGCTGTCATCTGGAAAAAAATCATTTAAGGTATTTTTTTTAACTATGGTGTTTTTTGAAAGAGGACTTGGAGTCTCTTGATATTATTTAATTTTAAAATTGGTCATTTGTTTAAGTAATATTTTCAACTACTGGTATATGATAGTGTCCAGTTTTTAGTTGTACGAAGAAGCAGTATTACTAGGTTAGACCCCAGACCTATAATGGGAAACATGGCAATTCTTGTCAATCTACACAACTTTCCTAAGTTAGACTCAAATTAACAAATCCCAGTGATGTCAATCCAGCAACTAATAATATGTATGTACGCCACATGGCCACAGAGACCTAGTCTTAGAACTTGCTTGCATCAAATAAATTTCATTTAAATGGTTGCTAAAATAAATCAAATATTTTACTGTGGCATATTAAGGTAACATCTTGTTATCTCCTTGTCACATACATACATGTAAATGACATAACATAGCGACATCACAGAAGCCAGAGTACTGATGAAGAACCATAACTTTCAGCAATTCTAAATTTTGAATAGCTGCATATACACTAGTGTCAATAGATTTATGACAGGTCTATAACAAGAGTACTAGTATAACTTAAGGTATCCGGACCATAATTTACCACGTGATCATATTTGGTGTCCCGGATGTCCATTGTTTTTCAATGGACCAGACCTCGGTTATGTTCGGCAAACATTGGAAATACTATTTGAGCAACTAATTTTTTTTCCTCAAAACTGTTAACATTGACTCAAAGTAAAAAAATATATTTACTTTGTATTATTAATTAGTAATATATTGAGTAAATAAAGCTGCATTTCTTGGTCTAAAAATAAATTTAAACTGTGACTTCAATTATGGGTCGGATACCTTAAATCATTGCCACTGACGAGCTTACTTTGTGTTCCTTGTATCTGGTACTATACGGTTACTTTTGATGTTATCACTAGCTAACTGGTTGTATTTATTTTTTGCATAACAGTCTTCCCCTGGTTTGCATCTGGTCTTGTCCACATATTCTTTTTCATCAAAATCTTGCCATGCCACGTCATTTGGGCCATCATGTAAAGCATTGGGATTTGGCGTTTTCACAGTATTTTTGGCAACATTTTTCAGTTTTTCTAATAACCCTGGTGGCTCATTTTCCTTTGGTTGTGGTGGCTGAAGGATTTCATCTTGTGGGACTTTATTACCAGTTTGTTCAAACTCCACAATTTCCCTCGGTACTCTGCTATCAGGAGATGTATTCTACAAAATAAAATAGAAACAGAGTTGCATAAAGTCTCCTTTATTTACCTATTCAATCTCCCTTTGAATTTGAACTATGATCTTGTCTAAGCATTAATACTTTCCCCATGCATTGCTTTGCTTACTTTTTTTATTAATGTTACCTGTTTTTTTTTATAGAATTCTTACTGGTTTCTGTATACCTTCTTACTGCCTTTTCAAAAATCGCAAAAGTCTGAAATGGCTTGGTTGTAGAGCAAGTGCCTTCATAAATATGAAAGGGAATGGTTTATAATTTGTTGGAAGATGGTTGGGTCTGTGTAAAAAAATGTAGGTGTTGATTACACAAAATAAGTACCATCTTCTGCAAATGTTTTGAAACTAGAGTAAAAAAACCTGTGAGCAATGCTCCCCATTGATACCCCCCACTTCACAATTACTTTGAAAATTCAGGTGTTCTTAATTATGAAATTGAAACTTTATCTAGTTAAACGTGAAGGCGAAATTGCAGATAATACATGTAACCATCCCCAATCCCCCAAAGAATGGCATCCCCTATGTCAATGACAAAGTCCATGTTTTTCTATGGCAAACCTCCAATAATATTCTGATCAAAATGTTTAATATCCAATGCACAATGGCAATATGTGACCAAGGTTTCTATAAGTTTCAACAAATTCCATTCAGTGGTGTAGGAGGAATTGCAAATAAAAGATGGGTATCCCATTATATCCATTACAAACTCCATGTTTTTCTATGGGAAACCCCAAATATCATTCCGATCAAAATGTTAAATATCTCCTGCACAATGGCACTATGTGACATGGATTCTGTGTAAGTTTCATCAAATTCCATTCAGTGGTGTAGGAGGAGTTGCACATTAGAGATGGGTATCCCCTTATGTCAATGACAGTCCATGTTTTTCTATGGGAAACCCCAACTATCATTCCGATCAAAATGTTAAATATCTCCTGCACAATGGCACTATGTGACATGGATTCTGTGTAAGTTTCAACAAATTCCATTCAGTGGTGTAGAAATGAGTTGCACATAAGAGATGGGTATCCCTTATGTCCATGACAAAGTCAATGTTTTTCTATGGGAAACCCCAAATATCATTCCAATCGAAAGGTTATATATCTAGTGCACAATGGCAATATGTGACAACATTCTGTGTAAGTTTCATCAAATTCCATTTAGTGGTGTAGGAGGAGTCGCACATAAGAAATGGGTATCCCCTTATGTCAATGACAGTCCGTGTTGTTCTATGGGAAACCCCAAATATCATTCCGATCAAAATAATAAATATCTCCTGCACAATGGCACTATGTGACAAGGACTCTGTGTAAGTTTCAACAAATTCCATTCAGTGGTGTAGGAGGAGTTGCACATAAGACATGAGGACCCCCTTAGGTCAATGACAATGTCCATGTTTTTCTATGGGAAACCCCAAATATCGATCCGATCAAAATGTTTAATATCTCCTGCACAATGGCACTATGTGACAAGGATTCTGTGTAAGTTTCATTAAATTCCATTCAGTGGTGTAGGAGGAGTTGCACATAAGAGATGAGGACCCCCTTAGGTCAATGACAATGTCCATGTTTTTCTATGGGAAACCCCAAATATCGATCCGATCAAAATGTTTAATATCTCCTGCACAATGGCACTATATGACAAGGATTCTGTGTAAGTTTCATTAAATTCCATTCAGTGGTGTAGGAGGAGTTGCACATAAGAGATAGGGACCCCCTTAGGTCAATGACAAAGTCCATGTTTTTCTATGGGAAACCCCAAATATCATTCCGATCAAAATGTTAAATATCTCCTGCACAATGGCACTATGAGACAAAGATTCTGTGTAAGTTTCATCAAATTCCTTTCAGTGGTGTAGGAGGAGTTGCAAATAATAGAAAGTGTAACGGACGGACAGACGGACGGACGGACAGAAGGACGGACGGACACCAGGTATAAAAAAGACTAAGTTCCCAGGGCTGGAAAATTAGGAAAACAATCCTGGAACACTTTCATAATAGCAGCTGCACATCTTCAATACATTTGCAATCTTTATGTGAAGTTTCAGTGTTCCGAGTTGAAAACTATAGGAGAAGGTGATTACACAAAATAGGTACCGTCTTCTGCAAATGTTCTGAAAAATTACTAAGTTCCCAAGAATGGAAAATAAGGAAATTAATCCTGGAACACTTTCATAATAGCAGGTGCACTACATCAATACATGCGCAGCCTTTCTGTGAAGTTGTAGGGATCTGGCCATGAGTTGATTACACAAAATAGATACCTTATTTTCCCTGCCCACCAGCCCCAATTCACCATACTATAACCCGGGTTTGCACTTCGTTTAACCAGGTCAATAAAATTGACATATGGATGAGATACTTGGTGGTTGATACCATTGTCTTCTTGAATCTAAGATAATTTCCAAACTGCGAATGTTGAGCTGCTAATCAAAGAAATAGTTGAACTGATCACGAGTTCCATGTAAGATAATGGTACAAAATATGGTAACATTGTAACACATGAAATATTCTCTGATATATCATGGATAGAGCTAGACAATACTGTATATATAACTGGCTTGTGTAGTAACATGAAAACAGGCCTTACATATGTTTTGAGTGCCACAGAAATTTGACACTTTTGGAAACGTTATTTAAAATACATGTATAACCAACTGTTGCTCATAAAAAGCTATACTGGGGTCTGCCTATTTAGTGGTTTGGCATGACTACAGAAATATTCTGAGAATATTCTAAAGCACAATGGGATCATCCCAAATAATAAAATGATAACATTTAAATGGCCTACTGACAGTGTGGGTTCTAAGGAATTGTTTAAAAATTGAAATTCAACCAAAATTAATGAAAGCTCTTTGCCTTATCGAAATAACCATGCTTGAACAAATTTTTTCCTGTAAACTGCAGGAACCAGTATACTTCTAATATTACAGAATAATTCACATTTTGACTTGAACAGTGACAATACTAATAAAATATAGACAACCAGATCCAACATAAACATAGAATGATGACAGAACCTTATATTACTACCAAGTACCTCCCAGTAGATTTACATGTATAACAATAAAATTCTCCCATCTCCTTTACTACTCTATCTCAATCAGTTTGTCATAGGAGCTACAACATTACTAGTACCACCAACTAACACATATAATACCCAATACCACAAATGATATGTACATGTACCACAAAAATGTGAGTGTTACTTAAATAGAAATGTTACAAATATATGAATAAATATATTTGCTTTAAAAAAATATCTATGTTGACTTAACCTGTGCTGTGGTCATATTGAATGTAACTGCAGATTTGGCTATTATACATTTTAAGAAGAGTAAAATTGTTCAAATCCTGTCACAGTTATATATACATGTACATGTATTGCTACTAATAGTTTATAGTTAAGAATTTTTAGTATTACTTTACTATAGGCATAGCACCCAGAAAAATAGTGGTACGGTCGGTTAAGGGTCGACAACCAGTTTACCGTGAATGTTTAAATAGGCCTATAGATAGGAGTTTTCCATGCGCTATTTATTATACCAAACTGCACTCTAGATCGTAACTGTTGCTGTTTTATATTGAAAGTTATTTTTAAAATATTTGATTTATGTTGAACATTTCACAAATTAAAGGGGATATGTAATGAAATTCTATTTATAAAAACCTGGTGCGGTTTTCCATACCAGAAATTTAAATTGGTACAGTTGGAACTGTACCTGCCGTACCACTTGCTATGCCTATGTGTACAATAATTGTAAAAAAAAGTTGTTAGAATATCAATAACTTAATAAACTTCAAGCTAAATACATGTATTACAGAAATACAATATCCAAACTTATTATCCCCCTTTGCAAATGCAACAGATGTTCGGGGTAACCAGTGACAACTGGTGTCTGTGATACTTATTAAACAAGACACAAAGTCTAATAAGGTCCATATTGCTGGCTATATATTCTACAAAAACCTCACTCTGTCAACTGTGTTTTTATGTATGTGGTGTACCATTTTGATATAATTGCCCTAATAAGTAAAAGCATAACCCTTATTCACAGACCAATAATATCAAAGTTTAGATACAAAAATCAGAATTTGTTTGTACAAATGGTGTTTTAAGCCACTTTCTGCAATTTTTTAGCTATATTGTGGCATTCAGTTTTTATTGGTTGGAGGAAGTTGGAGAACAAGGAGAAACAAAAAACAAGGATGCATGATGGATAATTTTTAACAGTGGTTTTATGAAACAGGCAGTTTATTTAATACAAGTTTAGTTAACATGAAATTCTTAAAGGTTACTAAAAATCATGGTCTCTTAAGGTTTCTCCTCAATATAGGTCAATTGAAGTCTCTTAAGGTTAAACTGAACATAAGAAAAAAATATACTGCATTTTAAATAGCATTAATAGTGCTTCAGAATTTGATGTATAACATACTAAACAAGTACTATCTTTAAAAAAGATATTCGACGCATATAACTCTTAGAGATGTATGTAAGGTAGAACGGAAACTACACAAACATCAATAAGAAAAAAACTTTTAAAAAAATTATCAAACGAAAGAGAGAGACAAGAAACATGAACGTTTTCTTTCATTGATGTGTGTGGGGGATTTAAATAATTAACATGTTGCGAAATGTATCCAATCAAAATAAGGCTATAATATAAGAAGGTTGCTACATTCATGGATTTTAAAAACAATGTTATTAAATAATAGGGTATTATCAAAAAGAGACTGCAATTAGAGCTCCATCTCCTGTCTGCACGTGAATGACGACGGACGCAAAGAAAGAAGATAGGCATTTATGGCTTTAAAAATCATATAGCTAACATTAACATATTTAAATATCCCAAATGAAAAGCTATTTCAGAAGTAGACCAACATGGTAAATAAAAAACAAACAAACCTTTCTATGTATATGTCGGAGTTGTAGGTTTTTTCTTGTGATATATCGTATATATTAACTCGAAAACAAGTTAGTTAACATTTTAAAATTTCAAAACAGCACCTATTCTTTAAAATAAATTTCATCAGCAAATATGTACTTTCATTCATCAAGTAATATTCATTCACATGTATTCATTACAGTTTGCTATTTTATTAATTTGACAATATTTTAAAATGGGAACTTTTTAAGTAAAATATATTAACATGAACACAAAATGTCAATTCAATGCTTATTGAAATCGGTAAGGTGTATGCTATCCCAAAAATGGGGGGGGGGGGGGAGATAAACCGTATGGTCCAAATAAATAATTGCAACGAAACAATCAGTGAATTTTACTCTAAATTCTATGCGCTGTGTGTAAACAAAATGTGTTATCGAACCACTGTGTCTCATACTAGTCACTTGGCATTCTGACAATTACCAATGACCTAGACTTACCTTTGTGTAGGACCATTTGTATGACAATAATTTCAAGATAGGGAGAGAAAGTGCGTGTGTCAGGAGGTCAAATGAAGAAAATATGGTGTAAATACATCACCGGCGTGAGGATTGTGTACAGATAAGATGGTCAACAAAGCAAATACAATTCCATCCCATACGAAATGCGCAAAAATTACACGACATATGGTTTTATAATGTAATTATTGTTTACCAGTTCTGAATGGCATTCTTTTGGCATAAAAATAATTCTCTAAAGTAAAATTACGACTACCAATTGTTTAAAAACACCAGTCTGCTGGAATAATTGTCGGGAAATGCTTTTCTGAGTATACTATAGTAGATTGTTCGAACGCAGAATTTTTTACTATTTTTGTCCAATCAGAATGCAGGCTTGTCTTCAATAACAGTACGTTACCGTGGGTTAGCGTCTTTTAGTTCAAAGGTCACAATTCGAAAATATACCGACTGCATCGGAAAAACTGTGACTTTTACAGTGTATGTGGTACATTTCCTTATAATTAAAATTTAAAATCACATATGTCTGCCAATATATGACAAACATTGATGTAAACAATGAATTTAAAAAAAAAAGATTAATTTTTAAATTATGTTTTAATTTATGGTAATAATTTGAGTAATAAAAGAAATAAAGTAATACAATTTTCTAATGACGAAAGAGACACATACAGTTTAGTAATAAAACAACCTGTCTGCATTGTACACACACACAAAAATTTAACTACACTGTTTAGTTAGAAATGTGACCTGCCGATAAAACACAAAGCACCCCAGGAAATTCTGGTGTTTGATATGACCATACCACTCAGATACCTGGACATTGAGGTGGTCATACATGTCAATATACTTATTCAGGACTGTTTAGCCATACTAAATTAAATTTCAATTTGATTTCAATTGAATTCTCTTAACTAGCCCATTTCAGCAACTTACTTCGGTCTTTTTTTGTTTTTTTTCACTTTGATCTTTCAATATTTTACCAAATCTTACACATTCCATAAATCTTCACAGCCCTGCTTATTTCTACAGCTAAAAACATTTTTTTGATCAAGAATCATAAAAAATATAAAGAAGCATATGCATGATGTAACAATAAATTTTTCTCTTTTAAATTGACATTGAAACAGAAAGGTAGAGATCACAGTATATTTATCCTGTGTATTACGGTTTAGTAAAAAGCAAGAATTAATTAGGAATGTAACATCACTTTAGATTTAAAGTTTGTATAAAAATTCCAGTCATATACAAGATGAGTCTAACCTTTATATCAAAATAGGACTATCTATCACCAGTTCACATGAACTGTCAAAATCTTGTCTGCTAATTATATTTAATTAGAACAACACAATACCAGAAAAATCTAGAATCAGGAATGGACATCTTGTGTAACAAATGTCACTGTCAAGGTCAAAGATGTACCAAACAGTAATGTACTTTTTAAAAAATTATTCAAAAATTCTAATTCAATATCCAAAACAGTAGAACTATTAAAAAAAACTATTAGATGTCCATAAAAACAAAATATGTTCATGCTGGTAATTGGCAAGAAACAAGGAAATTTGTTTAAATCCTCTACCTTTCCCATACACACATCTTGCAACCGTATACATCTCTTTTAATTTAAATTTAGTTTTTTTTTCATAAACAGAGGGCCAAAAGAAAAAAATTCCCAATTATGAGTCTAGGACAATTTCTTCTGTGCAATCTGCATGTACATGTAGCAAAGGCAGACAAAATCCCTTGATTGTGGGATATGAACTTAAATATATTATTCATTCCATTATTTTTGGGGTGTCATCCTGGTTTGCCCACTTTTAATTAGGGGTATATATAAACATAAGGTGTTTTGTTGTTTTAGCAAATTATAGTTCATTTCTTGAAAATTAGTGTGATTTTTCACCTGTATTTTATACCATTAAAATGATAAAAGTGTGGCATATTCAATAAAATTCATTGGTATTTTACACATTAAAATAAAGGGTATTTTTAATAACTTAAGATAGAACAGATTTAAATTTTAAAGGATAATAATTGATGAAAATTATAGTTAATTTCTTGAAAATTAGTGTGATTTTTCACCTGTATTTTATACCATTAAAATGATAAAAGTGTGGCATATACAATAAAATTCATTGGTATTTTACACATTAAAATAAAGGGATTTTTTAATAACTTAAGATAGAAAAGATTTAATTTTAAAGGATAATAATTGATGAAAATTTTATATTGAATATACAAAATTTGTTTTAATGCATAACATTGTAAATAAGATCAGAATAATAATCTTAAAATTATGTTTAATTTGTTTTTGGTAAGATACATTTTAATTTTTGTTTTAAAAAAATTATCAGCTATATATTCAACAGTTAATTTTGTATAGATATAATTAAAATATTCACATTTTAACTTGTTTTAATTGCCTAAGCCCTTATTAATGATCATTAATACACAATCGTAAATGTTACTTATTATACTAATAAGATGAAATGTATTCAGTGCCCAAGCTTTTTTTTCCTTAAAGCACATAAGCTCTACCTTATTATTAGACCCAAGCAGCTCTTCTAAGCTTCTACATATTAGTAACTGAAAAGTTCTCACAAAACTAAAATTTATATAAATATGAAATCACTGGATGAAACAAGTTTGGGCGAGACAGCATGATCCTAGATGGCTACCATTACCATGTTAAGAATAACCGCAACAACAAAGTATATTGGAGATGCACAGTGCCAACATGCACGGCAACAGTCAACACTCATGAACATAATTAAGTTTGGTCCAGCACACAACCATACAGTTAACCAAACCAGGATAACCTAGTGATATGAATTGTACTTGTGCTTTTTTCTATCTTAGTGCTGATGATTAATTTTTATTAAATTATAATGTTAAAATATATGATATATTTTGTAATAAAAATATTTTTAATGCTTAATATATTCTTTTTATATAGATAAACATCATAAAATAAGAGTATAAATTGTTTAAAATGCAATCTACTATTTTCAACACATAAATCATATTTCCTATATCAACACAAATATATAAAGTTAAAAAAGAAAACAACCCCCTAAAACATTAAAAAATATAGAACACTATTATCACTTTTTTTCTGCACAGAGGAATATATATAAACTATATACTTTCTATGCATTTGTTACCTATTAACATAGAACAGACTTTAGATCTTCATGGTCAGTAAACCCATTGTCTTTTTTGTTTATTTAACTCACAAATTAAAGTTAATGAATTATAAAGGTAATTACTGTCTTTCCTTATATAGTATACCTAATACATCATTGGCAAATTTACATTTGTGAATATTTTTTGTAACTTTGTTTCTTGTGATTTTTTGTCCTGTGACTTTCTTTCTTTCTGCATGTACAATCTTTTTTCCCCATCAATTTTAAGTTAAAACAAAGATTCCTATTTTTCTCATTAAATGTGCTTACTGAGCCATTACCCCAGAAACCATAATAAATAACATGTTTTAAATGAATGTTTTGACAATAAATGTCTCATTAATAAGGCTTGGAGCAACAAAATAATCTTCACAGGAAATTAAGCAATACATGGTAAATTGATTGATTGATTGATTAATGGTGTTTAACGCCCGAGCAGCATTATTTCAGCTATATTCAGGCGATGAACATGAAATGGATGATAAAATAAACATGAAATGATGATGAATGAAAATGGGATGGGACACAAGGAAAAATAGGGGTAACGGATTTTAGATTGCCACTGGCAAATGGGAGGATGGATAGGGTCGGGCAATTCAGCCTCCTGTAGCGGGATCGAAATCCCTACTCATAGCGAATACTACAGCAGCGTTCTTTAACGTGTGAGGAACGTGGCATTTTTCCCAACACGGTGCACTAATATGGTTTGCGGTCAGGTTTTCCATATTATGGCCTGACAACCCCAGCTTGCCAGGGGTACCCCATTCAACCACCTGGGGCACACATCCCAGTCGGTCTTTAGGCAAACCGACCTGACACGCCGGTCAGGGTACTGGGCGCTATTTAGTCGCCTTTTACGACAAGCTAGCGCGACTGCGGCCTACTAAGTCATACAGACATGGACTTCAGGCCATCCACCAGAAATAATATAACATTAACAAACAGTTTTTGGCCAAATCAAATTAAATTCATCTTCAAACTTGTAAAGGAGACAACTGAAACATGTACCTTAGATGCACTTTGATATAAGAAATAAATACAAACCAATAAAAATATATTGTGAAATACTGATTAAAAACCATCCTTCCAAGTCATGAGTTCTGATTCCACGTTTGCTGATAATGGAGCCAACATGGAATCAGAACTCATGATTTGGAAGGATGATTAAAAACTTTTAAAAAAATCTACATAAAAACATTGAAATTAATATTATGTCAATCAACTAATCTTTTGCAACAATAAAATTATCATTAAATAAAGCTTTGTACTGTAGACAGGATACATTTCAATTAATACATCAATTAACCTCCTACACATATTTTTTTCATTTCTGCAAAGCAATTATGATAATTCAGAAGCTAAAATATTACCAAAATATACACCTTTCCTATTTTTATTTTGTTACACACCATAGTTGACCATATATCATTATTTATGAGGATAATTGATATTTTACATTGACATTTAAGAGATCTTACTTGATATAAATTCTATGTTAACAGATCTGTTTATATCTCATGTAGACCAAGTAGAAACAAGTGTGGACTGTGAGCAAGCTCACAAAGGGATACCCCCAGCTTCGCTTCAAGTCCAATAATTATCTCCCCTGAATAATATCCGACAGCGACGAAAATTCTTCATGCACATCTACATATGATGTACTTCCTTCATGTAAAGTTTCATCAAAATCTGTCAAGCGGTTTAGGAGGAGAAGCGCTTACAAGGGATGTGGACAGACGGACAGACAGACAGACAGACAGACAGACAGGGTGATTCCTATATACCCCCCCAAACAGACAGACAGGGTGATTCCTATATACCCCCCCAAACTAGTTTGCGGGGGGGTATAAAAAAAGGTTTTCACAGCTTAATTTTACTATTAATACTGGTACATCGCTAACAGTACTCAGTACCTTAATTTGCTGATGGTTTTCTCTAAGTTGAAGAGCTACATTTTACTATTAGAACATTCAACGCACAAAACTCTTGTAGGCATGCCAAAGTCAAATAACTTTATAAAGCATCATTTTTGCAAGTAGCAGGCAGCATCCATTATTTATTATTTGTATTAAATCATCGAAAACATGTTTAAACAATTTTGAGTATTTATCTTTGTCAACTGTCCTACATAATACTGTAAATACAGATCCATACTGTGGAATTGTGGGAACCCGCTTTAAATAGCCCCATACCCCTTGCTACAATTACAGCGCCCAGTTACACTTTAAATTGGGCCTACATGTAGCTATGCCCCTGACCTAGATGCAGTGCATAGACTTGGTAGTCCTGAAATACAATATAATACATGCATCAGAAAAATTCCTTTAGCATTATAATCCTATTCATGCTGTAATTTATTTATATTAAGTGCTCTGATTGGATAAAAACACTTAAATTACGTCACCTCAGATAATTTATAAATCTATATTTCCTCTGTGCAGACTACTTTTGGTATCCAATGTAAACATAGATGGAGTCCGCCTACATGTACATGTATTCTTATAGTAAGGAAGAGGGAACAATGTTTTGTCTGTTGCAATGATTTCTTATTAAATTGACTGAGATTTGAAATAATTTATAATATAAAAAAAAATTGGGTTTCATTTTGTTGGTTTTTCTATTATATAAAGAACTAAGATTCCTTTTGTACTAAGTTTTGTATATTCCTACACTTTAAGGATTTAGTACATTTTGAGATCTAGATGGGCTTCTGTAACTATTTTTGTAGTTTTAAAATTCGCAATGACTATTTATGAGAATTATAAGGATTAAACACTGTGTTTTAGGAAATTATCAATTTGTAAACTCTGTCGACTTCCTTGCAAACTTAGCATTTGTGATGAGTTGCTGGAGTTTACATATTGATAATTTCCTAAAACACTGTGTTTATGTTTGCTGAAAACTACATTCCAATGTTTCAATATGAAATGTCTTAAAATTATGAGACACTTGATCATCATAAATATGCTCAGCCAGCTTCCAGCTTAAATTTTCTATATCTTTAAACAAGTGATTCTGAAATGTGATATTTACACATTTGATTGAAACCCCTATTGGAACATAATTTTCAACATGTCATTAAAAAATAATGCTACATTATCAATGTTTAGCATTCTGTTTACATCTAGAAACAATGAAAAATAATCCTTCAAACAATTTAATGGAGATTATGTGTTACATTTGTTTCCTAAATAAAACCTAGAAAACAAGGACATTTCATATTAAATAGAAAAGAGAATAACATCGCATTTAAATATTCTGTCACGACTTTTATACATTTCTTTGTTATAGAAGAATCTGTCTACACTAAAAGTGAATATTTTGTACAGTAATAAATATGCTTTACCTGTGTATTTAAATAAACTACTTTCCCCTAAGCTAATTTCTTATCAACATTTATTTATCTTTCCATTAAATGTAACTTATATTAACGAATTCTTTGAACATGTATACATTAGTTACCAGAATTTTAGTAGTTGACATGCATAATGCTAACCTTGATTCTGTCTTGGTCTGTGATAGTTCCATTTTGTATTCATTACATCACTTCTAAGTTTTTTTTTAATTTTACAAAGATAATAATGATAAGGGTGTAATGTGTAAAAATACTGCATTGACAGCCATTAAACTGGTCACAGGTGCACACTTTAAATAAGTTAAAAATCCCTCTGACATTTACACATTTATGCATATATTGTCTGACCATGGACACTTATGCAATTATTTAAGACTTTTGGTAAAACAACTTAAACAAATTTCTCATGTACATGGCTCACATGTACTAGTATGTATAAATATGTATATTGTGCATCATATCCTATTGTTTCTTAATCATTGTGTATCATTTGCATTGAAAAATGATCAATCATCTTTAATTTGACACTATGTAGGTATTGCATACATGCATGCATTCAGCCGTTGTTTTATTTGTGAAGTTTTGTTCAGTTTTTACAAATTTATACATGCAAACAAAATGTATTATACTTTACCTAAAGATAACAATAACAGTCACTGCATCCTCTGCACATTTCGATAAGATTTAGGCATTTAAATATGTGGTACTTATCAGTGGGATTTACATATACCATTTGCAAATGATAACACATGCTGACAATTTTTATCTTTTTGTTCTTTAATTCTGTTACACATATTGAAATCATAACTAGGAATAAATAAATAGAACTTTAGATATCTACATGTATATAGAAAACATACAACACTACATGACGTCCTGTACATACCTAAATATTTTATTTGGTGTTTACGTTTAAACAGAAATGGAGGTATATTTCTCTTTTAAAATGCTCCAGACCCCTTAATATTCTGTATCCTTTAGTAACGTTCATTTGACCCATAATTTTTTTACTAAAATTACTCTGGACAAAAATTTGTCATAAATACTAGTACATGTACTATAATTTATGGATCATTCTTTTAAAACAAAACACTTTTCTCATTCTGTTTTGTAGGGAATTAAAATAAAAAAATATATTTTTTGACAATGCATACATACCAAGATATGTTGTTTTATCATGTAATTTTATTAGCATGCAAAATGTGTCTACTTCTATTGAGAGAAACAAAAGGAAAACCAAACACTCAGCATCACCAAAAATGAACTGTTACTTCTACATTTATTTTCCCACCACCATTCATGTTGGGTTTATATTGAGAAATTTGCTAAACCTTCAGAGTCTGGTGGTCTGACCTGTTGGACATAACCTCCAAAAACTCTGTAGTGCCTGTGTTTTCACCCATTTAGCAATTCAGGACATCAGAAAAAACAACGGTCATCAGTTTAGGCGAGTTGTTGTCTTCACTCTGTCAGATTGTGAAAACTGGTTCCCTACTATTAGCAAGTTTTTTCCCATTACAATTTGTGATTCTGGCACCAGTATTAATATGGTAAAGCCATAGTGTGTATTCCATTCTCGTTTATCATACATTTAACTACCTATGCTGTTAACTGTTGAATAGAAACTTTGAAAAATTATTCCAAATTTCTCAGACATTATTTAGGTTTTGCCGATTTGTTTCAAGTTTGGAAAAGTTTCACATGGTGATGTCTGACCTAATGTCTTGTAGGAAATTTAGAAGTTTCGTGAACTCTGTGAACAAACTAGAAGTTAAGCAAAACAATTTATGAAATTATTAACTTCTGATTTTTTTTAATTAAACTATATACAACTGTTAATGACATTTATTCTAATGTAACTGAATTACTTTTTAATGTATTATTATTATAATACATTAATATATTATTATATATTGTTTCATTTAAAACATACTTAAAATATCATTTTTGTTTAACAATCATAATCTAAATTAATCGGCTTATATTATGTATGTTGTTTATTGGTCTTTCATTTGAACCTTTGGTCAAAGTTCAGTATCAGGTAATAAATAAGCAATTAACAAATAAACAAAGCATGTCTAATATATAATTTAAATCACAGAAATATCTTTTACCCCCATCCAAGAATCGTTCCCGGGGACAAGTCTGTGCGAGAGACTGGGATTTCAAAATTGTTAATATTGCAAGTAAATAATCACTCTTAGAACTGAGATACATAGAAGAAAACCTCCACTAACTGATCATGACCTCCATTATATCAGTACTAGTATATCAAGAGTGGTCGCTTACGATGAGATGCCCCAGTGCAAATCTTGCTGAGGGCATGACATTTTTACAAATATAAAAATGCTCTACTTGTACATACATGTATATAACTTTTCTTGATAAACAAGTCTATCTTGTTGTTGTTGATGAACCTTAAAACAGTATTTATCATAACAAAAGGAAGTTTTGTTTGCAACTTAATCATTGTGTGATGATCAAAACATAATAGATATCCTGTTTTAAAAAATTTGCATTAAATTTTAATAAAATACGTGTACAGGAATAAATTCCACTCCTTGGTTTAACTAAAATTTTAGATTACTATGTGAAGCTAACACCTGGATAAGAAACTTGACCCCCTTTGAACAACTTTTTAACCTCCGAGTTTTGCAAAAACAGTCGATAATAAAAAGTTTAATAATTTCTGTACCTGATTCCCTGAGCCCTTCAATACGAATACAAGTAACCCAAGTATCCAAAGGGCACATAAGAGTACCACAAATCTATACTTTTTCCGCAACATCTATTTCACTTGTGTGTGTGGCAATCACATCATGACAGTATTGAAGTAATTTCACGTTTAAACCAATCAAAATGCAGTGTTAAATTTGCCGCGGATTATAACAACAAATCCACGTGTAGACTCGATCAATATTAAGTGCATCGGTAAACTGATTAATTTCTCCAGTGAAAGAAAATATAATTGACGATTTATCACGTTGTATTTCTACTGTTATGTGAAAAGTAAAACAAAAATCAAACAGTATTGTTCGGCTTAAAATTTTCTCATACAGTTTTTGAAACCTACAAAGATCTACCGAAACGAACAGTGACACGAGATTCGCCAAGAACGAGGCGTGTGTGGGGGGGGGGGGGTGGGTGGTAAGAGATATTTCTGTGATTTACAAAATTTTTTGTATATTAAATGTGCTTGTTTATTCGTTAATTGCTTATTTATTACCTGACACTTCACCTTGATGAAAGGTTAAAAATGAAAGAAAAATAAGAGATGGATATGATCGGATATAATAAGCCGCGAAAATGTAAATTTAGACTGGGACTAGTATAACTGATTTATAGGTTCCTGATTTAGATAATTTTTTTTACAATAAAATAAAGTCATTAGTGACGACTACGCAACGGCGTGAACAGACAAAACGTTAAACGAATTGAAAACTAAAAATAAAAAATAAAGTGAAAACGAAAAAAAAAAACAAAAACAAAACAAAAGTTCCAGTTAAACATATACTGAAATAATACTTTTAACATATTTACATGGTTATTTACAGGGGTTTGAATAGTAAAAATGAAATTAGACAGGGTGTGACTGGATCAGAGTTTTAAACTGGCCCAGTGTAGGAGCTGCAACAATGCCTGGGGGCAAGGCATTCCAGAGAACTACTGTGTGAGGGAAAAAACTGTATTTAAAGTAATCAGTTGAAGTAGAGAATAGTTGAAATTGAAGACTGTGACTGTGTCGTGTACTGAAATGTGTAGTAAATGGATTTAGATAAAGGTTTGGGTCAATGGCAACTAAGTGATGTGTAATTTTGTAGATCATGGTAACCTTTGCTATATTTCTTCGGGTTTCTAAAGAAGGTAGGTGGAGGTGGTCCAACATAGAACTGACACTGCTAGTGTTATGATATCTGATCGTATATGAAGTACTTAAAACTAACATAAATTAAAAAAGCTAAACGAAATTTTGAAAAATGTTATGATAATACAATAAAAAATAATTCAGTTTTAATTAAGCGGCAGTTTATATAGTTTTAAAAAAAACACCAAATTTTATTATTTCAAAAATTGTTTTTGCAAATATGCTGGTCTTCGTCGAAAAAAAAACTTTTATTTTCAAGAAATTCTGAAAATATTACGTTCTTTTTTTTTTAATACGAGTAATTGCAATTCTTTTGAAACAGTTTTCATTACGGTAAAAATAATTCAATAGAAATTGTAATGTGTCGATATTCCACGGAAAGAGACGATAACTGCCGATCTACACCCCCCCCCCCCACTATGGGATTTCGAAAAGGTCAATAATTACATGTAATTATATGTTTCTGCCACTAATTTTATTTTATGTATTCTTCTACTTATGTCTTATAAGTCTTATGGATTACATTGCATTGTTTAATTCATGGGCTTTTTATCCAATAAACTGATATTGATATTGTTTATGTTGATACATACTCAATCATGCCATTATTAAAATGAGCCTTAAATGCAATAAGAGCAGCGTGAACGACGAACGCAAAGAAAGAAGATTGGCATTTATTGCGTTAAAAGTTATGGAGCTAACAATACATGCACTGTGTCTTAATATCTCCAACGAACCAAATGGTTCAAAAAGTTTCACAAGGAGGAAGTGGCATGCCCCATCTAAGTACTTTTATAAACTCTTAAGCTTACTTGGATAAGGAGACTGTTAAATAATGAATCCAAAAAACTTGTGCTAACCCTAATTAACATAGATTGTAAAAAGCTTACCATATTTGGGGATGACTATCCATTTGAATTAAGTAAAAAGACCAAAAACCTGTTTTGGTCTTTTTTTTGCAGTCCTCTCAGAATATATAAACAAAGTGACATTTTAAGCAACCACAATGATATTCTAAAATATCCTTTATGGAACAATTCTGATATAAAAATTGACCGAAAGACAATATTTTTCACGAAATCAGGTATGAATCAGGAATACTCTATATAGGTGATCTTTTCGGTAAAAATGGAAAAAATTTTCAATATCAATCTCAATGTAATATTTATAACATAAAACCTCCAATCACGTTATACTATGGAATAAGAGAAGCATTATTTACAAAATGGGAGAAACTTAAAAGTCCTATATCACTTAATATCCCAGACCTTCCATTTATACCAATCAAAATGGAACCATTTATTCGTTACCAAAAGGGAGCAAATATGTTTTATCAAATTTTTATTAAGAAGTTAAAATTTCCACAAAAGTATAGGGAAAAGTGGTTGGCAACTTTAAACCCTCCCTTTGAAATTAACTGGAAATCTGTTCATGATTGTAATTTTTCAACGACAAAAGATACAAAATTAATATGGTTTAAGTTCAGATTAATTCATAGAATTCTAGCAACAAATCAATATTTGTATAAAATTGGAAAGACCAACAACCCCTTGTGCTCTTTCTGTAAGGCTAATGATGAAACAATTATGCACTTATTTTACGAATGCAATGTTGTCAACGAATAAGACATCTATTTTACTTAACATCACAGAAGTTGAATTAGTGTTTGGAAAAATTGGAGATAAGTTCATTATTGAAAACCTTATTCTTCTTATTTTTAAATTATATATATATAAACAGAGATGTAGAGATGATCAATTACTCTCTCTTACGGGTATCAAGGCTAATATTTATAACTGCTACAAGCAAGAGCAATATATTTCCTTAGCCAATGGAAAAAAGGTGTCTTTTGACAACAAATGGGAGAAATACAAAAGCTTGTTCGAAGAATAGAAGAGAAATGTATAAGAAAATGTTACCATTAAATTTTTATATTATATTAGACAAATCTGTTAGAAATGCTCATGCTCTAGCAATCGATAATACTTAAAATATAATGGTTTTCCTGAATGAGTGTGAGTAAGAGAGTATGTCTTTGTATTTCAAATATATTGTTAAAATGTCCGAAAAACAATAAAAATTATAAAAAATCTCCAACGAACGCCATTTCAGAAGTTGAAGACCATAGTGGTAAATTGTAAATTTCTAGGATTTATGTGTTTTTATTTTCTTGCGATAACACACTTGATGTATCGTATATTAACTCGAAAACAAAGTTAGTTGTTACCCTTTTAAAATTTATAACAGACACGTGTCTATACTAGTTTCGCAGATAAGTCCAATTTAATGCAAATTGAACTTTTGTATTCTTCCGCAAAAAAATATTGGAGCTGCACTACAGCAAATGGGGATCGAGGTCCCATTAAATAATTGTAATGAAACCATTCGTGAATTTTACTGAAATTATATGGTCAGTGGATGCGTTCTTTAAAAATCTTTACAGTTAAAATGTGTTATAATGTTATCAAACCACTGTGTCTCGTACATATTTATTATAACGTTATATGGATCGAAGCTGACAAAAATACCTTTGTGTATAGTACTGATCATAATTTCACGATAGGGAGTATCAGGAGGTCAAATCAAGAAAATATGGTATAACAAATACATCACCGGCTTCAGGGTTGTTTACATTAAGGATGGTCAACAAAGCAAATATATTTCTAACATTGCCTTATAAGCGCAAAGAAACGACCGGGCGAAGTGCGCTAAACCACACGACGGATAAGGGGGCAGGATCAACCATTAGCTGTTATCTGTTTTCTTAAAAACTTGACACTGTTGTTAACTGGGATGAAAAAACATGTTTGCAGTTGAGTCAGAAAACTGTTAGTTATTTTACAGATTTTTTCTGTTATCCGTTAATTCATTTTATTCACCTCTTCTAAATGAACGGAGGAATATACGCTTTTCTCCCCCAATCTTTTTTGCATACCAGGCGACACCTCTCTAGATGAAGATTTATAACTATGAACTCTTATACCTACAGATTTTCCATATGACATTATTAATAGATTGACCCATCCAACATATCACAGCACAATGCAATTCTAAATAAAGAAAACAAGAATACCAATTCATCTATCTCATCATCGTTTTCAAAGCTTTCATTTGGACCATTCGGGATATAACGCAGGCGTTGCGTGTTATATTTTAAAGATTCGGGTTCTTTATGTTACAAACAATGACACTATAAGATATAAATGTTTTTTGTTCAACCATCTGCAATACACACAACTTAGAATTTCATAATTTCGGTATACAAAGAAACAAGTAGACAATATTGACATGGGAAAGTTACGACCTTAAATTCTTATTGAAAGACGTTAAAATCAGTGGATATATTAAAGTAAACATATCAAAGACCGAGTCATAATTAGAGCTTATAAAATTAATTGTATCTGTGGCTTCTTAGATTGATCAGATTAGAATAACATACCAAAAGGACCAAGTGATAACTGAACAGATGATTGTAAATTAAAATTTACAGAATAAACGGTACAGCCACTTTTTCTAAATGCGTTTTTCTGATGGTTTACAAATTCTGGTTGAATGGCGCTGCGGATTTTGACTCGATACTGGCGGCGCAGATTATGTGGTGGTCTGACTGAGTTACAAACTGTTGTTTCATTGTAAATGTCCAAATTTTGCCACCAAACATGCATTCTGGCTAATACTTACATATGAACAGTTAATTCAAAAGATCAGTACTATAACTCTCTGGAACAATAACACGTAAACCACGTAATAGATATCCTTCTTCCATTGATATTTCATAATATGGTTTCAGTTATTTTGGAACATCATTATATTTCGACCAACCATATAATGTGTATTGCATAACTTTCAAAATAAACATTTTCCTTCTCTGTCTCTCTTTTTATATCTCTTAGCACTTAAGGTAGGTCGCTAAGTGTCTGTATATTTCGTTCCGCAACATCCCCACAAGTCATGGTTTTAGTGTCCACGAAAGGGTTTCGTGGTCACATGTTGACACAGAAACCCTGACTTGTAAGGATGATTTCCAAAATATGTTATGCGACGATTTGCATTTGGTTTCCTTTAACGAAAGTCTTGATCAATCATCTACGTTGGCATTTTCACGAACTTAAAAAGGTTAAAGATGAATATTGTAGAGGACAAGCGTCTTTTTGTGATATTTGTATGAATATGGTGTTTTATTCTATGGAGATTTCCCTCCACACACACACACACACGTTTCTCAAAAGGTAAAAATCCACGCATTTTAATTAACTTTTTGTTCAGTCTTAAATTGTGAAAAATTCAACGATCATCGTAAGCCAGAGCTTTCATGCTTCGCATTGATGTATGCCTCGTTTGAATGTTTACACCTATATGTTCAGGTTAAAACTTCTTACATGACGTAATTCACATTGCAGTCTGTAAACGTCGCAACTTTATATCGAAACCTAAAGACACCCCAAATACACTTAGGACGGACTCTTACTTAACCTACTTCTAGAATTAGACAGGGAAAACTACAAACTAGACTCTAAGACAAACGTGATGACTTCAACTTTCCAATTGTCGACTTTCCGTTAATCGATAGCGACATTGCAGCAGCTCCAGCGTGTACATTTCACAGCTTATACGTTATGCTAGATCAAGCGTTGACTATTAAGTTATCAAGCATGAGTTTGTTGTAATCCTTCAGAAGTTCTATGGCTTATTTGATCGTTATGGGAAATAAATCTCTTAAATACGATGGGCATTTCGCTGAGTCATAGTTAGTCTTTCCTATTCCTGGATTTGACTTTTTTCTAGACATAAAAATGAGTAACTCGACGGGTCTCTAATAGGCTGGCATTGCTTACTGGTCCGGAGCACCTGAGTGCACCCATGGTTTTTATTGTGTTTGGGTTACTTACTTTCTGTTTTTGTGTTTTTTGGTTTTTGTTTTGCGTTGTATATTTTGTCTGTATATACGGATTAGTAATTGTCCCTGTATTTCAGCTATTGTTGTTCGGTTGCTTTCCCTGCTATTTTTCACAACAGCTGTTAAAGTGCATTATTAGCTTGATTTTATTAATTATTTTAAATGTCACCAAAAATGTTCTAAAACATGGGTCTTAGACGGGTAAAATGTTTGAATTTTCTATAATATGTCACCAATATAACTAATTTAACTATATGTAGTATTAATTTGTAATATATTTTATATTGTTGTACTGTTTCTACTACAATAAGCAGAAACCAATTAATCAATTAGTTAAACTAGTCCCAGCAATAACCTGCCTCCTACAGCTCGAAAAATCAGAGAACAAACAAATAGCGGCATAAAGACATCATGCCTATCTGGGACCTGTATTGATGATAGATGTCTGCATGGTTGAATATACAATAGAAATTGCAAGGTAAAATGTTACTATCACGATTCTAAGGTTTACTATTTGTGGACTTGAGATTATATGTGTGGAATAATAATGGCTTTTACTATAGCTTTATTGTTTGACACTACACATACATATTAATGGGTGGTAGGACCTGTAAAAAAATGCAATAGGACAGATACTTTTTTATGCTGGCATAAATGTGGGACTCTAAGTGTTTTTTTCTCAGCACTGATAGGACAGCAAGTTTTCATAACAATATCATCAATGAAAAAAAATTCTGACGTTTTAATTCAAAACCAGTATACGGAAATCCCACAATTTGTTAGACAAACATAAATACTGAATTGTAACCATAAAATTGTTTACTAGATAGGACACCAACAATTTTTTATAACAAATCTGATGTAGGACAGCAATTTTTTTTTTAGGATTTAAGGTGATAGGACATATCCCTTTTTTTTAATGATAATTTGAATTAAACCGGTCCCAAACCCCCAATTAATATTGACCCGCCCCTTGGTTATCTTCGTTAAAATAGTGACCAAAAATGCATGTATAAGAAGTAGTCTGGATTGGAGAATTTCATTCTATATTTTTAAAAACAGCAATATACAATTCAATTAAGCTTATCATGGGAGTTACCCCATTTTGACATTATTCTAACCATCTTCGGTCATGGCAATCAATTAAAAATTGAAAAGCCAAATCTGGTTCTGAAAGTGACAAGTAGTTTAAAAACAAAACGGATACATCGACCGATTTTTTTTTATCAACAATAACAAGGCATTAGAAAAATCGATAGAATTCTCTGCAAAAAATTAGTCACTTTAATAAAAAATAAAATGTTACGATTTAAACTGTCATTTGGTCCCAGAATGATCGATAGAATAGCCATGAAACTGTATTTGTGATTTGTAATTTTATCTTATAAAACATTTAATGGTAGGCAAGTGGTTAAAATAGTTCGTCTACTATTGATCACGTGGTCTGTCAACACTGAGATTGCGGATTTGAGTGTCACTGCTGAATGCGCTCAACTTCAATCTTAATTGATAAGTATTGCCAGTTTTCCGAAGTCAGGGGTAGTGTCAATGTTCCCCGGCTTCATCTAATAAAAACTTGACGCCATGATATAGCTGACAAATTGCTGAAAGTGGCGTTAAACCCTATCCAGACAAACAAACAAATTAATGTTGACATTTAACTTTTGTTTATTTTATATGATCGTTTTTCCAACACTCAGAAAACATTATGACATTGTATATGATGACTTTTTACAAATCTGTACAAGGTTCCGAAAAAAAGTCATGATATACAAATATTTTAACAAAATTTCTTAGTGGAAATATGCCTTAACTCAATTACCGTTTTAACTAAAATATGAAATATCACTAAAATGAATGAAAATGTTGACTGTGTGTTGTCTATAGACCATGTTCTGTTGGGCCTCGGTGTCCGGTAGTCGTCTAGTAAAGTTTATATGCTTGTCAACAATGAGGCTGCGGGTTTGAGGCTCATTGCTTGACTCCAAACTCAACAAAGACTTGCCAGTTTCCTATCGAAAGTCGGGGGTTTTCTCCTGGTACTCGGGCTTACTATCCGTTAAGCTGACAAATTGCTTTTATATTTTGGATATTTACAGGAAGGTCAAACATACACCATGGTTTTAACAGTTGGAAATTTGACAGCTAATGAAAACTATAATGATATAAAAAACTATTCATTGAAAATATCCTTAAAAGCCATTCAAACGACAAAAAGCCAACAGTCAAGGGGCAATTATAAAACTGGATACAAACAAACCCAACCCAAAATAAAAACGCAAAACACAAAAACAGAAAGTGAGTAACCCGAACCCAATAAAAACCATGGGTGCATCGGATGCTCCGGACGAGTAAGCAGTAGGAACACATACCTACGACTCAGAAAAAATGTCCGATCGTATTTGAGAGACTGATTTCCAGTAACGATCAATAATGTCACAGTGGCGAGCAGAATGTAGAAAAGTCAGCATAGGTACAACAAACACTTGTGTAGCTCAACACTATAGTTAGCGCTCCAGAAAATCGGAATATCGACCCCAGGATCTAGCATAACTTATAAGTTGTGAAATGTACACACCATATGCTGAAGATGCTGGAATTTCGCCACAGATGAACGGTTGACAATTGAAGTCGAAGCCATCACGGTTGTCGTAATGTCTAGTTTGTAGTTATCCCGAGTCTATTTCTGTAAGTAGGCATTAGTAAAATGCCGACCTAAGTGTATATTGGTTGCCACAATATGCTGAAGATGCTGGAATTTTGCCACAGATGAACGGTTGACAATTGAAGTCGAAGCCATCACGGTTGTCGTAATGTCTAGTTTGTAGTTATCCCGAGTCTATTTCTGTAAGTAGGCATTAGTAAAATGCCGACCTAAGTGTATATTGGTTGCGTCTTTAATTGCAAGCTTGCTAGGGTATAATGAATGCAAATCGTCACCAAATTTAGCATTGTTCAGGGTCAAAACATCATCAATATAGCGGAAAGTGAAATTAAAGGACTGAGCTAGTATTTTGTTTCTTCTTCAGCAGGCCTTTTAAGAAATCAGCCTCATAAGACTTCAAAAACAGGTCGTCGAGAAGAGTAACAAAACTAGTATCTATAGGAATACAAACAATAAAAAACGTCCTGCAAACATGACAAATATGTTGTCAATCAGAAATCTAACATTTAACAGATTTCGTCTTCACTCAGTATACTAATTATCTTATTTAGTCATTGATAAAGAAGTTAGTTGTATACTTATTATTTTACTTGGCGATTGATGAAGAAGTCAGTTTTGTCATAGGCAATTACCAGGTATTTATATCGTCTCATTCCATTGTTCTTGAAAAAGCAGCGTTTAATAAGATCTTTTAAGACAGGTCATAAGCTGCATAAGTGAAGATGGTGTAGAGTGTCGAAAAAAATGTTTTAATGCTGTTACATTGGGAAAGAGA
The DNA here is from genome assembly GCA_944474755.1 of Limnoperna fortunei. NCBI lineage: Eukaryota > Metazoa > Mollusca > Bivalvia > Mytilida > Modiolidae > Limnoperna > Limnoperna fortunei. The sequence continues at coordinate 41,246,992 of OX104113.1, forward strand.
TCCAGACTTTAACATGTCTATCAGGATGTTTTTTTATTACCCCCATTGCATTTATGCCATTCCTGGAGTAGCAAGTGTCACTGTATTTTTAAACCCCGTTTTATGGCTGTAAAATAGTGGTCAGGTGTTTCGATAGAGGTTTGGTGATCCTGCTAGGAAAAACTGTTTGTATTGATTTGTATGAAGTTTTGGTATCCAATACATAGAGGGGAGATAACAATCTTCGACTTAATATCTTTAGACGACAAAAGGGGCCAACACCGATTATATATAGGTAAGTACGATTGCCAAGTGAACTCTCCACGTCTAATTAATTTTGTTAACACTACATGTATATAATTTTTCTTGCAGATAAAAATAGTCCTCTTCTATTGAATCCAACAATAATTTTTCAATTTCGGTCCTTTGAACAAAATACTGCGGAGTCTTTTTATTGTCAACAATGTTCAGATCTTTAGTGACCTGAAGGACTATATGAATGGGAAAATGTGGCAAGAGCAATCAGGCTTGGGTTTAAAGTCATTGATCAAAAGATCCTGCAGTACACGTTTGTTTGGGGTACAATGAGGAAGTCGGGTATAAGATATTATCGGAACGGGTTTATGTTTGAAGTATTTTGGAAGCAACAGTCTTGTAATGCAAAATATTGCCGAAATTGACCGCATCTGTTAGAGAAAAGTAAAGACAGAAAGGAACGAGGTTCTTGTTCATCTTTATGTGTGTTAACCGGTTTGAACAGTCTGTGATTTCAAATGTATAAACTAATTGCTGCTAATCTATATAGAGTGGACGAAGGGTCTGTTACAGATGTCTGAAGACATTCCTTAAAGAAAATGTAGTTGCGTGAGTGGAATATAGTATAATATAGTGTGAATATGAGTACAATGGGTACAAACGGTAAAGTAGGCCATATGTTGATAGTGACGATGACTAGGACTATGTTGTCGAAGATGTATAGTGACGATGAGATTATAACATTCCTACGCCAGACGAACCAACAATATTGATTTCAATATATATATATAAAAGTTATACTTAATCTGGCTACGACCACTTACACTTGTCAAGAAATACAACACTTTGGTATTTTCAGTGGGATAAATTTATAGCGTATTATTGATCAAGCTGAATGAAATAATGAAATTTTTGTGTCAGTCGTGACTTGGTTGGTAATACCCTCGTGGATCGTGAAGAATCTACTTGGAATGTTCAATAGAGGATATATTGTAATGTTTTAATATATAATATATATCGACTCGAAACAAAACTGTCGTGTCTTTTTGTGCCCCAGAGACTCAGTACAAGCTTGAATTTACATGATAACATATTCTTAATGCACAATTTAACATACAAAATTATAAATTAACTAACAAATCAGAATTAGAATTTATCCTCTATTTAGTATAAAATATGGATATTCTGTATAAGTGATACAGACGAAAGCAATAAATCCATAACAGCCCTGTGGGGTGTTATTCGTAACATCATGGTAAATCCATTACACAACTCTGATAAGTTGATGTCAGTCTAATTAAAGTTAAATCTTTCCTTTGCTCCCACTTTTGTTATTGGGCGCTTAAAGGGAGAGAAAGTGAAAGATTTAGTTTTAATAAGACTGAGTTGATGTCGTCATCGGAAATCCATAATATCCCGATGGGTTCTTATGCGCAACATCACGGTAGAAAATCCCTAACACACTACTGATCGATTGACGTCATAATGACTGACAGCTCCAATTGGAGGTAATTAATTAACAAAGGATCCATAGAAATACCCAAGAACACCCAAGAATACCCCAGAATACCCAAGAATACCTAATAAAACTACAAAATGGATATGAAAAAAAGTTTTTGTGTAAAAAATACATATTGCAACAAGAGAAATATTTTTCTGAGCTTAATATAGAAAAACTTGAAATTTTAGACATGTAGACGCACCGAAATCATTTTAGTACTTCATTGCTTTAAATTAATATATTTAGTTATATAAATGTATACTCTTTATTTTTTTTCTTGAGTAGGCTTTTTGCAGTAAATAAATATTAATAATTTTTACGATAAACGAGGTTGTATGCTGAAATAATAATAAGAGAAAAAGTCATTTTATGTACAGGTATATGCTTTAATTTTTTACAATACGACAATTTCTTCGATGTTTAGAAAAAGTCTACAGTGTTTGGAAGACCCCAAGGTCGCCAAGTCATGTCAGATTGAAAAAATGCGTTAAAAAGTCTATAAAAAACGAGAGTGAATTGTTTAAATGGATTTGTGTTTAAGTGCCAGCGCATATATAAACTTAACTTTTGAATTTTGAGTAAATTTTTTCCCAATATTCGGTCCTTGGTGTTGTGTTGATTTTACACAAAACTAAGCATTGTTTCGGAGTAATAACATGTATTATTGTTTACAACAGAACAATAATACAGTGTAAATTAAAATAAATCAATGCTGCAACAACCGCCACACGCCCGGATGCTTGGCCAGATAAATATCTGCATCAAAGGATTATGCTGCGCGTGCCAATTCAATCACGATACACATACATACTGACCCCTAAATAAATGCATATTGCACTTTTTAAAACCAATTTAATAGCCTAAAAGTATATATAAACATTTTGGTATTTAAAAAATATCCCCTTTGTACTTTTATGAGGTATTCTTGGGTATTCATGGGTTTTCTTGGGTATTCTTGGGTATTTTCTATGGCATTTAATAGGCATTTCTAATATATGGTGATTTACGGTGTTTTCGATTGTTGTCATTGAAATTGGTGCATTTGGTAGATAAACAAATTTTTTTAGGCCCTTTTAAACTGAATTCAATAATTACCCAGGGTAATTTTTCACCAAGTTTTTATCTATACCTCTACTCTTCATTGTACCATACACACTTGATTGTACCAGAGACATATAATTACATGTAAATATATGTCCCAGATTGTACATAGTGTTAATAGTGTATAAGAAATAAACGTGAGGCGTTTTCGATAACTAATTTGATGACGTATTAAAATAAACGTGATAAACTTCCATTGCGATTTATTTTTAATAAAAAATACCGCCGCTCCACTCGGCTCTCTAACCTCAACTTCCAATCGTTAATCCTTATGCCCACGATGAAGCTAAGCAATAAATTGCACATGGCTACCTAGACGAGCAGACGACAAATCGAGTCAAGTTTAAAGGGATTGATAATGAGAACTGATGAAATCTTTAGCGAAGAATAAAAGGGTGCAAGAAAAATTGACTGAAAAGACATGGGATAAAAGAAAAGGGTAGTTAATTTATTTAGAACGCAGTAGTAGTGAAAGCGGGAATCTATAAATACTAGTCCCAGGTGAAAGTTATACCACATACGTAGACCGTGAAATGTTTGGGTTTTGGTTCTAGTTGACTTTTGCTGTAGGAACCATAGGAACGCATGTGACAAACAGAACTGAAAATAAACCAGTTATCGATAACACTTTACGAGACAATACAACTACATAACAGAAAAGTAATTATAACTCCCCCACCAACAAAACCTCAACGCTCTCGATAAATCTCGTACGCTAGAGTTTTGGATTTCGAAATCGTAAAAAAGATGAACTCCAATTAAAAAATAATATCGTTCTCGCCTCATATGTAATAGGTTTTATGTCATATGTATTTTTTTGTAAATTTTTGTATTTTTTTTTATTATTACCACCAAGTCTTCTTCTTCTTTCTTCTTTATTCCATTTCGTCCGTGGGTGGACATAGGGCGACTACAACTCCTTTCCATCTTTCTCTGTCCTTTGCCTTTGTTTTTGCCTCATTCCAGGTCATTCCAATCTTATTCAGTTCGCTATTGTTACCCCTTCGCCAGGTGTTTTTTGGCCTACCCCTTTTGCGTTGTCCTTGGGGGTTCCAATCTAAAGCTTGTCTTGTAACGTTGGTTTCTGCTTTCCTTAGGGTGTGTCCAATCCACTTCCATTTTCTAGTTCTTATCACTTTTTCTATTGGTTCTTGTTTTGTTTTCTTCCACAATTCTTTGTTGCATATTTTTTCTGGCCATCTTATACCTATGATGTTTCTGAGGCATTTGTTCACAAATATCTGGAGAGATTTGATGGAGAAAACAGTTTCTCTCCAGGTTTCACAGCCATATAGAAGGACAGATTTAACGTTGCTGTTAAAAATTTTAACTTTTGTTGATGTTCTTAATGTTCTGCTTTTCCATACTGGCTTAAGCATAGAAAATGCTTGTAATGCTTTTTCTTTCTTGCTTCGATGTCTTCGTCGGTACCTCCAGATGTACTTATTATGCTACCAAGATATGTAAAGTTGTCTACATTTTCTATGCATGTGTTGTTGATCATGATAGGAGTGGTTTGATTTACATTTATTCTCATTGTTTTTGTTTTGTTTGAATTGATGTAAAGACCAGTTCTTTCTTTTAGATGTTTTCTCCGATTTGGCTTACTTGGTGTTGAGAATCTTGAAGGCGATGTGATAGGGTGCAGATATCATCAGCAAATTCAAGATCTTCTAAACGTGATGTGAATGTCCAATGGATTCCATGTGGTGTTTCGTATGCAGTTTTCCCAATCCAGTCAATGACAATCAGGAAAAGAAGGGGGGAGAGGATGCATCCTTGTCGAACTCCAGTTGTGACAGGAAATGGATCAGTCAGTGTGCCCGAGTGTATGACCTGACAAGAAAATCCATCATACAGAAGTTTTATCATTGAAATGATCTTTGAAGGAACTCCATAATGTGCAAGAATTTTCCAGAGGACTTGATGGTCTATGCTGTCAAAAGCTTTTTGGAAATCGACAAAATTTAGGTATAAAGATGATTGCCATTCAATAGTTTGTTCAATGATGACTCTTAGTGTTGCTATTTGGTCTACGCAGGAGCGTTCTTGTCTAAATCCAGCCTGCTCATCTCTCATTTGTCTATCTACTTCATATTTCATTCTTTTTAGGATTATACTGCACAGAACTTTGCTAGGAATGGACAAAAGAGTTATTCCTCTCCAGTTGTTGCAAAGAGATATTTGTCTCCTTTTTGGGGGAGTTTTATAAGAAGATTACCACCAAGTTAACAAAAAGAAAGAAGACTGACACCATTAGGACATATCCAACTCCACATTCGCCATGTTTTTCCCATGAAAATTACTATTTTTATAGGTTCTTCAATATTACATAATAAACCATTGAAACATCTTTGAACTTAAACCAATACAACTTTCATTGCACAACGATGTACGTATTATCGAATCCGGGATTGTTTTGACATTTAGTTTCATAATAAGAAGAGTTGTCTATTCTTTGTTTTTGTATACTGAAAAAATTTAACATACAAGGAATTTGTCCGGAAAGGTGTCATTAAGTTTTGAGAAACCAGACGATCCCAGACGATTAATATGTCTTGTTATGCATGCGGGACATTATTCAGTTTTTTTAAGAAAGAGGTAGACATTCTGTATTCCTAGTCCTACCGTAGCTTATTAAATAGGGAACTGGTCATTTCGTACCCTTACAAATACGGTCAATTCGTACCCATCGCTGAGTCAATTCGTACCTGACGGATGGTCAATTTAATCACCAACTAGTATAACATCTTCGTTAGTGTCAAAGAGTAGTTCTTACCGTCTCGACAGCATGTAATTCTATAGTCCGAGAATCCTCTGCCGTACAATGCTTTTTTTTAATTTTGCGTGGGACGTCAGAGAGCTCTGATTTTGATTCAAAACAGCGGATTTTGCGACACAGGTCTGGGTCGGCAAATTTCATTGTGTCCAGATGTTAACAAACATTTTCGTCCATTTAAACTATATATAATTCGCTTCTTTAGATATTTTTCTCTATGAATATAATAACATTTAACATTTGTACACGATGAAATTTGCCGACCCAGACCTGTGTCGCAAAATCCGCTGTTTTGCTTATGGGGAGCTCTCTGACGTCCCACGCAAAAAAAAAAGAAAGAAAAAAAAAGCATTGGACGGCAGAGGATTCTCGGACTAGTAATTCTAGCAACCCAATGGAAAAATAATTACACAATCATCAAAATGGGGATAATTGCTTCTGTTATTTAAATGGCGAGAACTACTCTGAGTCCCTGACAAGTATGCATAATATGGTAAGACTTCCAATTGACCCCCCCCAATAAAAAATATGGAATGCATTAAACTATCACAAGATACATGGAGTTCACATGGCTCGCACTTGCCCATTTGTCAATTCATGACTATGTCCACTGTGGGGTTCACAAGTGGCTGCCACCCAGTGCCAAATTCTTTTATTTACGTTCGAAATAATGCAATTTTAAGTGGGGGGTTTCAAATGGAAGTCTTTCCATCCAGACATCAAGGGACAATTACAAATTCGGATTTAGACAAATGGTTACAACAGAAACAAAACACAAAAACAGAAAGTGAATAACTCAAACCATATGCCAAAAAAACTCATCTTACAAATTGACCTTGACTTTTGCTGTAGGAACCATGTTCGTTTTTTCTAAAGGGGTCTAATATTATTTATAAACGTTGTGACCAATGGTATTTTGACATACCACAAGACTTTTTCTGCATCAACCATTAACAGACAAAGCCTGAAAGGTTGCTTAGAGGCAAAATTGACTGGGTCTACATTTCCCATTCAGAACAAGGTCAAATTTAAGTATGGAAAATGGCCCTGTATATCAAAATTATAAAAATGTCACATTTCAAAACAATGAATATCTCATGGAAATATTATGGACTAAACACATATTTGGTTCAAAATCGTTGGACCACTCCTTATAGGAGTTATTGGCCATAAATTACAATTTTTAATTTTTAGTGTATGACTTGTAACTGTAAATTACTAAATTAACCTAAAGTACAAGGCCTACAAATGTTTAAAGTTTTGAGAAATTGTCTTGTGGCATCTTATATATGATATTGCCCTAAATAAAAATTTTTGAAGAAATATTTAGTTTTTGTCCAGTAACTTAAAAGCTAAAGCAACTAGACTGAATATGTTAATTGCAAAACTTTAGATAGTTGAAGTCAATTGTGTTCTAAGTGTGTTCCAGGTGAGCGATTATAGGCTCCTGGGTGAAACTAGTTTCTATTGTTGCTGCTTACACACTTAATTAAGTTTAATTAGATAATGATTTGTTGACTAGTTCATATTGTAAAAGTTTGTGATGTGTTTTTTACAGGAACCAGTCGAATCACATCGATTTACTAATTATTTTAGCTGTTAATAATTTAAAGCTAGTTCAGATATCACTTTTGTTTTTACAAAATATGAACAACATAAACAAACTTTTATTTATTTTATATTTTTAGCATGGTTGTAAAAACTGTGGATTTGCATTCTGCAATTCTTGCCTGAACAAAAAACATGGTATTCCTAAGTTGAATAATGAAAAACACAGTGTCTGTAATAAATGTTACAACATTCTGACAGGGTATGTACTTTGGTTGTCTGTAATAAATGTTACAACATTCTGACAGGGTATGTACTTTGGTTGTCTGAAATAAATTTTACAACATTCTGACAGGGCGTGTAAATTTCTCTGATAGTTTAAATCTTCTTTTATAAAAGAACTGACATACAAGCCTGAAACAAATGTACATGTACAAATTGTATAAAATATTAATAGGTCACATTTCAAACCTCCCATGGTGGATAATTGGTTAAGGTTGTTAGTTATGTAATACATGATTTGACCATGCACATGTCAAAAATGAGGCTGCAGATTCTGTCTGGGAGATCTAGACTTCAACCTTAATTGACAAGGATTGCCAGTTTATGTGCCAAATGATGGGGGTTTCAAGAAGTTCTTCTGCTTTCTCCCCAAATTAAAATTGAAAGTCATGGTACATGTATAGCTAAAAAATACTGGCGGTGGTGTTAATCTTCTTCAAACAAAAAAATCTAATGGCCAGGATGTAGTACATTTAAGGTGCTTAGGTTTTAGAGGTTATATCTATGTTGTATATATGCATGTACCTGTATTTAGAAAACTGGACTGCCGTATATTAAATGTTGTTTTATTTGTATGTGTGAAGAAAAATAAAGCAGACAGACGACCCAGCCAAATATTCACCACCAGAGGCATATAAGAAGTAAGTTTTGGCTTTACGGCTCATGATGAAAGTTTGTTCAAGTAACATGGTGAGCAACATTATACACTAAACATAGGATGTAGTAATTGTAACTGGAATCTGGTAGTCTAATATTAAAGTTTTTATTACAGTGAATAAGTCAACACTTATAAAATTATATGTATTATAAATATTAAAAAGCAAAAAGTAACACACTTTTAAATGAGATCATCAGTTAGAAGGGCCCGCCACTAAATTGGTGGATGTCCTATTGTGATTATTCTGTCTATCTTTGAAATGAATCTTGTAAGGGGTATAGCTTATTTCTCATGATGTGTTGCATACCAATTTGAAACCACATTTTTGTTTAATAGCACTTGATTGGTTTGCATACTGAATATAATTTCATGAAAGCACAGTAAATAAGTGGAGCTCTTTACATTTGAAAACACCATTAGAGTATAATTGTTGTATGACAGGCGTGTAGCTGCTCTTGAAGAAAGGGAATCAGGAACTGGACTGAAACAACAGAAATCAAAACCCACTGTTAAACCAGAGTACAAACATCTAGCAAAGCCTGAGAGAGAAATACAAGAAAGACTAGACAGATTGAAAGAAGATAGGAAACAAATAGGTTTATTTACAATATTGTTAGTTTTAATGATGTAGTTAATTTTTGTTATATTTCAGTTTACGACAAACAGTTAATAGTTTACTTTTGAACTGAATCACCTACTTGATATGCTTTATTTTACTCTGTCTTTATTAAGAGAAAAAAATAAAAGGTCGTGCATTTAAGCAATATAGGTCTTCCATTTTGAGGCTCATGGTGTCCGAGTTGTCTCAGGTAGTTTACTATCTATTATTAGCGACTGGCGTGTGCATACTGGGGTTGTGAATTTTAGTTTGATTTCTGACAAGATCCATTGATTTGTTGATTTATTTGATAATGATTGCAAGTTTTCTTGACAGAGGTCAGGTTTTTATTTGGTACTGCAGCTTCCTAATCCAATAAAGACTGAAAAGATGAAATGGCTGAAAAATTGCTTAAATTGGAATAAAACATCAGATGAACAAACAATCTTCTATTCCGACAACAGTATATTATTAGTTGTCCGTGTAAGTTTTTAAGAAACCATAACATATAATTTTGTTTTTTTTCAGAAGCAAGTAACTTATCTCAAAAAGAAATAGAAGAAAGACTAGCCAAGTTGAAAGGTCAAGGCCATACTGCCACAGATTCTTCTAAGAAACCTGTAAGATATTTCAAACTCTGACCAATTCAGAAAAAGTCACCTGTTTAATATAATAAATTCCATGTTGATTTTTTTAAAATATTTTACTCCTAGGATTAAGCAACAAACAATAATTTTAGTTTTGACTTGCACTGAATTGTCACCTCCTATTTATTGAAACAATGTTTGAGGAAAAACATGATTGGTCGATAGACCAAATTGCCAGTTCCGTTAATTTCTTCAATAACTAGCCAGTTTTAGTTCTTATCTTTACATGTGTAATGCACAAAATTAATTCAATATGAGAAATTAAGGTAAATTTTTAATGGTTTGCTTCATTTTACATGGGTTCTGGAATTGGATGCACTTAATTTCACCCTCCCCCCCCCACCCACCCACAAAAATTTGCATATGGTGTTCACAGCAAATAGTGATGCCCAGAAGACATTGTGCACCTACCTTATATTATTTCTTTTTTTTAAACAAACATTAGCAATAAATTATTCTACTGTTTGTAATTCAATTGAAGTCCATCTGCTTAAAAATGTTTGCTAATAAATTAAAAAATAAAACCACTGACATACTTGTACCAGCCCAGAGTTGCTTCCCCTGCATTAGTGACTAATAATACAGTATACATGTATTTTGTGTTCTCAGTGAAGTTTTTCAATCAAAATCTGCTATCCAAACATTTTTAATATATTTTTTAGAATATAGTCAAACTTTATCTGTGACTCATGACTTACATACCAAATATCAGCTCAATATCTGCAAGAAAAAGGTAGCAAAAGAAAAAAGTCCACAAAACATGTGTGATGGGTGGACTGTCTGTAAGTTCATCCAGCACACACATTTTCTAAATGCTTGCAGATAATGAGCTAATATTTGTTACTTTATTGACGGATGGAGTGCAAACCCTATAGTCCCCGTTCATGAAATGTGTAAGGGGATAATAATAAAGTACTAAGGTAGATTGCTAAGCTTAAGGACTAAAATTCTGTGTATATTTTAGGTGTATCAGGCCCCAGATAGAAGGACTCAACAGGAGGAGATCAACAGCCTGCTAGAAGAAATAAGTTCTGAAGTTGAAATAGATTCTCATCGACCTGATCCGGTTAAAGAAATAGAAAGCAGATTGGCAGGATTAAAAGAAAAAGGTAGAATGCTTGATGTTTTTATACTGTGATGGGGTCAATGCTTCTGAAGTTTTCAAAAGAGTAATTTTAAGGAAATGGTGTCGTCAACATTTTTTTATGTAGTATCTTGTCCAATTGTAATATGTTGTTTTTTAACAATAAATAAACCAGTTTGCCTAGCAGCTTTTATTGAAGGTAACTGTTGAATTCATTTCAGAACCTGAGAAACCCAGTAACAACTTAAACAGAGAAGATTCACAAGAAACTGTGCCATTTGAAAGAAACATAAATGGCAACGATAAAGCAGGGGAGACAAAAAGTAATACTCGAACAAATGATGAAATTCCATTGGAAGAACTACAAAAGTTGATAGCAGAGGCTTCTAAAGATTTAGAATTAGATGCACACAAGGCATTAGAAGATCTACAGAAAGATAAAGAAATCATGAAAAGACTACAGGAAGTAAAGAACAGGAAGAAAGAAGATGTAAATAAAGGTGAGCATACATTGTCGTTCTTTAGCATTTTTGTATTGTTCTATGCCTATATTAAGATTTTCTATTTATAGCTCTCTTTAACTACCATTTCGGATATATATCAAAGTACACAAAGGTCTTACTACAGACCATTTTAATATGATATTGAACCTTATATTTGATAATTTCACATTCTTCAATTTTATGTAAAAAATATATAATATACAATTTTTGCCTCCATAAAAGTTGACATTTTTTAACTGAAGCAGGTTGTCTTTACGAGGGTGCAGGCTCTGCCAGCGGGAAGACAACCTATTAAGAGTAAACAATTTAAACTTTTACCTTGTGTTGAGGCAAAAATTGTTTTATAATACCTTAACTACAAATAAATATTTAAATGCAAAACTGATGATTTGTGTAGCTGTAAACCGACCAAATTCTTTTCATGGCTAGCAGAGACAACCTTATTTCCAGTTTCTGAATCATTTTAAAAAAGATTTTCAGTAAAACAGTAAAACATGAGACAATAGATTGTCTACCGATTGACAATTGTATTGTCCAACATCTAAGGGGAATTTGTCTGTTTACATAGAAAATTTTTGAAAAACAACCTAATTGTCTGATTAAAGTACTGCATTTAGGGTCGTATTGTCTGTGGTCTATTTCTTTTAATCTAAGTTGGAAAGGAATGGTGTGGATTATACATAAATAAAGACTCTATAGAGTGTGTTTCGTCCCGTTGAATGTTGTCAATGGCAGTCGCCATTTTGTTGTTGTGTTATATGCAGTATTTTAGTACTATTCTTATGATATTATTACGTGATGATTTCTGTATTGGCCTAGTTATTGGTCCAAGGACAATACAGCTGGCCAAGGACCAATAACTAGGTAAATACAGAAATAATCATGTAATGATATCTTTATTAATTAACTAGTCCAAATCTCTCAGTCCAATACAGGTTGCAATTAGGCCAATACAGGACAAACTAGGCCAATACAGGGCGAATCAGGCGAATACCGATATTGGACTAGTTAATTCCGTATTGGACTGGTTCAGCAAAATATATCTTATTGGCAGTTTAACTGTTATTTAAGCGAATATTTTATTAGTTAATTAATAAAACATGATTCTTTAAAAAACTTCCATATAAATACGTTGTAATGATATTAATTTTTACTTAAATTATTTTTAGTTATGTTATAATAACTATATAGGATGAATAAAAATTAAAACCGATACGAAAATACCAGATGTGTAACCTGTATTGCGTACAATGCAAATGGCGTCGTTATGTAACCTCAGATGTTTGAAGATTGATATTTTGATTGAAATCATTAAGGAAGTAAAATAAAACATATAATCTTTTTGTTTTCTTTTTTTTCATTGATAAATGGAAGTTGACAAATTGTTTTGGTTTCGAAATGTGTGAGTATCCGTTTTAACAACTATCAAAATAGACGCTATGAGAATGCACTATTTTTTATTTAATTTATTACAATCGCTAGAAATGAATAAAACTATAAACATAAATGATATTTTAAGAGAGAATAAATTACATATAACAGTAAAAAATTGTTGAAAACGTGACCAAGTCGGACTGGATGTCTTCATCTTGAGACGTTTTTTTTAATTTTTTACGTGCGGATTGTACATGCATCTACTAATTTTTCCCCAATTTTCTGGCCCAAGAAAGGGGTGCGGACTATACACAGCTTTTTATATATAAGGTAGAATAATATACAATGTAAATTTAACTGTATTGAATATAAAGTAGGATCAATTACTCGAGAATAACAATTACTTCTAAACTTAGCTTAATATATTTTTGTTACTTCTAAACTTAGCTGAATGCATTTTTGTTACTTCTCAACTTAGCTTAATGTATTTTTGATAGATACAGAGGAAAAAAATGGTGATGAAGTGTCTGACAGTGACAATGAAAATGAAGAGACATTAAGCAAGAATCTCATACAACAGGTAATGAATCTGCTGACAGGCTTTCTAAAATAAAGAGACATTAACCAAGTATCTCATACAACACTTTAAGGTTTTGCTGACAGACTTTCTACGATACAAAGCACTTATGTTTGCATTTGTATCAACAGAACAGGGATTTTCCTACCTTTTTTCAACTGGGGCCTGGGCCCCTGTTAATTGGGAAAATTGCGACGTAAATTCCACAATTGGGAAAAGTCTTAAATATGAATAAAGTAAAAATATTGCTTTTAAACATCAATGTTTTTAATAAAAATGTTTCTTGTATGTAATTAGTCATGAATGACAAGATGGAATCTATAAGCCTGACCTGAAAACTGACAAATTCAAATCAGTTTTCATAAATATTTTGGAAAAAGTTATCAAAATTTACATATGTAGCCAACTGTGCTGACATCATACTCACAGAGAAAAATTTCCATGAATCTTGGTGGAATTAAATAGAAACTGAGTTGCAAACATCAGATTTTACTTTCACTCTCGTTTGTTCTGGGGTCTTAATAAATGACTGGATAAGAACTAAATCAGATATACAAAACTCTAAAAAATGTGCATTGCGTTGGCATTTTAGTTTACCCTGATTCGTATGCTAATCGGCATTCAACCGAACCTTCGCTACCGGACCTTATAAGGTCGGTAGCGAAGGTTCGGTTGAATGCCGATAATGGATGGGTCTAGAGGTGCAAGAAAACACCTGATTTTCTATTCACAAAATATTTAATTTCGTAAAAACAAAATTTCCTAGTTTTGATACAATACGTCATCGTTCCACTTCTGTAGTATTTCGCGTTGTGTAATGCAATTTTTGAACATTAATGCAGGGTCAGGCTTCATTCCAAATGTATTCCTCCGACTTATTCTCTTCTAGACAAAGCTATTTGAACAAAAAAGAAAACAGCCCATATTACTGGACATCGTAAAAATAAAGTAATTTGTCTTATTTGCCGCATACAATTATCTTTTTATATTATTGAACAAAGTTCTGTGACTTACCAAACCTCGGTTTTTTTTTTATATCATACCGGAATCTGGGTTTGTATAAAACAAGCAAGCTCTAATATAAAACTGGTTGCCGTTATGACTAAAGATACCGGGAACAGTAATTATAAACCAATGTTCGCGAAGTAATCAGATTTTGATTTTGTTTGTAATATTTCGGCTTAGAGTGATTGAATTTATTTTTAGAAACCTGATTACAAAACCTCCTGAATTGGGAATTTTCACTTTCATAATTGGGAAAAAATATGGCTTTTTGCCGTTGAGAAACAAATAAGGGTTGAATACATCAACACTTATTTACTGTATGATCAAGTAGGCTATCCAGTGGATATTGTAGTACTCTTTTTTAAAAACTGTCCTTGAACCTAGCAATAAAGTTGTTCCTGGCTAATATCAGAATTCTTAACATCAGGCTCTGCCTGTGGTGCCCTGGATTCCACTGCTCATGTCAACAAAGGGTGTTAACTTGTTAAGACTCTGAGTCAAGATAAATGAGTACGTTTGTCACTTTAATTATGTAGATAGAACACAAAATCTACCATATGCATTGAAATATTGAAATACTGTATCTCAAACTCTGTCATTAATTAATTAATTAGGAGTATTTTTAATATTTAGACAGAATTATCATTATGGTGAGCCATGGTAGAAAAAAAAACCAATGATTTGAATGCAGTTTTGAAATTGCAGCAAATATATTGTTTGTTTATTTTTTCTTGATCATATTATATATAATATTTATGGTAAAATTAATCAAAACTTCTTAAATTTATTAACTCTTAACTTCCATATAACTAAAAATAATAAGGAAAGACATATACTTTTCTATTACATTTAATTTATTAATGTTTAAAATACAAAGTTTTTGATTAAACAAGTCAGCAAAAATGTTTAACAAGGGAGGTAATTTTGACAAAAATACTTATGTTTATTAATTTTTGACCAGTTATGTCACAAAAGACAACATTTAACTGAGAAACCATATTTTTCTTTACATCACTAAAATGTATACAAATTGCTTGACATGAAATCAAAAGTTAAGAAAATTTCATTGGACAGAATTTTGTAAATCAGTTATTTTAGTGCTCTTGTTTATACCCATGCATCCCTATCTAAAACCACCATTTTTTATTTTGAATTGTGATTACTTGTTTACAGACTAACTATATGGCAAGTTTTATAGAAAATTCAGTGACAATTTATTTTCAGTGTAAATGTCCTGTGCCCCTCTAAAGTTACAGTAGATTGTGCAGATTAATGAATTATCTCCCCTACAGTATTTGTAGTTTATGACAGCAAATGATATCAGAAATGGTAGTGAATACCTTTTTTTTTAACAAAAAGATTTTGCAGCTTCCCTGGTTTTTCTTAACAATATATTACCCCTGCAAGTTCTAAGAAATACATGTATTTAATACTAGCAAAAGTGAAAAATATATATATATGGCCTTTTTAAACAATATTCCAATTAAAAAAAATTAAATTATGAAACATTTTTGGACATATTGCCAAAAGCTCTTTATTGAGCAATCCAATTAAAAATCCATCAAATTAGGATTGATTTAAATGAAAAAAATCTTTGACCTAAATTCTACTATTTCGTCCTTTATATGATTTGAGAACACATGAGGTTTCGAATAAGCATAGAGATTGCTGTGTGGTCACAATTAGAATTCCGACGTCATAATGACCAACTGAAAATTTCAAATTGGAACAATGCAATTCTGTTACGATTTCATACTAGTTTTTGCTTAAAAGGTACGCATATTCAATAAAATAATGAGCATATATTTTTATGTAATTTTATTTGCTTAATCGTGCTGTTTTGGGATATATCAAAAATCAATAGTACCATTTTATACCTCGCTATTGCTCTGTGTAAAATATTGACAAATCTAAGGTCTGACCTTGTTCTAATTCCCATGCTTTCTAAAACTCATGCTGGACATTTTATAAATGTTATCTGCAGTTAGACAGACAATTAAAAGTAGAAATTATTTTGTTTTTAGATATTAGAAGAAAATAAGTTAGATGAGGCTGCAGCCAAGGATGGTATAGACACATCAACCAAAAATTCCAAGAAAGTTCAAAATACAGGATCATCCAAGATATCAAAGAAAACACAGATTACCTCTAAAAAATCAAAGAAAACCCAGAACATAGAACCAGAAATCCAGCAGGTATAATATTCATTCATGACTTTTGAAGAGGTCCATAAAAATCATATTGACTGAATCAAAAGAACTAAATTATTTTAGTACATATGAAAAACAAATCTAAAATTCTTGCGTTTCTTAAGCATGAAGATTGTTTTATCTTTTGATATCCATACTCTTAGGTTGAGAAAGAGGATGATGAAGATGATGATGAGTTGCCATATTGTACAATGTGTACAGCTGATGCTACTATTCGTTGCCATGGTTGTGACTTTGACCTGTACTGCAACAAATGTTGGAAGTAAGATTATAAGTTTAAGTATTTGTTCTTTTTCTTGAAAAAAAAGGAATAAACTGTTTTTATGTAAGATATCTAATATTAAAGATATAAGAAATATTGTGTGGTCAGTTTGGAAAATCTTTATCAGATGTAAATGAGAAACATTGAGAAAAAATGAAAATTTGATATGTTATTTTTCAAACAAAAAGAAACTCTTTTGCCTCTTGATGTTTTAATATATTTTCAATGGTTGTTTCAAAGGTCCACCAGTATGTCACTATCTGGTCACTAGATGGCAATACTAGAGATCACTTGACAGCCAAGTACCTAAAAATCATATGATAATAATGCAAAACGGTCAGTCAACAGAAGGTTGTACTATAAGACAAGTTTCCAGAAAGATTCTGCTTTGTATTTCTGATCTAGACAAAAAACCCAACTTGTGTAACATGTAGTTCACCAGTTGAAAGATTTCTACTTTAGACTCTGTCCAAAACATCATTATGCAAGTTATTTAACAAAACTTTTTAATAAAAAATATTTACCAAGTTAACTATTTAAGAAATAACGGTCATTAGATGCAATATTTTTAAATACTCTTTTCGCGCATCAAAATTTCAATTCATGTTAAGTACATTTATTATTATTATTTATTACTGGTAAAATTTAGTGTGTGTTCGTAACACTTTTTACTTGTGTATATTTGTGTCAGTGTCAGTTTTACGTTTCCTGTGACCTGGCATCTAAGGTATTCGAAAACTTATATACATCCTGTGCTCTGACATAGTGAATTCAAATCATACCTGTCCTTGGCAGATGGGGAGGCTGATATTCTAATTTTGAATTACATGATTTTACATTTAATCTGGTGAGCTTTTGAAAATGTTCAAATATTTATACTTAAAAGTCAGTGTCAAGTGATCTCATAATTGCAATAAACATCCTGTTTGTGTACTTGCTACACCTGTAACATCCAGGTACAACTGTCGTTTCAAGATGTGCAAAATTATCTGCTGTATTTTATTTTATGTTTAAAAATAATTATATAAATATCTCTTTTATTTACAATTATTATATAGGTGAATTCTATCTGAGTTAATAAATAAAGACAGGCTAAAAATTGTGTCTTAAAGTACTTTTATTAATACAAAGATCATAACAACATTAAGACGTATTTGGTAATCTTATGTTGTCAGCTGGTCATTATACATCCCCTCCGTTTTTATATTCTTCAATGAGCAAAGGCAGAAAAACAAGTTTATAAACTGGATTATTTATCATATTTACTGAATAAAGTAGACTTACGTCACAATCTACAATCTCATTGTTAATACTGTTAATATGGTGACCCCCATTTGCAAAATTTTACCACCTTTAATCCACTCTAAAAACATAACTGGGGAGGATATAATAAAACATCAAAAGGCAAATATGTTTCTTTTAATTTTAAGGATAACATATTAAATTTTCATTTTTAGCTCACCTGACCCAAAGGGTCATGTGAGCTATTGTTATCACTTTGCGTCCGTCGTCGGCGGCGGCGGCGTCTGTAAACTTTTTACATTTTAATCTTCTTCTCTGAAACCACTTGGCCAATTGAAACCAAACTTGGCCATAATGTTCATTGGATGGACCTTTACAAAGTTTGTGTTTTTTATTTTGATTGGTAAACCAATATGGCCGCCACCTCAAGACTTAGTTTAACATAGGACCCTAGGGGAAAAAAAGTTAAAAAGGGCTTCTTCTCTGAAACCGTTTAACCAATCAAAACAAAACTTACTAGCAATATTGTTTAGATGGTCCTCTATAAAGTTTGTGTTTTAGATGGGAATTGGAAATTCGAAATGGCCGCCACTGCAGGACATAGTTTAACATAGAACCCTATGGGAAAAAGTTTTAAAAGGCTTCTTCTCTGAAACCGGTTAATCAATGGAAACAAAAACTTACTAGCAATATTGTTTGGATGGTCCTCTATAAAGTTAGTGTTTTTTATGGCAATTGGAAATTCAAAATGGCTGCCACCGCAGGACTTAATTTAACATAGGACCCTATGGGAAAAAGTTTGAAAGGCTTCTTTTCTGAAACCGGTCAACCAATGGAAAGAAAACTTACTAGCAATATTGTTTGGATGGTCCTCTATAAAGTTAATGTTTTTTTATCCCAATCGGAAATTCAAAATGGCCGCCACCGCAGGACTTGGTTTAACATTCGACCCTATGAGAAAAAAGTTTAAAAGGGCTTCTTCTCTGAAACCGTTTAACCAATCAAAACAAACTTACTAGCAATACTGTTTGGATGGTCCTCTATAAAGTTTATGTTTTTTATGGCAATTGGAAATTCAAAATGGCCGCTACCGCAGGACTTAGTTTAACATAGGACCCTATGGGAAAAAGTTTTTAAAGGCTTTTTCTCTGAAACCGGTTAATCAATGGAAACAAAAACTTACTAGCAATATTGTTTGGATGGTCCTCTATAAAGTTTATGTTTTTTATGACAATTGGAAATTCAAAATGGCCGCTACCGCAGGACTTAGTTTAACATAGGACCCTATGGGAAAATGCTTTTAAAGGCTTCTTCTCGGAAACCGGTTAATCAATGGAAACAAAAACTTACTAGCAATATTGTTTGGATGGTCCTTTATAAAGTTTATGTTTTTTATGGCAATTGGAAATTCAAAATGGCCACCACCGCCGCAGGACTTAGTTTTACATAGGACCCAATGGCAAATAAAAAAAATCTTCTCTATACAACGGGTTAACCAATGAAACAAAGCTTTCTAGTAATATTGTTTGGATGGTCCTATTTAAAGTTTATTTAAAATTACAGGACTTACTTTAACATCAGGGAAATGCCATCTTCATTGCCTATAAAATCAGGTGAGCGATACAGGCTCTTAAGAGCCTCTGGTTTTAACAGTTTCCTTTTAATTACAATTTTATTTTCAGTGAAGATTATCTGTAAACAATCATATCTAGTTTTGGATTAAAACAAACTCACAGATGAGTCTTATGAATTGTTGATTTGTATGTTTTGATTTTGACCTTATGTGTGGACTATTCACATGTGTTTCCTTCCTTTATACAATTAGCACAAAGTAATTTTTGTTAGCAATAATAAATTTATATTAAATTACAGGTGTAGCTAATATATTAACTAAATTAGGTTACATATTTTTTATATTTGTTTTATATTTACTTTAAACAGAGAAGCCCATGTGCAGTTTGAAATGGAAGATCACGTGACCTCCACATATATGCAGAGGAAGGGAAAATCATAGTAAAAATTATAATGCTTTACCATAAAAAAACAATACACAGTTCCATAAATCATTTACATTTCTCTCATTGTCCAGTGTTAACAGTTAATTGTGTAACAAGTACAAATATATGGTTTATACATGTATTTTTCACTTATTTCAGTAATGGTATTTTGAATGATATCATTAATAAATTACAATTTTCATGTATGAAGAGGAATTGTTTATCAATAAACTGACAAATTAATTTGTGTATTTGTAATTAAAAGCTGCTGTTGTATAATCATTTATTCTGTTAAAATCTAAAACTGGTCAGTATGTTTGAGAAAATTCATGTTGTTTTATAGGAGATTTCATGTATGTTTTTCTTCCTAATTTACAACTAAATTTACGATTTTAAAATTTTAATGATATACAATGCATAACCAGACAATTGTTTTTTGTTTTTCTAAAAGTCCATAATGCATTGTTTTAGTTATGTTCATACTTTGTGATATTTTCTTTAAGTTTATTGATTTTGATAGTAACAAATATATATACAGAAATGTTAATATATCATAACATAAGGAACTTGATGCAGAAAAATATTTAAAATAATGACAGCATATCAATTATTAATGCTGAGGAATAGTTTATGGCCCTTTTAGCTAATTTTCATATAAATGTAATATATTTCTTGCAGCAATACATATATGCAAGTATTGCAAACATCTATTACCTAGGTAAATATTTCTGTAATTTAGTCGTTTGAGCTTAAAACTGTATTCTGCAATCCATTTTCAGGAATTAAAATGTATGATGTTATCAAATGGTTGTAGGAAAGAAAGTCACAGGAAAAAATCATGGAAAAAAGTCACGGATTAAAACTCACAGGAAAAAAGTCACACAAAAAAAAGTCACAGGAAAAAGTCGCAGTTAATAAGTTGTATTGGTATTAAATGTGTTTTTTTAGGGTTTTTTTAGCAAGATTTATGTTTTATATTTAATTTTAAAATATATTTCATAACAAAATTATAAAAATGTTATCATATAAAAGAACGGAATAAATAAGCAATTAGTAGTGCAGTAATTGGTCACACATGTTCATTTTTTACTACACATTATTTAATAATTAAATAGAATAACTAAAATTTTTAGTCATTATCTATAGTCAACTGTGTAAAAAATAAATACCAGATAACAATAAACAATATTGGTGACAAGATTGTGTGACAATTTGTAGTTCATTATAATAAAAAAACTTTTTGATTGACAATTTACATGTATTTGGGATATAATATGTTTGTTGTCCCATCGATTTCAACTTTTAACATTGGCTTCACATCCGGTATTAAGTGGCATCTTAGGGATAACAAACTAGCTAATGTCAAGTTATCTAGTCATTAACTGATAATTATAGATTATTTACTTTTTTGAAACAAGATGCCTTTTCTCGACACTATCAGTCATTTATAAAGTGGTAGGAGGTGGCTACCTCTTCCATAACTGTTCGGTGGAATTAAACCAAGCTTAATCACATTGATTATCATGAACTGTTGATGTGCACCAGCTGTTTAGTTTCCGCTTAAAGAAAATTGAAATATTTTTTTCCTTAAAATGACATCTTCTGTTATTTAGAGCTCCTCCATATCTGTTTAAAGGAATTAAACCAAGCATACAAAATTCATTGTTATGAATTGTGGATGTGCACCTGCTATTAGGTATCCCATCAAACAGCTTTTATTGTCAGATAGTTGATTTTAACTGAAAACATGTTGGTTTCTTTTATCTGCAAATCCTACAAACAAGTTGAACTTACTTATTTATAAGTGGTTTTAACATCCTTAATCTATTTACGATCTTTTTATGCAATTAAATGATGTTTTTTGTATTTATTTATTACTTTTTATTGTTTAGTTATAACTTTCTTTTATTTAAAATAAAAAATTCAAACCATATTTATTTATTACCAATATTTTATATTAGTGTTTATATGCATTAAATACTGTAAAAATTCTTTCTGATGTTGTTGTTCTGTATATATAAAGGTATAGCTAACTAGGTGACTAAAGCTATGACACTGTTATGGCATTGTCATTGTCATCACTAAGGTTTAATATTACACTGACACTGTCACAACATCACGAGACTGACTAGAGGTACATATAAAACTGTTACTATGTAACCAGATGTTATCTGTTACTCTGTCACCAGATGTTCTTGATACCATAACACTGTTACTGGGTCACCAGAGGTTCATGATACAGTAACACTGTTACTCATTCACTAGATGTTATTATTACTTGGACATTTTCACTAAGATTCTGCTACCAAGACACTGTTACCTATTACAATAAAACTATTACTCTGTCACCATAGGTCCTTGTTACCATAACACTGTTACTCCTGTTACCATAAAACCATTACTCTAGCACCAAATGTTTCTGTTTCTTTGACACTGTATCATTAGAGATACCTGTTACCATGACATTGTTACTCCATCACCTGTTACTATAACACAGCAGAGGTATATGTTACTTTGACACAGTTATAGGTCCGGGGTTTTCTATGGGTACAATTGCGTTAAACTTTAAGCAAACCGTATATTTTATGACTATAGATGTTCATGTTACCGTGGCACTCTATTACCCGAGGTTCATTGTACTTCGACACTGTCAGTCAATCACCAGACGTTTTTGTTACTTTGAAATTGGCACTCTATTACCTGAGGTTTATGGTACTTTGACACTGTCAGTACATCACCTGGCGTTACTATAACAATGACGCTGTTATTCTAATACCAAAGGTTCATTGTACTTTTACACCAGAGTTTTATGGTACTTTTACCATCACACCCATCAACAGATTTTAGGTCACTTCCTATAAGTTCTGTCAATTTTTTTTTCAAATTTATTTTTGATATCAGCCATTTATTCAAACTGTCAGCAACCATGGTACGTGTGTTTACGTACGTCGTCAACTTAATGCCCTTGGACATGTATTTATGTCATTTGATTACAGATATGCACATATTATGTATTGGCGTCATAGATGTTTGTACTTTTCTGATCATAAACACATTATACTCGTATATATCTTGTGTCCAAATAATTGACTGAAAAATCTCTTTGAACAAATAAGTCGCAAATAGTTTTGCTGTAACGCATGTTTGCAGTACACCGAGGTAGAATCCTGTGGCTGTGCATTTCTACAACAGCACAAGAAGAGGTCGCCCTTTTACGAGTTGTTTAATCATGCAGATCTAGCAAAACGTTTCTCTTTTGCATTACAATAAGAAAGTAGTCAATTAGAAGATTTATGTTTGAGTATTCTAACGGACAAATAATCGGCGATGCAAACAAAAAATAAAGAATTAATTTTTCCCTATTTAGGTAAGGGGTAAGTCACAAGGAGGTAACAAAGAATAACAAAAAATTAATACTGCTTTGTTTGAACCGGTCGAAATCTAAATTCAGTATGTATTTGAAAAAAAAACTACTAAAGTAGTTTACCATCATGTTCCTTGTACATTTTGGGCACGGGACAGAGCACCAGTCCTGCTTAGCGGGCCCGGAAAAGGAACGCTCCTTGATTAGGGACTTATCATGTTATAATATGGAAGGCCTGACAGCGGACTACAGAAAATAGCCTGTTTGAAGAGCTCTTTACCCTATGAGTACCCCTTTTGTAGTTTTATACACCAAGAGTATTATTTCCGCTACAAAATTCTAAAATTCCCTCTGTACCCACTAATCCATACGTCTGCAATTGCAAAAAAAATTTTTAGTTTTTTTCTCTTTCCAGAATTATTTTATTGTGTGTTAATTTGTTCTTGTCATGAAAATAGCTGAAATATTGCTCGCTTGACGTTAAGGGACTCTTAGTAACCATTCATCCGTAGTACAACTATGACGTCACAGTCATTTCGATATCAACATTGCAAAATGTAGAAATGTTTGCAGATTAACAGCATGCAAAATAGATATGGGGAACAAGTTATCGGGTAATGTGAAACTGAAGTCAATCAGGGGAAGAAATGCAGAGAAAGAGAAACGTGAAGAACGAATCGAACAAATCGAAGACAAAGAACGGCGTATACATCCTCGTCGCTCCCGACACTGCGATAAAGCAAAGCTTTCGGAAAATCCGTTAAAAAGGGAACCTCTTAAAGAAAAGCTCACGCATTTAATTTTCCACGATAATATTGTAGATAGAATGGCACTAGAGGGTTTGATGAATTCAGAAATGTACAAGGAACACGATGGTGAATTCTTCAACATTCCGTCGTTTTTACGAAAATATGCCAACGAGATCGAAGGTATGAAGATTATGTTGAAATTATATTCTTCTTCTGTATCAGAAAAAATACTTGTCGACTTTCCAGAGGCCAGATATCTTACTAAGCATTTGAAATACCTAAAAATGTGGTTTGTCGGCCATCCATACAAGGAAAACGAACCATGCATTGTGCTGCATGAAAGCCACGGAAACTTTAGAACAAAATGTGTGAGGAAGTCGAAGTATCGAATCGTCTATCCAAGGATAAAAATCATCAAACGAAAATGTTATCTTATAGCGGTCGGTAAGTCCTCTGCTAATTAAAACTCATTTAATGGAAAATAAACTTTACTCAATAAAAAATGCATGGTCAGCACCTAACATTTGTAGTTATTCAGATATAGCCCAATGCGATGGCATCAAGAAAAACACATTAAATTTTCTCTTAACATTTGGTTAGAAGTCGATTTAGTAAGCATTTTAACCCAATTTAGTTTTAAATTAACCATTTGTCTACCTGAAATTTAATGTATGATCATTTACAACGTGCGTTTAGGTCAAATTCGTTTCAGCCACGAACGCCAACACAGCATGACAATTAAACGTGGAGACATGGTCAACAATGCAAAATTCAACTATGAACCGATCTTTTATGGGATAAAAGCTAAACTTAAAAGCATTTATATATGTAACATTCAATTTATTGAAAAACTTTATAAGTGTAAAAGGGGCCTCGGTGGCCGAGTGGTTAAGGTAGTTCGTCTACTATTGATCATGTGGTCTGTCAATACCGAGGTTGCGGATTCGAGTCTCACAGCGGGCAAGGTGTACTCGACTCGAATCTTAAGTCGATTCAGTAAGCATTTTAACCCAATTTAGTTTTAAATTAACCATTTGTCTACCTGAAATTTAATGTATGATCATTTACAACGTGCGTTTAGGTCAATTTCGTTTCAGCCACGAACGCCAACACAGCATGACAATTAAACGTGGAGACATGGTCAACAATGCAAAATTCAACTATGAACCGATCTTTTATGGGACAAAAGCTAAACTTAAAAGCATTTATATATGTAACATTCAATTTATTGAAAAACTTTATAAGTGTAAAAGGGGCCTCGGTGGCCGAGTGGTTAAGGTAGTTCGTCTACTATTGATCATGTGGTCTGTCAATACCGAGGTTGCGGATTCGAGTCTCACAGCGGGCAAGGTGTACTCGACTCGAAACTTAATTTACAAGGATTGCCAGTTTTACCACCTAAGGTCCGGGTTTTTTTTTCGGGTAACACTACGCAATGATATAGCTGAACAATTGCTGAAAGTGGCGTTAGGCATCATTCAAACAAAAAACAATATAAGTGTAAAAGCACTAAATCGAACTCAATAAAATAAAATCAAAATAAATTTGATGCAACTATTTCCTACACGACTGTTTAGTTAATTCCATGCGTCAGAAAGCATTTTCTACCTTTGTACATTCTTGTTTCACAGGTAAGGAATTTATGCTAACCTTGGGTCCTCCAGACAGAAGTACATTTCCGTCCGACTTTCCAGATGGTAACGGAGAGAGACCTCTAGCTCTGGGATACTATACAAGAATGCTGGACACTTGCCCACAAATTTTCTTGGAATGGGAAGCCTTCCTGTACGATTGGTATAACGAAACGCACGGTCCCCCCTATACAGTGGAGGAACTTTTGAACTATTCAAGGCGTATACATTAAATCAAAGTGTAGCCGGACTTACTTGACTCTAGTGGAAGTCATTTTTTGTTCGGATAAAACTATATTCAATTTGATATCATCATTTTTGTACGTTTTAAACAAACCTCTAGAAAGAAAATTGAAATTCAAGATCGGCGTAAAAATGTTGTTTGGCTTAGCAGGCATTAACGCCTAAATTAATTCGTTAAAAACAAATCAATCAGGACTTCCACAAAAATATTTCTATATCATAACAAAAGTAGCAATGAAAACATGTACATTTTTTCATATAATTTGAAATTTAGAGCATCTCATTTAAATTGTTTTATAATGAATATAATTTTACTTAAGAGAAATCTTCAAAGATAGTGAAATTAAAATTCACTATCTCCGCGAAGGATAATAATACGGTCAGGATGAAAATACTCGACGCAAAATTTAAAAAAAACAGCTAAACCTATCCATACTTACTGTACAGTTGCCACAGTTTCGACGTCTGAATAATATATATTTTACAATGTATGAAAATGCGCCTGCAGATCGATTATGTTTTATTGTGATAAATAAATTTTCATACGACACCTGCTTGTTTGCGTGTTGTTTATTTGAATACAGCATTAGATGCACCCAGATGTCCAGATGTTGAAGTTTGCCGTGGGTATTATTATTAAAATGGAAACGGACAAAATGGAGAAGAAATATTGACGACAATCCGTGAATTTTAAAAAATTGGAGTTGTCTGTCTTTTACTAATATTTTGCCAAAGAAAACAAACTAAATTTGTCAGTGTTGTTAGAACGAATTGCCGTATATTTTTTGTCGCAGATATCTGTTTTTAGATTATTTTCTGCGTTGATATCGCAGTTTAAAAGTCTGCTTATGTAAAATTTCATATAATATCCCGAAAACAATGCATGCACCTGATACATAACACCCACAATTTATTTTAAAGACCTCAATAGGTAAGTGCTATATCAGCTGCTCAGTGAGGAATTGAAAATCTGTAAATACTTATTGTTATTCTATCGTTTATGGTTAGAAATAGTAGAGACTCTGAATCTCTTTGTTGAAATAAACAACGTCTTACGTGAAATCGAAAGTCATTAAATATAAATAATACTAGATGGGGTTTTTTTTTTATAAATTGCATAGAATTCAACAGGGACATTAAGCCAGGATTAACAGAACTGAGAGATTCAATGGAATAAGCACCCTAGAGAAATATCAAAGCGAAATTCATATCCATGTTTGAAAAATTCTTGATACCCATGCAAAACATAATAGGCTTTGATGGCCTGAATTTCACCCACATATTGTATTTCTAAAAACTTCAAATATTGCTTGTAAAATCCATTGTAATCATAAAAATTATGATATCTGAAGGGGTCGCAATAACGAAATCGTTATTCACTTTATTTTTAATTATATAAATATCACTTGACAAATTTATCAAAATATTTTCAACCAGAAGGCGGGATCATCAATACAACTAGTGAACAAAGTTTACTTAGAACTCCTGGAGTCGAGATTAATACAAGTTTTTACTGCGATTTAGCTGAACCTTTAACTTTTAACTACTACCATTACTTGGGAAATCATGGAAATGAAATGAAAGATATATAGATTTTCAGATTATCAAAGTAAAAAGACAGTTATCGTTTTGTTCTGCCGTCAGAATGAGTCACTTGTTCCAATGTCTCCTGCACAAAAAGGTCCCAAGTTGTGCGAGCCCGTCAGCAGGTCGGTACGTTTGAACTTTTCTGACCGATATTCTTGATTGAATTGAATTAAATTATTATATCATGAAAAGTGATGGAATGGAATTATGGTTAACTTTTACGTTTTTTTATGCAGGAATCTTTTATATAAGGTTAAATTACGTGTATTAAACTTTGCGCAAGACATGTTAGGTAAATACAAATATATACACATGTGTCTTATGAAGATGGAATACAAGAATAGAATTAACTTAACATTTTGGTCATATACCGCCGTGACTTATTTGATTTGAAGAAATAGTGTCTTGTTTTTGTAACTGTAGATGTAATGATGTAGCTTCTTTAACTGTTAAACAAGTTACAGTGTAGTCACAGCTACGTTGTGCTATTTATAACTTTGAAAAATTGTTAACTCCAAAATACACCCAATATTAGTACATGTATGTCCTAAAAATTAGTGTCAGCATCAATACATTAATTATTTTGAGCAAAAACAAACTAGGTAATAAATTAGTTTTATTTTGGAAACAATAATCACAAATGGCTTTATACTCAATAATTCGGAAATTTGGCAAACAAGTAAACATCTCAAACATTTGACGAGTGTGAAGTTAGCAGTGGGTTTAAACTTCAAATTACAAAAATTCAAATCAAATATAAACATTGTAGAGAAAGTTGTTTTCATTCCTTTAAATATTTTTGTTATTTCGGTAAGGGGGTACTAGTCATGTCAAAGAACTAATATTCAAAAGATAATATTTTTACTTAACGCTCTGTTTGTCAGAGGACCAAGTAGTCAAAAACAGTGCTAAACAGCCAACGGTATAATTCTGCTTTGCACCTTTCCATTTGGACTAAAGCAAAGATGTCAATACTATCATACACAAAACGATTTCACCACTCCTGTCGATGTTTTGTTAACAGTGTCACACTCAACAATAGATGAATGCACTTAGATTAAAGACAGTCACTTTTTGTACATTTGAAAGAAATAGTCTGATTAAAAAATAAAATTAAAGCTGCACTATACGCTGGTCATACTCTGCTTTTATTTTGTTAAATTTGATATGCGATTTGTCACAACAACCCCAATCATTACAGACTAATTTGCAGTTCCAGCATACAATTCATCGTATGTTGTTAAAACAGCAACTTCTCTTTGAGCGTGTACTTTCATTGATCGTTCGTAGTGTACATAATAATTATTTGTTCTTCAAAAATAAGTACGACTATCTAACCAATATTGTATATTTTTTTCGTTTTTTGATGAATTTTATCAGCTGTTTTTATAGCAAGTTTGTTTTAGTTATGTAGGTCGACAAAGGTCTCTGATTAATCTAAAACCTGTACTTTTGCCAAGAATTATGTTTGATTTCATCACCCAATCGAGATTCGTCTATCATTTTCAATCCATTTTATCCAACCAAAATGCATTTCCTGTTGATGGTTATTGTGATAACGACAATAACGTTATTTTCAGTGTTTTATTCGTAGATGTTAAGTACAGTGAAGTCCTGCCAACGTCAGTAATTCATTTTACTATGTTGGGTCATGTTGCAATCATTTGTTCTCGGACAAATTGTATTTGCGCAAGAATATAAATACTGTTTCCGTGCGGCTTAAAGAAGGTACTCCTTAGCATATTTGCGTTTATTGTGCTGACCCAGTATATTAATAAGGTAGTAGGCACTTAAATTTAGTCCATCTGAAAGATACATTTATGTATTTCCGGCTAGTTCCCACATGTTTGTTATAAATCAAACGTACCACATAAAGGAACAACCTAACATCCTCATAGTGGACACTCCCACTAGTATATAAGCAGCTGCAATCTTGGTAACTGTCATTTGTATTGTGGCCATTGTGAAGAGATCTCACAAAGCAAGGAGCAACAAATCCCTGTGTCTGGATAACTGCCCCGCTGGACAATTGCCCAGGCCACGAGAATTGCCATCCCCCTTAGGACCACTGCCCCCTAAGACAATTGTCCCAATCTATTTGTCATGTGTTTAGTATATTCAATGCAATTTTAAGACTAAAAGTCTGCAAGAATTAAAAAAAGACGATAATTGTTTTGTTTATATTAATGGCAGACAGCAGCAAGACAGACACAAAAATTACTGAGATAACCAGTGACATCCACTATATCAAAATCACTGTATATTTGTTTACCACACAGTGCCTATTGCGCTGTGTTTGATGGCTGTTTTAATTTGTAGTTACTGTAGTTACCCGGGAGCATGGTCTGGAGAATTAGTGTGTGTATTCAGTATGCCAAGTAGGTCATTTTCCCTTACTTAGCTGAGCCTTTGAAGACTTCTTTCTGACTCTAAGAGTTCCACTGTTGAATTATTGATTAAAACTTAGATACATGTGTATTTATGCCTACTATAAGAATTCTTAGCTTGAATTAAGCTTGTTATAAATATACTCAACTTAATTTTCTTCAATTGAAGATATTATTAAGGAGTGGCCTATGAGCTTGCATACAGTTTTAATTTAATTGTTATATTAATTATAATTACCTCTAAAAATAATTAATTTAAAATAAAATTTAAATTAATACCCAAACTATTTAATTTTTACATAATCGAAGAAAAAAGTAATTAAAATATTTATATTCATTAAAAATTATCCAAGAAAATGACATAATTACATCCTTGGGCGAGGCAATTGTCCTGCTCCCGCTAGGAATATCAATAGCAACATCTAGCATAACGTTTGAGTTGTGTAATATAAACGCCATACGCAGAATCTGATTAAATATTTTTATCAATGAGCTGAAAGTTGACAATTTGGAAAGTTGAAGTCATCAAGTTTGTCATAGAGATAAGTTTGAAGTTTTCAAATGATTATACTCTGAGAAATTGACATTACAATTGCGAAAAAATAATATTGTGCTATGTTTTTAATATCCAGATATGGGTTTGCTTAGGGAAGAGATAATATGTTGCACATTTGTGTTTAATATGCAGACATGATGTTTACTGCCACTATTATATGAATGTTTTTCGCAGAGTTCGTAATGTATATTCACTTACCGGAGTTGAATTTACCTAGATTGACTGCCAGTGGCATGTATAACAGAGTGTTGCAACAGTCAGGACTGCTTACTCTTCTAGACAATGAGCTTACTCTAATTTTCTTGAGAGTTCTTGTAGCTGGCGTTTGTTTCTGTGTTGTTTTTTTCTGTGTGTTCCATGGTTTTGTTTTGATACTTCGTGGTTTGATTGACCGTTAGGCGTTTCTTCGCTTTTGTTATTCCAATACGATACTATACCACTTGCCAAAATGTAATTAATTTCATGACCAACTTTAGTTTGTAGTCATATGTTATTGGCATTAAGTAGTCAGTGATCTAACATTTATGGGTAACTTTCCCATAATAATGAAGTTTTTACATATCCCCAGCGCTGAATGGACGTACAATAGCAACCAATAAAAAAAATTAACCTCTTCATGGCACGAATAGCTACAATCTTATGCTTTCAATGCTAATACTTCACTGGTAATTCAATTTTAGTTTTATAAATACCTCAAAATAACAAGAAGTATATAAGTCATTAGTCAAAATGTAAATAATTTATTAGTTATTAGGGCTTATCTTAACTACTTGATCTGCTAGAATGTTACTATCGATGAACGCTGGGACTAGTATATATAGGTTCCTGATAAACGGAAAATTGACATTTGGAAAGTTAAAGTCATCACGTTTGTCGTAGAGTCTAGTTTGTTGTTTTCCCGAGTCTATTTCTAGAAGTAGGTCTACGTAATAGGCCGACATTAGAGATCAAAATAATCACCAAATTTAGCAATGTTAAGGGACTAACCATCGTCAATATAGAGGAATGTGAAAATAAAGGTTTGGGCTAGTGTCTTTTCTTTTTTCTTCACCAGACCTTCTAGGAATTTAGCCTTTAGAGGAGCATAATTAGTAATCATTGGAGTCTGTTAAAACATGTCCTCCAAACATGAGCAATATGTTGTTTATAAGATAATCTTATATTTGACAGATTTGGTCTTCGGTTCATCGATTACTATAACTTTCTGCACTAAACTGAAAAATATTGCTCCTGTTGGTTCGCCGGTTTCTTTGTAATTTTTCTTACGAATGGAAAAAAGTTCTACGTCGAAAATAAAATCAGCATGAAACTTAAAATTTGAATCACTAATCTCTGTTTTATGAATAGTTTGATTAATCTTTCTCTCTTCCCGTTAACCTCGTTATTGCAGGTCAACGTATACAGCAATTCGTAAATTTACACGAATTCGTAAATAGATAAATGAAATTCAAGACTGCTGAACATTTGTATGAGCCTTTTGATGGAGTGGGCATAACAGAGGAAGACTACTAAGGCTTTCTTGTCGTTTTGAGAAATTGGCGATGCTGATATTTGGTAAATAATATTGTTTAATGGGCCAACATCTTACCGTCAAATGTTTTAGAAATTTCACATTATCCTCGAGAAATAATAACATATAAATACTATTTTTACCTCGTCGACATTTAATTTAATAAAGAACAGACTAAATATACAGTGAAGTTTTTTACTATTTCACAATAGTGCTTTTAACAAGAACATAAATGGTTCCTTACTAGGCCTAGGAGAAAAATTAAAATGACAAGTATATACTTTAAACTGAAACGAAACAAAGTGTTTAGCTTTCGTTTTATGTTTATACAGTTGTTCAATATTCATACAAATTTACAGCGTTATTTCTTTCTCTCCTCACAAGGGTTACTAAAATGTTTGAAAAACTGATTGAAATAAAAATGACAGAAATACGAAATGACCTCTCAAATAATCAGCAAGTCGCCTTCCACACAACTACGTAGTCTAATTGCTTCATTTAATTTCAAGAAGTCATTTTCCACCACGTTGAACGTAACATATATTTTGTTTTGCTGAATGGCACAAAATCTGATCCGGTTTCACACAATGGTCTTTGGATTAAGCTTATTGAATATGGAGCGACTGGAAAACTGTGGTTACCATTTGAAAACACCCCGTATGTATTCCGCTTTACATGGAGCAGTCGTATCAAATGTTTCACTTTCTAAGTAGTTTTAAAAATCAGATGCTGGTGTTTGTTTAATGTGAAAGCTAGTTCACTTGTTCAGGCTGATGACAAGTAGTTTTTCACTACTACATGTGTATGAAGTAATTGTCCAATAACAATGAGAGAGAGCTATATTTTCAAATGAGCGTTTTAATTCTATACATCTAAAAGCATATTAGAACATTTTGACATCATCGCAACATTATAACTGTAGTATTGTATGATACTGGAATCAACCTCGTTTAGTCTGCAAGACATGACGGAATCAACTTTGATTTGTGATTGAAATCTATTAACAGAACGTTAAAAGATTGTCAGTCGTTACGAATAGTAACCCCATCAACAATCCAAAGCGTTAATTATGCGACCATTGACTCATTTATTTGTGGTAAAATAATAAAAAACAGATATTTTACTCTAAGGCATTATACAGTAGCAAACTGTGAGGTAGACTAACAACAACTGAATGTCTAATGCTAAAAAGATCTCAACACTACAATTGATAGGTAATACAAAGACTAGCTAAACTTACAAGAAGTGACAAGTGTGCGTCACTTTTGGGTTAGTTTCGGGTTAATAATTTTTTTAATTTTTGGTTTTTGCTTTGTGTTGTATTTGTTTGTCTAAATCCGGATTTGTAATCTCTCCGTGTCTGTAAGCTCTTGTTATTTGATAGATTTCCCAGCTATTTTTTTCAATTATGAACTACTTTTCTTTGCTTGCTTTGTAACCTTAAAGACAACACTGTTTCATTCCAAATCCTTCGTTATTGACTAATAAAATTCAAAAACGGTCAAATAGTGGCATAGGATTTATGCCAGACAGCTATGCAATTGCATGGATATATAATCTTAGTCATTGAGTGTCAATATAAATAAATAACATCAACCAGTCATAAAATATTGATCTTAAAGTTTCTCACTCCAACTGAACTTCAAACTATTATACACTGCTCCAACCTCAATGACTTAGGCCATACGTTGGTCAATTTGCGTCTATAATTTAAACAAAAACACCGTCATTTGTATCGATGCATAATTTTCTAGACTTGTATATTATTTTTTGTTTATGCTGTATCGTCATGTTTGTCGATCCGATACTCAATAAGTGTACTGGTTGGTAGATTTTTTAGACCATTTATATAATATTTTTAACTACCTGTATTGTGTAATTACACGATCCCAGTGGATTTATATTATTCCATCTCCCAATGTAGAATATTAAAGTAAAACGCTACTGATGAGTCTTGAATAGACGAAACGCGCGTCTGGTGTAATGAATTTGTCACCTTGATAATTTTGATAACTTGAGTGACAGCTCGTCCGACGGTGGCGGATGGTTGGGGCAGTGTATGAAAGTTTGAAGTTCAGTTGGAGTGAGAAACTTCAAGATCAATATTTTATGACTTGTTGATGTTATTTATTTATATTGACACTCAATGACTAAGGTCATTCCGTAAGTCTGTCTGCGTCTATAATTTTGATAAAAACGCCGTCATTTGTATCGTTGCGTAATCTTCTAGACTTATTATTTTTTGTTTATGCTGTATCGTCATATTTGTCGATCCGATACATAACAAGTGTACTGGTTGGTAAATTTTTATACTATGTATATGCCCTTTATAATCCTAGTCTTCGTAGGCAAGGTCATGATGGAATATCCATCTGTTGTCTTGTACAAACTGCAACAAGTGACTCACATAAAGGGAGAAACAATTTTTTTGATTCCGGTTTTATGTTATCCTTTCGCGGAAATATGAAAACAGACGACATTCGGTATATGTTTGGTGGTCCAGTAGTTTTGACTTAAATCCGATTGCTTTTAGTGCCTTCTTGGAAAACGTGTCAGAATATCACTTTGTGTGTTGTGTTTTGTCATGTGAAACTGGTTTCACGTAATGCAGAAGAACAATACAGTAACAGTAACAATTTAGTCTAAAATGCGTTAAGTTATGCATAACTCTTTCAAAAGGTTGTTTAACGTGTAATTAATTTCAATGTACATGTTTGGTTTTAATCAACGGATAAATTCGATTGAAATGTATTTTTTGTAAACCTCCCGTTGCTGGTTGCTATTAATACTTGAGAACACCATATTTAAGGTTCTCTTTTTCAAATATTGCACGTATTATTTGTGATGTTTTTGTAGCATAATGTTGCCTGTTAACCTCATGTATTCCTCAACAGGACGCAAATAGATGTCACCGTTCGACTAACTTTTTGTAAAGGATTTTGTAAAGACGCGTGTGCTCTACTGTTGTTTATCTTTCATTTTATTATTGTCATTAATAAGTCAGTGTGTTGAAATTTTTCTTGTAAACAAATGACACAAAATTTTTTAAACTGAAGTGAAACCGAAGTGTTCTATTTTCAATTAAAAATTATACAGTAGTGTGTATATCGAGATAATTCTATATATGTATGTGGCTGACATCTAAATGCTTGTTATATATTGCAAGGAGGGCTTGTAAACTAAGGATGTAAGAGCATGTATCCAATCTCATCTTCCTCTGGTTTAATGTAAAATAAAATATGTTTATTATTGCAATTCTTGTGACTTTTCACTTAAATATGCTATTCTTTGCATGAAAAACGTTTTACAGTAACTAGATCTAGACTAATTTATTCGAAACTGAAAATTCTTTAAAACGTTTTCAAAACGCAAAAAGTTTCACCTAATGGTCCTTAATTTTAAAGTTAATTATAAGAAAACTGAAAACTTAGAATGGTTTGTACATATATGCAGAAAAAAAACTTCATGAAAACAAAATAAACTTTATTTATGACAGAACAAAGGTTACATCTCGCTAGTTTTACATAAATAATAAACAAGCACAAATGATTTGTTAACATTTTATCTTTCAGAAATGCACTGATTACTGCTTTGAGTTGGTTTTAATTCCAAAACACATAAAACCGGTGTTATATAATATTGAAATATGTTTTAAGCATTTTTAAAGAAGAAACAGGTCTGAGACAATACATTGATTATTGGACTCTAAATATTGCTATTTTATAGAACCTGCTTTTAAGAAAGTATTGTTATTAATTTTTTATATTCTATTAAAAAAAGAAATGCAAAAAAAAGATACTAAGCAAATATATATATTTATTAATTCCAACTGTATCACAAAGAGTTTTTCAATACCTATCGTGCCCAAAAACAAACCAACATGTTTTGTTATTGTGAATTATTGTATAACTTGATGACTTCAGTATTTTATATTGTTTGTAGAATTTCGTAAGTATTGTTATCGAATATTTTAAAAAAGAGTCTTATAAAATATTAAAAATATAGTTTACGTCGTAAGCGGCATAAAAACATGTAATATCACAATAACAAAACGTTCTCCGACTATATTACTTTAAGCAATAAAAGTGTGACGGCCATTAAAAGAAGTTATGAGATTTTATCTACAATTTCCAGCAATCCTAAATGATTAAAGGGATAACGCTTCATTGATATAAATTAATTACAGATCTACACATTAAACAATAATCCTAGTTAGCATTCTTTGCAGCACAGAGTTAAATCCACTTGGAATACTAAATTTGACTATCGATATATCTTTTGCGGGTCTATTTCGTATCAGTAACTCTAGAGAATGCCAAAATCCATATTGGACGTCATTCTGCTCTTAGCACCGTGGTAAATGTCGTCAAGAATTTCATAAAATTACATAAAATAAATACATTTTGAAAGTAAAGATGTTTAAACCTTTTATAACACTTATAAGAATCTTATATTTAGTATATCATCTATAAATTTACCGTGTATTAAGTTACCAATCCTCATCACAACCTACTCTGAAAGACTCTCAAAGTAATTTTTAAGGGTTAATTATCAAAATAAGGCTTGCAGCAACAATTACGTGATAAGGTAAAGACAGATTGTCAAGGCTTTTTATTGTCCAAATTTACTAAATATTTAAAGTTAATCGTACAGATTATTCATTACAAGACGAGTTTTTGTAAATGTAAACGAGAAGAACATTCGTTAACACTGAATGCCATTTCACATTTAAACTAAACAATAGGTCAAAGGGGTATTTTCTAAAAACACATTTAGAAGTCTTACAGAGCCCAAAACATTTCATCACAAATAAACATATATATATATATATAGTTCTTTTGAGAATATAATGAATACATTTGTAAAATCTGTAAATCAACAATAATATTTGGCACTACTTATATGGAATGTGAAATTTTGAAATTAAATACGTGAGTGCCAACGTTTTTAAATGATTCTCTAGACGATGTTAAAATATATATTATTTAAGAATATAGCAGATTGTTAAACAAAATAAAAGTTTTAGATAGTTTTTAATCCTCTTTGTTACAAAATATTCAATTTCTTCTACAGATCCTTCTTGGACGACATCTAGTGTCGATGACGCTGTCACCACGTCATACTTGGAGGCCTCCATCAAGCAGCTTGTTAAGCATGAATTGAACGTCCTGCCATTCTCCTTGAGGCATTCCCATTTTCAACAGTGGTCGTTCATCTCCATATTTTACTGCATTGAAAGCTTCACGAAGATTTTCATCGGATGTCTGATCTACTCCAACCCTCAGTTTCACTTCGTCCAAGTTAGATGATACTGAAATAATCCAAATATTAGTCTATTAAAACAATTACCGCTTTTTTGGTTTTATTATTGTTCATTATCTGTTTCTAGCATTTCTAAAGGCATTGATTGCTCTTGACATATTTGTTGGATGTTACACATAATTTTGGTCCAAATAGGTAACGAAGACACAATAAAGATACTTCTATTATATAAATCAAATATGTCAAAAGATACAGACGTATTTGTTGTTAGACCCCACTTCTGTCTTACTTTACGATTATCGATTTCCATGCACAAATACTGCAAATTGTCAACAAAAATATTTAACCTTTATGGGTTGTTTAACTCTAACAAAACTGAGTTGAAGTTGCACCTATAAAATATTGTTAAATTCTCGAATATGAACATGATGTAAATTGCCATAATGATATCTACTCTGTTATATGAGTATTAGTATAAACTACAAACACAGCATACGAGTATTTGTATTGTTTTAAGGGCATGATATACACAAATTATCATAACAATAAGCATAAATCTTAATGAAATTAGTCCTTTACAATATTTTGATAGTGCTACGAACTTTATATTAATAATACTGTGTAGGCCAAACCAACGAACTACACGTTAAACATTTTACCAATCCAATAACTCGTGTTTTAATATCATATTTCTGTTATTTACATAAGAAGATGTGTTATAATAAAATAAACAAAACAAATAGAATTTCACATTGAACTCGGCGAAATTAAAAACTTGGCTGATGTACGAGACAGCTGCTTCCTATTGCAGACAGGTTTTAGTAAAGAAATACGATTGTTTTACGTGCCTAACGAATTGTCTATATTCATATGTCTGTTTTCATTTGAAAATTAGTCCAAACTGTCGGCCTTTATACATGTATTTTAACAACCTTCAAATTGTAACTGAAGGATACACAAGGTTTACATTGACTTTTGAATAAAAACAACTAAAAGGCACTATTACGCAAAAAATTTCGATTAAGGTCAAATTTGCATTAATTACACTTGACACATTTACAGTTCAATCGTTTCTATCAGACAGTTTCAATAAATGTTGTTGTTTTACTTACGAACCAAACTGTTGGCTACTAACTCAGGACTCGCTCCATTAAATAAAGCCGGGATTATCCAATGTTCGTTTTTGATAAGAAAATCTTCCAAGTCATCCACTGATGGTCTGTTTTCTAATAAAATATAATATTGCAAACAAAGCCAAATCATTATTCATTTCGACTATTGCATATGTGGACATTAGTTTTCTTTTAAAAAATACTATATAAGCACAAAACAATTTGTACATTTGATTGGTTTTCAATCGGGTACCACAATATAACAATACTAAAGGAAAAGAGTGATTTATCTACTTACAAATATTTTAAAGATAGATTTGGGTTTTTGACAGACTTATTAAAAAGACATACTTGCGTTACATAAAGCTGGACTTTCATCGAAGCCATCAGGACATTGAGGGATACTATCACACACTTGTCCCACAGCTATACATGTTGGCGAAGATTTACATAAGAATGGTTTGTCTTCTTCACAAGGATTACCTAAATGACAAAAATAAAAACACATAAAAAACATTTTTAACAAAGACCTGAATACACCACCAAAACCCCAAATGGACCAATGTGTTCAGAGCTAACTTTGAACTGTTTTTCAAGATCTTTGTTGTTACATACGGAGAACGTTTAAAGAACTATTAAAGAACTCATTTAGAAAATATGACAAGCTATCATGAAATTCAATCGTTAATGTAAAAACCACTCTACAGTGATTTTATTAACTGTTTTCATTGGTAGAACCACAAAGCCATATATATTTTTAAGAAAAAATAATCGAATTCAACGGATAATAAATTAAGGACAGAAAAAACCATGGTTAAACAAAAAAAGGGGACAACAAAAAAAGCTGCGAATCAACACAAAACCAAATACTGAGTCAAACGAACCCCAATAAAACGGAGTGGGGGGAGGATGAGTCCAGTTGCTCCGGAAGGGTATACAATTCCTTCTTACCAGTGTGATGCTTGTCTGTTCACCAACTCAGTCTTTTGAAATTATTCTGATAAGAAAGTATCTTAGCCGTTCGGAACTGCTACGTAAGTAGTCATGAAACGAATATTTTGACGTAGGTGTTATAGTGTAGAGCGTGATAAAATCAACTGGGGTTACGGACGTTAATCTTTATTGGTAGCATATCTAAATGTGAATTAACTGAACATTCAAACTATGTACTTTAAAAAAATTATTTAATTAGTCTAAACAAATAAATAGACCAACAGGGATTTTGACTGTTCAGCGACAGCAAAAAAACCGGATAGTTTTGTTATAATTCCCTTTGATGAATGTGGATTAATTTTAACATAAATTTTCCAGTTTTATGAGACATTCTATCCTTGTATAGCGGATTAGACGCATCCGGTGAAGATTTAAGAAAAATATAATTAGGTTTTGAGCTAATCGACTTAAATTTTTTCACACATAACGAAAGTATTGGATTTCTTAAAAAAAAAGCATTAAAAGAATTGATTGAACTTTGCGTTACTAAAACGAATAACAAAGCTAGACAAATATCTGGCAATAGATTTAGACAAATCATATTTTGTAAACGACAACTTTAACTTTCACGAAAAGTTCTATGTTATTGAAATCATCAAAATATTTTACTTTCTCTATACGTACGATGCGGATTTTATACAAGGGCTTCTTAAAACAAGGTTTAAACGTCAGTTTACGGTATGCTATATAGATAACGTGCTTCATCGAATAAGTAAAATAGATTTACTATGTTGATTGCATCGACCATATTGGGCACAATTTTTGGTGGCAAGATTGCGGCAACAAATGCTTATAGAGTATACAGGTCTCAATTGATGAGGTGCTCAAAAACCTGTATTTTCTATCCGTTTTTACTAGATAGGTGTTGTCCGATGACGGAAACTAGGGGTTCACAATGGAAAAATTGAAGTCATCACTTTGAAAAGTTTACGGTTGAGATCTTGACTGGGTTGACTTTAAGAAATATTTATGTCACAAACAACCACTAATTTGTTTTATTTATCGTGACCTCTTTACTTCTTTCTTTTGCATTATGAATTCCCCTGGATATGGCTAATTTTCAAATTGTAATAGGAGTAATACGACGTGGAACAGGAGTTGCTTATAATTTCAGAGCACCTAATCTCACCCTTGGTTTGAAGTGGGAATAGTGTTACTTAATTATTTTATTGTGTTATGTGTCTGTGTGTTGTTGTCCTTTTTATTTAACTGTGGTTTTGTCTGTCCTTGACGTGTCGTTTTTTGAATACCACTCGGTATCTTCGATATTTTTTATTAATGTTTTTCCGTCCTTAATTGAAACTGTGTTGGAAAATGTACAACAAATAAAAATTTACCAGAGGATCATGTTTTAAGGGATTTACTTTGTTCACTTATTAATGCTAATTAGTAATTTTGTGAATTTTAGCTTGTCCCGATAAATAAGAATACAAGAATCTGTTGAGAATGGAAACGAGAAGTATCAGGGCAAAACAGTTAGCGTATAATATAACATGCATATTGGTGTCGACTATTTCTGAAATTTGTGTTGTATGTCAATAGCGTATTATACAAGTCATGATCGTAGTCATTTAGTAATGTGTCCGATTTTATGATCATATGTGTACAATATGTATTTGGACACTCGTAAGACTCAACGACAGAAAGGAAATTAGATTTTGGCAACACAAACACAAAAGGCGGTCTCGTTAAATTCTGGAGACATTTTACACCTACAAAGTTGGACGACACATTACACAATAATAATTTGTTCCCATGCATTTGCTTCATTTTTTAATATGTTCAGTGCAAATATTTTTAATCACTTTATACCTCAATTGACAAGATTACATGAAGCACAACCTTGCGTAAAAAGCAATAAAAAGCTATCTGAGTGAAAATATGTGTCCATAAAAAGGTATTTAATATTCAGAACAGGATGGAATTAAAGTGTATTACTGAGCAGATAGTTTTGATAAAATCAAGGATAACTGGGCACTTTATACAAAAACTGCTGTTACTACCAATTAGATGTCTGGAAGGCGACGACGTGTCACTCTTACCAGTTTAATCGTTAGATACAATGGGAGGAAAGTTGGAATTGGTTTATCTTTAATAAAACTGTGACAAATAGCAGAAAGATTACAAATCATTTATTATTCACCTGTTGATTAAGGCAGAATTTAAGAGGCTGTTTTCCCAGAGGAATAAGCAGTAATTCCAGCTAACATATTACTTAGAAGAATACCATATACGCAAATTAAGTTTCACTGTGTATTTTAATCTGGCCATCCGTTACTTCACTCTGGAGACACGTACAATAGGAATTGAATGTTAGCACTTTATCAGCAGTAGCATGGTTAAAAATGTTTAAGAGACATATTCAACCAAAAATGCTAAAAATGCTCCGGAGAAGCAGTTATGGTATCACATTGCGCTTGACAAAACATATTAGACTTTAAACAAAGAAGCCGAATGTCGAGTCCTGGTGCAGACACACATAAACAACACGAAACTTAAAAACATAGTTGCCGGAACCCAATAAAATCATGTGTGCATTTATGTGCTCTAGAGGTGTAAGAAGTGCTGCCTCTAATAAGACATCCGTTGAGTTACTCATGGTAATGTCTACGGAAATTGAATATTGATTGAGTATGGATTGGAAATATATTGTATTGTATACATGCAAGTTTTAGAATCTGAACAAACTAAGACATATTTCAAACAACAAAATACGACGGAAACAAATTAAAAATTTAGTAATCGGGTGATATTTCAAAAACATTTTAATTCTAAAATTGAGACTAATGTGTAAAATTTAAGTATTAATTTCGAAAACAGTGGAGTATAATTGAATAATTTAAAATGTAATAAGAGAAATAATACGGAAAATTTACTTCCCATCTGCTGACTTCAGATTAAAATGATTGGGTGATTGATTGATTGATGTTTGCTTTACATCCAGCAAGCAGTGTTTTAGCTATATACAGGATGAAAACATGTTAAAAATAATTAATCAATGGTAAAAGGGGTTGCGATGGAACATGGGGAACACAAATTTTGACTTCCATTGGAAAAGTAAGGAGTATTGGGTAGGGGCTACAATGAGTCTATTCTATTTCGAAATCTACAAAGTGGTCATTATCGTGAAAGGAGCGTAAAATTCTTTAAATACGTAACTAAATACGGTCCGCGACCGGTCTTTCCGTATTTTAACCTGACAACCCCCCAACAAGAGTGTCTCTCCTATCCACCACCTGGGGACGCGCTAAGCAGCTCTGAGGGCCGACCACTGTGAACCCTCAAAGTATTGTCCCAGCACAATGTAATGAAATAATGTATATAAATGAAGTAAAAATCTCACCTGAAAATTGATAATTTCGTTTTTCTATGTATGGCCGTCGGATCTGTCGTAATCGGGAAAAGTCAACTTTCATTCCATAAACACACGCACATAAAAGTCCCAATAAATACAAAATTATTTCCTGACGTCCCAAACAGTACATCTGCAAACAAAACAAGCTTTATTTAAGTGATCTTGGTGGATACAATCACAATCTATAGTACATATAGTATAGTACACTGTTGTTTAACTGTTTTTTGTCTTGTAAGAAAACACAAACTTTTTTTTTTAAAAAGGCAATACAGATTTTTTTAAATCGCCAATTGAAGGGAAGTCTTTTTAAACGCCAGTTTAAAAATAAAAATTGTTTATAAAATTTTATATATTTCTGATACTTTATTAATCATTTAAAAACGGATAATATGATAAAATGACTCACGACTTCTGATTATAAACAGCAAAATGAATTTATAACAAGTCTCATGAGACTACCGTTAAAGTAACGTAACTTGGTATATTCGTACATGGTGTAAGCATTGCCATATGCCTTTTTGTAACAACCATATAAAAAGCAAGGCAATTTATAGCCTCAAGTTTACTGTACGTGGCGTTACATACCAATTCACTTGAATCCACCATTAACAAACCACAAATCTATTGAGAGAACACCAAACCAACTAAAATTATTAATGATAGATACTTAAGCACAAAATATAGGGTTCAAAACGTTGACTCTAAACCGAGCCTAAATGCGATCTTGGTAATAAAAAGTATGGTAAGGGGGGTATGTTATAGGGAATTTTGCCTATTGTAGCCGCTACAATGCAACTACGGCTTTTCAGCTACAAAATGGTATTCGAAGTGCACGTAGTGTCACTCTTATAACACTTCATTCACCATGGAACATGGCGAAGGTTACTTTATTATCCCCAGAACATAAGTAAAATTGGAATGAATCTCCATTC
This sequence comes from Limnoperna fortunei, assembly GCA_944474755.1. Lineage (NCBI taxonomy): Eukaryota > Metazoa > Mollusca > Bivalvia > Mytilida > Modiolidae > Limnoperna > Limnoperna fortunei. The sequence continues at coordinate 41,290,275 of OX104113.1, forward strand.
GGATGTACACAAATTCCTGATTTCAAGCATTTGTATGTGATGTTGACAAGAAAAACGACAGATTACACACAACTGTATTTTTTATAGCCTTATAGAAGCCTACATGATAACCATTTTTATGATGACAAATTATAGATGTCAGTTATCTATATTATCATGCATAAATCCTATTGAAAATCATTTATTATTGCATATTAGACCTTAGGGTAATTGGACACGAGGGTAATCATATGAAATTCTATAGCAAAAATATCAGATTTACTTTCCTCAGTGAATGAATATTTGGGAACCATGATTACGTAATAGCAAACATTATATTATAAAATCTCATTTAATAAAGCTTAGGGATGGGACCGAGAACTATGTTTTGACTTTTAATAGTTAGCAAATTGAAGTTCATGCCATTTCAGTTTATTTTTTACAGTAGAAGATTATGACGATTCAATGCAATAATCGGCATTATTCACAAATTATCGTCAACGTCATAAGCTGTGATCCACGAAACTATTGTGACAAGATTAAACAATAATTATTAACCTTAATTTTTTTGCAATTTTAAGACACTATACAATATAGTTGTGATATATCCGATTTAAAATACAATTAGCAGTTTCATTTCTTGCTTCGTTTCTGCTTGCAAAATGGAATCTAGATACAGGATGTGCAATTATTGCACAAATTCATTTCATTTATTTAGAAGACTGCAATACAACATCGTAATTCTCTTAATTTTATTTTGTCACACCGAATGCAGTTTATATCTTGCAGGTAATATTTTATGAACAATTTCACTCAACGAAGATCGAATTTAATCAACATAAAACAGTCCAACGTGCGTTGTAAGTTATGCTGTTCTGGGTTGATGGATTTTCGAAAACACGACAAACCACTGAAACTTTTCCTTTCAACTACCAAGTTGATTAAAAACTTTCACTCTGTAGAGAGTGGAGTTATTTTAGATTGAATTTTATGGGTTTTTTAATGTTTTTTTGTACAGTTAAATATAGAGTTTTAATGCTTAAAGAGAGAGAAATACTTTTCGTGCGTTGTTTACTGGTTTTTAGTATTTAAATGTTCTCTTCGATAACAAAACAAAGTTAAAAATTAATTCACTTCATTCTATAAATATCGTACAAATAAATGACCTCAGATAAAGTAGATATTAAACAAGTATGAGATTTTCAAAATCTGAACAATCTCTCCTTAAATAAGTGCTTTTATAAGAACCCAAGAACCATCAGTATATCTGCTTGAACGGTGACAATCATACACCTCATCTCAAAAGTTGTCTTGTGTAGCAATATATCAGAGATAAACATTTTCTCCATTATTAGTTGTAATTGTCAATGTTTTCGCATTTGTCACCGTTAATATTTGATATTACAAAAATTCCTTAGAGAAAAAATGTGTGAGTTCTAACTTTGTATATGTATACGATATACAAAAGCCAACATTGACAAAAATGTAGCATGCTATATCTTCAGCTGTAACATTGTTAACTCACTACGTTTGATATTATTAAGCACATAATGAGCTTAAAGTTTTCATTCCTTTTTTACTTTTAACTTGTATACTTTAAAATGAAGTCATTCGTTTCCACAATATACACTGATATACCTGAAATGATATTTTCTCTAAATGATAAGGTCATACCTATTAAGGAAAGCCATAAGCATCTTGGAATAACACTATCTCAAGATGCCAAATGGTCTTCCCATATTAATGATATGATTAAAAACGTAACTAAACATCTAAATATGTTGAGAAAGCTAAAATACAGACTAAGTAGAAACAATATGTTTAATCTTTACACCGTTTAGACCACTTTTCAAAATCTGCATCCAAATTTAAATCAGAACTGAGACGCCATTACCAAATCCCTATGATACAGTTCTCTCATATTATTCATACGGACACCGTAAACTTAATATCATTCTTACTCAATTTAGATGCTCAGCCTAAAAACCTAAACGCGGATATCTTTTAAGTAAATATAATAACGAGTTCTGAATGCAGCTGCGGTGCTCCTCTCGAAAATATTAACCACTTTTTTATGGAATGTCCAAAATATACTGCGATTAGAATAACTCTTCTGCAAAGTTTAGGGAAACTAAAGTCACTAATACAAACTGATGTACGTCTGATGACATGCGGAGACGAGCGCCTATCCGAAGAAACATATACAGCAATTTTTAATGAGGTATTTAAATTTATAAAAAGCTCTAAACGTTTCCTCGTATCATAAATCATAAATACTTTGGTAAAATAACACCGAAGTTGGGTCGACAACAACAATACGGGGAAAAAACAATATTTTCTAGACCATACTGTTGTATAAGGCATACATGTGTTTATCTATAATGCGTGTTTGCAGATATCATAGTATTAAGTTCTATAATGACAGACGACAGCATAATCGTTTAATTTCAGCTTTCACGGAAAAAGGAAAACTTTTTCTAGTAGTAGTAATAATTGTCTATTAATTGGTTGATCCTATATTGCCTATCGTTTGCTACATTGTTCTCGACCTAACGGTTGCTGCAATACTGCTCGTCTGATATTAAGCAATCATTTTGTTATTTAGGATTCATTACATTTGATCGCTACGAAGTAATTTTCTATCCTCGTTTGAAACATTGTTATCTTCCTTGCAGCAACCAATTCTGTGTTAAACATCTGGCTATTCAAGAGAAGGATTGTTGATAACAACGAAATAACAGAGATTGCCTTTGTGTAAGCACAATAACAAGGAAACAGACCGAACAACAAGAGCTTACAGTCAAGGGACGATTATAAATCCGGATTTAGACAAAAATAATACAACAAACACCAAAAACACAAAAATAGAAAGTAAGCAACCATTATATAGTATATTTTCTGTATAATTTTTAAAGATCGTTTAAAACACTGTCATTGTTATCTTAGTGGTTTTAATTGTAGATGCTGATGGACATTCAACCTGATACCACGTGACAGCTTTTTGTTCATATATTGTATGCTTCTTGTTATTGACGTCAATGTTGAAATATATGAATACTGTGTCCTATAATAAACAGATTATAAGGTTGCATATCTATTTTATTGCAAGTGAAATAATAACAGTATGCAATGACTTACGGAAATCGTTATTTTCCTTGTACTATTCTATTCTAATTGTTCTCTATATTAAATATTAAATCCAAGTTGTATTCATTGCCCGTTGAGCAATATTTTACAAATCTCTTATTTTCAATTATATATTAAAAGTTATAACTGTAAGTAGCGTCCCTTAGTTTCAATGAATAAAATATTAATCACAGCAGATAAATTTCAATCAACAGTTATAACTGTACAGACAAAGCTAACAATGATAATCAAGAGAATACAATTCTTAATTGTGTCAATCTCGCATATTGCTTTTTTTTCACCAGAGAGTTGTTATTTACAGAGAGCAGAGAAGAAACTAAGTGTTCTCAATATTTAGTTCTTTCAAACTCAATTCGTCAGTTCTGCTACAATAGCCTGACGGACATTTATAGTATTTTTAATAATGCATGGCATTTGGAAAAGGATTCATGGCAGAAAATATTGGTCTCTTAAGATTATTTAACTTCGTCACAAACGAAAACGAATTGACAGTGAAATAAAAAATGTCAGTTTTTGATATGACGTACTTCACTGTAAAATCCTACTGTAGTTGTTATCATGGTGTTGACGTTCGATGTATGATTTTGTCATGTTTTCCGAATATATTTTTTATATATGAATTTGAATAAACACTTATTGACTCCCAGTGCTTTCGTGGTAAACTTATAATAATTGTAATACTACTAATTTAATTTGCTTTGTAAGTTGAAATCTGATTGGCCTATTCAAGTGGATTTTAAATGTTGTTAATCCTTATTGGAACACGTTCACATCTACCGATCTACCGTTTTAGTGTATTCACAGTCGTATAAGTGTGTTCTTGTTACTACACATAGCATAAAGTAGTTTTTATTTTACTTTTAGTTTTGATTTTTATTTATACATGTAATTTATTCGTGAGGAATTACTATTATTTATGAATTAATCATTTAAATATTTAAATAAGTGCACTGCCTTTTATTATTTAAAACTTTTATTTTTATATTGCATTCCTTACAAACAATAACTTTCTTATTTTGAAAACGGACCATCCATAAATAATTGTTCTCAGAAATATGACATGACTCCCATTGGTAGCAGAACAAAAACAAGATTGTATGCAATACCAACTTGATATTTACGATTGCATATTATTAATAAATACAAATTAATACTAGTAAACGTCTTTGACCTTGTGATCATTTTTAGAAAAATATGCGGCTTGCTTTATTAAAAATACGGCAATAAAATATAATGACCTGCAGTTCCCATCAGTTTTATGAAATCCTTTTTTCCAAAGAACAGCATATGAACATTTCCCCTCCGGCTGCTCCTTTTCTTTAACGTAAGTTGTTACAGAGTTCAATGATTTTACATCCAAACTTGTCAATATAACGCATTATTGACATTCATTTCAGAAATCTCATTAGACTGGCCAGCCACTGTGTTGATATAATGTCGGGATATTAAAAGTCCGGCTTGTCTACCGATTATCAATAGTCTTTTAAGAATACAGAACCCTAGACGTTTGACTTTGTGTAAATCGAAATTATATGGTAATAACGTTATTGTCATTCTCTTTCGTGACGTTTTTTGATAGAAAAGAAAACGTTCATTTCTTTCCAGAGCCTCTTTTGCAAACGGAATAACACTACTTATTCACAAAAACGTATCTACACGATCATTGACATAAAGTGACAGAAAACATCACACACGATATGGAATTAAATTATCATGTCTAGTTTCAGACTTGATTACTAAAAAATATGTAGTAAAAAGTACAAGACACCATATCGGCCTTTGTGTATAAAACGAACACTGAATATGTTTGTTCATTTGTCTTCCATATCCGGTCACATTGAAAAAAAAAGTTCTTCCGTTAACAAATTACAAAACCAATGGCAATGTAAATTTATTTCAGAGATTGGTAGTAAGTCAACAGACTTTTTTTTTCAATAAAAAGAGTCTTCTATAGATGCAAAGAACATACATCTCGCTGTTTTTTTATGGTTGAGAAAAACCTATATTGCATTACCTACGACATAAGTACGGTAACTACGAAACACTGCTGCTGTTGTTTGTGGATTGTTTTTTTCTAAATTTTGAGATCTTCATGGGTGCCAACTTATTGCTAATTATGTATTGTTGTCAATATTATTTTCTCGTTTGATGTGGTTTGGTGACGTGCCATTTATATATCATAAAGGTACACGATTGTTATTACTTGCATAAAGATATAACAATTTAACTGATCTAATAATCTAAAGTTTAACCAATAAGCTTCCTTGTTTTACGATTGATTAAGTTTTCTGTTGGGTATGTCCGTCCTGAGAGAATAGCTCAGCTACGGTAATTGTATTAGCTGGCCTTACATCTGAAGTAATTAGTTCTATTAGCCCTACTCAACATTGAATCAGGTGTCGTATAAATCAAGCTTATTGCGGGAAGTTGTTGGAATGTATTCAGAATAACTTAAGCTTAAGACAAATATAACATTAACCCATGAATTCGATAAAAAATATAAAAAAAGATAAAACATTGTTTTAAGACAAAATCATATAAAAGCAGCGAAAGGTGAAAGTCAGTCAACATCATTGTAGATGCGTACTGACTAAAATTGCCACTTGTTTGTAGATAATTATATTTTCTGTTATAAGTGGCTTTGAAAACAAATGGCAATGAAAAGTATAACTTGAACGCAAAATACTGATTTGCTTTGTTTCGTCAAAGGGGTGCCTGTAAAGGGGATATAAAACTACTATCAATCTGACAGTTTTTGAGAATCCTCCCTAAAAGTACACATATGTAAGGAATTTATGAACATTTAAGTAGTATTCTAGCAAAGGGTCAGGCAGTGGGCGGCACATCAAAAATTTTGTTTTTATCTCAGATGCGTTCATTTTGATATAAAAACAAATTCTAACAAGATTTTACATTTGAAAAAGTTTTAATTGCCTAGATAATTTTTGACTGGTTACATAGAGAAAAATTTGGCGTGCAAATTTTCCGGCAATTTTTCACTCTACAATTCAACTAAATTTCAAATGATTATATCTTAAAAAGGCTAAGTAATTTAGAACTTTAATGAATTAGAATGTTGTTATATTAGATAGTTTTATCGAATTCCATGATCAAAAGTTTGCGTTTTTTTTCCTTCGTGTGCCATCACATGTATGCATTTTGCCGGATTCTTACACGGACTGATACTTAAAATGTTATACAATACCGATGTATTAATGTCAAAGACATTATTGTTATTCTGTTTTACAATTACTACGCTTTCCGACTCTTATTCAAATGTTTTAAAGACCGGTCACTTGTTATAATTAATATATACTAGTATTTTTTTTAATCGTGGAAGAAAACTTATACAGGTTAAGATGAGTGGTTATTAATTTGTGTTCTGGGTGCCGTTTCATAAAGCGATTGTTAGCTGAACGTGCACGTTATATCATTTTAATTGCATGGGATAACGAGCACGTTTATTAGCGATCGCTTTATGAAACGGCACCCTGATTATTAGAACTATTGCGCAGCATTGTATAAAATACATGTTTTATGTATTTAGCTAAAAAATTAAATCTTCAGTTGTAATTATACTGAAAATAGCAGTTTTAAAATATCATGAAATTACTATATTTTTATTAAAACGCCATCAATTTGTGTATCTACTCTTAATTCAAATTATTAAATGCGCGTTGGGCAAATTTTTGGAAATAACATTTGCTTGCGTTCTGTATTTTTGTTTGTTTGTTGGTGTAATACGTTTCTAAATATCTGTGTTGTTAGAAATGTCGTTAACCAGCTCGATACGCCACGTAATTGTGCGTGTCTGTTTAAAGCCAGGACTTTTGTAGCCTTAAATTGTACTTGCGTTCTGTTGGTTAGTTGATTGTCAGCATTTTCGAGGTTGTAATGTTACAACTTGTCAGTACTGTTAGGGTCAAATATGGAAGGGAAGGGGAATTGGCCCTTATGAACCAGCATCAACCCCTCCCCCTTATTTCAAAGCTCTGATGGATGCTCTCGTTATTGTTTTGGTGTTTTTCTTGTTTTTGTTTTCTTCTTGTTTTTTGTATTGCTTGTTCTACTTGTTTTTGATTTATTTACTAATATATATTGTCAATATGTAAAAAGGATTCCTTCTATGGACTCAAGCCTCGGCGATAGCGGGATATTTTATGTGCCTTTATAAAGCACCGTTGTAGAATACAATTATCTTCATTCGTATTACATTTTACTACAAAATTCTGTTAGTTAGCATATGGAACTTTTCATCCATGATTTTGATTGATGATTTGGGAAGCTTAATAAATAATGCAAAATGACAATAAGTTAAAATGAAGCTCACGGTAAAGACTGGAGTTCCTAGATAACATCTTTATAACTGCTGCTATAAACTAAACAAGTAACGTCAATGAATAAAATAGCGTAACATTATTTTTGACACAGTATTGTACACAGACACATTCATCCTTAGTTTAAAAGGACTATTAATTTAAGTTACAACAATAAAAGAATGACTAACGTTAAACCATTCAGACACTTGAATGAATAAACAATCAAACATTCTCAAACATACTAGCACAATGACCTCGATTTTTTTCGTTATTTTAGATCACTTACACCCAGTAAATTGATCTAAAATAAGCATGCAAAGCCCTAGAGCACAGAAACACAGATTTTGCGCAATAAAGAAGTCGATTAATGCGCAAAGTAGTCCAGAAAAACTATAAACACCACAAAAGAAACACTAAAATTAGGTCTTAAAAAAATTAATAAACACTGGTTCGTACTAATATTTTCATGCCATGTTTTTTGTTAGTATCATACTGATGTACTGTCATTTGGTGAAATATCATGAGTAGTTCCATTAATAAGAAATTACAGTACACCATACTGTTTTATTTATCACCAAGGATACAGAGGACATGTGTTGAAAACAACAGAGTAAAGGTGTATAAATATTGTAAAACCTAAACATAGAACATTAGGTTTTGTCCGATATATATTAATTGATCATCATTACTCGGTCAACTAGCGAGGATACAATTCAGTGATAAAAGACCATAATACAGTATGTTAGAAAATAATGATTAATTTGTACGGTAGTTCAATAAAGTCATGTTGAAAGCAGTAATGTGCTTAATAAAAGCAACATATACTTTTGCTATTACCAATGATTTCATTTCGAATCGTCTTATATTGAAGCTTCTTTAGTTTGCTTTAGTGACAGTTGATGGACACTGTCATTGATTAGTTGAGTGGATAACTGCCTTAAGGGGAAAAAGTTATGCCAGTAAGATTGTCTGATTTTTGAAAGGATGTCTCGATGTTATTACCGTTGCTAAATTGAGTTTTGAACTCGCGTACACTTTCTTGGTGGATAACGAAGGACGCACATTGTTAATCGATCACGTTGACAGACAGAACATTGGTTGTTGACATGCATTAGCAAGCTCAAAATAGTTAAAAGGTACAAACCAAAAGATATACCAGATTAGCAATCAAGTAATGCTGATCTAGAAACAAAAATATTTAAAATGCCTGTGGCAATAAAAAACTCAAATGAGTTTTAGCAGACAAATAGCAATTTTCATCTTTATCGAAAGATTCTTATTGTAGAATACAAATGAAAATAATGTTGTACAAGCAGAGCTCTCGAGATTTGTGTAGTCAAAATTTCCTGTTTATTGTTCAAGGTCATTATTTTTTTTTATCATGAAGTCCAAAAAACTTAAAATGTCAGCAGACGTCACAGGATTTACCATAAGTGCTTTAGCACGATGGGTAACCTGTCACAAGGGGCGAATACATAACATGCAAATTTTTATGTTGAACTTATGAGCACTATACGATAAACGTCGATAAATATGTTCAATGATATTACGATAGGAAATAATGAAGTTTTTTATTCGAAAATATGCAGATTTCATCGAATACTGTACTTAATCATGAAATTTATGTAAATTCATTCATGCACAAAATCAGACTCGCAAACATACAAATCCTTTCGTCTTTTTTAGTTTTTGAGTACTATCCGAGTCACACATCAATAATTGCGTTCAAAATAGCAATTTTCACAATAATATACAAACATTCATAATGTATTTAACAATGCGCAAAAAATGCTTAAACAAACAAAGACCCATTTGAATTTAATTGTCACGTAAAGCCCAAAATTCAATTTATGGGCAATAGATTTAATAATAACAACGTAACTATTGTAGAATTTTGATAAATGTTTTAGCACTTAAATATGACATGTCTAATGTCTGTAAACGACCAAAACATTACAAACTTGTCGATTTCTGGTACCATAACGAATGAACATTAATAATGCATAGAAATACAGTTGTCCAGATGACTACATTATTTCATGGACAGGCTGTTGCCATTAACTAATATTCTGCCTATTCAAATCACTTTCCATTGTAGAGAGACATTTGTTTTAAATGCCATTTAGCCAAGAATCAGGTATTCTGTATAAACGACTATTGTTTGAAAAGCTTTCTAACAATTAATTAGATAATCGGTATAAACATGGAGTATATTCGTCGTAGAATGGTTTTGAAGAATTTTGTTGTCAAGATTTATTGACTACGAAGACTTTTTCATGCTACTTTGTTGGAAACAAATTTGTATTGCGTTTAAACGCAAAAATTATTGCGATTAAACGCAATACCTTGTGATTAAACGCACAAATTATTGCGATTAAATGCAAAAGTTATTGCGATTAAACGCAAAGGTTATTGGCATTAAACGCAATACCTTGCAAGTAAAACGCAAAACTTATTACGATTCAGCGCAAATTCTTTGCGTTTAAACTGACCATATTTCGCCCCAAATGATATGGGTTCAAATTCTTGTGAGTAAACATAACAATAGCACTATCTTTTGTTGTCAACAAGAACATCAATACCCGGCATGTCAGCAAGAAATTCCATACGGGTAAACATAAAAACAACACCACCACCTGTTAAAGCCAACAAAAACATCTATAAACGGTGTGTTCAGCAACCCAATAACATCATCCAGCAATTACATCAATATCAGTTAAATAACATAAGAACATTACCTACTGATAAAGAAATCAAAGAAATAAAACACATCAAAAACCTGCAAAAACATCAGGGTAAACCTAGAATGAATAACCATATCGGGTTAAATCCAGCCTTATTATCAGCACCCATTTAACCTGGCAAATACATTAACACTTTGTAAAGCCAGCACTAACATCAAGCAAGTTCCGTTACTCCTGGCAAGAACATTAACAGTTCAATAGGTCGATCAATGGCTTCTTTAGAAAACCCCTGATCCTTTAGCCTGCACTACGTGCTTGGTGTCTTAGCTTACAGGGTTAGGAACAGCTACGTGTAAAACACAAAAGTATGTTGACCTTGCGAAAATAAAGATTAGGTTAACCTAGACAGAATATAAACAAAAGCCATGCAGGGAGATCTGCATGAGCATTGACAGCAAGTAAACCCAGAAAGAACACACACGAAGGGAGAATCAGTTTGTATTATTTTAAAATAAGAACTTTTGTATGCTTTTTTAAATTTTAAAATTATGATAAATGTTTCTTTTAAACATTTGGATTTATTTTACCAAGAATTAATTTGATCCTATGCCATAGATTGAAATACGATATGAAAAATTAACTCTCTATGTAATTGATTCGAAGGAACCACACTAAGCATGCTGACTTTTAAAATTATGAGTTTAACGTCATTTTAGTCATCTTTCCGAATAAAATGACAATGAAATATACTTGAATGATTATAGAAAATGCTGGTCTCTTCCGGAAAAGTTATTAAAGTGTATAATCTTTTATCAATGCGTGTCAATTGCAAGTTATTTTTCATTCTGTGATAAATTGCTTCATTAGGTACTTCCGGAATATAACTTCTTCAATATAGTATTGCTGATGAAAACGGAATTCACACTTTACCATGAAAACCTATAAATTTTAGAATTGCATATTTCTAGTATGAAATAAGGAAACATGATGGTTGATAGTTACTTGTCGAATTGAAATTATAACAAAGTTAGATTGCTTATAATCATTTTAATAAAACTGGTTTCCTATCCTATTCTGAAGACTTCAAATTTGAAAAAAAACAAGACGGTATCTTTATTAAAATCTGTTACGTTTCTTTTTGTTAATGACAAACAGATGAACTAAGATAGAAGTTGTTTCTCCAGTTGTATTAAATAGAAACCCATCCTCTACAAAGAATAACCAAGACCCCCGCATGACAGATTAGAAATTTCAATTATCTGTTAAATCTTCGGCATAGTCCAATATAGTTTACTTAAATTTGATTTATATAGATCTTTCAACATTTTAGAGCCAATTAAGTTTTATTGTTGTAGATAAGTTAATATTATAATATAGATTTGTTGGGGTATCAGAGATATTTATAGGTGTTTTATTATTTTAAAATAACCGAAAACATACTATTTAATTATGGACTTTTGAAGAGGTCAATACGCTTTATTTAGACCTTATAGAATGATATTGACTTAGGACGAAGTCCTTAATAGTTATATTACATAAAATTACAATTACTGTTACATTTCTTCTTGGAATGTTGACTCATGTAGGAATGTTGACTCATGTACAGTTATAAATAATGTATATATCTAATTAGTTTTTTATGGCTACTTACAATACAAAAGATAACTGTAGGCAGAACTCTTCTGTTTTAACATTTAAACAATATCAAATTAAGAATATTTGTTTACTAGTAATTGTATATGGATCTAACAAGAAATCCAGATCTATATTACGAAAAAAATGTGTCCACTTAAACCTGTCCACATTTTACACTATGCCTCTGTTGTTTGCATGTCACAAATCGTCCTTGACTTTGGCTGCGGAAAAATAACGTAAGTCAGTCGGCCATTTTTGTTTCCAAATGGACCTAACATTGTTTACAAATGTTCGTCTGGTTTCGTGACGTTCGATGGTGTTCTGACAAACCGCGAGAACTTTTCCCGCTCTTAACTGCAGACAACACTATTTGAAGGATTTCGAATTAACAACAATCGACTGTTCCTAACTTACACTTACGTTCTAACTTAGGTCAAAATTTACTATAGAAAATGACCCAATCAAAAAACCGCATTTCAAAACGCTGATCATATGGGGAAAATAGACTCTACGACAAACGTGATGACTTCAACTTTCCTATTGTCAACTTTCATCGACAGCAACATTCCAACAATGTTAGCTCCAGCGTGTACATTTCACAACTAATTCGTTATTCTAGATTCTGCGATCGATATTCCGATTTTCTAGACCGATCACTGCTGTTAACTACTAAACTACTCAAACAAGGGTTTGTTGTACCTAGGTTGATGTTATCTCTAGACAGGTAGTGTTTTCTATTCCTGGATTTGACGTTTTCATGGACATGACAATGAGTAACTCGACGGGTGTCTAATTAGAGGCAAGCACTGCTTACTCGTCCGAAGCACCTGAGTGCGCCCATGGTTTTTATTGGGTTCGGGTTATTAAGGTCTTTCCCCCTTTCCAAGGGAAAGACCTTCTTGTATTTCTTATGATTATTATTATTTTTCTTTTTCTCCCCAAATTTCCAAATGGGTTTGCCAGAAGGGGTTTCGACATATCATTATGATACTTGGTACGTTTAATCGCTCATAGCAGGAGAAGACCTGGCTCACCCTGTGAGACTATTCTATTTTTAGTAACAGAGTTATCTGCCCCAACACCGAAAAAGCAGATAAACTAAGAAACCGTAACAGATACTCAAAATCTGAAGTGGGCAAAGTGTAGGGCGACGTATGGCGATGATTTAACATGCAAACTTTTTGTTCTTAATCGACTTCCGGTTTACGCGTTTTTGACCTGAAAAATGACGCAACGCGTCAAAATTTTTTTCTCAAAAACCGTAAGTCCTAGAGACTTGGGACCACCACCATTGATCCTAAGTGACATATGTTACATTTAAAAATGTCAAGGTCAAAGGTCAAAAGTCAAGGTCAAAGGTCACCATAGGTCTTGTTAGCACTATATCTCACAAACCATAGAAGATCGAAGGAAACAATAAATGGGAAAAATACTCCACTTATTGAGACCTTCATTTGGTACATTGACCGGAAGCTGTGCGATGAACCGTTTTCGAGTTACTGCCCTTGACGCGTTTCGGTTAATCGGTTTTTTGGTTAAAACTTGAAAACGGTTAGAGATAATATAGTAAACATATGAATTAAAGTGATCAGTAGGAAAAGAGCTTCAATTTGAGCGAAAGGTCAAAGGTCATAGGTCAAGGTCATACCCTAGCAACAAGGTGACCGTTATATAAAGTCCTTAGCAACAATATATTTTTAGAATCAGAATGATGTACTTTACCGAAATATTTCATTTCATGACCGGAACTGGCCTTTTGTCCCTAGCAACGGAATGAAAGTCCTTAACAACCATATATATTTTGAGCCGGGAACACTTTCTTTATTCAAATAATTCATTTTTATGAATGGAAGTGACATTTTGTGCTATAGCAAGACACAAAATCTCATAGCATCACCTAACTTTTCTAACTTTAGAGGAACAGTGGGAAAGACCTTCTCATTTGTTCTCAGAACAAATGGCAGTTCAATTATCTTTCTGTTTTTTATGTGTTTGGTTTTTGTGTTGCGTTTGCTTATTCCGGATTTGTAACTGTCCCTTGACTTTTGGCTCTTGTTGTTCGGTCGGTTTTCTTTGCTATCTTTCTTTTTGTTGATATTAATTTGCTTGACCATACAGTACGTAAAGCAGTTTTGATTTGTCATTCTAAAAACCTGCCAAAGTAGGCTTACTTTTACTGTTATACATTCTTTAAAAATAGTAGAATGCCTCGGATATTCTTTAAATATAATATATTCTTTAAAAATAGCAACATACCTCGTATATTGTTTAAAATAGACAGATATGATTTGTATCTTTGGTGACAGCAAATCCAATTTCGAGAAATTTGTAGAAGACGTACCTTCAGGTTCAAACTATTTTGAGTCTGTAATTTTAAGCCCGTGATATACTTCGTTGTCCTTTAATGTGGAATGTCGGCGAGGTGTTGGTTTACAGCTGTCGCTGAACCTACAAGCCAAGACAAGCGTAGTGCAAGTTTAAGAATCGGGGTTGTTCGGAAGAAGCCATTGATTGACCATTGAATTGTTGCAAACTTTACCTTATATAGCAATTAGTATAAAAATACATCACAATTAATTACTTTGTAAATACTACCTTTTATTGTAATGGCTTCAAAGGATATTACATTTGATCGGAAATTAAACCGGAAACAGTTTGTTTATAGGATCCATCGTATGTGAAGCATATTAAGGTTGCTACACGTTACAATGCAACAATATAAACTTGTAAGTTTCATATTTCTCATGTCTAGAACACATTAATTGATTTTTTATTTGATAGATATGGAAATTTCTATTTATAATCCATTCATTAATTACATTTCTGAATTTTTTCATTTAGTTTATCTATGGAATTATTTAAACTATCAGCCGGAAGTTTCTTTGAAAAATACATATGTCTCAATTTGTCAAAGAGAATCTGCAGTAATGTAATAGGCCAGATCGATTTATACGAATTGATTTGTGCTTTTGTTTAATTCTCCAGTAACATTCTACGTACAGAAAAAAATATTACTACCAATACATCTGGATAAATGTCGCCTGAATGCCCAAGGAGTGTTATTTATGTGTTTATCACTGATGGTGTCGCCAGATATTCAATGTTTTCTTGCTAACCATAACTAGTCCAAAATTTTGGCAGTCGCAAAATTGCAGTTTTATTATTTCCTTATTTTGTTCATCAAGTTTGTAATTCACTCTTGTATATAAATGATATTATAAATAACAGAACAAGAATTTATCAAAGAAATATATGGTTGTTGTCTGATGATACTGTTTATACTACATATATATTGGTTCTCTATCAAATTAAAGATATAGTTAGATAAATTTTATTTATCTTTCTTTTATACAGTAAAACAAGTAAATAGTCAGTTGTCAGCCATTTAATATATGTAACACACAGAAATATATCAAATGATTCAAGCATCTTTTTCTTGTTAGATATTCCAGCTAAGTATAAGTATGGAAAGCTTGTAGTCATTTACCATACGACAAAGAAAACAAACGCTCTTTTGATCAAAATATAATGTGTAAAGAACTGCAGAGTTGCTGGTTATGTAATAAAATTTTATAAATATATATATATAATACTAGCACATTTTTAACCCTTACTATGCCGAAAGCCGATATATCGGCTTTTTTTCAAAGTCTCGATCAGTGCCAAGAGCCGATATATCGGCTTTGTTTATTTTTGCACCGTAGCTATGAACGTCATAATGCCGATTGTGTGGTCATGACGTCACGGGCAATTTGCGGCGTTCCAGAGAACTTTTGCTGAAATGGCCGCAGCAAACAGCAACCACTGGTTTCGTGTCTATGCTCCTGAACCGGAACAGACCCTTCGTGGTCATGCAGATGTTCCTGGTGTAAAGAACATGCCTGCAAGGAATTCGATGCCAATTGTGTATTTTTACATGATGTTTTCAATGAATTTGCTGAAAAGAATCGCACTGAAAACAAACAGGTATCAGGATATTTTTTCCTCAACAAATGTGTTGATATATATATGAATACTCATAAATTCTTTTAATATTCAAAAACATGATTGAAAGTAATTTGCATGTGTTACAAAAAAAAAAATAAAAGCAATGCAAATGAATAAAAAACAAACCAAAGAGAAAGATTTTTTAAAAAGTCCTTGTAGTTCAATTGTTTAAGATATATTGCGCTAATTTAAAGTATTGACTCAGAGATTCTCTGATGAATCTTAGGATATAATATATATTAAGGTAGACTGTTAAATAATTTAGCACAAAACCTATGAAATTTTTAATCTTAATTAGAAGAAGCGTGGCTTTACTCGATTTTCCTTAACTCTGAGGGAGTATAGAACTATGCAGAGTAGTCCGGTGATATCGCGCATGTGCTTAAAAAATCGACAATAAAAGAAATCAACCAGTCTTTATACATGTATACTCCGGAATCATTGCAATTTTAAAGATTGTGTCTTTCGGGATAGCTTTTTATGATAGTTAAGATACGAACATTTAAAAAATTTACGTTACAGTCTGAAAATGGAATATGAAAACTACAATTAGTCTATGGAAGGTTAAAATAAATTTTACAAAAAGATTCGTACCAGGCGTGTAATCACCGGACGCGCGATAACCGGTTCCTCGACTTCAGTTGTGTACCCGATGCTAAGTGATTTATCAAAACAAGAGAGTTTATATATTATTGCAAAGGAACCGTCTGATTTGTTTCATTTCTCTTAGAATTCAACTTCAAAATATCTTTTGCAAATAAGCATTTACCGCCTTTTAATTTCGATACTTAAAATAGACAGATGTGAAATAAATGTACATTCGACAATATCACCAAAGAATAAAATATTAATGCCACATAAAAAGAACACCGAGAAGTGGCGATTCACCAAGGGCATTAGGTTGTCGGTTTAGGACGTTAAAAACTTCCCCAAAGTCATGTTTAAAACGGCGAAAACATGGGGACGAATATTGTTAAGAAACGGGTTAATACAGTAGATAATATTTTTTATCGCTATTTTGCAGTATTTTCCTTTGATCGTTGTGTGCGATATTATTCCATCTCACTCTACTAACGTGAGATAGGCCCATATCAGCTCGCTGTCAAGACGTCGTTAAGTAAACACTGTGACGTCACAATGTTACAAAACAGCGATAAACAGATTATTTACGTATTTTGAAACTCGATGCATTTTCTCGTCATCTCATCTCAGGGCTATCGCCCTTCGATGAGATATGGACGAGAAAACGCATCTCGTTTCAAAAAACGCAAATAATCTATAATTATTCACACGCACTAATATCACTGTACTTCATTTGAAAAATGTTCTGTTGTTCTTTGAAATATTCTTTGATACAGTACGATTTTGACAGAATTAACAACAATATAACATTAAGGATAAAATCTTTGATTGATTGATTGATTGATTAATGGTATTTAACGCCCGGGCAGAAATATTACAGCTATATTCAGGCGATGAATATGAAATGGATGATAAAATGAACATGAAATGATGATGAATGAAGATGGGATGGGACACAAGGAAAATAAGGGGTAACGGATTTTAGATTGCCACTGGCAAATGGGAGGATGGATAGGGTCGGGCAATTTAGCATCCTGTAGCGGGATCGAAATCCCTACTCATAGCGAATACTACAGCAGCGTTCTTTAACGTGCGAGGAACGTGGCATTTTCCCCAACACGGTGCACTAATATGGTTTGCGGTCAGGTTTTCCGTATTTTGGCCTGACAACCCCAGCTTGCCAGGGGTACCCCATTCAACCACCTGGGGCACACATCCCAGTCGGTCTTTAGGCAAACCGACCTGACACGCCGGTCAGGGTACTGGGCGCTATTTAGTCGCCTTTTACGACAAGCTAGCGCGACTGCGGTCTATTCTTTTAGCCACCCGGATCCCGCACGGGGCTAAAATCTTTGAAGTAATTAATAACACGTATCAAAATTAAATGATACGTAAAACAAAATGACAAGAATGTTTTCTCAACTTTGACATTAGTGTTGAAGAAGGCGAAAATATGTCCCCTTTTCTGTTTTGGTTATTTGTAAATTATTTAGATATATTGTTTTTGAAAATACCATTACCTTCTAAAAAGTATCAAGAAAATCGATCCTGACATCTTAAATTGTGTATTCTAGTTTATGCTAATGATAATAGAAGTAGGTCTATGTCAGTTTTTTAACACTGTTGTTATGGAAACTAACATAAATAAGACATTTTTTTAGTAAAAGGAAACTATTGATATATAAAAATAACATTAATAATAAATGATTATATACAGAAAAATTACAGCGTGTACAAAAGAACAAATTAGTAGACAGTTTTTCTCAGGGTGGAGTTTCTCAAATAATCTACTCTTCACAAATATTTTCATTAATTGTAAAATGCCAATGCAGATTCAGATGTTGTAGTTGCTTTAATTTTCAATATATCTGATCGATTTACTCATATTGCAAAGGCCAATAGAATATATCACTTGTGCAAACTAGAAGTTGGAAATGAATATAATTTTTTATTTGTTTGCACCCACCATCCCATTAAGGAATACACCCCGGATATTACCTTACAAACCACCAATACAGAAAATGAAAAATTTGCAATGCAAACCTATATATTTAATATTTCTACAAAAGTATCTACAGCATGTAGAAAATAAACTTAACTTACTACGTTTCATTACTATGTATCGAGTTAATATCAATTGTACGTACTTCCACCACAAGTCCCCTCCAATTTTACTTTCGATTACGATGTCCACGTGTTGGTTTCTTTTGTGCAATTATTAAATTGGTCCGTATGTTTATTAACACTTTTCTTCTAACATCTGTTGTCGTTAATCGTTGTGGATTTATACACATATTCATCTTTTGTTTTGTTTGCTTGAAAGGTTTTAACGCCGATTCAGTAATTTTTCAACTATATCAGGACATCCAGTTTTTGTTTAGTGAGAGGAAGAATGAGTACAAGGAAAACACCGCCGGCCTCTGCTAGAAAAACTGGTAATACTTCTGATCAGTGCTCCTTCATATGCCGGACAAGGAGGAACTTCTCAATGGTGAGTTGTCAAGTTTATAATATGGAACTGCGGACCATTATTTCTAAATTGTTTTAATACTCCCACGCTTCTTGCACGATAACGACACATTTTATTGTGTTTAAAAAGAGAAGGCGCATTTTTTGTTTGTTTTATCACAAGCGAAGTGTATTTCAGCTATATTCAGGAAAAGCAATAACTAGATTGGTGAAATGGAAATGGCCACAGAATAAGTATCCAGAGTTGGCTAGAAACAGAAAATTTAATCATTCAATGCGCCTTAATCCTTAGAAATCTACAAAAAGCGAGGGATCTCAAAACATCCACTATGCTTTCTGCCAAGGTTTCTCTGTTACAGAATGACTAACCCCCAGCAAGTGGTCTTTCCCTATCCAGCACTTGGTGGTGTGCTGAACTGCTCTGAGTGTCAAGTCTTAGAAAACATTCGCAATACCCAGTAATAAATATAAAAGCAATATTTTATAAAATAGTCTAAATTTGTTGCGACAAACATTGGACATGAAGAATCTTTTGATCTTACGTCGTTTACTGACATGACGTAAAAGTATAGACTACAGAAAAGCAGGGCAGCTTAGCTAACAACAAAACATACACCAAAAATTTCCACAGAAAGAGGGGATAATAATGCATTATATAAATGTCAATTAACGATAAATGTCTTGAGAGCTGTAAAAAATTACTTTTTTATTCATTAAATGGGCTACTGTTCTGTGGTGGATCATTTTTGTAGCAATAATATTCGATCAAATGAGTTATTATATTCATTTTAATCAAGCTTGTTAGTCTGTTTATGGCGTGCCAATGTTTTCTTTATGTCATATTAATTAACATACCAGGATGAAAAAATCTTAAAATGACAAGAAATGTAGCATTTATCACATTACCTTTCTCATAGTACGTCAAAAGCTAATTAATTCATATTTTATTTGCAATCTGGCGACTGTTCAGATATTGACTTGTTTCATTCATTTGGAATTTTGTTGATTAAAACAATAGTATTCAGTAAATTTGTCGCGTCATATCTCAAAAGGAGACATTTATGTACATTGACAACACGAATAAAAAGCCAGCATTGCACTAAGAAAACATCGACATTTAGAAAAAAACACAGGGTAGCAAAAATATTTCCAAGGGACAACAATGGTACAAATTTTAAGAAAATCGTGTCACAGGGCATCACATACGGCTGAAAAGACAGAAGATAACGACACTGTAACAAAGATGCTAATTTATTCACTGACTTTGTCTACAAGTAGTAAATACTGATTGGTTCCAGTCAAAACATGTCGGGCGAAAATTTCTTGTTGGGTTGGGGTACTAAATACATTCAATTTAACGTTTTGTATCTACTGATTTGTCATGGTATGGTGTGTATGTACAAGATCCGAGAGTACTCCGAGCAGACAACACACAATTGTTGCAAGTGAAAGGTCGTCGTATTAGAATATATCGTTTATCTCTATACCTAACTGAAACATTTTGGCATTATTAAAATTGAAAACTGCCATACTGAATTTCATCCCACACCATTGTAAGTAATTAAAATGCAGATACAACAAATTAATTAGACTGCGTCTGACTATCGGTTAAGGCACTATTTTACTGTCGACTAAGTGTATACTCTCGATGACCGACATTTATTCTCCATGCAGCGACCATGATTAAACTATAGACGGTCAAAGCTCGAAAGTTTATGTTGAAATGTTTACTTATTTACAACTTTTAATGAAACAATTATGAGGATGGAAATCGTCCTCGATTATGTGTTCGTGCTTTTAGTGTATTTGCGCTATAGAGTTACAACGTAATGTAAAAATAAAAAAGCTTTTGTTATCGTGATATTTAATTTTCATGACTTCAACTTCATAATTGTTCATATTTTTCACGTTTTTTTCAGCATGCCCCTATTGTCTTACAATCATGTCGGCTAATTCGTTTGTCAATGAGAATTCGTACTCTTTGATTTAAAATCAAGGTTCTTATTTTATAAATAGGGTATTACCGCATTATTAAAAGACCAATGTTGCGTTCTTAATTAGATTTTTTATGTGTCACGCATGTCCTGCTTGCTTGAAGTTACAAGCTTATTTCTCTTGAAGCGTCTTCATCAATATTAATTATGTTGACTTTGTAATTAAATTAAAATTTTTTATGTCAAAGACCCCCATGTTTTACGACAGTTCCAGATGTGTTAGTTGATAAGACCCACCAACGCTTTATGTAGGAGGTTTAAAATATTTATAGAAAACTCCAATGTAAACAAAGAAAAGTAAATTTTCGTGGAATTAAACAGATTAAAAACGTAGACAATTGAATTTTCTCTTTTATAAACAACGTATTAACTCTTTTGCATGATGTTCGTTGGCAGTTTCGAACGGACGTTAGGTGCTATAGTGCCAAATACATATAAGTCTTTTACACTTCTATCAACATGTTTTATTTATTAATTGTAAATTATTACTTAAATACAATTTCACATAAATATATTATTCCGACGCGGTCGGTATTATATTCACTTTTTAACCTTTGACCTCATGACATTTCACCTATCGAAAGCAAGTAACGTGATCCTAATTCTGTTTCTTGATTAGTCAAAAACCAATTTGGACGGGGGTTCGAAACAGGGTAATGAATTGGACAGGGGTTCGGAACAGGATGGTAAATTGGAAATTCAACTTCCAAATTGCGTACTATTATTATTAGATTTTGCCGTCTGTTTGTTTATAAAATTATTTCATAGTGCAATTTAAGTATTAAGAACGATCGAGATGAGCTGTAGTTTGTAAAATTTTATATTAAACGACTTGTGCAAAAATGTTAAATATTTTTTATTTGAAGTACAGCGCAAATTAAAACGCATATTAACACCCTGGATTTTTCCGGGATTTTATGGAGTGTAAAAGAAACGAAGAGACGAAATTTTAATAAATTTCTTTAAAAAAATACAAATTAACAATCATTTTATATATGTTGATAGTAAATCAAATGTGTCATTATTGTTCTTGGGCGTCCGTCGTAGTACACACAAAGATAGAGAGCTGTGGCTCTAATTGTAAAGTATACTTTGCTTAATCAGAAATTTTAAACTATAAACATTTTATTAAACAATTCTTATATTCAATTTGTTGACATAATTGTATAACTGCTTTAGGTGCCCACAGAAAAACTTCATTTCTATATCTTAGGCAGTGTGTTTCAATACATAATAGCAATAAACGTTCTGGAATACATGTACATGTACAACAAAGTATTTGTATGTAAATTATCAATTTTGAGTTAACTGTATGCTTGGTAAATCTGTTAATATTGAAAACACGTAAAAATTAATAATTTACAACTCGCTTCTAATGGGACTAATGTTAATTTATAGGTTCATGATTTCTTTCACGTAGTAATAATTGTCCGTCAGTACTTCCCCAAAAAATTTCCATCAAACATTTCTGGTCTGTTGAAACGGGGAATTTTATGACAATAATGACGATTCGTAGTTTAATGCATAACTCAATTTATATCTTTACTGCGTCGGTTATCTTTTTTAAAGATAGTACTTGTTTTTACAATTGTAAACATCTACATCGCATAAAAACTGAAATCCTATTTTGTATTTTCTTCTCTAGGAGACATCTTACCATCATCTTTTTGTGTTGTGACATAAACATGTTGCTTTAAGAGCTAATGTGCGGACATATTTAACCAAGCTCCCAAGCACTTTCAAAGATATGACAGTTCAGTTTATCTAATTATGTATTTATCAGATTATAGTTGCCCATTCTGTCATGTTTTTAATTAAAGATAGAAAAGGGAAATGTACCAAACAGAAGTGATTAAGATCATGATCAATACTGTTGCAAAACATTTAAATTGAAAATTTAACCCCGAAATTGATAAACTAGTTAACTTTCATGATCAATTTACCCTGTAGAAAGTATCAAATTACGTCATCAATCAGAGAAATAGAGTTAAATGGCATCTGAGTTTTGTTAAAGTATGGTGAAATTAACAGTTTGACAGACAATCATTACAAAGTAAAACAAATTAAGGAGGACCTAACAATTTATTTAAAATAACAATACATTTGTACGTTAAATGCACCATCGTAAATGAAGAACAAAATAACTTGACAGAAATAAAATCATAAACCACCGTTAAGCATAATTATAATCAGGTTGTTTTGTCAAGACAAGACCGGCATACCAACCATGACATAATAACAGTTAACAAGCCTGTAGCTGGTGTTTAAATTTTTGTATCAGATTTTCGGACTCATCGGATTCTATCAATTTTCAACCATGTTACCCCATATATCTTAATGGTGTTAGAGACCAAACATGTACATACAAAACATAAGAAAAATTAAGACAAACTTGCGTCCATTCAAATACTATTATTCAACTGCTTATATCTCAGCAAAACGCACATTGGTTTGTACCTTTAATTTTGTATGGGCTGTTTAAATGCAATGGTACAGCCGAACATTTATTTGGGTTAAGGTTTGAATAAAATGACCTTTCAATAGTTAAAATATTATTGACTTGAGCAATACCAGGACAAATTAAAATTTGTAGAAGTGTTTTGCTCCTTTATAAATTTTTGTTTATGTATTTCAAGACAGCTTGTCAATGCTGCACGTAAAAAGCACAAAAATAAATAAATAGATGTCATGAAAGATACCAAAGTTCGAAGTCGGACATAATTCACTGTTTCATCCTTTACAAAGTTCTTTCATTCGTTTCTGCATCAAGTACAGTTCTATTCATAGCAAACTTAATAAAAATGCACAGTCTCATCGTTACTATTATAAGTTTTTTTTTGTTTTACGCCACTTCGTGACGTATATGTTTTATTAGTATTTGATGCAAACGTCCAACTTTCGACAGGAAAACTTAGAATAAAGTTTGAATCAAGTAAAATCTTTATTTTTTAGAACTGATAAATCTGATGACTGCAGATATGTAATGTTTTTAATTTATTGCGTCCATTATTTTATAATTTTCAATGTGCATTTAATAACTGTGAAATCTATTTAAAAATTCAATACCGTATACAAGGTATTATAGAAGAGTTTTTTCCCATAAAGATGCTGATTTTTTTTAATTTGTTTTAACCATACGTGTATAAACTATAGAATTTCTCAACCATCCAACCGAAAACAACTTCCGATGACGTCACACTACTGTCAGTTTTTTGGAATTAAAACCGTCAACTCTAAATTTAAGCCAAAGCTTCATCAAAAGAAGTTCACGTTGTACAATATTATTATTGTGTCTATTGAGCCGTTGCATTTCCCTCAATTTCCATAAACACTTTTGTACAGCAAAGGGATAGCTCTTCCTGACTTAATACGCATATTATTGTAAAGTATTGTCATGCTAATAGAATTATAGACTTATTTATATAAGCATAAAAGGTTGTTGGTAACAGTTACGGAAATCAGACACATTCTAATGTAGTGTGTATATCTTAGGTTAATCCTGCATAGTGTTTGTAATTGAAATGTCAAGACAACGATTTTATATTCTTCCAGCATACAACTGTTCAATTTTTGCTGAATATGAATACATTGTATATTGTTTTTTTATCTTCTTATAAAACAATTTGGGATTAAAACAGTATATAAAAGACAGACTTGATACAGAAACGGAATAAGAAAACTAAAACCGGCAGTTTGTAACAGACACTATCGATAACAGGTGGTTGGAAACAACCGGGATACTTCGGTGGCCGAATAGTTAAGGTAGTTTGAATTCTATTAATCACGTGCCTGTCCAAAACTGAGGTTTCGGGATCGAGTACTCGACACCAATCTTTATTGACAAGAACCGCCAGTTTTCTACCGAAGGTCGGGGCTTTCCTCCCCTAATAAAAACTGGACGCCGTGATATTGCTGAAAAATTTCTGAAAGTGGCGTTAAACACCATTCAAACAAACACAAGCCATAGCAGATAATTAATTGCCACCTCAAATTAGGTTCCGGGTTCGATTCTTACTGCTGGCAGGGTGTACTCGACTCTATTCTTAATTGACAAGGAGTTTATTTTTCCGTGTACTTCGGCTTCCCCACTAATAAAAACTGAACGCCATGATACAGCTTAAGAAATCATGAAAAAGACGTTGAACATCATTCCAACAAACACTAGCGCTAGCAGATAATTAGTTGACACCTCAGTTTAGATTGCGGATTTGAGTCTCACTCTGGGCAGGGTGTGCTCCACTCCAATCTTTAATAAAAGGTGTTTTCCTACCGACGATAGGGATTTTCATCCGACTGCTTCGGTTCATCTCCCAATAAAGACAGGACGCCATGATATAGCCGAAAAATTGATGTAGTGGCGTTAAACAGCATTCAATACATTTTCTAATTTTCAGGAACAACATTATTCGTACTTGATAAATAATATATAAATTGACACCTTAGTTTTATATGTAAGGTTTGAAAATATTTTCTACTCAAGGTAAAGAAATTATCTTTTTTGAATCTTTTTTTAAAAAAGGGCATCCGACTCTTTCCATGATCTTATTGTCAAAACAAACATCGGATTCTTTCCCTCTAACTACAAACTATTTTTGAAATACAAAAACTCTTGATTGAATACCCAAGGTATAAAACTTTGTCCTCAAGATACAAAGCAACAAAGTGTACCCTCACGAGACAACGCATCTTCAAGACACTAAAGCATTATACCGAATCCTCCAGATTCGAAAGGATCAAATTATATAAGTTAGATACGAAAGCATCGACCTGTATAATGTTATTACTAAAGCATCAAATGTTTATTTATAGCATATAAATGATTTTTTGACAAACAGGATTTTGTATCTAATTTGCAGGTCGGTATAGATAACGTCTTTCAAACAGATTTATCAGTCTTAATTATTATCTCCCTTCTCGTATCTCCCAACAGATGGCGTTAACTACATTGTATTACAGCTACATAAGCTTTGCACATTTGGGCACGTGCATTAGGATTAGATAGTTTTAAGTTAAGTATAACACCCTTGAGCAAACTGCATCCTAAAAAACCAGATCAAATAAAGGTTCATATGGATACGCCACCAAACTCTATTCATCTGATACCAGAGCATCAAACTGCATCATTGAGCAAACTGCATCAAAAAGAAACCAGATCAATAACAATATCATAAGGATACAACGCCATCAAACTCGAGAAATACAAGCATCAAACCAAATAAACATATAAAAGCATTAATCCGAAAAAATGTATCTACATGGGTCCTTATCTTTATTGAACTTTGCATGTATAGTACGATATATTTAATCATGTTTCCTGTATAATCATTGCAAATCATTTTTTTGTTTGTGTTATTACTGTTTTCACGATTTTATTCTGAATCACCCATACTTTAATTTTATCAAATATTATTTAATTTGAGGAAGATGAAGAGTTGTGTAAGTTTGTATGCATCTTTTAATTATCACTGCTGATGTCCACACTAAATTAGTAAATTCGAGTCAGACTTCGACTTCGGTATGATGTGCTTGACCACAGCCTCGACCAGGATTGACAGTTTTGTTGAGTCGAGTGTTCTTCGGCTTACAAATCCAATACAAATTTGCTGCAATTTTTGTTAAACACATTCAGATGAAACCAGTGGAGATACTAGTTTTATTTTAACCACAGTTTATACATGGTTATCGG
The DNA here is from genome assembly GCA_944474755.1 of Limnoperna fortunei. NCBI lineage: Eukaryota > Metazoa > Mollusca > Bivalvia > Mytilida > Modiolidae > Limnoperna > Limnoperna fortunei. Next base: position 41,316,757 of record OX104113.1, read on the forward strand.
TTCCACGAGATTTGCGCTTTTTGTTTAAATTCGCAAATATGAACCCAAACACCCATTAAGACACTGAAAACGAATGCGCTAAGTGTCTGTATATAAGACACTTTATAATATGAAACCTAGGACTATAATTTTCATTCCATTATTGCTTATCAACAAGTCACAACACTTATTATAAAACAAATAATTTTCATTTGATCAATACAAATTTCATTTAGTAATTCCACGTTAGTATAAGTACACTCCCCTTGTGACGACAACGACGATAACACTGTAACGATTCTAGATGGCAATCGTTCATTCAAAAATGTCACAGTTCTTGTAACAATAGTCCATAGTCCAGTATGTTGAGAATTCTTGAGAAAACAATATTCGTGTACTGTAACAACGAGTAACGACGGGCAGAACACACATAGTCGTTTGTGTAAGTAGGCCAATAAAACAAGCCTGTTGCCTAAAATTTAGACTACTGCAAATTTGTAATTGCATGAACGACATGTATTTTAAACGCATAAACAGGTAACTATTTACCTGGAAATTTTTATACCAATGAAAGGCTACATAAGAACAACTGTTTCAGGCACAGTTTGTTAAAGTACACAACCCAGAAACCATTCAAACCACCAATATAGTCTAATCATAAACATAAACAAGTTCAAAATTATTCTGGAAGCTTTTACCATCAAAGATCATATTATTGTTGTTAATTGAAAAACTAATATTTCAGAAATTATTTTATGAAAGCATCATCTATTGTGATTTTACAACGGCATTGTATCTGTTTAAATTTAACTAGCACCTTAATTATGTTTAACTGATATAAACTTATTTGAAATGACTATATAAAGCCATCAATCGTCACGTGGCCATTTTAATAACCGCAAAACTAAAATTTTTGGAAAATATTAAGCTTATGTTCGGAGGATCTTCGGATAGACACATTAACGATATGCGTAATGTAGTAAGTAGGGGTCAAATATGACTTTTGTGTTTTAATTTCCGACAAATGGCGTTATTGTGCAAACGTGTGTTCTTTGTGTTGTGACGTCAGTAGAATGATTGCAGGTCCATGTTTTGAGTGAATGTTCTTGGGTATTTAATTTGTTGTAATCATAACTTATTATTGGAATCGATGTTTACTATCTTGAGTCCACCAATAAAATATTTATTCGGACTTATTTTTAGCCATAACAGTATACAAATTTAATATATTTTGATTGTCAACATTTTAGATACAGATTTTAACAACATTGCTATGTTATGTACCCTACTAAAGACAAATATGAATCGTTTGAGTTCTAATTCTATATCTTTCTAAATATGATGCTCAGATGTTCAAAAAGCACTACAACATCTCGTTTCCATTAGAGAATCTCCGATAATCTGGACATCAGAACAAATAGAACGCCAATCTTTTTGAGAATGTTTTATATCAATATTAGTTTAGAGAATTGATTCTACAGTGCGACAACTGCGTTTTTGTAGTTTCTAGCGGGAGGGTTGTTTAAACTTTAGTTCTACCTAATAAATTTAAAGCTTGTTAGCATTCACGTTATTGTGTTATTTTTTGCAGGTTAAGGTTCATACTAGTTTACATCCAAAAATAGGTTTATACAGACGTTAGTGGCGCGTATTCTTAAATCCGTTCTCCTATATTACAACAGTTCAAAAATCTCTGCACGTAATATTACTTATAACAAGAGCATTACATGTGGTTCATAGTTGACAGGTTATCTTACCCTGTGCCCTGTTGCCGGTGTCAGTCAATACATGTATTTTCCATTAACGTTACCTATTTTCTTCGGTTGGGAAATCTCGTGATTGATTTATTTTATATACCGTCTTGTAACAAAGTGCTATAATGCGAGCCATCTGCAATTTGTACCCAATACAAAGTGTTATAATGTGAGCTGGCTTCAATTTGTACCCAATACAAATTGCTAAAATGTGAGCTGGCTTCAATTTGTACCCAATACAAAGTGTTATAATGTGAGCTGGCTTCAATTCGTACCAAATATGAAGTGCTATAATGTTAGCTGGTTTCAATTTGTACCAAATATGATTGTACTCAATAATAAATGTTATAATGCGACTTGGCTGCAATTTGTACCCAATTCGAAGTGCTATAATGTGACTTGGCTGCAATTTGTACCCAATACGAATTGCTATAATGCGAGCTGGTTTAATTTGTGCTCAATACTAAGAGCTATAATGTTAGCTGGCTTCAATTTGTACCAAATACAAAGTTTCATAATGTGAGCTGGCTTCACTTAATTGGTACCAACCCATAGTGTTTATTCGCACATCACAACATTTTAATGGGTGCTTCATATGATGTATTATGTTCTTGAAACAACAGCAGAGAGTAATTCAAACCGTTCACATCCAATGAATTCGTTTAACAAATAATATTTTATGGTTGAGTAATTTTAACAGGAGATAAGCAGAAGGATTTTAAGATAAATGTCTCGCAGCTATTTGAAATTTCACACCTGACATACGTATGGCAATTTGTGCTAAAAGTAACTTAAAATCGACACAATTTTTAAAATGACAAATGAACGTAAACGTAGCTGCTCAATGACAAACATTTCTTTAATTGTAAAACAATGTTTTCTCAAATAATGAAAAATAATAGCACGCGGCGTTTAATTTACAAACCGATAGATCCACGTTAATTTACCTTTCGTTTCATTACACACACCAGCTGTCTATCACTTCAGTAAATATGAAATGTTCTAGGTGAACTAGATCTATGCATTACGGGTACATTGAAATGGGAAGTTACAACTGTGTTGGCAATATTCCTGAGTAAACAACGTAATGAAAACACAGAAAAGGTTAATCAACGAGTCACCTGAATTATTAAAAGACATTTCTCCGCATAAAACATTAGTATTGAACACACACAAAATCACCCGACGTAAATTTCATGGTATTAAACTGCAACTTATAATTCAATCATATAATTCTCGACATACAACGCAAAGCAAGTCGCTATAAAATATAATTAATGGCATGCACTTTGTGGGGTGATGTTTTGAATGAACAAATCACACTTAATCATAAAATACAAATCAATAAAATGATGCTTGTGAAAACCGACATATTAAATTTTGTCTCATACAAATTTCTTTATGACACATACTCTACCTACATAGTACGCGCGAAATAAATTTCAGTGTTCGCCCAAATCTCCACGCAAAGGATTCTGGGTATCATACGTCACCACAATCACCACTGCCATACCATTGGTTCACATTGTGAGAGATATCTCTCATTGAGGGTAAGCTTCGCGTACAAACGCAGTAATTTTAATTTAAAACTTATCAAAAGTGCATAAATAGACTATACATTCGTGTATTATTGTACAAACATCATCATTTGTTTACAAACGTCACGGGCAGGCGTAGTCCCGCAGTAAATGGGGGTTGACGTGTGGCAGAAGTTATATCTGGGAACCGGTTATGTTCTTTGTGCTGGAGATTGTGTTCGACCATTACTTTTAACCTGTTGCATTTTAATAAAGACATAACACTAAAAAAAAACCTGCCTTCATTATTGAATATATAAACTCACTTATAGTATCCGTTTTTTATTTTAATTTACTTAATATAATATATTTTATTAATTTTTAATTTAAGCTTTAATCATGATAATATGTTCACAATTACTACACTATGCATCGTTTAGAAAACGTGGAACAATTTCAGTTAATTTGTCCCTTTTTCAGATAAAGTATTAAATACAAAGCTTTCGTCAAAAGCAGCTAAAATCATCGAAAGTGTTGAGAAATTAACTTTCATTTTAAACACCAAAAGTATGCACAGAAACGCCACAATCTTTAAACTTAACGAAAATGACTTCGTTGTTTAAATTGACAAAAATAGCTTGGAAAATTTAATATGTATGCGCTTATAATTTGTTTAGATGTAAAAATAAACGATTGACGGGAAATGTGTCCGCCTTGAATTTTCATTGGTTTTTATTGAAGAGTTTTGTTTCTGAAACCATGAAAATCATTATTTCATAATAATTTTTAAGATGTGGCTTTTTTAGATATTCAGAAATTCCGAAATTGTAGGTCTACCTGAAATTTGTAATCCTTGTAAATGAATGTAAATGAATATAACTAGAGGAGCTAGAAAGTCCTAAAATTATTAAACGCAATTGGGAAACGAAAAATGTAATAAACTTTTAACTTGGCTTTAATGGTAACTATTTCAAATGACAACAAAATGGCTTCATGAACTGGAAAAAATACAAAAGAAACTACCGGATATTGGTCTAGATTGCTTGTTGCTGTTTGTATTTCTCTGACAATGTCCAAGAGTAATTTAGTAGAAACTATAAAAATGAATCAGAAAATGTATAAAAACGAATACAATATATTACATGTACATACAAGAAGATTTTTTAGTACTAATTGCAATGCTCATTTAGAATGACCATCATTGATCTAAGTCCGAACATCCGTTACTAAATATTTGATGAAGTCATTATATTTAATAGCCGCATCTTTAACGCTATTAAATATTAAAAAGAAACAACTATCCGCAGGGCAAACTTCACACCAAGTGACCATTCATATCTAATTGCGGGGGATTTGAAAGAATAGCTGTACAAATGAATGAAGTGACTAAATATTAGATAATTGACAAGAATCCATTGATTGGTCTTTATAAAGTTCTATAACCAAATTTTGTCGTTAAGAAGGTGATGGCTTTACACGAAAATTTGCATGAACCCAAATCTGGGTTTTTGTCGTAAGCAGTATGTCAGTTGCATGTATTTTATTAACTTACAACAGAAGGTAAGTATAAAATGTTTGAAATTTAAAAATCCAATGAAACGGTCGATTACGTTATATAGTAATATAGGATAATAACAGTGTGTCTAAAGTTATCGTAATGTTCAAAATGTACAGTTTATGTAGTTTATTGCATAAGACGAAAGCTTTTGATGTTTAAGTTACTAATTTAAGTAGATAATACATTTAGATATAAACATAAAAAAATATCAAATGGTTGTCTCCTATTTCCTGTCTAATGATTTTTAAAAGCTAACCTAGATCGTCATAAACTGTGAAAATATGCAGTTTTATGTAAACGTTTGCAAAAGTACACAAGATAAAAGCTTTCTACGTTCGAGTAACTATTTTAACTAAATCATAAATATTTTCACAAGTATACTTTAATCCGCTGTCGTATTGTGGTTAACTAACATGAACATCTAGCTAACCTTATATCATTAAGATTACCCATTTGTTTCAACTAAGTGTGTTTGAATATCTGCTACCACGAACAGGAGGCACGAAAACTATTGAATAAAATTAAGTAATATATATTAAAGAATTTTTTTTATTAAATTCAGTAGAGGAATACAGTAATCACGTTAGACCAGGTCCCTTTATGAATGACGCCGCTCATATAGTAATATGAGATAATGACATTTGTATCTTAAGTTATCGAATGTTCAAAATGTACAATTGTAGTAATTGAGGATTGTTTAAATAACACAAAAATCACTTTATAAAATTCAAAAGCTACTAGAATTATAATTAAAAAACATTTCCGAACTTTGTGTCAGTCGATAGATCACTCATATTTAAGTTTTCATTACCATTAAAATATTTGATAGGTCTTGATGCAGTGTAAGAGATAACAAGTACGCAAAGTATAGCACCAATAAAACTATTGAAAACAACTTTTATGATTGTCAACCACTTTGCGGTAAATTAATAAAATATAGAATGATCAATCTGAATAAAATCATAGTTACGTTGTCGTTGTTATATTGCAAAATATATCGACAAAAATGAGAAATTAATATTACATGTCGTTGAAACATTAACTGGTCCCCATGGTGAATTTCCGTCTGCATATTTCCTTTATTTGCATGAAAATACTGTCAATAGTAAATGTATCCCTTGTCGACCGAAATGAAAACTTCATTCCATTTCTATAAATGCTAGCAATGCTTTAATATTGTTATAGAATGGAATTCTAATTAAATTATCCCCTGTATATGAAAACCATAATAATCATTTTTCTTTTTTTTATAATCAAATTCAAATACCTTTTTCATTGTTTTTTTTTTTCATATTTGCATTTTATCAATTATAAATACCAATAAAACACATACAAAAAACAACAAATAAATAAACGAATTCCACCTTAAAACTTACCTTTTGTTTCGAAATCTGTGAAGTTTAAAAAAAAATTATCCTTAACGAAAAAGTTGCTTTGATGGTCGAATGTATCCCAACAGAATTTGTTTTTATCCTACTTTCTAATTCTAAAATATTTCGGAAAATAGATTATCCCTTGTTTTTCCTCTCGTCCTTGTCTTCTTGGCTTATTTGGTATCTCACAGAAGATAATTTATGAAAGACAACTCCATATACGTTGTAAAAGCTGCTATCGCCTACACTCCAAGATTATGAATTATAGATGAAACCGCCCAATGGATTGCTGGAACTGCATAGCTTGGTAAATGTCCACAGAGGATAGCGAACTGAAAAGCCTACTCGTTCTGTAATTGTGGTAATTTACCGTTAAAATTCAATCACATGTAAGATATTGAATTTGATAGACAAATCATACACGGTTATTTTATATTTACTGATTAAATTGATATTGTATTTGTTTGCGTAATTTGTTTCTATTGGTTAATACCTAATGTGATTTGTAGAAAAAAAATCAGTAATAAATAATTTTATGAAGTGGCGAACCTCGAATTGGATATACAATTATAACTACCGAGGACGCGTCTTCCTAATAAATCAAAATACGTGTTTATATTTTTACAGTGTTAGACTTATTATTGAGGACATGATACTGTATACATTTTTGAAATAAAAAAAATTGTTTAAAATAGAATATAGCGAGAATTGTGTTAATAATTTATTTGTGTGTAAGGAGTTAATATACGAATTGATGTACATAAAGAACCTATAAATGTTACATGTAGCAACACGTTAGGAATCTTTTTTACCTCAATATAGAATACGAAAAAATACTCGGAAGCATCTGATTGAATTAATGTTGGGGTTCTGAAAATATAAAAATTTAAATCTATAAATGTTATTGAATGAGAATGTTCGTTATTATGTGGGATATTTATAAGAGCCTAGCAAACTAAACTTATTCAGTTTAAATTTCTACATTTTGTCAGTGTCATTTAGTGCTGATATTTTAACTAAATTTTTCGTAGGGGAGGGGTATTAAAATTTAGAGGTTTTTCTCACATAGGATCTTAGTTGCATGTGGTACCTCATGGGAAAAATATTGCAAAAATGCATAAGCGTATACAATAAGGAAATTAGCTACAAAGGGAAATTGAAATAGAATTAATTGCATTTGATGTAATACGGCTATTTCACCAAACTCTTACTTTAGATACGTTTGGGCATATTTACATCATAGAAATTTCATTTTAAAGCTAATAATGATAAGTAGACCGTCTTATTTTAAAGCATGAAAATTTCACATATTCAAATAAGACACCCCCATATAAAATAGCAAAATATTCATACGGAGCATGTATAAACTTATTTTAATTTAATTGATTTTAAAATCAATCTTTTTTTTTTCAGCTCACACCTTCCGTCGAAGCAAGCAACACGCAAATAAATCATAAGGCAACACAGAATATAGACAATGGACTATTTGAATCTACACATGTAAAAGTCCAAAAAAGGGGGTCGCCAGTTTATCGGCTGTACGAAAGTCAAGCTATAGTTAAATCTAACGTAGATGCTTACCCGATATGCACGTTCAAGACTTTTTAAAGAGCTTTGAGGTGGACAATACTGTCCGGTCGAATTTTCTACACTATACTGATTATATTTAAACTTAGGACTATTGACGACTTTTTTTCCACTGAACATCATCGGGCTCCTCCTGATCGAGCGTTCGCTCAAATCAAAATCAATCAACCATCAGGATAATAAAATTAAAAGACGATTGGAAAGAATACACTTTCCTTAAAACGAAAAAGAAAACAAATCATTTCTATTACTTTCAAGGTTGGCTTAGTTACGAAACTGCCAGTTGTATAAATTATATTTGAAATGAAGCGGTCGTTAAACTTTTCGTTCAATCTTAAAAACTTAAGACAAAGCTCCGTGGGTGTGTTTCCATTTGTAATCGAAATAAAAGTCGAGCCTAATTATTACAATTTGAGAAAAAAGATTATCTGTGGACGATTTTAGTTTGTTTTCTTGATTTCAAATAATATATCATTAACACAGAAGCAAAATAACCTTCAAATAAATTATACGAAAAATAAATAAACACAAAATTTAAAACAAATTTCCCAAAATGGTCAGTTTTTTTACACTAAACTTGCAAACTTAACTACGTGTCAGTTAGCAGACGAAAGAGGAACACGTAGATCTTAAAGCTGGTAACGTGTGAAAAATTTCAATTAAGTGCCTTATTTTCTGGAGTAATACCTTAAAACGTGATATTAATTTCTTTCGTATCTTACGATCCCAAAATGATGTTATTTACAAGAAATCACAAAGCTTGTCACCCGAAACCCCATACTGTAAGTGATTGCACCGCCTGACCTTTTCAATTCCTTTGCTTATTTAACCCGAACTATTTTACTGCGTCATTTTTTTATTTACGTTTTGTGTCATGAGAGCTACACAAGGGAGTAAGAATTAATTAGAAGCCATTCAGAACTTTCTTGTTTGTTTGAGTGTTTAATTCATTGTTTGCTGCTCTATTTTGTTTTACAGATAACAAAAGTACTATAAAACTAACTGAACCATACACAGATCTACATTGGCCTACGTATACATTAAATAAAAATAATTTCTATGTATTTCAGTTTTGTTGAACTATGTATTCAAGATTCTGTTAACTTGTGAGCTGTAGTTTAGGTGTGTTTGCACCTGCTTATAATATAATGTTTCAGACTTTTATATACAATCTGATTAGTGTATATTGTGTTATCACCTATTGTAATTAAGCACCTGTTACATTATAGAGCTCAGTAGTACTTTAGGGATATATTAGATTTTCTTTATTTGCGGATAACTGTAATCTACCACTTCCTTCCCGAATCACTGATTTCAGGTTACTGGTGTGTTTAGAAATTGTCATTGATATCTCACTCCTGTCACGGTAAATATTAAACTAGCTTTCGCTTAGACCAGTTAAAAATACACATTGGCAGACAATATCGTCTAACGAAGGCGTTTAGCTGTTAACCACTGAAACAGGGCAGTTGATATTTTATTTAGTCTTAATAGGTTTATCGACGTGTTTGCTCCATTGTATTTCTTGTTGTACTGTGCATTTGAAAATATATTTGTTTTTAAAGTGTTTTGTGTCACGTTCACTATATTGTAGCTATGACATGATATCAAGAATTTATTTTTGGTTCCCATCGAGAACCCACGAACTTCGACAGGAAATCATGAAGGATGGAGTCGAGTCGGGCACAGCTTGAATAAAGTCAGATTCGAGTTCACAACCCCATTGTTCACAGGTTCACGGCTAACTATATAGAAAACTTAGCCACTGAGGCTATTTATGAGTCCGACAAGACAATATTACAAAAACATGTATAGTTCTCATTTAGCTACGTGGTTATTTCAGTTGTGCTCTTGTTTTATCTTCTATTTTAGCCGGTGTAAGAAACGACAGGAATGGAGGTTTACAACACGACAAGCTTTAAACAAAAGCAGTAACTGTTTAACATACTGACGAAAGCGACTTTATCGTTATGGTATGTATACAGTTGCGCTTAGCTCTAATTTCTCACGCGAAATTGGTAAGAAATTCTCTGTTTAAAACATGAATGTCAATTTGAACCATTCAACAGAAATTTAGCTGTTAAATATAGGACATTGCAGATAAAATTTAAAAACATGATAAACAATTGGTAGGTAAATGCTACTTCCACGTTGGTGCCATTTCCTTCTTCACTGTCTCCACGGGTTTTGGAAAAAATAGATGTTAACTAATGGAATGTGAACATTTAACTTTTGGCAGACTTTTGCCTCTTTACTATCTAGGTGTTAATAACGATCATTTGCCGTCTGCTATTGATTTGTTATAAAATTAAAAATTCAGTGAAGATGTTTTGTTGTTTAATTAAATGGCTGAATTCACTTACATGAGATATAATACTTATTTGTGTTTAACTGAAAAAAAGTCCCTTTCAACACTTTTTAGACAGTTACGTATGTAGAAAAGCTAAAATTACGTCATTATTAACAGAATCTGTTTGAATTAATTGATTCATTTAGCGTCCAGCAAGTAGTACTGCTATCAATTGACAAACAATAAATCAATAGGTTAAATGATACAGGTAAATGGGGACCTAACTATTATTTTGAATTATGAAGGGTTGCGCATGGGACTAAGAATTCAGCCTTCTGTAGTGGCTACTTTTGTCGATCGAAGAGCTAACGAGGAACTCTCAAAACACGTTACTACGTCCATGGTTAGGCTATCATTTGTAGAGCCTGACAAAGAGATTCTGTCTTTCCTCCGCCACCCCTAGAGCTGTTTGAATTAAATCAGTCGATAAACAATTAATAACGTTAAACTTCATAATATTTTTATACGATCCAGGAAGTTTAGATATAGACACGACGAGAGCACAAAAATTTGTAAGAGAACAGAGATACATATAGATAATTTATAAAGATTGAAATTGGAGGAGCAGATGTGTATGCTAGTGTACATATATGTAATACAATGATGCCGATAAGAACATTTAAATGCAACATAGCTTTTCATCATTAGTTAATGTTCAGTGTACACCCAATAAATGCATTACATATATAATCAGTATTATTTAAATTTATATAACGCTTATTTGTTTTATTATTTTTTATCACTGGGCCACTGGAATGTTTTCATTACAAGTTTTGTTGTAAGGACTGTCATTTCAGTACAACAAAATATACTGTCTAGTTTTATAGGCAGGAAGTCACTTATCTATACATGTGAAGACTAAATATAAAGAACTGGGTACCGGTACGTCTCACCCTACAAAGCCGATCAGTTCGTCTACATTTAGTGGATATAGAAGCCCTGTCACTATGATGTCATGTTACAATATGGAAAGCCTAACAGTGGACCATAGTGTAACGTGTTTTGGTTGCGCCATGCTACTTATACGATATAGTCCCTTTAGCCGAATTTAGAAAATGGTCGGCTCATTGCAGCTGCCGCAAAAGGCAAAACTTTAATATGCGATTAGCTAAAAACAGTGACAAAGTATGATGTCAACACATCTATCAGACAAATGTCATTGTTGAGCTATGCAGTGATGTTTCAGAATTTATTGTTCTAATTGAAATAATATGGAAAACAACAAGAAAAATAACTGCCAATTATTCAATATAAATATCAGATTCTACCGTCGTTGTCGTTGTCTTTGATAAATAAAAAAGTTGAATGACCCTACCGTGTTAGCCACAAGGCTAATGCATATATAATTGGTGAATATTTATAATTAAACTGAAAGGTTCGAGTCCGAATGAGATCTGTTACTACTGTTACTATACTTCAATAATAATAGTTCGATTAAATAGTTTATTGTTACCAAATGTTAAACTCAATAAATACTAACAGTATAAATTTACTATTTATTGATATCCACTTATTCGAACTTTAGAATTCTTTCCTCTGTCGTCAGTTTAATGAAATAAAGCAGGACATCAAACCCCCTATGAAATTTTCAGTCTTGGCTTTATTGAAAATTTCTGTTGCATCATTCTTCATATATATCAAATTAGAGAACATGCTAAATTTAATGGCATCGTTTGATATCTAAACTCCGTCTCTAGTGTATTTAATAATTATTTCCGTTATCACACCGTCTGTCCTATACTTTCTCTATTAGTTGTTAACAGCCACGTCGACGTTGAATAGATCACATAACTAAAGTAAAATTAAAAGAATCGTGCATTTTGAAACGAACTCTTTTAACACAAACTATTAGCGAATTAATGTGCTACGCTTCAAACTGGAAATAAAACATGACGTGAGTTTAAACTGCACGAAGTGTTTTTTGTATATAGTAGTTTATTCGTTTTCTGCATGGCTCAGAAATTACATCAGAGTTTTCATGGAAAGCCATCTAGCGTGGAACGACATGTTTTAAGGTATTATAATCACATTTGAACTATTGAAATGTACCATAGCTCAACTTAAACAAAATCCTTTAATTGAAAAGTCTGATGAAATTTTCTTCAACTGACTCTCTAAAGAATAAATACATCCATTTTAATACGGATTGGTTACACTGATCTTTTACGCAATTTTATGAAATAATTTCTTTGTGGGGTATTGACTACTTGGAGATATTTTAACAACGACGGGAAATTAAAAAAAACACAAAGAATATAGAATATGAATACAAAATGATGCAAAACGAAAAAATAAACTAATCTAAGCAGGCGTTATATGGACAAATGACAAATTATTTAAAGGTTAAAAAAGAGATCTGGACGTCATTAACACGAATGTAAAATCATTTGTAAATAATTTAGCAAAACCTGATCTGTAAGGCAGAAATAATTGTACATGCATTCGCCTTTTGTTTTTTATCAATAGAAACAAACGCTTAATTCGTTAGATTAATGACAGAAAGGGAATTCACTGTCATACTTATTTTTTACTAAGAGTACCATAACGATCTTTTAAGTCATGGTGACGGTAATAGGACTTATGAAGGAAACCCATCAACTAACGAACACCAAACTTATGTTTGCGTAGGTAAATAGTTAACAGATTTGTCTGGTCTCGAAATACCGATCGAATGATCTCGCCTAACGTACACGTTGCTAAATGTAGACACTATACACCGATGTTCCTGGAATGATGTTGTTATATAAAAGAAGGTATCAGTTGGAAAGTTGAAGTGATCACGTTTGTCGTAGAGTTTAGTTGCTAGTTTCCCCCAAGTCTTTTTCAAGATTGTATAGGTAAGAGGCCGAGTTGAGTACATCATCTGTGTTTAATTTAAAACTTGCTAGGGTAGATTTAATGCACATATGAACCGAGCCTTATTACGTCGTCTGTCTATTTTATTCAGTGACAAGACGTCGTTTATTATTAATTTTAATCTCTAGTAAGCTTTGATATGAATAAAGTATGTAAAGGTTGTAGAATATCTCCCATATCTTGCAATAATTTTATAATTTCGGTCTTTTATAGCTAAAATTTACTGTCTTTACTGCATTCCAGATTAACGTAAAAGTTGGGCATCTCCAGCCTTCAACCTAGTGAAAAGGGGTATTGCGATATAAACATCTATATTCAAAATTTATGTTCTAGATTAGATAAATGCTGATCATTATAAGAAAATTAATAGATCACACAAACTTCATAACCCTTGGGAAAACGTTTATTATTTTCTAGCTGAAAATTCCAACACTCTTTGAACACTAAACAAAAGCAGATGGAAAAAAATGTTGTACTGAAAATTGGCATTCATGCGACAAAATCTCATGAACATAACAAATATAAAATTATTATATAAATACCTTACAACGCATTCTATCAGAATTGTCGTTTAATGAAAAACATTGCGTAATATATTACGTTTTCTGTTTTCCTTGCAATACAAAAATCTTATTTCTAATTTTTTTTGTCATTCTTAAAAGTGTTTATTACATCCTCTGAACTTTTAGTAATGGTATTACCTGTGACTTAGAGTTTGACCACGAGAAAATATTGTGTTGTAAAAACATGCTAATCCAGTTAATATTCATTGTTTAGTTTTGGGGAATTATGTGCCACCGTTATTTCGTCATCCCTAGTATCGGCGGTGCTTAAATCAGTTGTTTTCTAATCTAGTAATATTATGTGTCGTTTTTTCTCGTTCTGGTTGTCCAGGCTAATAGTTTTTGGTTGTCTACTGTTTTTTTTTATGTTTGTGCTGGCATTATTTCTTTTTCTGCTCTAGTTTTGGCGAAGTTTGTGCTAATCTCTTCTCTAGTTTGGTTAAGTTTATATCGCTTTTTAAAACAGTTTTATTATAGTTAGCGGAAGTATCGGTTTGCATTCTCCTCCAGTTTTTGTGAAGTTACCATAACTTCGTTTTCTCTTCTATTTTCAAAGAAATTGTGTGCATCCTTCCATCATTTTAGTTTTCTTCTCAAGTTTTAGTAAAGATACGTTTGTGTTACCATTATTTCGTTTTCGCGTCTAGTTTTAGTAGTTATTTTCAAGCTACCATCATTTTGTTTTCTCCTCTTGTTTTGTTTTCATTCTAGCAATATTTTTCTTTCAAACATTCAGTCAATCAAACAAAGACGCGACAAAACCTTCTGACGCTTTAACAAATGTTGTACAACACCAACTGAACAGGTAAACCAAGGCAGAGCAGTTATTTATAAACTATTTATTTGTATAATACATTGTAAGCTGGTTGCTACCCTACATTTCTTATTTGATCATGCAACAAAATGACTTGCAAATAAAATGTCATCCAAGATAACAATGTAATAAAATACACTAAACCAGAGTCTCGTGCCGACTATTGGTGGCACGGTAAATAGCATACTGAAAGGTCAAGTACACAATATGTTCCATAAGAAAATAAATATGTAAATGTTTATGGTGTTGAACTCGCTTAAATAAAAAAAATCTTCAACAAATTGTAAACAAAAGCATGAACATTGTCTTAAAAATAATAATGTGTGCTAAAATTTTAATGTCTTTTATTCAACGCTGCCGCCGTTTAAAAAATTAACTGAGATTAACACATAAAATGAGTCACTGGCAGGTAAGTTTTTTTTATTGAAAATAAGTAAGCTATTGTTAAAAAATGTACATTTTTACTTTGTTTTTCACTCGCTTTTCCATAAATGGTGACCTTCTAACCTGTTCTATGTTTATTTACAAATATATACTATATATGTAAGACAAACTCGTAGTTTGAACACACGTGACACACGTTTCTATATATAAAAAGTGTACACATTTAAGAATTTTTGGTTTGCACCGATTTTATGTTCTTCACTCACATACAAACACCTTACATATTTTATCATCAAAATATTTATACGGTTTGTTTCAATTCTTCTTTTGTGAAAATGAACCGTCTGCATGTAGTGAATTGTCCCCAACAGTACATTTTTATCCATGCAACAAACATTTGAATAAGATTTTCCTTAATTTTGAACAAATATTCCTTATAGACATCCGGAAAATACTTCTCACCTGATACTGTTTTCCCCAAATGTTTTTGTATCTATTTAAAAAACTTGCAGATTTTACAGTTAACCTTAAAGGAAAGATACATTAAATTTTATTTCAAGCTGTACTTGCTTAGCAAATTTGATAGTAAAGTATATTATTATTACATTCATCACAAGTTTATCCATAGTAATATCCTGTAAGGACTATTACGGTTATTACGACTCGTAAAATATCTTATGTTTTATGGAAAACTCATTCTATAATAAACAACGAGAAGATGAACCAAAATAAATCGTCACAATTAATTTAATTACTTAAGACAGGAAAACAAGCACTAAACATGTATTATTAAATAGTTTAAAACTATTTTTTTCTAAACTTTTTAATCACTTGAAATGCTAAATGTGATTATCTGGGCACTAACAACATTATTCAATAATTAAAACAAGATTTATGTTTTCCTGTGTGATTCTTAGAAATGTCAGAATTTAAACTTAAACCTTAATTGCAAATAGGATATTGAATATTTTTTTTTAACAATTGTCAAACCATGAACAAAGGTCGAAAATAAATTAATCACTTAAGACATTACAACAAAGCACTAATATGTAATATTTAAAAGATTTATGGTTATTGTTTAACTCTTTAATCACTTGTACTACTGCTGTGACTGTTTTTGCTTTCTAGTTGGGTTGATTCAGCTTCGTGATATGACATACGTACCATTCTGTTCTATGAAAACAGAACTGACCAATTGTTTGTTTAAATTATGTTTAACGCCACTTTTAGCATTTTTTATCTGTAACATTAGTATCTAGGTTTTATTAGGAGAAGAAGCCGAAGTACCAGTGAAATTCCCCGACCTTCGTTAGGAAAAATTTCTAGCATAAATGATAAACACCAGTTGTGTGACCTTTTATTTTTTGTTTTTCTTTCATCTTATTACTTTGTGCTTTAATGTTATTAAAATCCCACATGAATTGGTTATATTAACAACCGACCTACTCACAGTAATAATTACAGATTCAAATGTCACAACAATTTAATATCAATCAAAGAAATATTTAATTGCTAATCATCTTATGTAATTTATGGGCTGTAATAGTCTTATATAATTTCCGAGAGATGTGACGGTAAGAGAAAGGCAATAAAAGGAAAAAAGATATTAAAGTTAGAATTTTCAATTCAGCCATAGCCATTGCAGCCATTGCTTTAGCCATAATGAGTTACAACCACCAATAAATTCCCATCTTATTTAATGTTGACATCTTGGTGTTGCTTATCTGTTTGTAGTATGTTTTTGTTCATACCTTGACCCTTACCTGGAATTTGACGATGTTGACCGAGTTAAATCCAAATTGTGCAATAACCGAGAAAACTTCCACTTATCTGTGAACTTACCATTCATTTAACGACTTCCCAGCATCTAGATATGGAGTTCTTATATCTCAATACAATATTCCAGGGATTGTGGATTCAATATGGATATTTGGATTGAGGAATGTTTCTAACAACAGAAACAGTGACTATTAGTTAAAGTCGGATGTTCCACGGTCACCATTAAAAAGGGCTAATTGCTACGAGAAGTGTCTTTTTGTTTGAATTGTTGACCTCGTTAACACTATAAAACTATAGCAAATTCCTTACACGATGAGTTCTACATTTTGAGCAGAAACTGCATATCCTTTAATGAGGTTAGTTTTGTCTGTCTTGAGTTTTCTGTGTTTGCTTTCAATAGCTGCCAAGGACCATGCATGGGGGGTTCCTTATGCTCAATCCATAGCTAACCATCGCGTCCCCAGGTGGTGGATAGGTCATAATACAGAAATACTTGCCGCGGACCGTGGTCGCTGACGTGTTTGGAGAGTGCCATGCTTATTGCACGATAGGAACAACATTTTTGTAGATTTCGAAAAAGAGTAGGCTCATCGCAGCCGCAATTAGAGCTGAATTTTCCAGTGGCAGCCACATTTTTATTTCCGTTGCCCATACCTTTTCCCCGTGAATTTTTTTAAATTTTAATGTTAACCGTTCTCGTCCTTAATATAGCTGGACGTTTAACAATAAAAAAAACCAATCAATAAATAAATCCAATAGCTTTTTTTGTAAATGTCCGATTTTCTAACCACGATTTTTTATCATGTCTTTGTGTTTTCTGATTTCTTTTTAATACAAAACGAAACACATAGAATCAAATGATAACGACAATCCCTAAACAGTTTTGTGAAAATTAAAGTAGAACTTAAGTAAGCGTGTGTTAAATAAAAATGTTCTGTTTTTAATGAATGAGTTAAGTCTAAAATATTTCAAATTGCAATCTTCCGGCTGTATAGAATTCCTGACGAATTGATGAAGAAAATAAGGGATTACGTAATGGGTTATCGAGGTAATTCATATTTTAAAATACAATAACAATGAAGTCTAATTTAGCAAATGATCTTGTACACCATGGGTGGCACAAAGTCTTCAGAACAAGGGGATTTATGATCATTTTTTGCTCAACAGTGATAAAGTTTTCAATAAGTAATGACGACCATACGTTATGCTTATCTTGATTGTCAAAGATATATTTATTTCATCACTGCAGTTGTGGGCGTATACTTAAAATATGCATATTTGTTTAGTCTTTTACCTCTTTGGAGAACTATTTTAAAGCAAGTCAGTAAATTCTCTACAACAACGGAACTTGGAAGATTGTTAAAGGCATACATATTCAACGGACAACCACATAGGAAGGGAGGTAGAAATTAAAAACGAAATAAATTTTCTGTTATACTGAAACAAATCACATGCGATATCAGCTTTTTGAAAGAATAAATCGTTCTCGAAATAAACAATGTAGCTTTAACAAAAATATTGATTGCCTTTTCAATAGTAGCTAAGAATTTTGCCTTATTATAGAGTGGTTTTGCAAAAGAAGTATTGTGCTATACTCTATGTATGTAACATGCACTAACATGTTGTTCATTTTATGTCTATATAATATATTCTTATTGTTCTCAAATAGGCCTTAACCATGATTGGTAATGAGTTTGTGCCAATTAAGTATGCGTATAACGAGAAAGTCTACGTTTTCCATCCTGAATTGTCAGGAATGGAGTATGTCTTACAGAGCCTTGATTTGTTGAACTGTTGGTCCAGTTGACCTCCTTGATTTTCTATTTACTGAAAATGAGAAACACGTCAGATACCATATGTGTGACAAGAACTGCTTACCTTAAAGAGAACTAGAGTACACCCCTACCCAAACCTGTCATTTAAGTGTTCTTTATAATTGTTTGTTGTTTTTATAATGGGAAAGTATTTGTCTTTTTTTTAGTTCAAATTTTCTTTTATTCCATCTTAGTATGTTTCGCTTTCCTGCAACTATGACAACAATAAACTATAATTTGAACTTGCAATAATTGTAATAAGTAATGGTGTGTTATTTAAACGTGATGCAACCTTTGTGAACAAGTAAATATCAATTTTAAAATAATTAAAGTAACAAATCAAAATTGGTTTTTACCAAATCTTTGCAAAACAGTTCCCATACTTTGATGACATGTACTCGTTCGTTTAACTTTCATGTAATTCTGGTGAGTATTGGCCAAGCTTATTAAGTGTGAAGTTCACTTTATGTTCTCGTTTAATAAGAGCAACTAGAAATATGATACAGTCAACGAAAACAGCACAAACCAGTAATACATGATACTGAACAGAACATAAACCAGTAATACATAATACAGAACGCAAAAAGTATAACACAATACAGAACACATAAACGTATTCCATAATACAGAACACAAACCAGTTATACATGCTATACAACAGAATACCAATTAGTATTATATGATATTAACGGCCATTGAGGACATTTACTGCATTGATGAATATACTTGGGCTGGGACATTACTGTGAGTATTCCAAATGCTTAACCCAAAAGAGATGCCTAGCGCGTCCACAGGCTTTAGATTTGGGAGGCTCACTTTTGGGGGATGTCAGGTCATTATACGGAAAGCCTGACCGTTGAACGTCGTAGGTGACATGCTTACAGAGTGAAACGATCTCTCAACGGTTAAGACTCTTTCTTAGACTTTGAAGAAGGGTAGTATCATTTTAACCACTTAAAGGGCTAAATTCGCCGTCCTTAACCAATGCTCCATACTTTTTCAGTTTCAGTGAAATTTTTTTTACCGTTGTTCAACTCTTTCCCCGTTGATTTATTTCGTGTTAACTCCTAAATATAGCTGAAATGTCATTCGCTTGACGTTAAAGTAAATAAAAATTAAATTAAACAATCAATATAATTTGATCTTTTTGTTTTAAATTATGATCACTATTTATTATTTTAAATTTGCAGTGTTTATTTTAATTTTAGTTTACTTTCATAAAAATATTATACAAAGTCCTAATTTTAGTCAAATAAGGTGTTTCGTTTCGGTCGCTTGGTGCATGGAAACCTTTAAACTGTAATTATTAACATGGCATCTCATATTTTATTCAATATTTTGTAGATAAAGGGTGGTTTTAGTTATAGAAATTTTAAATTACTGTGAATCAATGCAAAATTCAAGGAAAAATTTAAAGTATCCAATATAATACTTCCTTGTACATTAGAAGTATTCTAAGCCATATAAATTTAATAGTTCCCTAATGGTCTGAATAAGCGTTTCTATTTTTACTTCAATATTTCATGCTAAATTTTAATAATAAAAAGGGAGAATTGCAATCTATGTTATAAATTAAAGGACCTGTATACTTGGATCACAATCGAATAACGATTTTGTCTGACATTTTTATCTATTACCTCCGTTTTTTCTAATCGGAAAAGTATATCCTACATTTTTGCCTTCTAAATATAAAAATCAATTACTTCTGAAATTAACATTAGTCTTTAGATTATTATATTTTTAAGGCAATAAAATGGAAAAAGTTAGATCATGTTCAATCCACGTGCACACGAAAATTTGCATTTTAACATTGATTTATATTGCTTGTGTTGTCCGTTGGTCAGGCATCGTATACAAATGAGAGCTGGAATTTATTTTAGTCTTGAATCATTTTTCTAATGAGAGCATTTACTCAACCACTTTCATCGAAACAAAAGAATTGTGTTAGACAATTCAAATCGTCAGAAATAGGTGAGTTATTCAAACGTTTGGCTTAACGACACCTGAGTAATGCAATTTTGGGTGGTGGAAGTTAAAGTAAAACTAGCTCTCTTTATATGTGTCCTCGCAATAAGGAATTCTGATTTTATTTATATTACAGAAATGACTGGCCATTCTATTTGATGTGATATTTATAAATTTGTTCCGTTTGTTGTAAATTTTCCAACAACAGTGTCAACGTGTTCAGATTTAAAGGTATATTACCTGTTTCTTTGCAGACAACAATGTCAGTTTGTTCAGTTTAAAATGCATAACACCCGTTTCTTTGCAGACAACAGTGTCAGATTGTTCAGTTTAAAACGTAAAACACAGTATAGAACAACTGTTTCTTACTGTTCAGTTTAATGTATATTATAGAAGACCTTTTTTCAGTTTGCAGTTTATTTTTTGCCAACAGTTTCTACTTGTTCAGTTTGCAGGTATTATTTGAAACGGTTTCTGATTGTTTAATTTCCGGTGCATTATTGCACAAATGAATATATGGTACTAAAAACTGAATATGTCCAATGTCAGCAGATAAATTGTAGAGGTTGTCACATTGACAGGTTGACGGGTAAACGTATCGAAGAATTCACTCATAAATGGGTAACGGATTGACTGGTGGAAAGGAGAACTGAGACGGTTTGACAAGTTGAGAGAGGCGATGTGGGTAGGTATGATGTTATATTTAACTGTTCTATTCGGGTTGTTTTGGGTCGACATGTGGGTAGATTGATAGCAGTAGGGATTAGTAGACAGACTTCCATATTGAATGGTGGAAAGGTTGATAGCTAGTAGTAAATTACTAAACTAAGCCTGACTGTAATTAACACTAACCCTAACAAGGAAGCAACGGCGTTATGTGAGTAGCATATGCATAAAGACGAGAGTTGCATAGAACAGTACACGCTATTTCTACGGTAAAGCGCGTAGTGTAGAGAATAATGAAAAACCAAAATTTGAGAATTGAACTTCTCTCAAAAAGAAGATATAATATATCTCTTGTACAATTCTGTGACATAAAATTGGCATGTAATATTAAGCAATTTAGAAAATAAATAAGTTGAAAATATGCATATACCAACATACAAAGCAGCGTTACCAACTAAGTTTTACCACGTAACTTTTGACGTTTTTAATTTCTGGGTTTAGAGCTATTTATTGCTGTACATCACAAAATATTTTAAAAGAGGTTAGTCTCATCCCTAGTTTCAAACTGTAACACTAGTATCAAAATGCCATGATTTGTTTTATATTTCTACGTACCTAAAAATGAAATTTCATTAATGTAATGAAATTTACAATCTTTTAAATCTTAAACATATTTGGAATTTCAGTGTGTTGCAGTAACATCTATATTTTCAAAGCCCTTACAAGCATGAAGGAAATATGAATAAGAACATGGACAAAAGTGATCACCTAGTTGCAGTAATTTGTTTTAATTAGGACAGCATCTTATTGGGCAACTCAAATCTAGGATAATTAGTTATACACCACAACGAGAAAGAAATATTACTTTTACTAAGAAATGGCTTTACAATGTTCTTTTAACATGCACAAAATGAACAATTCTCCATCCACGGTGTCTTTTCTGTTAAGCATGTTAAAACAACAACTTCGATGCTTTAATCTTTATCTAATGACATATTCACATACTGTTTATTTTGTTGTAACTTGGTCATATATACTGTTATGATATTAGTTCTTAAGGGATTGTGTGGTGTTTTTGATGGCCATTTATCGTGATGCTTGTTATTGTCAACTACAAGTGCAATTAATTTCTCCTCTTACATGTGACGTATGTACTAACAATTATTAAAAAAAGCACAAATATACAACATTTTGTGTATTTATATTCGTATCATGTCTAAATATCTTGTGTTATTAATTGTTGACTTTGAGACAATTCGTTTTAACGTTATCGTCATTTTCCCTGGCGAATTAAAATTATGAATTATGATTTCTCCAGGGAAGTTGTCGTAGTTACGAATTAAAATGACACACGTCATTTTCAATTTTAATACCTACAGCTGTTTGTTAATTTTTTGCAACATCAGAAATATCTTTGCTTTTATAAAGTTATTTCTTGTAGGGTACGATAACATTACATAAATTCGGGTTTAAAATATTAAAAATAATACAAAAGGGAAATTGTGTATATCACAGCATAATTTGGTATTTTTAGCTCCAGTACAATCCTAATTCTCCTTACCTGCTAAGCTGCAATAAAGTTTCATGGCCTACTTCTCAATTACGGCATCTAAAGTCTATCGACCTTTGTAACGAAAACACGGAAAAGGAGCGTAAACAGCGTGAAATCTCTATAATTGCTTTCCACTTTTTGTGTAAAAACAGCAATTAAATATTACTAAATTATATCTTGTATTTTGCCCAAAAGATTTACATTTCTATAATGCTTTTGTATTTCTAAAATATCTATTACACGGGACTTTTACTATATTTTATGTTTTAGTAAAAAAATAAATATCAGTGACATAAAAAAATTAGTTGTGGGAGACGTATTGTTTTTGTCCGGTTTCTTATGATTATTCTTGTTCTTTTGTCTTTTTTCTTTCCGTTCAATCTTGTCGCACATTTTCTCTGAGATGCAATATCCAATCAAGATGAAACTTTGGGAACATGTTAAGGGTGACCTGAAGTTTTGCAATCCACTTTTGGAATTTTAAAAATGGCGGTTGTTGTCAGATCTCAGTAATTGCCAGAGCAATTTCAACGAAAATTGGTATAATGATACAGCTAACTATCCTGAGCATTCTTGCCAAAACAAATTGGACTCGAACCACGTTTCCAACTGGCCGCCATCCGAACACCACCCCCTAAAAAATTATTTTCTTAACATCATCCGATTTCGACGAAATTTAGTACAGAGATAGATTATGATACCTTGAATGTGCCACTACTCTTAAAATGTTTTTCCAACTTCCGGTTTCAAAATGGCGGCCGTTTTAAAGTTTTAAAAAATGGCGGCCGTTGTAAGATCGCAGTAATGGCCAGAGCAATTTCAATGAAAATTAGTATACTGATACAGGTAACTATCCTGAGCATTTTTTTTCCAAAAATAGAATTGGACGCGAACGACACAATTTTGTGATGGCAGCCGTTTCACCCCTCCCCCCCCCCCCACGCCATCTTAGTCCGATTGCAACGAAATTTAATGTGTAGATATATTTTAATACACAAACTAAGAATATCATGTCTATTTGGGGTTTTTCAACAAGTATAGTGGCAATTGGGGTTCGTTTGGGAGACATTCTGTGTTTGCATCCCAACACAATCATATATATTTATGTCTCCCAAACGAAGTTTTGGGAGACATATTGTTTTTGTCCGGTTTCTTATATTATTCTTCTTCTTTCTTCTTTTTTCTTTCCGTTTAATTTTGTTAGACAAATTTCTCTGAGAAGCAATGTCTTATAAAGATGAAACTTTGGAAACATGTTAAGGGTGACCTGAAGTTTTGCAATCCACTTTTGGAATTTTTAAAATCGCCGCCGTTTTAAAAAATTGCGGCCGTTGTCAGATCTCAGTAATGGTCAGAGCAATTTCAACGAAAAGTGGTATACTGATACAGCTAACTATCTTGAGCATATTTGCCAAAAAAACTGGACGCGAACGACATTTCAAAATGTCCGCCATCCGAACTCTAGCCCCCTAAAAATGCAAAAAAATTAAACGTCATCAGATTTCGACAAAATTTGGTACACAGGTAGATTATGGTACCCTGAGTGTGCCACTATTTTAAAAAATTTTGTCCGACTTCCGGTTTTAAAATGGCGGCCGTTTTAAAGTTTAAAAAAATGGCGGCCGTTGTCAGATATCAGTAATGGCCAAAGCAATTTCAATGAAAATTAGTATACTGATGCAGCTAAATATCCTGAGCATTTTTGCCAAAATAATTGGATACGAATGACACAATTTTGTGATGGCAACCGTTTCATCACACTCCCCCAAACGTCAATTTTGTCCGATTGCAATGAAATTTGATATGTAGGTAGATTTTAATCTACAAACTAAGAATATCATGTCTATTTGGGGGTTTTCAACATGCACAATAATATAGTATCAATTGGGGTTCGGCAATCAATATGAAACTTTGGGAACATGTTAAGGGTGACATGAAGTTTTTGGGAATTTTCAAAATGGCCGCGGTTGAAGACAAAAGTGCAGTTCTCAGATCTCAGGAATGGGCATAGCAATTTCAATGAAAATTAGTATACTGATACAGGTAGCTATCCTGAGCATTTTTGCAAAAACAAAATTGAACGCTAACGACACCATTTGTAATGACAGCCGTTTCAAAACACTCCCCCCAAACGTCAACTTAGTCCGATTGCAAAGAAATTTGATATGTAGGTCGATTTTAATGCACAAACTAGGAACATCATATGTATTTGGGGTTTTTCAACATGCTCCAGATTATAGTGGCAATAGGGGTTCGTTTGGGAGACATGTCTGTTGGCATCCCAACACAGTTATAACAAGTTGATATTTATTTTGACAGGATATTTTCAAAAAATTACAGCATACTGTTATGTCGACATCCTGGTCAAACTTAGTATTATGTGATTATTCCTTTAATTTATCAATTAACAAACGCGACAATCTAATTAAAAAATTAATGTTTACTTTCGCCATATATGTAAACTAAAAAGTTCGAGTTAATATCTTAATTCTAGTGTGTATTTTCCAAAGATTTCTCTTCTTCAATATTCCAGTAATACTATATACAAGATGGTGAGATTAGGTCATTCACAGTGAATGCTTTGAATCTTTTAACTTAGTATGCCGATGTAACTTGTTAATATATTAATATATTCCAATTCAGAATGATTGCTTCTGGGAATGAAGATTGGCTGTTGGCACGTGTTCGTATTTCTGTTGGATAGAAGCGGTTTGTGGTTTAATTAGATTTTTTGGGATCTTGAGTAACACTCACAATCTTTTTGATTTCTGTTGTTCTTCCAAGGCTCTTCGAATATAATGTTTTAATTATATTTGGGACACGCATGCGTCGGTCAGCAGATGCTGGAGTCTATTATAGAGTTGCATATTCCACTGTAGGTTTTATTATACATATGTATGCTAATGATTTTAATGGTTACGTGCAGCTTTCAGGGTTAATAAGGCTGATAAATCCTGCTGTTTTATTTTCAAGATAATTTGTTACTGATTATGTCTAGGTAATTCTTATATAATTTGCATATTTAGAAATTATGCATTAAAACTCATTTGCTAAAAGCATTGTATGTGCTCTCAGTAAATGCCACTGTCCGCCGATGTTTTAGTGTAATGATCTGTAGAATAGGAGCGATTAATATAGATCAAGACAGCGTTTTCAGCTGGCGGTAATGGTAGCATCATGGTGTAAAGGCTGCGCGAGAGGTTAGCTCTATATTAGAAAGATCGGCTTTACGAGTACATTGTCGGCTTAATCTTCAGGAAAGCTTGTTGGTCCTGCGGGAGATTTCTTTAAGTAGTAGTTGGTTGAATACTTCTCAAATATGAATCTTTTTGGAGTTTATTCTTGTGATTTTTATTTCATTTTTTTAATTATTATTTTATTTAGGTACATGTACATTCAGTCAATTTTATCTCTTGCAAGTATTTTTTGCTTTCTGTACCAGTTATGTGTCTTTGCCTTAAGTGATACGTCTTAGTTGTAGTGATCGCTTAGTTAAAATAATGGCAGTTTTGTCTAGGTAGGTAATTTAGTATTATTAGATAAAGTATGCTTTACTAAGGGTCTTCTTCTGTATTTCAACCAAATAAATATTAATAGTAAAAGAAAACGAAAATTGTCACATATATTATTAAACAATTAAAGTTGCACAAATAAAACGAATTTATCGATTACAATTGGACCATTTGTCGTAGATGCTCTACAAATGCTACTTCATTGACTAAACTAGTTTTTAATTTATATGTATACTTTCTGTTATAATTAAATAATCCCAGTAAAATTTCAGAAATATTTAATCTAATAAAAACATGCATTCAATTTTCCTTTTTAAGTAGTATTCTAATATTGAAGGTTAAAGGGTAGAATTAAAATATTTTGTAACTGTCAAATTGCCATTGTTTTAACTTCAAGACACATATATAAATAGGACATCTAATGGCACATTTATATGTTTCACAATCACTTTATATCATCTCAAGTTATTTATTTTCAACAAAATAATAAACTTTTGGTTTTTGTATTCTTTCAACTAAGGTTGTGTTACATGAGGTTGAAACACATGTTTCCAAAAAAACCAGTTGTCCCACACTCGTGCTCACAGCCTTTCCTTGCTGTCTGAGATCTATTGTGTATACTTATATTATTATTACATTATATCATAAGAATATCAGAAACAGAATTTTGAAAATAAAAATATTTCATTTGAACTGACTTTAATGCAAATTAAAAACAATAAGTACCATTGATAAGCGACGTAAATCGACCTGAGCTCAGAAATTTACTTATATTTGAACATAGATTTCGTAAATGTTTCTGTTCAATTCCAAAAAATCTATATTAATATCTAATTTAAGTTTTATTCTCTGGAAACCCCGAGGTTTACTTCAGGCATGTTTTGATCTATTTCAACCTTTTTTTAGGAATTGAATAGACGATTTTGTAGTTTTATCGAAAACATGCGCTCTTGACATTTATCGACTGATAAAACGAGTTTGTTTTTATTGACCTAAATTGTTCTAAACAAATCTCAAACTATGAACTATAAACTGAACACATAGAATGCAATAAAATATTGCCAGTTTTCCTTTCGAAGGTCTGGGATTCAACAATTAGTGTGCATTCTATCCTAATTAAAACTAGACGCCAGAATATTGCTAAAAGTGGTATTCAAAAACAAACAAATAAAAAATGAAATATGTATAATCTGGTGAAACTGAAAAAAATTATATCAAGTAGAAGCAATAAAACTCGGTTGCGATAAATTATTTGAGATTATACTTTTTGACTTGGGGTTGGTTTTTTGTTCATGTTTTATTAACAGAACTTGGCAACACTAGTGTATATATTTCCTCTCATACACGCTTATGATGTCCTGTTGTCTCCTTCTATTCATTGTGATTAATGACAAACAACTAAGGTATTGTAAACTATTAAATTATTTTGTTCAATTGTTTATGAATGTCATTCATTTTGAAGTTTGAGATTTGGACTAGTTTACTTCAAGTTTTAAATTAAAGAGACGCAAAATACATGTGTGATTTATAATTGAATGTATTACACGTTTCAGACATCAGCTATAGATTTGTCAGATCTCGACATGTTTTAGACACCGAAAGACGTGGTGTATACGTAAACACATTTTGGAAAACGAAACTATTGAAATCAAGTTATTCAGCACATGACACATGAGAGTGTACTTATCTTGTTAAATTTTAAAGTGTAATTTGTCTATTAGTTTTCCCAGCTTAGGTTATTAACTGAATGCATACACTTCGTGTGATGTCGCATATTCGAAGATTTGGGATTATCAGAAGTATAATTTACTACTCACAGCTATTTCTATTACGTTCATCAGCCCGTGATCTGATCACCATGGCTTCCTTTATACTACAATCTTTGTATTCCTGAATATATAATGGACCTTTCTTTAAGCGTTCATTGTGCTCGACCCAAAGAGCTGCCTAGCGCGTCCCCAGGTGGAGGATAGAGGTTCAGGTCTTAATACGGAAAGCCTGACCGCGTATCACAGTGGGAACGTGTTTGGAAAGTGCAACGCTCCTTGCACGCTAAGACCACTTTTGTCTAGAAGAGAAGGCTAGTTGTATTCGCTACAAAAGGCTCAATATTCCTACCCCGCACCTTTTTAGTGCCAGTCAAAAGCAGGTTACCAATTATCAACTCTTTTTTATTATTGTCATTAATAATAATTAACCACGATATTCAAGCTTGCTCAGTGGAGTTCAACAACATCGTTCGAAAGCTAACATAATATGTTGAAGAGCATTTATCAGCAGAAATCCAAAACGTAATGTTAAATATTGCTTAAGCCATACGTTTCTTGGGAATAAAAACATCCTCCCAATTTCAGACAATGACTATATAAAAAATATACAGGAAAGTTTTACGTTGAAGCAAAATACAGAAAAAAATTATAATATTTTAAAATAGAATGATATATTGTTGTTAAAATCTGCCCTGATGTTATTTTGAATCTATGTACACGTACCTCTATAAAATGGCTTATGAGCAATACAGATATCTATAGTATTTTTTTAATCATTTTAAGATTACCTGTCTGACATATATAGTTTTGTAACTACATTCATTGGTTGGTATCGGTTTTTAGTATGTTGCACTAGGATCATAACAACATCTAATATCAGAATGAAATGACTATAATGTTTTAATAAAAGACTTTTTAACATCACGATGATATTCGTAATAATTTCTTAACTTCATTTTTTGATCTATTTTTTTATGATGTAGTAACATTCTTTATTTTATCAGGATGACGCTGATAGTATTCAATGTAAATTACATGACAGTTTATTCCCATCAGAAGATGACAACTACGTTAAATTGTGAAGAAAAAACTTAAATACTAATTTCATTGAAATAACTCTTTATCAATTGTAAGACAATACGGTTATCAACTGTAAGACATATA
Organism: Limnoperna fortunei; assembly: GCA_944474755.1. Classification (NCBI taxonomy): domain Eukaryota; kingdom Metazoa; phylum Mollusca; class Bivalvia; order Mytilida; family Modiolidae; genus Limnoperna; species Limnoperna fortunei. Next base: position 41,345,713 of record OX104113.1, read on the forward strand.
TCTCGAAATACAATGTAGAGTTTCAGACATGTCTGAGCCATGCTTAAGTTGGTGTTTGTTAACTTATCTTTCTTTCTAGTTTTACTATAGAATAGGTAACTACATCACGCCCTAGTAGTAATATAGATTGATACGAATCACCAACTGTATTGTGTATTGCATTGAAATATGTAATAATGTTTTGACATAATTCGTTTCTGCCATGCTACATGTAAGCAAACATACACCACACATAAAGCCGACTTTTTATGTTATATGCACTGAAAGTGTTTTAATTGCTAAGAATTGACGCCTGATCGGTAATATAATGATACTTTAAAAAAAATACTAGTTGCTTTCTTCCTTATTAAAATTAAAATTTTTAACTAATAACAATAATCGACTCAATTTTTTACTCCACAATTGATCCAAACTCCAGGCCCACCGAGACATTACTCTGTAAAATACATGGTGTCGTCTTTCTCCAGTTAAGGAAACCACAATCAATAACAGTTGATCCATCCAGTCATTTGTGTTTGGTAAGAATTTTGACAGTTTTATTAATTGAATGTTTGCTTTACTTCCGGCGAACAGTTTTCAGCTATATTCACGACGAGATCAAGTTTAACAAACAGTAAATCAACGAAAAACGGTGTGGGATGGAAAATATTGAGCACAATTTTGACTGTCGCTGGAAAAATATGGAGTTTTGGGTAGGGACGGAGAGTTTTGCCTTTGAAGAGGCTAAAATGTCAATGGCGGATCCAGGGGGAGGCGTAGGGGCGTACGCCCCCTTTTAAAAAAGAAAGGAAAAAAAGAGAACAGGGAGGGTAACAACCAGCGCCAAAGGCAAAAATTTAATCCCCGCTTGACCTCGCCATAAATTAATGCATTAACGGTACTAATTCGTTTATTATGATATCTCTGTTGTATATACTGTACCAAATTAATGTTACTGAACACTATAAAAACCTTGTTCGTGGCCTTCCTTTTCCGATATCCCCTTTTACGCCCCCCTCTTTCGAAAATCCTGTATCCGCACCCTGAATGTGCCAAAATGGAAGCCCGTATGTGCCACGGAAAAAAAGTTTCAAATCTTGAGCGCACAAGTTTCAAATCTTGTGCGCACTAGTAACTAACTTTTTCAAATTTTAAAGAAAAAAATTAATATTCTTTATCAATATTAAGAAATATACTTTTAATCAATTCCAAGACATGTATCTCGAAATACATAGTGCAAAAAAATTCACAGTCTTAGACATGGCTGAGCCATGCTTAAGTTGCTGTTTGTTAACTGATTTACCTTTCTACTTTTACTGTGGTATAAAATACTACATCACGCCCTAGTAGTAATATTGATTGATACGAATCACCAACTTTATTTTGTATTGCTATTAAATATGTAATAATGGTTTGACTTAAATAATTTCTGTCATGCTAAGCAAAGATTTACCCCATACATAGGCCTTTTATATAATATGCACGGTAAGTGTTTTAATTGCAAAACATTGACGCAATTTTGGTAAATTAATGATAATTTAAAAACAAATACTAGTAACTTTTCTTTATTAAAATTTAAAGCAGTGACTGATAACAATATATATCACTCCAAAATTTTTTTCTTTTTACTTCAAAATTAAATCTAGACTCCGGGCCCAGACACAACTCTGTAAAATACACGGTGTCGTCTTTCTCCAGAAACGGCCAATATTATCAACATTATAAAACATTAGATCCATTCAGTCATTATTGTTTGGTAAGAATTTTGACAGTAATTGAAGGCAATTCTATGAACTGTTTACAAGCTACTTACAGCACACTTGTCGACATTTTCAGAATTAATATATTTATCGAAGACAAAATAAGTTGATATTAACTGCTTATACATATAGACTGCTTCTGGAAGAAAAACTGTAATAATTTTAATTTCTGGAAGGTTAAATGTACGTGTCCTTGACATAGTACAATCAAAGAATGATATCTGACCATTCAGATAGTTGTAATTTTTAGTCTTTTCTGTAAACTAAGACTAAGCATGATGCTTTAGAGCATCGGGAATTATTAGATAAAGCCCATGGGAATAAGTTACTGTTATTTTATGTGACCTTTTATTGTTACTAATCATAATTTCTGTGACGTGTAACAATGAAGCAAGTAGACCAGCAAAAAAATATAAAAAAGAGTATGCAATAGTTTGCTATTTTAGCAATTTATTGTGTTCAACTGTAAAATACAGACAAAAATATACCTTTGGTTTGTTTTGCAATTAAACCCATCTCTAAAAGCTTGTTTCGAACATTTTTTGCTGAAATAACACGTTTTTTAATTTGAAGTTAACTATAGCAGTAACCAGCATGACATTTCTTTCTTGCTGTAGCAATTATTTTTCACGTCTTATAGTTAACGAAGCCTTATTTACTATAAATAGACCGGAAATACATTTGATAGAGTTACTGCATTCCTGTTTTAGCATAAAAGTGTTGATTATCTTTAGTCTTCATCAATCCTTAAAGTTTCTGCGATGTTAACAGTGTTCCTTTTTGCATTAACTCCTATCGGAGATTAATGAGGTAATCCACACACAATTATTAAAAAATACGCAATAAATAAATGCTTTCGCCATGTACAACTGGACAACGCAATGAACCGCGAATCACATAATACATTTATGCGCTTTTAATTTACTTATCAAATGTTGTCAAAGATACCATACTACGTCATACAAACGTTTAGTCAAATAAAAACACGTCTGTGTTTGCATTTTAAGTTTTAAATATGCCTACAGTTGTTGATTGGTAGAATATTCGCTTAATATCCAGCAAACAAGATTTCATCTATATTCCAAGATTGAACAAACTATAAATCAGTAGGGAAAGAGATAGACTACCCGGAGCACAATTTCGACAGTCACAAGAAAAGTAAGGAGCATTGGGTAGGTGCGGAGAATGCATTTTTTTGTAACCACTACTCATGATCCTACTCTTTTTTCAATCTATATTGTTTAAGTTGCGTGGCACTTTTTAAATAAGTCAACCACTACTGTCCTCCCCGGCCAGGCTACACATAGACGCTTTTGCAGCTCTGTGGGCTGACAATGGTAAAACTCGTGTGCAAACAATTAATAGACTTAAATAAACCGGATGGAGATAAAAGTATTTCTAAAGCAATGCTAAATGTCAATGAACTGAATAAATCAAATGACTTAAATATATGTATGAATTTACAAAAAACTGGATATAGATGACAATACATGTACATATACGTGAAAGAAGTAAACAAATTAAAATAACAATGAAAGTAGAATTCAAGATATATTGTCTCGTTCAAATCGATAACGCACTTCTTCAGTTCACGCCTTTTTAGGCCGAAAAAATGAAAAGACATATTTATGAAAGAAGTCACGCGCATGATGTAAAAAGAAAGTCGAAGTTAAGATATAGCCGAATTCTGTCTCGATCAGAACAGTAGATAAAACGAAGGTCCTGCTTCTGTAGCTGCAAAGTTGCAACTTAACATTAAACAACATAATCAACACACAGTCGTTCAATGTAAATCAAATAATGGCTTAATATTAATATTTTCAGACCATATGGTATGTTTTAATAAAGATTAACTACAATAGATATGTCGACGTTTATACACTTTGAGATACCAAAGTACGATTGAAAGATATTAAATTTGTAGGGAACAACAAAAACGTGGCCATAAATTATAAAGAAAAACTTGTAAGCGATTAACCACTTTATTATGTGACCGAAGATCGTCCGAAGTAAAGACTTACATCTAGCTGTTATCGATTCCAGTTTTAGTAGTTTCCTCAACACCAGTAATCCTTAATTATAATTTAGAGGATTCACATGCTCTGGCATACATTCTGCACAGAAATACATCAACACCGAATGCAGGTGTAATTGTAATTAATAACAAAGAATAGGAATTCTCATATTTAGAGAGCTGAAGCCATGCCATCTCGTTTGTCGTACAATTGGACCTTTATCGATCGTCATCCACAATTCCAAACTCATAGCGCAACGCACTTCTATTATGAACTGCAAAATGTGTCCCCATGTGATGAAACAAAAAATTAGCAAACAAAAAATCAACATGGTAAAAGGATTGACCAACGGTTACTAACGTCCAACTGCCACTAAAAATGGATTGGGTATTGTGTAGGGACGGATAATATGCCCTTTGTTGCGGCTACATTGCGCTGCTTACTCTCTTTCAGTATCGACACAAGGGGTCTTTATTCTGCAAGGAGCATGGCACTCTCCAAACACGTTACTCACTAGAAGGCTTTTCGGATTATAGTTTTATAACCCCAAAGAGAGGACCTCCCCTACCAGCGTGCCCTGTGCAAATGTGAATATGCCGACCGCCATTACTCTATACTTAAATATGTTTACAATTGGAACGTTTGATAAACGATGCCACACTCTCTTGGAATGCATTTTTTGTTCTTCCATTTTTTAATTATTTCATATTTTACCTTTGTATTACGAAACTCCAGTAGAAAAATTTAGATACGATAACCTGTCGATGTTATATACTAAGCCTCTGTTTACTTGTTACAGATCCTTGACTTTTGCTATGGGAATTTTACATAATAAACCACCCATTTCTGTTTCTAAAAGGACCTTGCGTTATTTACAAAAGTTCGTCTGCTTTTGTGACGTTCAATAGTATTCGGATACACCGCAAGACGTTTTCCGTCTTAACTGCAGACGACATTACCCGAAGGATTTCGCATAGACAACAATCGATTGTTCATAGCGTACATATACGTTCTAATTTTAGGTCAAATTTTACTGACGAAAATCTCCTTATTAAAATGAAAAAATGGCAATATTTCAAAACGTTGAATATCTGGATGAAATAATTGTTGATTTTAAAAAGTACCCTTCGTGATCTACAAAAGGAGCATAAGCTGAACCATTCGCGGTAAACAGTTTTCATTTGTCACTCAAATAACCTTTACCAAAATAAATTCAATTGTAGTATAGTTCTTACTTTCTACATTAAGTGGATGAATAGTTCATAAAAATGCATAATTTAACATTAATGCGTCTGTTTGCATATGGTATGTTGTTTATGCATGGCAATAGTTATATAAAGCCAAATATAATTTAAAGTATAAATAACCGAACACTTAAAATATAAACAAAATATAATCAAAGATACAAAGATACCAAGAAGAATTCAATGACAAACTAAACCATGGTTAAACAAAGGAAGCGAAACAAGACAAAACAAGAAGACAAACAATAAATTCGTGGATATGTGTAATCATTTTAACAGTTAGTGATAAGATGCGTGAAACTGCAAACAAATAATAGTATACTAGCAATATATCTCTTGCTTCCTCCCAGAGGTGAGAGGTAATACTGTCCTCTGCAGTACGTCGTCGTTAGAGGTAATACTGTCCTCTGCAGTACGTCGTCTTCTTTTTTATTGTGTTGGAAACCTTTCTACAATCAACATATTGCAGATTAAGTAAAGTATACAGAAACCTATTATTTTTATTTGGACTTATAGCGGGCATAGCATGATATTAAGGCATTGTAGGGGACATTGCCATGCTATTTAGGCACTGTACATGTCATGGCCTTCCTATTTAGGCATTGCAATCATATATTGACTGCACTAGAAACAGTTCATTACTCAAAACTTGCAATAAAATAAATTCAACGAGGAAAGTGTCATGATAGTTTGACTGCACGACAAATAATTGTCGAAACATTGATAACGCCTCAGCGGCATACTTCTCAGAATTTTCAGATTTATCGAGAATTAACCAGCAATCACGAGAAGGCAATATCTTTATCAGATGATGGTCGTGTGCATTATTATGATGAAAATGCCCATTGATGAACTGTTATTTATGTTACTTATGATGAAATACGCTCATTGATCAAATTTAATTTTAATTTAAAAATTGTTAACGAGAACTCTTGATTAGTATGTTACATTTTATTGTTGAAAATTTCCAGTTTTATGAGACCAAACGCATTAACTTCTTGCGACGTCACTTACTATTCACGATGTGGACTAATTTCACGTAGAAGTTAAACTTTTAAGTAGATAAGTTGATCGTATCTACACTGACAAGTGACATTTATAATCAACAGCTTACATAGATTTGAAGACAAACTATTGTTTGTGCGTACAACTATTTGTTTAAACAAGCTATCTTTCCATTTTCTTGCGTAGACTGTGACTTGACATATATAACACGATAATCGTATTATATTGGTAGTATTACTTCCAAATTTCTTTTTTAAGAGATTTTTAATCTCAAAAATGATGCTTAATGCATCCCCAGGTGGCGGATAAGGAAAGCACTTGCTTGTTGGAGGGTTGTCAGGTTAAAATATTGAATACCTGACAGCAGATAATAGCGAATAACGTGTTAATTATATGGTGTCACCCTTAATAGATAATGACCACCCTTGCAGTTTTTCGAAACAGAGAAGGCGCATTGTAGCTGCGGCTACATTTTCTGTCTCCATCTAACAAATCCCAACCGTTTTAGTGGAAGTATACATTTCCTTCCCTCGGTGCATGATTATAAAATTATTTACTTTGACATAGATTAACATCTGTTTTCAAGGGTTTGATAAAAATTGATGTCAACCCATGTTTAAGTAAAAGAATGTTTTATCATATGAATTAATTTAATATGAAGGTAATCATATCCAGGTCAAAGTAAAATAAGAAAACAGCATCATACATATTTGTTATAAGACACTACCAGAGTTCTGGATTTTTATGATACTTCAGGTTGACATAACTTTCCAGGAGACCTGGCTCAACAGCTTGAGCTATTTAATGCATATTTAAGGTTGTTCTCATGCTAAATTATTACTTCTGAAGTCAATGAAATCATAGAATTTTTACAGCCATTATAATATTGATTTTAAACTTGTTATCGTCCTCTTATATAGCTGAAATACGGTTCACCCACTGGACCTGGGGCAACCATATAATACATGTATTATTTGCAAGACATATTGAACTATGTTGTGTTGCCGTTTATAAACACAGTAGTTATCACAATATGATTAATTTTTTAATTAAATAATATCTTATCATTTAACAGTGACCGTCTGTTATTTTCTACCAAATTCCAATTTTAGCCCCTGCCGTTAAAAAGAATATCACTCGCTCTAGCCGAAGTTTACTTGCCAGATGTTTGGTTTTCCATTTCTATCTAAACATTTCATACACAACAACTACATGAAAAGGATCATTTATTATTTGAAAAAAAAAACAACTAGCAGACTAAATAAACGGTATCCACTGAATATATATTCGTTCAGTATCTATATTGTTGTTTACGGTGGGTAAATGATCATCTATCCATTTTACATACTAGGCATTCGGTATAGTAAAAATCATTCTGCCCTTAAACGAGGGTGTTAGGGTAGATTATCACACGGAGAAAAATTTATCACACACAACAAACTTAAGATTATCACATGGAAAACAATTTTCACCCAAGACTTCGTCTCTCCTCGGGATTTTTTCTTCATGTTATAATCTAGCCTACAACCCTCGTTCCACGCCAGTAGGATTATATTATTAATTTATCTTAAAACTCGCCAGGCATGTAAAGTAAGCGACGATGACACAATATAGACATTGTGAAACATTTACCAAGAAAAACTCATTGTTTATATAGAAGCAATCAGTATTGTGGGGTTTTTTCTTGTTGCGGGAATTTATCTGCTATTTGTGTTTAAATTATTTTCGTCTGAAATACATTCAAGACAGTTTGGTCCTTATTTTGTGAACTATACAATGTAAACAACCAAAATAGCAAGGACTACACAATTGTAAAATAGATATAATTATTTTTAGTTTTACATAAATAGTCTTATGTCATTACTAATAGCAAGTAGGCATCTATAAAAAAAAAAGGATGTAATGCGGAAGTGAAAGCAACAAATAAAAGACAATCTTTATCCGTAAATGTCAAATAATTCTTTTTATTAGAATGAGACAGGAAGTGCTTCAAGAAAGAAAGAATTTAGTTTTTTATTAATTAACAGAGCAACATCACAATGACATTAATAACTGTCTGTACATTACTCATCTGATATGTGTACCGGTGTTGTTCGATTTCAAAAGAAGCCAAGATAACATACTTTTTAAACAAGGACTCAAAATCAGAATAACAGACAAAACTAAAAAAAAACAAATAAAATAAGCACCGGAAGTGCAGGCGACTCGTGTTTAGTCACATATAGTAGCAAGACCATGATTAAGATACAGAACACAAGATAAAGAACACTGTGAACACGTCTAAATAATTCATAAGTAGGATAAGGACCAATGTCGGGAAGATCTTTCATTTCTTAAAATAAACAATACATGAATATATTTTTACGTGTCTTTAATTGGTATAAAACTGCATCACAATATGGTTATATTGGATTCATTCCAAATAATAGACAATAAGCGGTAAAGCGGAATCCAATATGGATGGATTTTTCCCTAAAATAGATCGAAAAGACAATTGTTCTGTAACCAGTCAGAATAGCCGGTTCAATCTCAATCTTTCAAATCAAATCTGTAACACAAAAATCTTGTCAACAACAATGGTTGAGTCAGCTGCTAGTATTTGTGACAGGAAAGAGGGGAATATGGTTATTTTATTCATAAAACAATTGCTGAATTTTATAGCAGTCGCTAATGATATTTCTCAGCCCTCAAAAATGTATATTCACCTCACCTCGCGTCTCGGCGAATTTAAAATTTTATCTGGTCGGGAAATTCCAATAATAAACTTTATAAAAGTCAAAATCAGAATACAGACAAACCAATTAACAGACAAAACTAAAAAAAGCAAATAAAATTAGCACCGGAAGTGCAGGCGACTCGTGTTTAGTCACATATAGTAGCAAGACGATGATTAAGATACAGAACACAAGATAAAGAACACTGTGAACACGTCTAAATAATTCATAAGTAGGATAAGGACCAATGTCGGGAAGATCTTTCATTTCTTAAAATAAACAATACATGAATATATTTTTACGTGTCTTTAATTGGTATAAAACTGCATCACAATATGGTTATATTGGATTCATTCCAAATAATAGACAATAAGCGGTAAAGCGGAATCCAATATGGATTGATTTTTCCCTAAAATAGATCGAAAAGACAATTCTTCTGTAACCAATCAGAATAGCCGTTTCAATCTAAATCTTTTAAATCAAATCTGTAACACAAAAATCTTGTCAACAACAATGGTTGAGTCAGCTGCTAGTATTTTTGACAGGATAGAGGGGAATATGGTTATTTTATTCATAAAACATGAATTTTATAGCAGTCGCTAATGATATTTCTTAGCCCTCAAAAATGTATATTCACCTCACATCGCGGCTCGGCGAATTCAAAATTTTATCTGGTCGGAAATTCCAATAATAAACTTTATAAAGTCAGTAATTTATATTATTATATGACTAGTATTTATCTTGATTTTGATTGGCCAAGGATATCATGAAAAGTATTATGAAGAAGGGGTGTTAACCTCAAAGTAGATAAAAATAGACTGATATAAAAGTTTTAACTTTTGAGTAACTAAAAATAGAATATTTATCACTTTTCAGTAGTTAAAAATAGAATTCAATAATGGGGCATCAAGCATTGATTTGATTGGTTGAATTAAAAACATCGGCCAATCGAAATCATTCTTTTAAAACATGGCTGACAAGCAGTAGACAAGTTTTGCAACTGTCAATGAACGGGAACTTTTTTCATAATTGCTCTAATATTACTATTAATTTTAATTGGAAAATGTTAATTTCTTTCAATTTAAATGTAATAGTTTACTTTTGTTATTGTTAAATAAATTTTTATTGTTATAATTTTTTTATTTGAGACTTCCAGTGTAAAAGTAAAAACAGTCATAAAATAAAACATTCATCGACTTTGATATAGGTTAATACCCGGTTTTATCAACCCTCAAAAATAATATCCACACTCGCCGTTGGCTCGGTGGATATAATTTTTTCAGGGTTGATAAAACCAGGTATTAACCTATATCAAAGTCAATAAATGTATAATATTGAACGCAGTGGATGTTATATCATAATGAGCTGAATGTTTTATCATTAGGTGTCAGATAAAAATCTGATAGTTATTTTCCATCAACATTTGTTTTCGACTAAATAATATTACCTCAATGAAATTTAAATTTAAAAAGAAATACTCGTATATGTCACCGGAAGTAGGCTCTAAACTTCATTGAGGTGACATTTATAATGCTCATTAGAACGATCGGTCTTGAGCAGAATCATTTGACAATAGATTGAAACATCATACTAGAAAATATTCATTTATTTATTTATTCAGTATTGGTCCATTGCATATTTATGTCACCGTCCACAATCTCATCAATCTTCAACTTTAATGGTTACAATCATGAATGGGCTCGTAATCTGATTTCCTTGGAGAGAGCCACAGGCTATAGAAATATGGCCGTCCAGGGTAAAACCCATCATCAAAAGGAGCGTCCTTGATCGTTCGGAATGATCTAAATTTTTAATCGAATACATGTATCGACGCAGCGGTTTCGTGTCGGAAATGAACTATGCCATGTGAGTCGAGTCATCAGAACCCTTAATAAATTGTTATTTATAAATAAGGAGTAGTACCCATTCATATTATTTTGATTTTTCGGAAACAGTACAATTTTAGATGATATTCTACTTCAACCTTGTCTACTAAATGTTAGTTTTCTAGATGCCACAGAAGCAGCTGAAAATCATCGTAAGGTCGACTTAACCTAATTACATAATAGTTAAATAAGGTATAACAAAGAAATTGTCATAAACATTACATTTACTTTTCTGTATGTTTTCGTGCAAAGTTGAAAGCGTAATAAAACAAAATAATTTACCGGGCGAAGATGAAATACAAGTAGACAATTACTATTTCCATGAAATGCAATATAACTCATCAAACATATTTCCGGTGTATTTATTGTAAATTTAAGTTAAGGGCATGATAATAACACCTAAAAGGACCTAAATTCTTATTACTTATAATCGTACCCTCGCTTTTTTGGCAAGATTAATCACACAACTAACATCTGATTATAACGGCAGTAAAATTCGGCCTACCAAAATTCTAAGCGTTTTTTGTATCGAAACCATTTCTAATAAAAATGCTTTGGCTATTTTGAGAAAGGTCCCTTTTTTTCCTGTCGTTGTGAAAACCATATTTTTGTGTTAAATTAAAATAAAGAGCAAAATATGCAACCTCATTACTAACATGTAGTTATTTTGGTCTCCTTATTCATGGTTTAATTTCCCGAGAACCAGATTACCGGCAATAAAACCTAACAAAATAACAGTATGGCATTCCCATGTGGCGACATTCAATGATCTAGTATGTCCTAAAGCAGCTTGCCTCATTCAAAATTTATAAATTGTGTAAGCAAAACGCACACTAATAATTACAACTCTTTGCATGGTTAACTAATCATACTATATTTGTCTGTATATACAGTGTCAAGGACAATAAATAAAATTACGTAGTCTGATAAGAAACAGATAATTAAAATATAAGCGTATTGTTTTTTCTGTAAAGTTAATTAAGAAAATACCTAGGCTTCATCACAACTACAAAGGCCTGGTTAACAAACACAACAAAAGCAACATAATGGGAGGGTTCCTAGCGCGTCCCTGGTAGCGGATAGGGATACGCTCTCGGTGGGGGGTAGACGCGTCCGGAGAGTGCCACTGTCCTTGCATGATACAGACCCCATTATGTAGGTCTTTGAAAAAGAGTAGGCTCATGTTAGCCGCTACGAAAGGCTAAATTCTCCGCCCCTACCCAATATTTCAGACTTTTCCAGTGGCAGTAAAAATTGTGTCCCATTCCACCCTTTTTGAAATGATTTATCGTGTTTTAACTTTTCTCTGAATATAGGTAAAACAGTTATAGCTAAGCGTAAATCAAACATTAAATCAATCAACCAACAATTACATTAAGCAACAGCAACAAACACTCATTAAGTGTTGCAGAAGGGCAAGTCCTGCTTTACTACTGACACCCGTCGCGTTAGTGAGGGTCAAAATCAGTGTCAGAACTAGAAAAGATATCTGGTTAATTAATTCTCTTAATGCTTCGTTAACGTCCATCCAGCAATATTTTAGCTATAATCAGACTGAAAAGAAGATAACAAGCAATAAATCAACATATAAAGGTTGGGAAAACGTAAACAGTTTTTGACGTACGGGAAAAGTATTGAGTAATAACAGGCGCTTAGAATTGAGCAACTACGGTGAGCTTACTATTTTATGAAAGTTATAAAGGGATATTTATCGTGAAATGAGCTTGACACACTTGAAACACGTTAACTACTACGGTCCGAGGTCAGGGTTTCCTTACTATAACCTGACATTCCCAAACCAGAGATCGCATGAATATAGCTGAAATATTGCTGCTCGGGCGTTAAACACCATTAATCAATCAATCCACCAAACCAGAGAACCTCCCTATCCGCCTCCAGGAGACGCGCTGCGATCATTGTGATCTCTCCCAGTACGAAATTTGAAAATTGCGTAACCAGTAAATGTTTATTGACATAATTCAAGGCATATTTTATACAAAAAACGTAGCACTCATTTTAAGGACGTGTTGTGCCCTTTTCACCGATTTGGTCTGTATCCGGATTTGTAACTGTCCCTTTACTTTTATCCTTTGTTGTACAGTCGATTTTCTCTGCTATTTTTCTTATCACACTTTTGTTAGCTTTCTTTCGGTTGACTATTATATTACGCGTAAACAGCTAAGCAGGAACAGACGCAGTTAAAAGACGATTGCATAATTATTGTTATTGCAAAACAGCGTCTATTAAAGACATTTATTTACAAACGATCCTTTTTTTCGTCTTATAGATACTTATAAAGCGTGTTTGAAGTTTAACTTTAACTTGAGGCTCAACTCGAAGTTATGCTCGAATGATTAACTCGAAATTTAACTCAGAACTCCAACTCTTACTCGAAGTTCAAATCGAATTCTATCTTTAACTCTATAATCCAACACAGCCCTAAAAGGTTGTGCCAAATGCGGCTAGGACCATTTACATCATAGAAACAGAAAACACTTATCGTTTCTGCAACTTAGGTGCAGTGTATTGTAACAATGACTATATCATTGAATTAATCAATGCAATTTCTTGGCAGTACATAGTGTGACTCTCGGCTGGCAATTAAAATACATTTCGCAATGTATCAAAGTTACTGCTTTGTGCTTCTCCTAACAATGAAAATCAACCATCAATGTTTTGATCTACTGACTTAATTTAGTTTAGTAATTGTAAAATCTCACAAGTAACAGTCTGTACCACTTTTAATAAGCTATTCCATAATCTTAAATTATAGGTAATATCATTTACATGAAATATAATCAAGAACAATATCTCAGTGGTACTATAATATTATTGTAGAATGAGTAAAATCATGCTAGAGTGTAATAATATTGTCCCTTAACACTTCTAACCTAATAAAGCAAATTATTCTGATTTCATATTTCCAGTATATGACCGAACATCATCTGAATTGTGCACATATTGAAATATTACTTAAAAATTGTTCATTTTATTATTATACAAGTATTTGTCATAACACATTGTAATAAATGTTCCTGTACATTCTACGAGGCTGGAACCATTAAGTTGTTCAGCATAATGAAAAATGATGGATATTTCTCTAAATTTATTTTCTTGTCATATACGTAGGAGATTATTGCAGATCATTTCAGTAGTCGCCTCTAATTTTTCAGACTCCTACAGGCGATTGTAACAATTTGTTATTGAGTATTATATGTTGGCGTCACTTCCTGCACTGAAAAGTTATATTTATATCCATTAACAAGACTGGACGTTTGTTGTAAACTATTTTCCAAATAATTTAGTACTCTACTGTTGTTTTCGTAACTATGTTGCAATAGTGGATGCTAAGTTACTTTGAAAAGGAACCAAGCAAAAAACTTGTTGTAAAATTTTGACAATAATGGCTTAACAATCACCAATTAATTAGATAAACGTTTTTTATTCGTTACTTATTGCAGTATATCTCAAATATAGGGAAATACAAAACTAAAAAAGTGTTAGTTGTTTTGTAAAGTGGTCATTTATGGATGCCTCAAGGTAGCAATAAGATGTAGGGTCAAGTGCATTCCAATCTGACTGCATATGGGAAGGTAATGTCATTTACTTAATTGGGATCTCAAGTTATCCTCTTTTAGCAGCGTGTTATTTGTACCTATTGTGCAGCCATTTTAATAATTATTGCTGAAAAAATGTGACGGAAATGGTTAAGAATGGCTGATAATCGAAAAGTCGGGCAACAAAAAGTTTGAGTTTGGATAAGTCTAACAATGAATCCACAATATGGCATAATAATACAAATCTACTGACAAAATTTCAGTATTGTATCACTTATCATTACTGAGAAAAATGTGACGGAAATTGTCACGGAGAGATGCACAAACACACACAGGCCGACAACAGAATTCCTATGGGGAGCGAACAACAGAATCCCCCATTGGGTGAGGGGGTATAGACATTGTTAGAATCACTTAGGCGCACATTGTTTATCATAAAAAAATGTCTTATACATATCCACTAGGCAGGGTAAACTTTAAAACATTGAATCTGATAATTAAAAATTGTCTATGTAACCTTAAAGAAAAGAAATTTCGAGATCTGTGTAAAACAGACAAAACATTCGATCGGATTATAATTGGCGTCCAGTAATCCATGTTCCAAATACATATAGGATGAAAACAAGTTAGTTATCAATAACTAAATGGCAGAGGGCGAAAATTATTATTAAGAAAAAAAACCAATGGAAGAAATTGAGCCTTGCAGTGTTTCACTTTATGAGTTATATATTAAGTCGATAGATGACGTGCACAGAATGTGGTACAACTGGACATCGAATTTAACAACCACAAATACCGGATGTCGGTTGTGTATTTAGAAATCCCACACACGCACATATTACGTGATGTTTGGAATTTGTTATAACCTATACACCGAGATTTTACCGACGATATTTGGAAAAGGTGTGGAAATAAAAGCTATCTTAAATTCATACGATAACCCATCCACAGAATAGGATCAATTTACGTGGTATGCCGACGTCATTTAACCAATTTTATAATTTTTTAATCTATTAGATAAACACTGAAAATAGAAGCTTTAATTGCATTGTTTGCGTGAGAGCCTTTGATTATTTTTTTATTTATTTATTTGAAGCTGCATCTCAATGTCTTCGTGATACAATAGTATATTATATAAAAGATAACTAAGTTTTATAATTTATGTATGTTCCACTGTTTTCTATCAATGTTTCGTGCGTTTTCCGCCAAGACAAGATATGCTTTAATAGTTCCTTTATAGACGTAACCTATGCAACAAAACGTATATACAAACCAACGTTACTGGCCAGAAATGGGACGGGGTATTTAGTCTTATCTCTAATACAATTTATTTACATGCGATTAGGACCACTCACGTAACACAATCTCCTGGGGAGTGTTAATTCTTACTTTTTGTTTACTGCATGGAACCAATATTTCTCAAAGATTCCAATAAATCCTGCTACATAGGATATCAGCGAATAAAATGGTATGAAAGCACGAATGGTACATGTACACACAATTTGCAAGTTTAAATATTTTTGTTAAAATAACAGTTTTACTCAACCAAATCTTAAGCTTGGTCTCATAGCTCGGTAAAGTAAAATCTTTCAACATACGAATTGTTTAAAACGGAAATAAAATATTGTAAATTTTAGGTATTCATATCACGTTTCAATGGATATTAATTTTTTTTAGAATCGCTACATTTTCGTATGAATTATACTTGGAATTTTCTGATGTCATGCAAAAAAAATCTATAAATATTTCAAGGTCTTAGCTAAAGTAATACATTTAAAAGATAATGTAATTATTTAAACCTTGGCATATCTTTAAAACGGTGCATTTGACAATTATCTTTGACTATCACGTTAGACATGTTACCCCACGTATTCTGACAAATAAGAATTGATTGAATGTTATAAGAACAGAGAGCAATATTTTAGCTATATTCAGGATAAGAATAATGTAACTAATAACGAGGAAAATGACTCGGTAGGGACTGGGAATTTTTTCTTTTGTAACAGCTTCAATGAGTCAACTGTCTTTCGAAATATATATAATGGATGGTTAAAGTGCAAGGGCCGAGGTACTCTTCAAGCACATCACCCACTTATATCTATGGTCATGTTTTTCGTATTATAACTAGACAATCCTCCAATGCTAGGCATTATCCTATCCGCCCCCCCCCCCTGGGACGTGCTGGGTAGCTCTGTCGGTCAACCTTTGAAAACCTATTTAGTATGGTCGCATTTGATATGAGGAAACCAAAAAATCCTTAACACCACAATGTGAGACGGTGAATATTTTTACATATTCATTTAGCATTTTCAACAGATAAAATTATCTTTTGTTCTATAGAATACTGATTTTATTATTAAAACAACAGTTACTAAACCAAACCGTGGTCTACTAGCTCTGTCAACTAAAATCTTTCAACATACTACAATTGTTTTAAACGGTAATTAAATATTGTAAATTTTACGTATTCATATCACGTTTTATTGGTTATTAATCTTGCCTTCTGTTGAGTATCGCTACATTTTGGTTTGAATGATACTCGGAATTTATTGATATTAAGCCAACAAAATTTCTATAAATATTTCAAGGTTTTACCTAAAGTAATACCAGCTATAGCATTAGTAATTTTATTAAGTTAAAAGATAATATAATTGTTTAAACCTTGCCATATCTTTCAAACAGTGCATGTGACAATTATCTTTGACTATCACGTTAGACATGTTACACAACATAATCTGATTTTTATAAGGATTGATTGAATATTAACGTCCAGAGAGCAATATTTCAGCTATATTCAGGACAAGAACGAATAAGTTAACCAATAACGGGGGAAATGACTCAGACACTGAAACAATATGTTGACTGCCACTGGAAAGTATAACGAGTAAGAACTGAGAATTTTGTCTTTTGTAGCAGCTACAAAGAGTCTACTAACAAAATGGATGGTTATCATGCAAGGACCGTGGCACTCTTCAAACACAATACCCACTTATGTTCTGCGGTCAAGTTATTTGTACTATAACCATAAACCAACCCAAGGCATTCCCTATCCGTCACCGGGAACTTGCTGGGTAGCTCTGTGGGTCTAGTACTGAGAACCATCTTAGTATGGTCACAGTTGAGGAAACCAAAGAATCTTTAAAACATTGATGGCGGAAAAGAGAAGATTTTTACATATTCATTTCAACAGATAAAATAATCCTGTTTTGTATATAATACTGATACGGTACAGTTTATGTTGTACTGGAAATTGTACCTTATTATGCAAAATCTACAAGTGCTAAGGTACCAATTTAAAAAAAAAACTAAAATATTGATAAGGGGAAATCGTGATATTTCGATCGGTCGTCCAATTTCAATCATGAAAGTCACGTCAGTCCAGAAACTTTCCGAAGTTAATATTGCTGCAATACACATTGCTGCGTTGCAGCATTTTTCTTCTTTGTAAATATGACGTATCACATGATTTCGTGTAATTCCGGTTACATTGGTGTAAGAATATGTTATGCATCACGTCCGCAATTGTGCGGCAAAATTAAATTAACATTACAACAGATAATTGAAAGTCGTTAGAGTAAGTAAATTTTCTTAAATCAAGTTACTTTTAATGCTTATTACTGAAGAAAAATATCTAAAATTTGGGTTTTTTAGGATTAGGCACAGTAAAATTAATGTTTGAATATACAGTTTTATTCTGTGATCAAATTTACACCTCCAACAAAATGTTCTCTCTGGGGTAATTTCGATCACACTATACGGTAACGTTATCGCTTTTATATAACTAAAATCAAGAAAGATTTACTTTTTCTAATTATATTTTGTTGTGATCAGAACTTATAATTCTTTTTTTAAATAACATTTATTTCTTCGGAGATAAAGAGTGTACAACTTAAGCGATAAAATTATCATGACACGTTACAGTCATTTGATTTGCGTTGAATTACTTTATAATACCTAATTTATGGAGTGTAGGAAAGCATCACTGTGGAAGCAATTGGAAATATAGGTTTAGCATACAAGTTGGAAAGAAAGTGACAGCCCACATGATTCAAATGCTGTTGTCATAAAACACAACGATCAGAAAATGGGTTATCTAAAGAGACAAAACGCCAATATCATTAGGTTAAAACCGATAGAGAATCTTGTAACTAGAGACAGGTGTATCTGGCAACAACAAAAATGGTTAGCTGGTGTCAAGATCAAAGACGACAACCTTATAGAGTCTACAGACTTTTTCAAAATGCATGGTGTTATTTACGAAATAAAACATGATAAATGGAAACTGAATTTGGTTTGAACAATGTGTCTGTATGGGTAACGTTTGTGCAAACGTTTTTTTGTATAAAATACTTTTACTGGTTGATACTGTTTTAAGGTTTTGTTATGATGAAAAAAAAATAACTAACCAAACTGGAACATCGCACATTATTGTTCAAGGATGTGCACGTAAAAGGTGCTACACATAAGCTTTCGACAGGTTTATTGAAACAATTCAATGACGTTTGATAAATTGGAAAATGCTTCTTCTTTACCCATTCAAACATCGAACAGCGACCTGTCTGTGTCTACCAACATTATTACATTATTCTCTATTTACACCTCAAGAAAGTTTTTCTTATCATAACGTCTCAATATCTTATGCAAATTTTAAAATTTGAAATTAAAGGGATACCTGGAACCAAATAAAACCTCTAAGTGTCTGCAATTTCTGAAATGTCGCTCTACCCAGCCCGTTTGTCTCTGAAAGCTGATGCAAAAAAAATTCCGGTCACATCTTCTGGTATCATTTGTTTCAGCTATGCCAAAGAAACACATAACTAGCGTGCACAAGAACTATAGTATGAATTTTCTCTGAAGTTAATGCTGTTCGGAGAGGAATATCTCAAAGACAACCTGCATCTATGTATAATATTCCGCTAGGACAAACAATAAGCATGAGAAGATTGGTGGTATGATTTATATCTAGTAACCCATCGGTAACGGTAGAGTCTCCAGAAAAACTTACCAGTGTAAGGGATCAAGGTTTAAATGTTAAAGTCGAAGAATATTTCATTGATCTAAAAAATGAAATGAGAAGATTTAATTAGGAGACAAACCTAAAATATCTAGAACATGGACGAGAAAGGCATACTTCATCAAAGATAATGGCTTCTAAAGACGTGTTCCTGTTGTGTTATCCAATTCAAAGGAATGAAATACCATAGCTGTATTAATTGAACTAGATCATATATGTCATTGCTAATTATTGTGAAGGGTAAAACTAACAAAACTTTGTAAGGTAACAATACTGCTGACGCTCCAGTAGAGGCAAATGGACATTTCATAAGAAAGATGGAGATGCGATATTCATGGAATACAATGGCTTGTAAATATCTTTTTCAAAAGTGCTGGGAACAACGTCATCAGCTAATATTTATAGATGGTGCACAATCGCCATGCAAAGGATTCTGGGTATTCTACGTCAACTAAATCACCTCTGCCATACCATTGGTTGACATTTTGAGAGATATCTCTAATGGCGGATAAGCTGCGCGTACAAACGCAGTAATTGCAATGTAAAATTGTATCAAAAGTGTATACAAAGACTATATAAAAATAAAAAAAGATCTCGTGTTTTATTTTACAAACGTCATTTTTTGTTTACATGCAGATGACAAATGTGTTTCGCAGTAAATTGGAGAATGACGTGCGGCAGATGTTATATCTGGGAACCAGTTATGTTTTCTGTGCCGGATAGTGGATGGTCCACTGACACGAGGTTCTAATGCTTATTGCAAAAGCTTAATGATATAATAGTACTTCTTACACTCCCCCCTCACACAATGAATTATCGTTGTTCATTAGATGGACGGATTTTTGGCCCTATGAGTTCCGAGTATCACAAACCTTCCTCTGAGTTTCCTCATATACATGGAACATGATAAACAAAATATCTTGGCCTTTCATATTTCGGAAGGCGTTGAAGAAATCTCCGAGTTATCAAACTATTATTTTTTGATTTTTTTGCAAGTGGCATAATTCAATGGAACCTCTAATAGATTCCTGCTGTCTTCTTTCTCTCCATCAAAAGTTTTCGATATTATATCCGTCAAACTGAAATGAGCATCAATTGTCATGCTTTATACGGACAGGTGTAGGAACAACAATCTTTCAATAGCAAACAAATTGTTGCATTGGATGTCCAACAAGACTTAATACAATCCAAACCCCTTCACTTATCTGCTTCAACTCAAAATGTAAATTTAAATATTCAAACAATCGGAAATTTCTATGGTGTCCAGATGATTCCCACTTTATCAGACTTTTTTGCAGCAAAGGAATTGCTTCCACTAGTTGCTGATGAGACGCGTTAAGCAGTCGAAACTTTGATAGCGTTGGACAGTTTAGGTAGTACTGAAGTTTTTTACTAGGTTTCGCTTGATACTTTTGATATTGAAAATCCATGTATTGACCTCTCGATTAAAGTAATCAGCAGCAATTTAAATTATTGAGATTGAATTCGTTGAATTCGTCTGTGAATTAAATTTTTCTGTAACCCTAACCCCTATTAAAGAAAATTGACATAAAAGCACACTAAAGATCAAAGAATTTGTCAGTGCTACAAACAGTTAAAAGCACTGATGAAGATGGTAAGGTATGGGAAACATATAAACGATAGAATGCAATTCAGTGGTAGATATATAGAAGTACGTTGATTGAATCGACTGCAATGATCCGTCGAAATATAATTTGCTCGAATAATTTTTCGTTTATAATACATGAGGTAAAATTGAAAACACACGTGTCACATTTCAAAAACATGTTTCTGAATAGATTTGCAAGAAAGAGATACGTAGTTTAATTTAATTTGAACTTCTTATTTATTTTTTTAAAAATAAGCATTATTTCTCTTTCCAAATGGGTAACAATTAAGTACACTCATGTTTGCTGTTCAGTAGACATCATCGATAAATCAAGCAAGCACCAAGTAAACTTATAAATATTCAGTCAGCTTATACAAATGTATATTTTTCGCTTAGTTTTAAAAACAGCGAATCACAAACGAAAACTGCATTTTTTCGTTTTCTATGTCCGTCTTAAGGAAAAGATGAAATTATGGGTTATTAAACTTTTAAAAACAATTTGAGCTTGGTACAGTGATTCTTGCGCATTTGAAACTTTCATAATGTTGTCTAACTGGCAGATTTGTATACTTGTGAAATCTATAAATCCCACTTGCATGTGATTAGGAATACTTTATTTGAATTCAGCACATACACTCTGTGTACATATTCAACTGAGGTTTTATCAACTGTGCTGGAGCATGAATTTACGATATTAACCAGTTAATATTTCGAATTTAGGGGGTCAACCATTTTAATGATATATATCATGAAAAACCATGATTGTTTCAATTATTAGTTTATCAGGATAGTAAAACCAATATCTAAATACGATGTATTTACAGGTTTATTTTGGAATACAAGCCACTGTCGATGCAGATGTATGCTTAAATTAACCCGACGATGTGATACAATTTTCCGACACGTGATCAAATTTGGACGAAATGTCCATTCGTTCTTCTCTACTGATATCGTGTAGATTTCCATTTTCATAATCGTTTTCATTATCTACTCAATACAGACTCTGTCTAGTAATAGGTGATATTTATGCCGTTAAACTGTACTGATCGAAATATATCGACCTTACCCTACATGAACAAGACATATGTTTTAGTGGTGTAAGATTACCAATCATTTTACTTAACACACCAAATTTTACACTACAGTTATCTAAGCGGGATTTTCGGAATGACACAAGAAATACTGTAATCCACCATTTCCTTTCAAATGTCTGTACCAAGTAGGAACCATTGCTGTAGTTGTTGGTTTCCAACATGCCGGATTCTTGGACGTTGATTTGTTGATCGTCGTTTATTATTATTTTGTTATTACCTGCGTTAATATTATTACGTCGGAGTTGGAATTCGGGTAAACAAACAAAACGCGATTAATTGCAATCATTTGTTGGGTTAGCCTTGTGTGTAGAAATCTAATTAAAAAAGATTTAAAGAATTCTGAATGTATTTGTTTTACATTTTCCGTTATTAGCGTGGGTGGGGGTACGTGGGTGACAAATAATCACACTTTCTATCTGCTCTAACGTTATAGATTTTTTGGAGGTAATTTCTACCAATAGTTTGTTTTAAATCCGATAGGTCTATCTTCTTTATTAATAAAGGGAATGGCTAAACCAAGCGGAAGCAAACAAAGATTAATAAATTAGTTTCTAAACTTTCATGTTTCATTCATTGACATAATTTTGTCAATTTATGTTATAGGTAAACTGTGTTTTAACATATATTAGGTTTGAAAACAGTAATTGATTGATTAGATATTTGCTTTGCGTCTAGTGAACGGGAATTTCAGCTTTATTTAAGACGAGAACAAGTTAACAAACAATAAATCAATTAAAAAAAGATGGACCAAAGGGTTAAAAGTTCAAATGCAACTGAACAATTATGGGGTTTGGGTACGGGCGGAAAATGTAACCTTTTGTAGCTGCTACAACGAGGCTACTCTTGTCGACTTCTACAAAAAGTGTCTTTATCGTGGAAGGAGCGTAGCACTTATCAAACGCGTCATCCACTGCGGTGCACGATCAGGTTTTCAGTATTTATGACCTCACAACCCTAACGAAAAGGCATCGACGCTTGGGACGCTGAGCAGTCTGTGGATCGAGCACTAGACCCACCAAGTATCAGGAGAAGAAGAATGCTTCACAAATTAAGTTAAATTTTGATCATGTTGTCCTACCCCTTTGTTACTTGGATTTATTGTTTGATAACCCGTTTTCTACAAAATGGTCTTTATCGTGCTAAGATCGTTGCAAACCAATTTATAACATAGGCTGACAAATAAAGCAGCTTAAAAAACTTGATGAAAATTCATGTTTAGTATCTGTCACCTGTTAGTTTGAAAGCTGGTGTTAATGGGTAAAATTTTGTAAATGATTGATACAAGTTTGATTGAACTGGTCAAATTATTTAAGATGACTATGTATTCATATCTTTTTGTTAAACATCAGACTTTTTTGCTGGAAAATGAATCTGATTAAGATTTCATATTTAAATTAACGTTGGCATTTTGGATGTAGATCATCTATACTTGTGTCGGTTGACTTTCAATAATCACCTAAATGATATACATATAAATTGAATTTTAATGTTAAAGTGGTTTAAATGCGGGATTTTTTTACTTATTTTTTTGGGTCAAAATAGCTTAGTTTGCATATTAAGCAAAAAACCCATGTAGTAGATGTTAAATAGCATTGCAGCACTCTGTCCTTTTTATAGTACCAACGGTTGGAGGATACTATTTTAAAAGAAAACGCCATCAAGATGATTCCGGCCAAATTGTTTTCCAACTGTTATATTGGCTACAAGGAATACTTCTGCTGATTGCTTTACGTCCAACTAGCAATATTTCAGCTATATTAGGGACAAGAACGCGTTTATAAAAATTAAATCTACAAAAGGGTTTTTATCGTGCTACGAGGATACTCTCTACAAACTCGTTATCCACTATAGTCTGCGGTCAAACTTTCCTTTTTATAAGCGGACATCCCTTCCCCAATTAGAAGGCGTTATTCTTCGTCCTTGGTACGCGTTTTGCAGCTCGTTTGGTCCAGCACTGAAATCCCTCATAGTAAAGTCACAAAAGAATATCACCGAACACGTTTTACTACAATACACTCAAAATGACAACTGTGTCAGCTAAAGCAAATAAAGAAGTCTATGATGGGCATCAACAACAATAAAACCAACATTAAGACAGGCACTCCTTAGAGACATAAAACTTCGTAACAATTTATTGATTTGTGTCAACTCAGATCTTTATTTATATGTCTTCACACATCTTACTTGTATGCGCTTTCCTAAAAAATATACATTGATAAACAAATAGTTTTATCTTATTTAACTTATTTTACCATTTGTCTTTTAACACATTTAATTCGAACTTTGTGTACTAAAAAGATCATAAAGAGATCATCAAAATTTGAATAAGCAAGACATAAACACAGAATTTCATTCTGTACAAGGCGAAAAAACCCAGAATTGCAATACATCGACATTTTTTTTAAGCTTAAATGTTGTTCATATTAGCAGCTACACGCATATTATGTTCATACTTCCTACGATTTGATTTGCTTTATCCACTTCTCTATGTACTGTATGCAATTGTATCTAAACAGATTTTCTACGGCTACAACACCGTACATCAAAAATAGCTTGGTCCTTAGATAATACGATGCATTTATTTGCATTTTCTTTGCGTACGTAACATTTGTACCAAAAAAAATTCGAACGGCCACAAGAGTCTAAAAAATCAAAGTAATTAGAAAACAGCTGTTAACTAAACCAAAAGTCAAGTCTACACAAACTCAAACTCTTCGTGGACTTTGGAGTATAATAAAGTAAGAATATACAGTAGCGTATTCAAAAGAGCATATTACACATATTATTAAAATGCCTAATTATACCTATTTATAATCTAAAAAAACACTTCAATATACAATTATCAGCAACAAAAATCCTTCATATATATAATTTACTTACTGTGACTGTATGACAAGTAACATTGTCATCCTATATAATATATATAAAAATGCTGAATTAGGTTACTGTCAGAATAATACGTATTGGTTACGAAAATTCCATCGTCACACGCTAGTACACATGTACTATGTCTATGTCTACAATTCTTCCCGGTTAATGAAGCTATACATATTTTATATATAGCGGATTTGGCCGATGGGTCTAGACCGCTGGACATAGTGCAGGCTAATTAGTGCCACAGTTTTACAACGGTGCGAGTTCGAATCCCGCTGAGGTAAGCAAAAATTTGACAGTGTTAAAAATCTAATTGTAACAGTGTTGGGCTTAATTTGTAGACGTATATATATATACATAAGAACAATTGTTGACTATTTCATTAGACGAATCTTTTTATTATCAATTTCATCCAATCATACCTTTTATCTTCCCTTGTTGTCATGGCAATTGAAAAAATTCTCATGCTGAACAAAACATTTTTACTCAAAACTGGATCTGAACTTGCCTGTTAGAAATCCCTTCATTTTCAGCAGCCTCTTTGTGAGCTATATTTCTTTGTAAAGGAAATCGCTGCAGGAATTACAATATCTTATGTTCTCCATAAGCTGGTCTCAATTAATATTAGTATACAGAAATGTGAAGTTTATGATTGAGAAATTACAGTCGTCTGGCTTGATACATACTTTTGAAATAAGTTGGCCTTTATTAAACAAACTCAATAGTTGTTGATTAAAAATCCTTTTCAAGTCGGTAAAAGAAAAGACTGTTCATCATAGAAATATCGAATTAGTGTTACAATTTATTAATTGACACTAATGTCAAGTAGATACAAACAAATAGAATTATTTAGTTTTTGATCCATCAACACATCGTTACAATAAATAAAATACCTAGAATATGTTTTGCATTTATAATTTTAAATACATGAATAATTTGAGTGCGTAGCGAAATCGAGGTAGTCATAAAACTTCGACACAAATTCAAAGACTTGTCGTTTTAGGCAAATCGACTACATACAGAAACGGAACTAGTATATAGAACTTGTATATTAAAGTAAAAGTCGGCGGGTTTTCATGGAGGTTTTCAAAATATATTTTCTGAGATCTGCAAAGGAGCATAAGCTCAACCATACGCGATAAGCAGTTTATATTTGTCAGGCAAAAACATCCACCAAAACACACCGACTCTTGCTATAAGTTTTTGAACTCGGTTTAAACAGCGTTTAACAGAAATGTCGTTTCGGAGTGACGTGCAACTATCATTTTTTAATGTCCACAAAGAGAAAAGAAGAACCATTTGATATTATCTTGAGGGAAATTATCATGGCTGTACTATTTGACGATTGTGTTTTAATCGCATGTTAGCAAATGTAAATTTAATAATCAACTGTATGGTGTATCAACACTTTTTAGAATGACAAATGACTTTATTACATCATAATTCTATAAATGTCGTCCACCATTTCAATCTAATTTACAAATTTTTCCTATTTTTTGCAAAACTTTGAGCTTATTACACTGCAAACTAAAACCATGTCATAAAGAATCCTGTTTTCAAAATGATGTGTTATTTTGTTTTATAAATTATTAATCGTTGCAAAAAAACTACTTAATATTCAAAACACGCGAATGCTGAACTCATATTTATAGATCTCTTGGCGTCTCCGGCAAAATAAATATAATTTCAGTAGGAAAACCTATTGACACTTTTGTTATCATTTGCTAATAATATCGTCATAGTTAAACTTGAAAATCAATTGACCATGAAAATAATTTGTTGTTTTCCTAACTGTGAATACATGCATATGTCTTTTTTTCTATCATATATTAATTTTTAAGTCATTTCATTTACAAATAAACGTATATACATTTGTTTCTAATATCCATATACCTTTCTTGGTTAGCTTGTCGTATCTTTGATAACGTTGTTTTTGTTTCATTAAAGGATGAAATTATATTTTTCGTCCTGAAAGAGATTAGGAGTCATACATTTCATGCAGTGATTACTGATCTTTATTATTTACAGTGTCCTAGAAATGAATTTTAATTGATTAGTTGAATATTAACATAACATTCAGCGAGCAATACTACAGTTATATTAAGAACTAGAACAGTTTACCAGAAAGAATATATCAACAAGGAAAATGAATAAGGCAACGCTAACAATTTATTTGTATTCCCACTAGAAAAGTATGGAGTATTTAGGCGGACGCATGAGAATTTAGCCTTATGTAGCGGCTACAATAAGATTACTCTTTTTTGATGTCAACAAAAGGGATATTTATCGTGCAAGGAGCTTGGTACTCTCCAAACGCGTCACCCACTATGGACCGCGGCCAGGCTTTCTGTAGTATAATCTATCGAGAGACCTTCCCTATTCGCCACCTGAGGACGCGCTGAGCAGCCTTGTTGGTCAAGCACTGTGAACCCTCACAGTATGGTCCAAGTCCTTGGACCTTGGAATGAGAATGGAAGTTGTAAAGTTAGACTGGTTTTATGCAAAACTTAAAACTGTTCGACTTTCAAAGTTATCCAGCACAAAAAATGAAAAAGTACATGCTGATCATAGATCAACAGGTAGACAACTCACTATGAAGCAAAACCTATCAATGGTGAATGTAAAATACTCATTCAGTCAAAAAGGGTTACTACAATTGATACGTTATGTTTATTACAATGCCCGGCAATGTAAATCACTTGCAACAAGTGCATGCCGCAGCCTTAATGTGGTGTTTTTATTTTACATGTATACTAAACAAAATGTAAAGAAGTTTAACATAACTGTCAAGAATGATGTAGGGTATTTAATTACTAATCAACATTTAACACTAAAATGTGTAAGTAGTTACTGATAATAACGATAAAGAATGGAAAAATAAAATGAAAGACGCATAGGAAACTTCCTGTGCTCACCTTAACTATACTAAACTTTACCGTGTCAATCCAACGGGATTTTGCCTGTCAAAATTAAAAAATGCTACCGCTTTTGGTCGAGTTTATGATGCTTTTGTAAATCTTTTATTACACTTTTTGAAATCAACAATTATTTTCCACAGCTAAACGGCGTTCTGAAATGCGACTGACATTTAATTTTGAGACATCGATTTTCCATACTAAATTTTGACCTTGTTTTGAACGGATGTGTACGTTAGGAAAATTCCATTGTTGTCTATTCGAAATCCTTCGGGTAATGTCGTCTGCAGTTGAGGCAGGAAAAGTCTCGCGATTTGTCCGAATACCATTGTACGTTACGAAAGCAGACGAACGTTTGTAAACAACTTAAGACCCCTTAGAAACAAAAATGGCTGACTTCCTATGGAAATTCGATCTACCAAAATGAAAATTCAGTCGCATTTCACACCGCCGTTTAGCTGTAGAAAATAAGTGTTGATTTCAAAAAGTGTAATAAAAGATTTACAAAAGGACCATAAACTCTACCAAGCGCGGTAGCAGTTTTTAATTTTGACAGGCAAATTCCCGTCGGATTGACACGGTAAAGTTTAGTATACATCTAATGTATTTTTAGGATTAAATGGGCATAGTGATTGATTGAATGTCCCTTAACGTTCATCAAGAAATATTTCGAAGGGATTACAATAAAACTTAAAAAAATAATATCGATATAAAAATATATAATAAATCTTTTAACTTGCGTTCCAAAAATTGCTACATGCACCCCCATAGAAATATTGGTGCTAGCGTACTTAAAATGTTATTTTTCCCTTTAAATCTCACTTAATATATTGTCCAACGAACCTTTCAATGATTATCTATATCAATTTCTGTAAAGGAAAAGGTTTAGGTTAGTTTCTTATTTCTTTTAAGTCCCTTTAAGTATATCGAGCATAAATTATGGAGCATTGCTTCACTCGGAGGATTAAATATACATTTTAGTGTATAGTTTATTCTCGTACAGATCGTACCGAGTTATTGCTGTTGAGTCAACTGCTAGCTTGCATACAATGGGTTACTGCTACATAGATACACTGACCACGAATGAAATGTTTTTTTCAAAAGAAGTCAACAATTTAAAACTCGCTTCAAAGTCATTAAATGACATTAATTAATTACGTTTCTAAAATGTTTCACACTGTTATATTGCGTAACCCACTACTATCAATAATTTAATATCGATTGTTTTACAACTAAAAATTTAAGCCGTTAATGACTTAAACACTTTCCTCATTCTGCATGACCTAATAATTTATAAATAATTTGTTTCAATTGTAATATCAAATTATGTTACAAACAATTGATAAACGTACATGTCTCAATCCAATTTTTAAGTAAAGCTTAAATAACGTTTTTATGTAATAATTGCATTTAAAGTTATTTAACCGAAAGAAAAATAATAGACGTAAATGTACATTTGGTGTTTTAACTTAATTGTTATTAAATTACCCAAAAATGTCAAAATTCGATATGGATAATATATTTTTATGGTTTTCAAATAAAACTGAAACAAAATATTTATCACGTGTCAACTTATTATTTAATTCTTACAGAAATGACCACAACTTCCGCAAAACACGTTGGTATAGTTTTGTTTCTCTCTTTATATGTAGAATGGGTTTGGCCTGTCAAATTTGACGAAATATTATTTTCTAATGCTTGATTGGCAGCTAGGACAAAGTAGTGGAGTAAATTATATAGTTTTGGAAAAAGGGGTGCAAACTGAATGATTTAATGATGTGTACAAATTGAGAAAAAAACTTTGAGTCGTGCCAACATTATGATATGTGGCAAACGTGTTTCCAATTGTTTAATTTTTGTCAGTGAACTTTTGCATTGATGGCTAAACAAACAAAATAATTTGTTTATACCAAATTCAATCATTACGCATGGTCATGTTTTCACAAAGTATTTATCGATCCCTCTACTTTTTATTGTACCAAATACACTTGATAGTTTTAAGAGTATATAAGAAACGTAAGGTGTTTTCGAAAACAAATTTGAAGACTTACTATATTTTAGAAAAGAATTAAATGTTTTATATGGTGAAATCCATCATTTATGTGAGCCTGAAAAAAAGATCTGCTCGCACTTTATCAAAGTAACCTTTTAATATAGGGTCATATAGTTTACACTTCAGAGCAAGTATATGAGTAGTCTGCCACTATCTGTATTTCATAGGTTTGTAGTAAGTCTGAAAAACATGAGAAAAAGTAAGACAATTTAAAAAATAAGGATAGGTTTTTGTTATTAGCAATATGGACTGTGATTAACGTCTCTTGCGAGTTATTTTTAATATAAAATACTGACCGTCTAGACCCTCAAATTCCAATGGTAAATTTAATGTTACATGATGATGTTAAAACAATTCGTTGCACATTGCTTCCGGAAAGTGCAGATGAGATTTTAGAGTAATAAATAATTTTACTGGTAACGTCTGTGGAAAGCATGAAAGGACGTTTAAAAAATGGCTGAAAACATGTGATAAAAGAAAAGTGTACATGATTTTTAGAAGGCATTACTATGTACAGCTGTACCACATACGTCGACCCTTTGCATGGTTTGATTTTATAGATAAACACAGAAGTAGTAATGCACATGACAAGCAGAACTAAAACTAAACCAGCTGTCGAAAGCACCTTACGAGACCATATGTATAACATCTTTTATTTCGAGTACATTACCATAATGGGATGTACATTGTACAGTCGCTGAATGTGAATATCTCATGTCTATGTTTTTATAATGATTTTATTTCATGCCTCTGCTGATGAACTGTTAGTCCCTTGATTGATGCCAACCCAGTTGTCAAAATGTCGTTTTGACATTTATATGTTTGCCAATAATTGATATTATCTTTGTGGAAGATAATGTAAAATTGGTAAACGAATTTTAACATAAAACTTAATATTTTTTGTTTTCATTAGGCAATGTTGTCTAGCTATTATTATGCTTTATTTCATCAACGATATACCATTTGATACAACATCTTAAATAATCTCGAATTGTTTTGGACATTTGAGTTGGTTATTAATTATCATATGTAACAACAAATTTCTTCACAATAATTGATTAGAAGTTGCAATAGAAAATAATATTCAGGTAATAATTGAGTACATACATTTTTAACCAATGTCAAATTACATTGCCTAAATGGAGGCAAACGCTTTAAAATGCTTTTAACTACACTTGTAGTAATATTTAGTTATACGACCTCCGGCTTGTGAAAAGGAGATAAAATCACTTACCTACTGCTAAAAATTTGCAATTCATGTTAATATAGATGGGACAAAGCACATCCTGGCTGGAGTAGACTTAAATCAGCAAACTCTGTGTTGACATACACTTAATTAAGTAGATGACTATCTACCTTAACTACTCCTGCATTGAGACCGCGTAAACGTATGACGCAACCAAACTTCGAACAGGACTTCATGTTTTGCAAAAAAAATTATTTGAAGATTGTGATATAGAATTATTTGTTATACATATAATTGCCACGAATTTCTTTGTAATGTTTCGTGTGATCCTGTACGATCATGCTTTTGATCTGAAATAAATGTCATAATGTGTAACAGGAATGGATGGGAACATTCGAAATGAACTAACCAGCTAATGTAATTCTGCTTCGATTCTCCTTATACTTTTTTCCATAAAATACTACACAGTTTTTTAACCATGGTAGAGTGGTTTTACGAAAAATGATTAAATGGTTGCAATACAGAGGTACATTGGTTTTACACTACAAGGTCAAACACTTCTTGTAACAAAGTGGTACAATGGTTTGAAGATAAAAATTTATAGGGGTTTGAAAATAAATAATTAATACAATAGTTAAAGACTAAATGGCACAATGGTTTTACAATAAAATGTTTACAATGGATTTACAATAAATTGTTTTAAACACTTTGCAATAAAACGGTTAAATGTCTATAATAAGATGTTGCAGTGGTTTGAAAGTAACATGACATAAAATATCACAGTTGTTTTTTTTATAATAAGTTGATAAATGTGTACAATTGTTAAACAACAAATGGTACAATGGTTAAATAACAATGATCTGATAGTTTAATGATAGTAAAATTTGTATAAAATATTCCAATAGACTCAACATAAAATATAGCTACTTAAAGGTAGGTAGATCCTAGTAACAGGATATGGCAATAGTTATTTAAAAAAAGAGAGAATGTCGGGTGGTAGAATACACATTTGTGTTTGATTGCTGCACGTAGTCCATGTAACAATTTGTCTATACCAAGAACAACAATGAATTTAACTGAAATAAGTTTCATTTCTTCGTAATTAGTCGTGCTTGTTGAGGGTAAACCAAATATTTATAAATAGGCGAGTATTAATCACTAACTGATGGATATTTGGTTCCATGTAAGGCAAAGGTTTGTAACAAACACATGAATCAAATGCTTTAATATTGGTTTTTTACGCCTATTGCTCATAAATCGACTGGTGTATGACGAGCTCTTAATCATTAACTGATTTGAGGCAACTTATTTTGTATATGAATCCCTGTAATACAGAGTATAACAAGTTCTGTATAGACATGTTCAGCAAGTAATTAATAAACTATTATATAAAACTTTAAGGGAAAGCTTTGGCTGTTTTAAGAGTTTTCAATTGTTTTAACCCAGCCATTTTTATAGTAGAATTGAATTTGTATTTGTGCGCATTAACCAAATCAATAGAGTATTACATTATACTTGACAGGTGCTGAGTTGATAAATGTTTTCAGCTGTATATAACAATGGACTAAGCAATTACACTTAACTTTCTAAGTATATTTCAATCATTTCGATGTTTTCATCCATGGAAATTTAAAGGCGTAATTGATTGTAAAAATACACTGAGAAATGTATTTACCATGTTTTAATTTGTCGGTGTCATGATTTTAGATGTTAAGTTGATAAAACTATCAAAGATATGATGGTATCACTGCCATAAAAATTTGATATATTGCACCAATAATTTTTTCATCATACATATTATTTCAATCAATTACCTCCCTTGTTCTTTTATTCCGAGATATCAGTAGTAGTAAATTGTTTGATATAATTTATACCGTCATAACTTACAGTCAGTGTCAAATAAACAAAACCTCTCTAACAACTATATGTTAAATACAGCTAATGTCAAGATTACCCAAAGCAGTTATTGTGTTTTACAGAAGAAATTAGTATTTTAATGAATAATCAATTAGTTGCATGTATGCACCATTGTAGGGTATATATAGAAACACAGATGTTAGAAGCGTGACATTTAACAATTATAAGTGTACTTTTAAAGATTTGTTTCTCCATAAAAGGGATAAGGTAAAGGTTGAAAAAAACAGGGTTTAAATGGTTTGTATTTATCTTTTTTTCTTAGAAGCACAGAGATGGCAAATCATCAGCATGCATTCCACTGGAATGTCTGACAATGCAATAGAACGTCAGCAGCTTGGCTATCAAAATTCAGTCAATAGTCGTATGGTCAGAAAAATGGTTTGTATTTATCTTTTTTTCTTAGAAGCACAGAGATGGCAAATCATCAGCATGCATTCCACTGGAATGTCTGACAATGCAATAGAACGTCAGCAGCTTGGCTATCAAAATTCAGTAAATAGTCGTATGGTCAGAAAACAATACCGTTTCCGATCTCGTCGACCATCTGTGACAACCCAACGTGAAGATAGGAGTCTTGGATGATTGGTTAGTCGAAATCCGTTTGCTGGAAGCACCTGTCTCAAGCAACAATTGTTACCTGGTCAGCCAGAACAGTACGAAATCGCCTTAAAGCTGCAAGATTGAGGTCAAGGAGAGTCATTGAACGCCCAATGCTTGATGATCGCCATCGCAGGGACAGGTTAGCTTGGTTCAGAGCAAGACAAAATTAGAACCTTAGAACTTGGCGACGAATACACTGGTTGGATGAGAGCCGATTTTTACTCCATGTAACTGTTAGGCGAACCCATATTTGGTGGGGGCTCAGTTATGATGTGGGGCTGTATCTCACATGAGTACAAAATGGATCTGGTAACAATCAATGGCAACCTTAATGGCGAAAAGTACACCCGGGACGTGCTTACAACGGTAGTTGTGCTTCATTTTTAAAACCACCCGAGAGAGTCAAGACCTGTTTTCATGGATGACAATGCTAGACCTCATCGTTCCAGGGCAGTTAGCGTATATGATATCTAGAGAACGAAGCTGTTTCTTAGCCCGAAGAAGTCCAGATCTCAACCCAACAGAGCATCTATGGGATCAATTGGGTAGGTGATTACAAGCTCTGGAACCTCCTCCACAAAACCTGCAACATTTAGAAGCTCAATTACACCAGAAATTTTGATGAAATGATATGTAAATAATATAATGAGTTTTTTGGTTAAAATAATGTTTCATTGTGCCCAACAATTCATATTTTTGTTTGCTATAAAAATTAAACAAGAATGGCAGTCTTATATTAAACCAAAGGTGTTCGAATATGTATGACTTGAACAAAAAACAATAACAAGGCACATTTGTTTTTTTTACAATAATTTGACTTGATTCATCAAATGCCAACAAAGTTTTACAGGCAAATTTTCGGTACGTCAAAGAATGTTGGCATTCGAGGAATAAACCGTTGTCTTTTTTCTTGTTTTGTTCATTTTCTATCGGGATGTTAACTTTTTACTTAACAAGTTACAACTGCGGCGCAAGAAATTTTTAAATATTCAATATTAGGAAAGAGTTCATATTTAATTATTTATATGCTTTACTCCACCCCCGTTGGTTTTAGGCTTATAATGGCTTCATGTTTTATTTCCGTATAAGCTCTTGTAAACGGTGAATAAAACTACCAATCTTAGAATCACATTAAACTAATAATCGGAAACCGATATTGGTAAAACATAGCAATTATTACGAACTACTTACAGGTTTTGTCATAAACGTGTTATGTATAAATAAAGTCAGTATACAAACTAATGCATATTATTACTTTCTGCAAATAGAAGTTGAATACTATTCTAATACAGTTGGATAGGAAACAACCAATACAGTGCACACAAGTAGAACGAAAGGATGATTTGATTAGAAATTGTGATACTAAATTTACTTAATTTACAAGCAATTGACTTACAAAACATCACACTAAAAATGGATAATACTTGATAAGAAAATCAGAAAATTAGGCACTGCAATACCATATGGGCAAAGTGACAAAATTTATAGTGTAAGAAATCGTTCCAGTTCTAGTTGCAGCAGCAGTTCAAATGTAATGAGCCTTTTCAATCAGTACCATTCACCAGTAAGACTTTATCATATTCGCACTAAATTGTATTCTATTCCACAAAAAAATTCATTCTATTTTAACGGAATGTCTCTAGCCGGCAGTAACAGAACCTTCTTCACTCTATATAGATTGGTAGACATTGGCAATCATAGATTGTTTAAAGCAGGTCAAACAATCACTAGGAACTCCGTTCCTTTCTTTACATTTCGCTAAAGACTAGACAGATGCCATCAATGTTGGTAATACCTTAAAACATTTCACCATTCTTCAAAAACAAAACCTATACTACCTTAATTCCACCTAAAATCCTAAATAACTAACTTGTATTGCATGATATTTTCAAAGATGGCGTCAAAGCTGACCCTCCTGAATGTTTTTGCCACAATTCCCATTCATATACAGTCCTCGAGTTCACGTGAACACAGGAGTTATGAACATCTGAGAATGAATAATAATATTTTGTCCAAAGAACCGTGGATCAAAGTAATTACAACTTGAAAATATTAATTAATATTATTTTTCAATAAAGGTCTATAAAAAAATGGGAAAAACAAGATGACCAAGATGACCAGGAGGTAGATGATACCTTGTCTGAGTAGGTCAAGGTCATTGATTCAAATAACCAGTTAACTAAGAAGGTCATCATTGTTGAGAAATCATAATGCTGTTATGCAAAATCTCCGATATGCAAATATGGTCCCATACAACATCAGCAAGAAACATCTTCTAGATTGATTAATAAATGAATTAGGTATAAAGAGTTCAATTTGCAATTCTACTTGCACATCTACAAGTCTTTAAAAAAGGAGATTTTTTTAAAATCAAATCGGTTTTTGCAACCTTTAATCTCCTTATCAAAGTTGAAGATTGTGATCTCTTCTTCTTGTATGGGATACCAAAATAAAAATCCATGTAAACAGCTTTTCATAGCAGGATCGTCAAAGTGTACCACCAAACTTTTATCTAAACTCAAACAGCAAAATACTGGCTCAAAATATACAGTGGCACTTGCTGTTCCAGGAGATATGATAGACATCGTACGATCTGGATCTATTTCGCAGTGTGACAGCATTTAAAACTTTTGTGTTTTTGACACAACCCGACCATCCCCAATATTCGACATATAACTATGCATAAAAATCCTATTAAACGCCGAGTTTTTAAGAAAAATGGAATAATCCGATATAAAAGCTATGACAGAACTTAATTCGATATCAATGACTCTGAATCAGATAATAAACAAACTGATAAAAATGTCGTTTTTATACTCTTATAAGGCTGAGTTCCTTGCTTATTTTTCACTCTGTTATATTGGTGCTGTCTTGTCCCTAAACAATGCTGAATTATGTTACTTTTTTTTATTAAATCTGCACCTTGAAATTCAAAACAGCAGCAATACATTTAGTTCGATATCTTACTAAGACCTACTTCTAGAAAAAGACTCGGGGAAATGTACAAACAAGACAATGCGACAAACTTGATGACTTTAATTTTACAATTGTCACCTTCCGGTTTGTGGATAGCAATATTTCAGCAGCCTGTTTGGTCAGTTTCCTTTCTATTGTTATTATACGTTTTAAAACCATTTCTTTCTACTTTTGAATGGCATGAAAAGCGTTTGCACGTTTGTCAACAGCCCATGATTATATTGCATGGTTAGCATGAGGATATAATTTAAATGGGCAGTATCAGGACGGGTTTTATTTGTTTATTTAAATGTTAATTCTGTCCCTTAAGGCCAAATGAAAACTACTTCCCCATATGTTTAAAACAAATATTATAGATCGTAATCGCTATATATTATTTTTAATGGTTCTTTGCAATAACAACTTATGAAGACATTTATTTTCATCCAAAGTGAAATGTGAACACAAAACGTAGGAGTTTATGTCAAACGACCATCAAGAAACTCCAATGCAGTGATAATCCCGTTACATTCGAATTTTAGTGACTAATGCATTTGTAAAAGTAGCATATTGAGCAAAAAGTAGGAAACCAAGATTTAGTATTTGGTATTTCGCAGTTAAATGACATTTCAGTATAGATGCAGGCAATTTTTGCTGTATCATCATTATTAATAATTTTATTTCAATGGTTATCAATCCACAAATGCATGGAATATAAATTAAGACTACACGATTGAACATTAGGGCAAACCATGACGGAATAATTATGGTTATTTATCACGCAACGGTGTGATCCACGTGTGCTTTTAGCTTTTCCTTTATTTTCAAGTGCACTTATTTCCGGTACATCAATATTAAACAACACATTAAAGCAAAATGAAAGCCCAAAAGTTATTTTAAAAAAATCTAATGAACAATTTCAAGGATTCGAAATACAGACTTCCTGCGACTCGAAATAATTACTTAATAAGTCAAATAAACAAGTTCTACAACAATGATATCATAAGTTAATTAAAATAACATTTCTCTTGCTTTTTATAGGTTTCAACATAATGCTTTTATTTAATTGACTCCATATCTTATGTTCAACGATTTTATTGCCTCAAATTTTATTGTTTAGAAAATTAATTTAGTTCACACATTTTTTGCATAGTATGTCCAAAATACGTTTTTCGCATACTTTAACCCTGCTGTAATGGGTATCGTGTGGGGTCTCGGGAATCGACTAACAGATCTGCTCAGCGTCTTATCACGTGGCAAATAAGGTATAGGCACTCTCGATGGAGGTTGTCATATCTGAAAGATTAATAATGTTTATTGGAGAGTGCAACGCTCATAGTATTTTTAAAACTCCTTTTGAGATGCCGATAAGATCAGGAGCAAGGAAGCTGATATAAACAAATGTTTTTCCAAACCTAATTACTGTTTCATAAATGCTGCTGGCATTCAAATTCAATGAATCAATTTATCTTGCTTTACTGTATATCATCAAAAGCTAGTGTCAGTTTTATTTTCTTACCCTTTAATTTTAAATGACTAAACGTTTCTTGGATTTAAGAAGGACTAAAAAGGAAAAAAGTATTAAATATTATATGTATACGACTTCTGTAACCATACTGTGAGGGTTCACAGAGCTGCACATCGCGTCCCCGGCTGGCGGATAGAGAATGCCTTTTAGTTGGAGCAACGTAAGGTCATAATACGCAAGAATAACCGCTTCAAAAGACTAAACTTTCCGCCCCTAAGAATACCCCGTACTTTTTCAGAGGCATTCAAAACTTGTTCCTCTAGTCTCTTTCCTGAATTGATTTATTGTTTGTTTACTTATTCTTATCTTGAATTTAGCTAAAAAAAATACTAATTGCTTGACGTAAAGCAAACATCCAATAGAATCAATCATTTAAGACTTAATATGTAACAATGTAACCTTAATCTTAAAAATAAAAGGGAGTTCCTTAAAGCACAAATACTATAAAGAAAACAACCTTGTTATAAATGAATAGTTGAAATCATTTTTTAACAGACATTACAGAAATATATAACTTTTTCACTACTCGTTTTCTGTTACTTATAAGTCGTTATTTTCGTCCAGTTTTAAGAATTTGTATATTCTACTTGTAGAAGTAGATTAGTTATTATTCGTCTTTCCTAGTATGTCTAAATAATACTGGCAATTAATAATATTTTTACAATTCCGTTGCGTAATTCCGCATTTAATGTTTGTCAACATTTTTATTTGCTGTTATTTTTATGAATATTTTATTTGCTGTTATTTTTATGAACTTTTTATTTGCTGTTCTTGTTATAAATTTTTAATTTAAATTACTATTTTGTTTTTACAAATAGCCAATTGCGAGTTGAGACGAGTTCACGCGCACTTTCTATGGAATTCAATCAGAACGCTTATAACAAGAATAATGTCATAGTATTGTTCTTGTTTCAAACATTCTGATAGGATACAGCTGCGTAAAAGCATGTGAATAAATGGAGAAGATCCTGTGTAAAAGATGTGTTGAACTTACGGGAGAACCTTCATGGTTATGGTTATTTTCATGCAAATTTGGGGGATAATACTTTGATTTCTTACTCGTGATAAACCTTTAAAGTATTTATTACCCTCTAAACACGAATGTCACTGTTTACTTTAAAGCAGTTAAAATTATCTTAATTAGAGTGATTATGAAACTGACTCTTTAGCAATATTGTAAATTTCGTGATAAACCTTCTTATGTATATGTCAGTTTCTGTTTAGGTCTTTAACGGATTGGAAAAAAAGGACTACAATACACTTTTTTAAACTGATACCATTATCGCTGACTGCTTTCATTATACATTTAAAATTAAAAATAAAATCCTAAGGGTGGCGTGTGTACGTAATAGGAGTAACTTTCTATATCATGTATGTCAACTATCAATTTAAGTCACACTCGCCAGCAGTAATGAAATGATAGGTGAAAACTTGTATAATATGTTTCATGGGCTGGAGTAAATACTTCCATGTGAATGACGTTAATGATAGTCAACTGAAAGGAAGTTGTTGCAGTGTTCACGTTAACTCGTTTTGCTACGTCATTCGTTACCTGAAAAGTTGGTATTCTATGAGTTTACGCGAGTTTTGAAAGACCTCTGTTTAATAGCGAGCATCGCAGATGCGAGCTATACGGTTACATGCGTGTGTGTAAAAAAGTCACGTGATCCATATGAACAAATCCATTTCAGATGGTACCTGAGGTATCCGAAGAAAATATTATAGACGAACGAAAAAATATATAATATAAAAGTACACAAAAATAATTTTGACATCGATAAAATTAAAGTGTTTATTTTTTAAATTACTACAAAAATGCCAGACCAATTTTTTTTTCAATCTGAAACGCTGTATTTGAAATAACCTGGTTCTCTGGTGCAATATTTTTCATTTACGCAAGCTTCACTTTCAAATATAACCCCAGGTCACCACCAGTTTACTACCCAGTTTGATTGGTTGTTTAAACCGCCATGTTTTAGCTAACTTTTCGCGCGTTGAAAATTTCTGTGAGAATACAATTTAAATAAAGTACAATATGTAGCTACCTGCTTCTTGGTTTACGGCTTTCGAGTTAAACGGACTATTCCCTTAGAGTTATTTCCACAATCAAATATAAAATCTATAATAGCATTCTTTTAATAAACTGTATTTTTATTTGAATTTGATTTCCGGACGCCGGACGTTACGTCATAATGCTTTGTATCGGAATTACGTCAGTTACAGTTATTACTGACGTAAATTTTGAGGAATTCCGAATGTTGCAAACCGGTCAAAATTTTGACCGGATTCATTGCTGGTGACCTGACTGTATATTCGAACCGGAAGTCCGCTTACGGTATTGAGAATATTTAGTCAGGATCCCAGACTATATTTGAAATTGAGTTTTGTGACGTCACCAACACATTTAGATAAGACGTCACGTCGTCAATGGAATGTAGAGGCACTGTTAGGGGGCTCTGAGGTAACGACATGAACAATGTGCGATGCTGCATTTTGACTGCGCCTACATTCATATTAAGAATGTATCAATATATTGTATTGTTTCTGTTCTTTTTGTATTTAAAGACATTGTAATTAAGGAATTTCCAGTTTTCGAGTGAATAGAAACCCTTCCTGTTATTAGTCTGTTCCTATTTTGTTTCCGCCCTGTTTTCCTTTCTCAATATAAATTCTGGTAAGACATTTCGTAAATGCGTTTTTACTATGGATGTATTAGACATACTGATTTTGCAGTTCATCCTTGCACACTGAACCCTTTTTCTTTACGGAGGTATCTACTCTGTAACTAAACGGATTTGGTGAAGATAAAATGTGAAGCCGTAAAAAATCGCAATAAAATTTGTCATTGATTGATTGTGACGCTTTGTTATACGACGGCTTATCCGTGCCAAACAACAAAAAAATTATTTCCTTTGTATGGTTTATTAAATCGTTTGTACGATTTATTAATCCGTTTGTACGGTTTATTAAATCGTTTGTACGGTTTATTAAATCGTTTGTACGGTTTATTAATCCGTTTGTACGGTTTATTAAATCGTGTGTACGGTACAAACGATTTAATAAACCGTACAAACGATTTAATAAAAAAAATACAAAACTAATACCTAGCCAAAAATATTAATCTTGTTAAGGTTTTTAATTATCATATATTTTGATTGACCCTTAGTTATCTTTTCTAGATTCGAAATCTCATTACGGTTAAAATAACGGCAAGTTCACACTGTAATTTCGACATTGTGTCGATCAGGCCTTCTTTTTGATCATCATTTGGACATTTTTTGAAACGAATTACTAATATTACTTAGAAGTCAAACTTGAATGCTTTTAGGCAGAAGGAATGAACTGATAATTTTGTGGTATTTTTCAATATTTCAGACTTACTGTAATAAGAGTCAACGTATTACTCAAATGAACTTAATCCATCGACAAAGATAATACTCTAGTGCGTGTGTCATAACAGTACTAGTTTTGTTTTCTATTATAACTTAAAGCCGATATTAAAAAAAAAGACAGAAATAACTGTATTTTCTTTGAATCACAAGAATTGTGTGACGACTAACACTTTTTTTAATAGGATTGCGTGTTAATTTTTCTTTAGGACTTAAATTTTTTGTCTTTATGAATACACCACAGTATTAAATCTATCTGATCATCGGGAATTACCATGATGAGTTTTCAGTATAAATTAAAAAAGAGAATTGACTTTATAATAAGATTAATTTCCTTATTTTTGTCATGAAAAAAAATAAAATATCGTTTCATTGCTAACTTTACAAAGGATATGAAAACAACAAGAAGAAACAAATTAAGTACTATAAATTAAAAAAAATAGTTGGATTTAAATACGCACAAACAGACGCAAAAGTTGTGGGTTGAAATTGCTATCAGCAGTTACTTAATTACTAACGTATCATTTAGAGAATACTTCGTAGCGTTCCTGTCACAATTGCTAAAATCAGAAAAATTTTAAATTATTTTATTCTCATTAGCCAATGTTAAACATTGTTAGAGCGAAAATAACAATACGTTATTTAAAAAAAAACTTACCTACGACAAGACAGGAAAATCTTGACCATTAAATGCACAAAAATAAAAAAAGAGCAAGAAAACATGAGGCTATATATGTGTATAACTATTTATATCTCAAATGAATTTACATACATTTTCAGAATATGTTTATTACAATATAATCTGTATTGTGATGTTAATCATCAATCTCAGCTGATTATTAGATATTTCAGATAATATCAGAACGCTCGACATACTCGAAAATTTACCAAAAACTATTTAAAATTCCCAGTTCAAAATATATAGTCTCCAAGTCAAAAGTATCTTTAAACAGTTTATGGCATTTATAGCAAATTTTATAGCAAGAATTTGTAATATCTTACAGCCAATTCTATTAGAAACTGTTCAAAAACAATTGAATTGATATTTCAATGTGAAATCTATACAATAATAAAACAACAATGTCTTGAATAATTTATATTTTGGTGAATGTATAATACGTTATATTAGCACACTTGTTATCAACAGATACACACAAAAAAATTTCAAAGTGATTTAATTTCCATCTTGATTACAAAAACCTTACAACCATATATGAGAATTTTTGTTTACATCAAATAGGTTGACATCTAATTGAGGGTTCATTACCTTTAATACTAATGGCTTTTTGTCTGTCTATAGTTACCTGTCTTAGTAAAAGCAAGACCGAGGTAAGAGACAATTCTGTGTTGATTCTATTCATAAAAACTTCAGTTCATTACTTGGAATTCTAAATACTCTCTCATTAACAGAATATGTTAAAAGAAGATATTAAAAATAAAATAATACACATACAATACAAATGTGAACATGAAGGTCACTTCATAATGACGTTTTCAAGCTAGGAGGAACGACCTTTTCTTGTGGAAATAAATGTTCAAAGGACATGGGGCGTTTAGAGCATTTTGTGACCACGTGATTTGGCAAAAAATAAAAAATGTAATTGTAATGTTTTTACTTTGTAAAATGAGTCAGTAGACATGTCTTTCTAATAATATGTAATTATTTTAAACATCTTTCTCACTTTAATTTGGGACTATTCATCACGTGCTCTGTCAATACTGATGTTGTGTGTAGTAGACTCACTGCGGGCAGGGTGCAGTCGACTCTAATCGACTCGGCAGTTTTCCTACCGTAGGTCGGAGGTTTACTCCGGCTTCCTCCCACAATAACAACTGGACTCCACGATATAACTGGAAAATTGCTAAAAAGTTGCATTAAACATCATTCAAACAAAGAAAAAATTTTAAGTTAAAAATATACGTCACAATACGCTGAAAGCATCAATCTTAGCACTTAATTTCAGAAAAAGGAATCCCTACATCATTGAATTAAAAAAAGATATTTTACACATTTATTTTGTGTGAGGAAAGAATATTGTTCCTATCATGTGGAGGTACTTAATTTAAACAAAAATATTGCTTAAATTTTGTTAAAATGTAACGGTTTTGTCAAACCGACTTTGACCCTATTTCATGACGTCATACAGTAATTTGTATGCACAAAGTAGCTAAATATGGTCAAGGATTCTAATATTAAAATATTTTTCTGTTTTATAGTAAAATTTAAACTGATTACATAAGATTTAAAATTTTGGGCCCATAATCTACCTGCATTTAACGACAACACTTTGGAATAAAATACTTTTTTACTATCTTGGTAAGATTGTAATATATGGTTAT
Source organism: Limnoperna fortunei (assembly GCA_944474755.1). Classification (NCBI taxonomy): domain Eukaryota; kingdom Metazoa; phylum Mollusca; class Bivalvia; order Mytilida; family Modiolidae; genus Limnoperna; species Limnoperna fortunei. Next base: position 41,389,347 of record OX104113.1, read on the forward strand.
TGCATGAATATTGGGAAATCATAGTATTGTCCCAAGCAAGATGCTATATTGCACGAGATTGCAAGTGCAATATTGCGTCTTGCTAGGGACAATATTTTTCAATATTCATCCAATAACCCTTTAACTATATATAGTAATAATGTTAGGGGTGTTTATAATTGACTATTCATTATCTCTGTTATTATGTAGTATTCTACTAGGTCCAATATCATCATTTTTTTTACGGGGCCTCAGTGGCCGAGTGGTCAAGGTAGTTCGTCTACTATTGATCACGTGGTCTGTCAACACTGAGATTGCGGGTTCGATTCTCACTGCAGGCAGGGTGTACTCGACTCCAATCTAAATTGACAAGGATTGCCAGTTTTCGCAGGTCGGGGGTTTTCTCCAGGTACTCAAATAAAAACTGGACGCCATGATATAGCTGAAAAATTGCTGAAAGTGCGTTAAACACCACCAAACAAACAAAACAAAAATTGTTTCACTTGGTCAATATTTTGTTTCGTTCAGTTTACAGTCGATTTTTTTCTTTTGTTGGTTTATGAATTCTTTATTCTTTACCTTACTTGACAATCGAATTCACTTCCATTTGTTAAGTTTCAAGCGGTTATGTTAATTCTCCCCTCTAGATCAGATCATGTATGTCATTTACGGCTCATTTTGTTAACTAAACGACGGTAAAAATACAAGAAAACTTTTGATGCAAAGCATCAGTTCGCCACCGATTTGTTCTGCATTCGGCACGCGTTTGTCAAAATGATTTGAAAAAAATTTACGGGATGCATTTTAAAGCATGTTTATACCGATCTACGTTACAGAGGTTATTTTTTATGTTCTTTGCAATTATGTTGTAATGCGTCAAAACTTTAAGTTAATATTCTGTTCAAATTATACATTAACAGCATATACTTTAGACCCAATAGTGTGTTTTTCTTAGAGGCTGTATTATGTATAATCAAACGTTTCGAACCTTGAATATGTGTTTTTCTATCTGTTTGTATTTGCTTAAATGCAAAATACATATCATCTCGACAATATGGCAATTAGAGGAAATAATCTCAATTTTTAGATTGGATTAAAAAATTGTACGTGTAGAGGACCAGAAGGATAAATAATCACAGTCAAGTTGTTTTTATATAATATAAAAGCTTGTGTAGCAGACATCTCAGATTTTCAATCGAACTAAAAACACACAATTTCTAAGGACTATCTAATAAACATTCGCTTAGAAAGAATTGCAATTTCTAAACAGAAGGCATTTTAACTTTTTCCCCCATAAGGTTCTATGTAAAGCTAAGTCCTGCTGTTGTGGCTAATTTGAATTGCCGATTTCTAAATTTGCGCACATGTAATCTTTTGTCATATATTAAATCACAAATATACTTGAATTATAACTAATATTTAAGTTGTTCAATTAAATTATTGACATAACATTTATATATTGAATCTTACAAATGCGGCCTACTCCGGAATTGTATAAACAAAATTGCCTTTTATTCTGGTTTCCGATTTTTCAAACCTGGTCTCCCTCTATTATTAACTTCCGTAAATAGAATACCAACAAAATCTATTATTACATGAAACTTTGATATTACCCAAGCATTTTTGCAGTCGAAACTTAGCTATCATCTTGTTTTTTCACTCAAGTTAAATGATTGACATTCTTGTAGCAAATTTCTGTTCATTTATGGTAACTAAGTGTACTTAGAAATATTTTCTCCTTTATCCATCGTTAGCAACGAAAGTGAATACAAATATATCGCCGCCCCCCTCGTGGGCGGCGATAATAAAGCCGATGTTCGGAACACATCTGTACTTTTCCCGGAAATTACATAAAAGGCCGAAACGCAGTGTAAAATATGAAAATATATTGCAATTGTTCCTATATGAAATCAAATGGGGGAAGTTTATTACTATAACATAATGGGTTTTATTGATTAAAATTAGTCAATCGACGTTACTATTACATGACAGCAAAGCCTGTAGTTCTTTGGGTCATTCGAGTCATCTTTGTAACATGATAACTATAACTCAAACATCACTTAGGGTATCCAATTATAAAATGATGTTAAAGAAACTTATATGTACTAATTATGTTTTGTAATTATTAAAAAAATTGTCACTAATGTATTTTAAGTTATTGGTTAATAAATGATATCGGCGTTGAATCAGGTTTATAAGATGATCTCGACCCCATACGACTGCTCTGATAGAGCTATTTAGATTAAAGAACGGATTGTTTACCCGCGAAATTTAATTGAAATTTTCAATTCGATAATACTGTGGTCATAATAATTTTGTTGACCTCTTTATCACAGATGTTTGCACTTTTGTCATCTTGTTTGTTACTTACCGATATCTGCTGTTGACTGCTAAACTACTCAAACAAACAAGGGTTTGTTGTACCAAGGTTGATGTTAGCTCTCCAGAAGTTCTATTGTTGGCACCACGACTTAATTGATCGTTATGTGAAATCAGTGTCTCAAATACGATCTTACATTTTTGCTGAGTCAAAGGTAGTGTTTCCTATTCCTGGATTAACAAAACAAGGAGTAACTCGACGGGTGTCTAATTAGAGGCAGGCACTGCCTACTCGCCTGGAGCACCTGAGTGCACCCATGGTTTTTTTGGGGGGTTCAGTTACTCTCTTTCTGTGTTTTATGTTTTTGGTTTTTGTGTTGTGTTTGTCTATATCCGGATTTGTAACTGTCCCTTGGCTTTTGGCTCTTATTGTTCGGTCGGTTTTCTTTGTCTTACTTCGTTCGTGACCTTGTTTTACTGTGTACAACAGCGGCAGTCGTGCTTTGGAGTTTGTTCATTATCAGTTTTCTTGGTCTGGATGTTTATTGTTTGTTATTGTCTGTTCTTATTTAATTATTTTGCCATCTGCTTAACTTTTGATATTGATTTACAATTTTTTTATCACGTCTATTTATTGTCCAGTTGTTTTCTGGTCCATCGTAAGAGATTTCCTCTGAGTACTCAGTTTTTGTTGTTTCTCTTTTCAAATAAATGCACGTGTAACTGGAATTCATATTAACGTTTAAGTACACGTGGTATCGGTGACTGAGTATTTATCGGCAATTTGCTGCAGGCACATAACATGTCAACGCCAAGTCTGACTTTCGGCAGGCGTGTTCTCTACTAAAACATTAATTGACAATGATCGTCAGTTTTCAAGTGTTTTCAGCTGATACACTAATTTCCCCTCCTAAAGAAATGAAGCTCGAAAAGCCTGAAAGTGGCCCGACAATGGTAGCTTTTAATATGGACTAAAGAAAGAGGTGGACGAAAGAAAGAGGTTAAGTAATCTGCTGAAACATTATATGAAAACGCAGCAGCCGAAACAAATCTTTTTATTCATTTATGCTACATGTATGTAGTATATTCATCGTCAAAAGAGAAAGGTATTACTGTATCCTGAATCACCGAGGAATATAGACAACACGCTTCATGAATAAAAAATCAATCTAATATTACAATGAAAAATGAAGTGATGAAACGAAAAGATAAATAATATTTTATGTAAACAAGTACTCCAAAATGGGCGAAGTAATGAAAACCAAGGGATAAAAATAATTTCTACTGGGCACGACTTGCTAGGTGATGGAATGTTTGATTTTGATTAAGTTCGTGACAATATACCGGATCATATGTTTGTTGTTCAAATTGCTATGGTAGATGATGGGCAGGTATGGCTATTTATATTTTGACTTCAATAAACGTGGAATGTTGTGTTCACATCATGCAGGATTTAACAACCAGTCCTTTTTGAGAGGGTGTCGGAAAGAGGTTATAAAATTCTTCCGAGTGTGCTCGACATCATCTTTTAATCGACAAGGATTTCAAGTTTCCTGTCGATGGTTAGGGGTTTTTAAAGGGACCTCCCGCTTCTCCTTCACCAATAAAATTTTGTTCCCATGGTATAGATGAAATATTCCGGAACCTTTAATGACAAATTAAAATAACATTTTCATTATAAATTAAGTGATAATTAGTTTTTTATTCACTTTTAAATTAAATTGTTGAAATATTTGAAATAAAATTTTTTTGGAAGTACAGTGCGATAAAATTGTATTTTGTGTTTTTTTTTTTTGTTTGTTTGATGGGGTTTAACGCCAATTTCAGCAATTTTTCAGCTATATCATGGCGTCCAGTTTTTATTGGGGGAGGAAGCCGGAGTACCCGGAGGAAACCTCCGACCTGCGGTAGGAAAACTGGCAATCCTTGTCAATTTAAATTGGAGTCTACACCCTGCCTGCAGAGGAATCGAACCCGCAATCTCAGTGTTGACAGACCACGTGATCAATAGTAGACGAACTACCTTGACCACTCGGCCACCGAGGCCCCCTTGTATTTTGTGAGATGGACTGCTGATATAATTTTATATTGCCCTATATAAGTATCACTATCGTAACAAAATCCCCCCTCCCCCTTTAACATCCCTTTGTGCCATTTATAACCGATTTCACGACATTGTATGTCGTATAAGCATAGGTCGTTACACATCAACCTAAAATTAACTCTGTTATATAAGACTAATCTTTTCAGATTCAAAGCGGTTAAAAAATATTTTGGAGTAGCACTGTCATTTACATTTTAAAATGGACGTCTATATACTTTTGTTTACATCGAATTTGCCTTAGCGCGATAAGATGACAATATTGAATAATTAATCAAACACAAGTGCCAACATGTACGGTATAGATATATAATTTCATTGCAGGATAACCAAAGATGCATCTACCGTAGAGATTAGAACGAACTATTAATGAAGTGATGTTAATGAATTCAATTCTCATGTAATAAGACGTGAAAATAAGGTTTCCATTTTGAACAGAAGACTTGTCTTGCATATATCTCATTGCAATATTATAATGCATTGCTTACTCGGAATGTCAATCAAAGACAATAACTATTTATATGCGTTCAAATTTAAACTAGTAAATTCCGTCACGTAATGCCAACGAATTCCATGGTTCATCTACTAGTATATTATATGGATACGTTCAGCATGGTCAAAGAGGAAAATTGCGATTTTATTTCATATAAAATTGTATTTAAACAATAATTAACAATAATTAACATGTTTCCGAAGCACGTACAGTGGCCAGATTAAAGTGTAATAGTGTTCCTGGGCTCAAAACAAAGCCAGTATCATATAGGGTTCTTTATTCAGATGTTGTATAATACATTCAAAATACCCTCACATGTCGTGTAAAGGCTGTTTTTTTCTACTCAGTCTACTTCAATTATTCTAAATTATTCAATACCTTTGAAATAGAAACAGGATTTTCCCAACAAACAGGTAAATTTACTTCAAAGTTAAATATGACCAAGACCATAAATATGTCTGCCAACATGAAGAACAACTAGTCAAACATACCCAATGAACAATAGATTCCCGCCAAAGTTACTGACCAATTAAATGACCACAGAAATGACCAATAGTAAAAATAAGATACAGTTCCGCCTGAGTAAACTAGCAGACTACAAATATACTGTTAATAAAATATATTAGTCAGGTACTGAAAACAAATAAATAAAAGCATTTTATTACGCTGAAAATAGAACATGAGTATAATTATCAATACTGTAAATAAATAAACTACTTATCATAAAAATATAGCTCTACCACACACTCCCCCCAGCTGTGGAATGACGTCCCGTCATTCTTAGTAGTGGTGGTTTACTATATCTAAAATAGCAAGAGCTGCTTCTCTCTGTAAACCTGAAAATAAAGAAGAGTTAGCGAGAGAAGAAACATAATTCGCTTTCTGCAACCAATCAGGAGTAGACTGTAATTGGGTGGTACTAGATGTCTGAACAGGTGCAATAGCTGACATGTCATATTGACCAGACGAGAACCAAGCTGGTGGTCTGTGCTCTCTAGCTGATCTTCTGACAGGTACTGGTGGCGATTCTGATGCATGAGGTTGCTGGCTATCAACAGGTGTGTCATCCTGAGGTTGTGCAATCTCAGTTGTGTCTGAAGCGCTTCCTTCAATGTCAGACTGGGCGTCCCCAGCTGGCGTAACAACATCCTGTGCTGGCAATTCATCCTCAACAGTTATTTCCTCAGTGAGTACTGGTTCACTGTCAACTGTACATCTCTCCAGCACATATTCTACTTCAAAATTCTCCAAAGACTCGTCGGTTGACTCATCCAAGGATTCATCTGAAGTGTCTTCTTGTGTAGCTATGCACTGTCTTGTTCTTGGTCTTGGAATTGGTTTCTTAATTGCTGGTGTTTTAGATCGTGGAGCTGGTTTTGGTTTTACTGATGACTCTGTATCCCTAATAAATCCAACAGGCAGCAAAAGGTTTCTGTGAAGATTCCTAGCTCGTCCTTCTCCATCTTCTCTTACAACGGTGAAAACGGGTATGTCCAAATTTGGCTGATCCACAACTACGTATGGTGTATCTTCCCATATGTCTGCCAACTTGTGCTTTCCATCAAAAGCAACAATTTTTACAAGGACACGGTCTCCTTTTTGGACAGCTGCTCCTCTAACCCGCAGATCATAATTTTTCTTCTGGCTGGCTTGTGCTTTCTGTGCTGCATCTGCTGCTATTTGGTATGCATGAGCTAATCTGTCTCGAAGATCTTTGACATACTTTGTAGTAGGCAACTTTTTATCTTTGTGCAAGCCAAATGCCAGATCAATAGGAAGTCTGGGGTTTCTACCAAACATTAAAAAGTAGGGTGCGGCTCCTGTGGACTCATGGCGGGTGCAGTTATAAGCATGTACCATGGGTGACACATACGCCTTCCAATTTGCTTTCTGGTGATCTTCTAATGTTCCCAGCATGTTGAGGAGAGTGCGATTAAAACGCTCTGTCATTCCGTTTCCCATGGGATGATATGGAGTAGTTCTAGACTTTTTCATTCCAGTCAGATTGCATAGTTCTTTGATGACGTTGCTCTCAAAATTCCTGCCTTGGTCAGAGTGAATTCTTTCAGGAATTCCGTAGTGCACAATAAAGGTATCAAAGAGTGCTTGTGCCGTGGTTCTTGCTGTTTGGTTTCTGGTTGGAACTGCCTGGGCATATCTCGTAAAGTGGTCTGTGATCACCAAGATGTTTTCAAAACCTCCTTTAGATCGCTCCAGGGTGAGGAAATCCAAACAAACAAGTTGTAGTGGGAACTGTGTTTCAATATTGACCAACGGTGCTCTCTGACTGGCTTGGGTTTTCCTTTTAATGCATCTGCCACATTGATGTATCCACTCCTCTACATCTCTATCCATCCCTGGCCAGTAAAACCTATCACGAATTAGTGCCAGTGTTCTATCTTTCCCAGGGTGGCCCATATCATCATGAAGTGCTTGGAGTACTGTTTTAACATGTGCAGATGGCAAAACCAATTGGCATTTTCTGTCTTCACTAGTAGTAACTTCTCTGTAGAGTATTCCATTCTTGATTCGAAGGTGGTCGAACTGTCTAAGAAGTGGTGTGGCTCCAACTTCTAATTTCGATGGTTTCCTTCCTTCTGTGACATATCTAATGAATGGTTTTATGACAGAGTCCATTGCTTGTGCTGCTACCCAATCTACTATATCATTATCATCATCATCATCATCTATACCAATTGGCAAGTCGTCCTCTGATGGTAGTACATCTGGATCTACTGCTATACTTTCGACGTAGGATTTTGGAAGTATGGAGTTGCAGATAGTCTGTACCGATTCAATTGAGATGACTTCTCGAGTGGAGGAATCAGTTGTACAGGATTCTGGTATCCGACTTAGTCCGTCTGCATCGCCATTCTTCTTTCCTGGTCTATATAGGATATTAAAGTCGAAAGATGCAAGTGCAGCCAACCATCTATGTCCAGTCGCATCTAACTTTGCAGTTGTAAGCACATATGTCATTGGATTGTTGTCAGTTAGGACAGTAAACTTGGTGCCATACAGGTAGTCCCGGAACTTATCACACACTGCCCATTTGAGAGCTAAAAACTCTAGCTTGTGTGCTGGATATCGTTTCTCGGACTTGGTCAGACCTCTGCTGGCATAGCTGATAACTTTGTTTACACCTTCCTGTTTTTGGTACAGAACGGCTCCAAGTGCTGAGCTGGAAGCATCTGTATGAAGTTCATATGGAAGATCACTTATAGCATAACTCAGTATGGGTGCTGATATCAAGTGTTGCTTCAACTTCTCAAATGCTTCTGCCTGTTCTGATCCCCAATGCCATGGTTTCTGTTGTTTCTTTGATTTCTTGGTGCTAGGATTTGGCATCAAGTCTGTTAATGGTCTACTGATGCTGCTGAAGTCCTTTATAAATCGTCGGTAGTATCCGACAAAACCAAGAAATCTTCGGACATCTTCAGGACTGGTAGGTGTAGGCCAATTAACAACTTTGGCAGTCTTTTCTGGATCTATTTCAACACCTTGGGCTGACACTACATGGCCGACATAAGTCACTTTCCTTTTGAAGAATGAGCACTTGTCAGGTGCAAGTTTCAAGTTAGCTTGTCGGAGTCTCTCAAGTACTAGTTGAAGATTTTCCAGATGTTCCTCATATGATTTCCCAAAAATGATGACATCGTCGATGAAGATGCAACAGATCTTTAAATGAAGATCAGCGAGGCATTCTTCCATCATTCTTTGGTATGTAGCAGGAGAATTTGTAAGGCCAAAGGGCATCCTGTTGTATTCATAAAATCCTAGTGGTCCTACGGTAAACGCAGTTCTTTCTTTGTGTTCCTCTAGGATTTCAATCTGATGGTACCCACTTTTCATGTCTACTGTACTGAAGAAAGTGCTTCCAGCAAGACAATCTAATAGTTCCTCTACTCGTGGAAGGCTATAGCTGTCTTTCTTAGTGACAAAATTCAGCTGACGGTAGTCTACACATAGCCGAAGCTTTCCATTTTTCTTTCGTACAAGTACGACATTGGAGGCCCATGGACTTCGTGATGGTCTTATGGTTCCAGCTGTCAAAAGTTGTCTAATGTGTTCCTTTACTTCTTCATACATGGATGTTGGAATACGTCTATATCTTTGCTTGAAGGGCTTCTCATCCAGTAAATCAATCCTGTGCTTTACAGTAGTATGTCCAATATCTATATCATCTTTCGCAAAGACGTCTTCATATGATGTAATCAGAGAAATTCCAGTTTGTAATTGTTGATCTGTGAGATCACTCTGAGTTATCTCTACCTGATCCAAAACAGATGAAGATGAAGTAGATGTACTCTTTTCCTTATGCTCGATGGAAACTGGTTGTAACTCGCATAGGACAGCTTTAGGAGGAATGGTGATAGTTCTAGTAGTGACATTGGCTATTTGTACATTGATGATTCCATTAGCTTTGTAGGTGTACTGTATAAGTCCTGGTTCTATCTCTAAATCTCTCCAATTAGGTTGTAATTCAGATGAGTGTAACATTGCAGGTGTAGTACTGTATGGTAACTCTTTATCAAGGTATCCTATTATCTGAGTACTGGTATTTGGTTTAATAGTTACAGGTTTCTTTGATCCATTTTTAACAACTGCTAAGATGTTACTGTTGCGTGCTAACTCTTTCTCTCTAAGGGTGATGGAACGGAATGTTAAGTACCATGGTGTTGTCAAATTACAGGACTGTAAAAATCTTTCTCCATGTTCATCTTTGATGTTTTTCATAATAGCTTGCAGGATGTTGGTGCCAAGCAGTAATGGTACTAGAGAATTGTAGTTGGTATCTGGTATAACTAATAGAATACAAGGATAACTGTTGTCTTGATGTTGAAGTTGAATTTCTGCTTCAATATATCCAACATAAGGGAGTTGTTGTCCTCCTGCACACTCTATGTCTACTAAAGTATTGATGTTCTGAAGTTGAATGTCTGACATATAGTTGGTATAATAAGAGTGGCTAATGGTGGAAACAGTTGAACCTGTATCGAGTAGAGTTTTTACTTTTCTTCCATTTAGTACAATATCTGTTTCTGTTGGTCGTCCAAAAAGTCCAGGTGGTAAAGTTTTCTCATCTGTACTAGGACCTGATGTTGAACAACTAAAGCCTAGTGACGGCCCTGCTCCATAGGCTTCTTTGAGTTTAAATCCTTCTTATATTTGTTGATAGGATTAGCACATCCAATCTTCTTATGTCCTTCCTGTCCACATCTGTAGCATTCTATTTTCTTCTTTTCGGGTTCTTGTGGTACTGATGTTTCTTGTAGTGGTCTATCTCGCCATCTTTGTGTTTGCTGTCGTTGTCCGTAGTTTCCTTGGTTTTTACTATATCTTCTACCTTGTCCTTTATCTTGCTCCCATTTATCAAATCTAGCAGTGAGTTGTTGTATCATTCCCTTAAATTCCTCTATCTGATTTGTGGTACTCTCCTCAGATGATACCGCTGCAGCTTTAGCTAAATGAGGCTTACTGGCTGATTTTCTGTCTGCATGGTCTTTTTCTATCTGTCTAAGTGCAATCCTAAGTTGATCGAAGTCGTGTACGGAGTCAAATTTGTGCCCAGAAATATCCTTAAGTTCAGTCTTCAATCCTGTCCATAACATTGAATGTAACATACTGTTGGTATCTTTTTTCTGGACTATTCCTTTCTCAACTGCTCGTCCGATGATGTCTTCAAGTCTGCAACTCCACCTTATTACACTTTCATCGTCTCGTTGTCTAGCTCGATAGAATTGGGCTAATATATCTTCTTTGCCTTCTACATCTCCATAAATACTGTCCAGCTTGTGTAGAATTTCAGGTACACTGGCCTTCGGACCAAGGTGCATAGCTATAAGTCCAGCATCTCCTTTTAGTGATCTACGGACAGCATAGTTGATATTCTCTGGATCATATAGTTTATCCGCCATGAGTCCACATATTTCGTATCTCCAAAGTGCATATGTTGTTTCTCCTTTATTGTTGGATCCTGAGAATGTTGATATTCTTGGTGGTTCTCTCATCTTTGGAATGGGAATGTATTCCTTTAATTTAGCTGGTTCCTTTTCATCTGGTTTTTCTTTCTTAACCTCAACTCCACTTTTGACAAGATATTTAAGCATCCAGTCTTTCAGTTCTGAAGTGCCACTAGGTGTTTCTTTGACTTCTTTCTTAATAAGTTTAAGGAATGCTAGATCCTCTGGTGATATGGTTTCTTCCTCGGGATTAGACATGATGGTTTATAATGAGTATAATATAAATATAACTTAAGTCTCAAAATATTGTGCAATAAATAGAAAAATATTTGCAATTAGTGAAAAACTAAATAAGAGAAAACACCTCAAATTATATATAAATCTAGACACTATCTGCAATTAATAAAAAAAAATAAACAAAATTTAATAACCTACAAAATATCATAAATATAAATCCAAATCTGAAATAAAATAAATTTGACCTTCAAAATAATGAAAAAAAATTCACATAGAAAAGAAATGAAAAATTCACCTACAAATATAAATATAATAATTTAAATGGAGAAGAAAAAGAAAAAAAAATATGCTTGCTGAAATAAATGGAAAGATATATATATTATTTTTCCTAATTAGTACCTGAAATTTTTAATCTACAGTAAAAAAAATAAATAATAAATATAAATTTGTATTTAATTGTAAATCTGAAATTAATGGAAAAAAAATATATATCTACAAAGAAAAATGTATAATTAATCTTAATATACAAAAGAAAATTATCTGGAAAGAAAAAAATGTAAATTATTAGCTGAAATATAAAAAAAAATATATTAGAATTCTGAAATTTAGAAACAAAATATTAGAATTCTGAAATTTAGAAACAAAAATTCAAAAAGTACATTAATGCATGAAATATAAACAATCACAAATTTTACCTGCAGGACACAAAACCTAAACTTGGATATGGGTTGCAAAGCTTGTACGTTTACAGACCCATCTCAAAAGAAAAAAAAATGTATTAGAATGTATATGTACACCAATAAATATTCAATAATATTAAACACAATATATATGAGTGAGACAAACTATAACAACCGACGAACCAACTGCCTCAAAAGACAAAGGATGACAAAGACAAACCAAATGCCTTCAGCACAACACTACCAAAACCTAACAACAATCAAGTTCACCTGACACAAATTATCTCCCCTTATACTAGTAAAAGAAGATCAAGTATTAATTCAGGATATGGTTAATGGTATCAGGGTGATGTAGATAGGATAATTAGTATTTGTTAGAATGATAACTTGTTACAAATAAGTCACTCTCACTTAACACTACTGTGCTTTTTTATCGTTATTTAAAGTAAAGTTTATAATATAGTTAACTCTGTTTTAAATAATTCTGATTTCAGTTTCAATAAATGTTTACTGTACGACAAACAGTAACTAAGTACACAAAGCAATACACATACACACTGAAATTATCGTAGTGTAATATACAAAATGACAAACATATATGTACACAATACAATGTATATGACGATTTACAATTACAATATCACAAAATCAATATACAAAGACCACACAACATATACCATGTAGGCAAAAAAAAATCAAAATAAGGTCTAATATATAAGGGTCACTGGTAATGTACACGTATACAAAGTGAAAAAGTAACTTTACAGTATATGTGTCAGTAACTATCAATCAATCAAGTGTACAGTTCTGTGACTATGTAATAAAAAAAATAATTATTATTAAATTAAATTAATTTAATTAAAGCTGAATGTAAACTCTCAAACTGAGAAAACTTTTGTCAAATATGAAATATAAACAAGCTAAGTGTATTTCAAAAATGAAAAATTAAAACAAAAAAAATAAACTCGAAGTACACCTAAATGTAAACAGGAAATGTCTACCCTTTTAACAACTTCCGGTTGACCTTGACCTCACTATGTGGTAAGCTGACCTTAACCTAGGGGTCGGGCAGGTGGGGGGGGGTTGACACAAAGTAGGGTCTATACTATTAATACAAATACAAAATTCAGTTGTATATACAAACTAAATTGTTAAATATTACCCGTTAATGTTTTTCTATGTGGAACTAAACATGAAGTCTATTTTAAATTAATACATGTATGTTTTCTAAATTTATGTCCTCGTTGATTCCAAAAATCGAAGTTAATTTATGTTATCGTTGATTTCAGAAATCGAAGTTAATTTTCACAAAATGTAATCGAAATTTCTAGTTAATTTTCACATAAATTAAAACGCAATGAATATTAATGTTATACAAAAGAATGACACAACATTACATCAACAAGACAATACACATGAATAAGCAAAATAGTTACCGTTCTGTTGCAACTTGACTTCTGGTTGTTCAATTCCACTTTGTTGACATCCCGAATAATGACACTATAAACAGTTCGGAATTCCGGAAGTAATGACGTATGAATGTCCAGTGCACTATGACGTATCACTAGTAGGTAAACTCCACAGTCTATTGCGCAATCACATCAATCAACAGGTGAATACACGTTGGGCGCCAAAATGTAATAGTGTTCCTGGGCTCAAAACAAAGCCAGTATCATATAGGGTTCTTTATTCAGATGTTGTATAATACATTCAAAATACCCTCACATGTCGTGTAAAGGCTGTTTTTTTCTACTCAGTCTACTTCAATTATTCTAAATTATTCAATACCTTTGAAATAGAAACAGGATTTTCCCAACAAACAGGTAAATTTACTTCAAAGTTAAATATGACCAAGACCATAAATATGTCTGCCAACATGAAGAACAACTAGTCAAACATACCCAATGAACAATAGATTCCCGCCAAAGTTACTGACCAATTAAATGACCACAGAAATGACCAATAGTAAAAATAAGATACAGTTCCGCCTGAGTAAACTAGCAGACTACAAATATACTGTTAATAAAATATATTAGTCAGGTACTGAAAACAAATAAATAAAAGCATTTTATTACGCTGAAAATAGAACATGAGTATAATTATCAATACTGTAAATAAATAAACTACTTATCATAAAAATATAGCTCTACCACAAAAGCATACGGGCAAAGTCACCCGTTTTAAATGAACTAACATGTACAATCGCACCACCGATTATTTTATCGAAATTGCTTGTAAGAATGTGTATACAAGAACCCGTAATAGCGAGCACAGCTCGTAGCGTACAGCAAAGCTTCCCGCGAAGGGCAATGAGTTCTACAGCATTCTGTATCAAGTGATCAATCTCTGCCTAAGCTGATATTAATTTCTTTCGTCCAGTAGTTTATTGCTCGCATGTAGAAATCAGAATTATTTTCCCGTCGACCAATCCAATTCTCCCGTTTGCTATTTAGCAAACGGATTTGTTGCACTTGATCTCTATTCCCTATTTTCGGAATACATGAGTTACTTCCCATTTGCAAGAGTTGTCTTTCATAACAGCAGGTATCTAATATTGAACAGATAGGGAAAAATCATAATTTTATTTTTTTAAAAATAATGTCTATGGACTGACTCTTCCAGTACAACTAAAAAAACTGCAGAATTAGTTTGCATATCATAATAAATTTTACTGGATGCTTTGCTATATGTGAATAAAAAAATATTGTAGAAAAACCACTTTTTACCCACAGTAGGTACTATAAAATACCTGCTCTAAAGAACAGATAACTCTGCAAATGGGAGATAAATCTTGTTTACCGCAAGTAGGGAATTCTTGGCTGAAGATCAAAGGTTTTTCACCGAATACTTAGGCTTGATATAGAGGTGTAGGACCACCATAGATTTTTTACTCTTCGGCTATATTAAAATTTGATAATTTTGACTTATCCTAGAAAATTTACCTTTGTTTCAAATTAAGTGACACTTCTGTCCCCTATAAAAATGCACTGGCCGAACATTCTGTCAAAATTTCACAATATGTTTCATTGCATATAAGAAAAAACGCTCAACCTGAAGTCCATGTGGTCTAAAAATCTACTTTCACTTTCTATTTCAGTCCAAAAATAGTGCTTGTCCCTAATTGACTCTCAACATTTTTATGTTCATTTAAAACCAATAAAACTTTATCCTCAAGTTTCCTAGAATATTCAGCTTTCCAAAAATACCAAATTTATTCTGGTATCATGTGCAGTTCGAATTCTATATGATGCAAGAGTGAACCTGTCTGTTGACTAGTACTACTTTTACGTACAACCTCTGGACTGGTTCCCGGTATTTGGTGGTCCTACACCTAAAGAAGATGTTTTTGTTCAACAAATTAAATAAAAATTTTCCTGGTCTTAGATTTATGTTAGTCGAAACAAATTCTAAAATTTTGTTGAATTCCTTTCAGCGGTTTTCAAGAAATGCATGAAAACATACAAAGACCTCACATGCACGTTATCATGAAAAATTAGCTTGGTGATCAAGAAATGCATTATTCCTTAATTTTTCAATTTCTTAGTTGCAGATGTAAATAGCAAGCTTGGCAATATACATCCAACACAAATGGACTTATTTCACACATAGAAAGGCACTAATTACATAATTTTATCATAAATTTTGCATCTTTTTTAGTTAATTTCACATCCCCCCCTCTTTTTACAAAGTGAGATACTGAGTACCTTCAAACCGTTGGGATAAGACTTTTATCTCTTGAAATACATTTCAATTAAGAAAAATAGTATGAAACTGTCCTAATTATGCACCTAGTACATCCTGAGAAAGTTTTTGAGTTCAAATTTAAATTTATTGATATTCAGTTGTACTATACTTTGGAGGTGTACATTAATAGTTTCTAAACTGAGACTAAAATTTTATGAATTTCATTAAATGCGTTCACTATTCTATTAAGCTTAATAGTTAAATGAACATTCCTTACTAAAAAAAAACCACTAAAGTTCAAACTGGCATACAAAGAAACAAAATTATATCTTGCTTTGGTATGAAATTGCAAAAATTGGCCAATTTCCTATTACTGCTCATGTTTAAGGAATTTTTTTACAGAAGTACCATCATCTCAAGGCCCAATTATCTTAACAAGTACAATTATTGCATATGGTTACTAGTTTACTAACAAATTTACCCTTAGCAAGCATCAGATTAGAAAATAAATAATTTTAGTATTAACCCATGCCAGCAATGTAACCGACTTAAGCCGCAGGTGTAAAATTGACAAATTCATCTTAAATACACTATTTTTCTGCATACTAGAATGTCTACCAGTTCTAGTTTTATACATTTTGACCCTTTCATTACATCCAAAACCTAAAACAGGAGTTTATTTAAATTAAAGCACATTCTACTAAGCGCGGACCACTGCAGACCCCATAATTTCATACAATATTACATAATACCATATTTAGGCTGAAATTTGACCCCACTATAGGTTTTGGCTTTGATAAGCAATTAAAATGATAGTCTTGGTGATTTGACTTCTTTTAGTACCATTTTTATCAAAAGAAATAGAAGCTGATATACCTGTCTATGGCCTCTTCAGGTGTAGGACCACCATAGATTTTTTACTCTTCGGCTATATTAAAATTTGATAATTTTGACTTATCCTAGAAAATTTACCTTTGTTTCAAATTAAGTGACACTTCTGTCCCCTATAAAAATGCACTGGCCGAACATTCTGTCAAAATTTCACAATATGTTTCATTGCATATAAGAAAAAACGCTCAACCTGAAGTCCATGTGGTCTAAAAATCTACCTTCACTTTCTATTTCAGTCCAAAAATAGTGCTTGTCCCTAATTGACTCTCAACATTTTTATGTTCATTTAAAACCAATAAAACTTTATCCTCAAGTTTCCTAGAATATTCAGCTTTCCAAAAATACCAAATTTATTCTGGTATCATGTGCAGTTCAAATTCTATATGATGCAAGAGTGAACCTGTCTGTTGACTAGTACTACTTTTACGTACAACCTCTGGACTGGTTCCCGGTATTTGGTGGTCCTACACCTAGAGTTACAACTAGACGCCATAATACTGCAGAAAAAAAAGGCTAAAATGCCATTCAAACGAATAATACAACTGTCAGTCAGCAAGTTAGTTCTAGAGTCTTCATACAAATGGCGTTCGGATGATTTTGCTGCAGCACAATTTTGCATGCACGATGAGTAGTTATAAAGTTAATATGATTACGACTCAATTTTTATATTCAAGGAGAAGGCTCTGATCAATCAAACTAAATATCAACAAGAAGATAAAAATTGCTGTCACGTATATTCATTTTAAAGTGTACTATAATTGTATTGCCAAACTGTAATTTAGTAATCTTAACATGAAAGAAACAAACGTGCAAGGTAACAGTGCATTGCATTAGATTTGAGTCACGTTACAACTCACGCGAGGCTGAGTCATTAGTGGTTTGCTTTTTTTTTGATTGCTAGAAATTAATTCAAATTAAGGAAACAGTCGATAAACTTGTTGTTTATTGCGATTAGCATCCGCATTCGAGTAGCTAGTTTATAATTATAACAACTAAACATCAAAGAAAGCACAGTTGCAGTACATGTACTATGCTTATCAGAACAGCACTCGACTAAACGTTGCAAACCATGTGTTATAATTGGTATCGTTCTTGTAAGTCTTTTGCATAGTTAGATTCTCAATCTTATTTTAATCAAATTGGACAACACAAATATATGCAATTGTTATAAGTGTTGAATAGTTTGTCTAGTACTACCATGTAAAGCTACATTAATCGGGATGGCTACATGACGCATTAGGCAATCAGAATAATTTTTAAAAATGGAAATTATATCAACTTATCAATGTTGTTTGTATATGAGAATCACACAAGAAAAAAAAATATTTTGTTTGTATGTTTACGGGCTGTAATACGTAGATGTTTTGTTAAGTAAACTAATCAGCCGTGTAAATGTCAAGATTTTCATGTAAAGAAGTCAATGTTTCCTAGCAAAGGCACACTTAAACGTACGGCATTTTCGAATTTCTAAAACGTTGTCAACAAAAACAGACAGTATGAAGTCAGAATGAAGACTTTGATCCAGTCAGCAACATGTAATTCGTGTCTCCGATCTAGTTCTTTTGATTTTATTATTTTTTAGATTTGGATTTTCAGTTATTAGATGTACTGTGCGCAATGTAAACTTGCAAAATACTGTATGCCAAATATGACAGCTATAGTACTTTGCAAAATTACGCATTTTCACAGTCAATAACAAATGCTTATTATGTGTGTTGTCCAATTTAACTGAAATAAGATTGAGAATCAAATCATTCTGAAGAGATTTACACAAAATAACTTGGTCTTGAAAATATAATCCCTTAACGAATCTTTAAATTTAAAGAATCGATATGATAAACACGTCATCCTAGATGACACACTGTTGAGAAATTAATTGACAATTCAGAAAGAGCATTTTGGAAAAATTGACGGAGCGAGTAATATACCACTGTGGATAACACTGTTTATTTCGTTAATGGTGTATGTCTGGATGGTGAATATGTCGTGTTTCTGCATGAATTGTTACATTATTGTTCTATCTAAAAACCAGTTATTTGGCCATTGACTCCGATGTTGGTTATGTAACATGATAGCAGTAACGCCAAGATTCCAAAGAATATATGACTTTAAGAGCCATTGATTCTAATTCTAACTTTTTTATACTCGCAGCTAAAGTCTGTTTCATAATTATTCATCATACATTAATTAGGTGCGTAGTATGGTGAACTCTTAAAAAATTAGTTCTATTTTTATAGACTTATAATGATGTGAGCTAGACTATATGTGGGTACTTTCCTCTTAATTCAGTAACAGGCTTATTATCGTCAATTGATTCTGTCAGATGTCCATTACTTAATGAATTCGCATAGATTTCGTTGGCAATTACCAGTTTTTGAAAAGAACGATTATCTGTTTCATTCTCGGAAGTTTAAATTTCCAGTGATCGCCAATATTCTGTAAAAACTAAAGATAGTTAATATAAAACGCTACATTACGCGATTTTCAATGCCAGAAGTATATAAACATAGCATGGTAGCGTTGATTAGATACATGTAGTTAAACAGAAGATTAAATAAAGGGAATACTAAATCAGACCATATCATCATCAGAATATATCAACAAGAAATGATATGGGTTACACCCATATCCAGAGATGTTCGATATATATGTTATTGGTGTATCCGAGTTTTTTTTCAACTTGTTTTATTTAAAATTTCATCATATGCTGTAAAAGGTTACAAATATAGACGATTGTGCAAGGCAAGAAATAATCATCTTGATTATAATATCTCAACTTTGAGAAGAGTATTGTAATCAAAAAAGCAATGTGTAGGAAAGACAAATGTTTACCTTACAATAACAATACATTGACCTTTTCGAAATCACATAATCACGTGGTTCTGTGGGAAAAAAGGGGGGCGGTAAGATCGACAGTTATCGCGTACTTCCGTCGGGCATCCTCGGAAGATCGAAGAAAAATACCGACAAGTTACAATTTCAATTTATTTAATTTTACAGTAATTAAAATTGTTTTTCAAAAAATTTGCAATTAAAATGTATTCAAACGTCAAACTAACGTTCATGTGCATAAACATTGCTAAGAACTTAATAATATTTTCAGACTGTAAAATAAAAAAATATATATATAGAAGAGTCTTATTTTTGCCAGAGACCTGTAATTATATGCCTCTGTTTTTGCAAAACAATTTATGAAATTATTAACTTGTAGAATTATTTTCAACTATTACAACTGTTGATGACCTTTATTGGAATGTAACTGAATTGTTTTTCTATTGTATTTTTATATACATTTTTCAAAATTTCAGTTAGCTTTTTTTAATTTCTGTTTGTTTAAAGGACTTCATATACGATCTTAGAGGTAGGTTTAATATAATTCTATAAGTATCTAAATATAACTGCTTCTTTAAAATAGTTCTACATAAAAAAATTTAAATCTTGAATTAAATAAAAATGCAAACCTTTTGTGTTTTTTTTCTTATTATAAAGAAATTTATTTTCCCTACCAATGTCTATGACATTTTTCACTCATTCAGAAAATCAAATTTCTTTAAATAACATGCCTGTTTTAAAATTCTTATTTTCGTATAAAAATCATAATCTAAATTAGCATTTTCGTGGCTAATTATGCGAGTCTAAATGGTTTTTCCATTTATACCTTTCATGAAAGTTCAGTGTCTTAAATAAGCAATTAGCAAATAAACAAGGCACATCTAATTTACAATTTACAATTACATCACAGAAATATCTCTTACCACTCACCCCCCACCACGCACACACACACACACACACGCCTCGTTCTCGGCCAATCTCGTGCGAGAGAGTTTCGGATTTCGAAATCGTAAATAATCAAAACCCAGGGAAATTAAATTTAATGTTCAAGATTGATGAATTTCTACATAAAGGTTTCATTTTCTACCCTAATTATGAAATAATCCAGAAATAATACTGAAAATTATCGATCATGCATTACGTAATACTACAAAATTTTAAAATGCATTATTTTTATCAAATCATCTTATAAAAACAAATATATTCACATTCTATTATGTGAAGATTAGAAACTGCATAAAAACTACAAGGCTTAAGTACCCTAGAAATTCTGACATAACAAAAGAAATAAAATTGAAAATTATCGATAAAGTCAAATTTATAATCATCTACATTTTTATGTAAAGATACGAATGCATAAAAGATATGAAGCTTGCTCTATCAAGCATGAAATAATCCAAACAAAAAAATATAATGATAAAATTGAACTGAACAAGTCTTTCTAACATATACATTACGCAATATAACGTAACAAAATCTAAAAATGCCTTTTTATTATCAAATTATCTAACTAATTAATAAAAGAAATCAATAAGCTCATTGAAAATCAGCATTGGTATAATACACATTCTGTTTAAGCTATATAAACAAATACTTAAAAATACTGTATAATTTGTATGTCAGGTAGTATATGTAGTACCGTATACATATATTGTATTGTTGCATGTTTTATTCCCTCTTTTGTTTACTTTTAAAGGTTATATTTAATCAGGTGTTTGTACAGCGCCGTATATAGTCATGTTTCTATACATTGCGATATTTAGTCGGGTATCTGTAAAGCGCTGTATTTAGTCAGGTGTCTGTAAAGCGCTGTATTTAGTAAGGTGTCTGTAAAGCGCTGTATTTAGTAAGGTGTCTGGATAGAGTCATATTTAGTCAGGTGTCTGTAAAGCGCTGTATTTAGTCAGGTGTCTGTAAAGCGCTGTATTTAGTAAGGTGTCTGTACAGCGCCATATTGAGTCATGTGTTTGTATAGCTCCATATTTAGTCAGTCAGGTATCTGTACAGAACCAATTTATTCTGGTATCTATACAGCACTGTATTTAGTCAGGTGTCTGTAGAGCGCGATATTTACACAGGTGTCTGTACATCGCCATATTCAGTCAGGTGTCTATACAGCACCAGATTAAGTTGGGTGTCTATACAGCGCCCTATTTAGTCCATTTTCTGTACAGCACCATATTTAGCATAATTTTGTGTCGATACAGCGACATATTTATTCAAGTGTCAATACAGCACCATATTAAGTCCGGTTTCTATACAGCGCCACATTTAGTCATGTGAATCTGCAGCACCCTATTAAGTCGGGTTTCTGTACAGTGCCATATTTATTTGGTTATCTATACATATAGTAAGGTGTCTGTTCAGCGCCCTGTTTAGTAGGGTGTCTGTACAGCGCATTAGTCAGGTGTCTTTACAGGACCATATTTATTCTGTTGTCTATACAGCGTCATATTTCTTTGGGTATCTATACATATAGTAAGTTGTCTGTACAGAGCCCTGTTTAGAAGGGTGTTTGTACAGCGACTTATTTAGTCAGGTGTCTTACATGACCATATTTATTCAGCGTCAGATTTCTGTACAGTGCCATATTTGATCGAGGGACTATGCAGCACAATATTAAGTTAGGTGTCTGTACAGCTCAATGTTTAGTCAGATGTCAGTACAGTGCCATATTAAGTATGGTGTGTGTAAAGCGCCATATTTATTCGGCTGTCTATACAGCGGCATATTTACTCGGCTGTCTGTACAGCGGCATATTTAGTCAGGTGTCTGTACAGTGGCATATTTAGTCAGGTGTCTGTACAGCGGCATATTTAGTCAACTTTCTATACAGCAAAATATTTAGTCAGGTGTCTGTACAGCTCAATGTTTACTAAGGTGTCTGTACAACGCTAGAGTCAAGTGTCTATACAGCGCCATATTTAGTCATGTGTCTGTACAGCGCTATATTTTGTTAGATGTCTGTACAGTGGCATATTTAGTTAGGTGGTGACTGTACAGCGCCCTGTTTAGTAGGGTGTTTGTACAGCGCCTTATTTAGTCAGGTGTCTTTACAGGACCATAATTATTCAGCGTCAGGTTTCTGTACAGTGCCATATTTGATCGAGGGTCTATGCAACACAATACTTAGTGAAGGGTCTATGCAGCACAATATTAAGGTAGGTGTCTGTAAAGCTCAATGTTTAGTCAGATGTCAGTACAGCGCCATATTAGGTCCGGTGTTTGTACAGCGCCATATTTATTC
The DNA here is from genome assembly GCA_944474755.1 of Limnoperna fortunei. Taxonomy (NCBI): domain Eukaryota; kingdom Metazoa; phylum Mollusca; class Bivalvia; order Mytilida; family Modiolidae; genus Limnoperna; species Limnoperna fortunei. The sequence continues at coordinate 41,411,773 of OX104113.1, forward strand.
GACTGTCTATACAGCCACATATTTACTCCGCTGTCTATACAGCGCCATATTTAGTCAGGTGTCTGTACAGCGCCATATAAGTCATGTGTCTGTACAGCGCTATATTTAGTTAGATGTCTGTACAGCGCTATATTTAGTTAGGTGTCTGTACAGCGCTATATTTAGTTAGGTGTCTGTACAGCGCCCTGTTTAGAAGGGTGTTTGTACAGCGCCTCATTTAGTCAGGTGTCTTTATAGTACCATATTTATTCAGCGTCAGGTTTGTGTACAGTGCCATATTTGGTCGAGGGTCTATGCAGCACAATATTAAGGTAGGTGTCTGTAAAGCTCAATGTTTAGTCAGATGTCAGTACAGCGCCATATTAGGTCCGGTGTCTGTACAGCGCCATATTTATTCCACTGTCTATACAGCCACATATTTACTCCGCTGTCTATACAGCGCCATATTTAGTCAGGTGTCTGTACATCGCCATATTAAGTCATGTGTCTGTACAGCGCTATATTTAGTTAGATGTCTGTACAGCGCTATATTTAGTTAGGTGTCTGTACAGCGCCCTGTTTCGTAGGGTGTTTGTATAGCGCCTTATTTAGTCAGGTGTCTTTACAGGACCATATTTATTCAGCATCAGGTTTCTGTACAGTGCCATATTTGATCGAGGGTCTATGCAGCACAATACTTAGTGACTATGGAGCACAATGTTTAGTTAGGTGTCTGTACAGCGCCATATTAAGTCCGGTGTCTGTACAGCGACATATTTACTCGGCAGTCTATACAGCGTCATATTTAGTCAGGTGTCTGTACAGAACCATATTTAGTCAAGTGTCTGTACAGCTGCATATTTAGTCATGTGTCCTCTACAACGGCATATTTAGTTAGATGTCTGTACAGCGGCATATTTAGTTAGGTGTCTGTACAGCTCAATGTTTACTAAGGTGTCTGTACAGCGCCAAATTTAGTCTAGTGTCTGTACAGCGCTTTATTTAGTTAGATGTCTGTACAGCGCTATGTTTAGTTAGATGCCTGTACAGCGCTATATTTAGTTAGGTGTCTGTACAGCGCGGTATTTAATCAATCGTATGTTCAGCAAATATTACACGCAAATTCGTGAAGCGTTCCATATTTTTTTTCGTCCGACCTAGGGTATTAATTTATCAGTGTAGGACGTTGAAAAGCCCCAAGAAGAAGAAGCGAATATGGCGATGCATATTTTCTTAACTTTTAAAATTATTATTTAAAAGTATTATAAACACCTATTAGACAGCATCTCTGAATTAGCAACTTTTTTTTGTTCAACCGCTCTAATCCCCTCTGCTTCCGCGTCGGGAAATAGTCACTGTTTCTTAAAACGAATGATTCATATAGATTGGTATCATGAAAAATTCCGGACAAAAAGTTGCCATATGTAGTTTTATTTAGACCTGTGACTGCATCGTTACGCCATCCTCAAATTAATCTGGTATGTTAAGAGTATTCCAATTTACTGCCATCCATGATTGAATGACGTATGTCGTCTGTTGAATAATTCACAAAATAATCAAGCAACATAGACGTAAACCGTTCTATTTGTTACTACGTCAAAAACGTATCAATCAACGTTGTAAAGTCCGTCCATAATCAGATAACAAAACATAGATTATTTAGACTTTAAATCAGAATGTATTCTTTCATTTGTTCTAGAGATTAGAATATCACAATCATGTTACAACCTCGTATATTCTGGATATAAATGCATCTAAGAACTATATTTTGAGATGAATCGGATAAGCGTCACCGTAGGAATCGTCCACGGACATAATTCAGTCTGGGTGTAAATTGTCTGTCTATATGACGACATGTATTTTCCGACTAGCAAAATTGCCCAGAATGAAAACAGTGCTTTTTTATTTAATCTGGAGACAAATTACCAGTATAGATATCGACTTTTCCCATTGTTTTTCTATATTTATGTTGTTTTTATACTCACTGACTTTTAATAAAACATGTTATTTAATTCCACAGTAATTTCCATGACAGTCATTTTGTAGCAAAAATAGCAATAATAGACTTGAATCTGGTGGGAGACGGTTAACGTGGGAGAGAGTTGATTTGTTACATGTGCCAATGAAAACAGTGTTTCCATCTTAGTTATTGCACATGTTGTGAGTGCGAGTTTACCTAATGCTTTCTTAGAGAAAGAGGTTTTCAAGCTTTTAACCGACAATATCCTTATATTGTACATTTTTACGTCATTGATATTTATGCAATTGTTTTCAGGAATGAAGGCTTGTGACATTACATTTAATCAAACTGCACATCATAATATGCCGTTTTAGTGATGTAATGTCCTAGAAATTCCGTTTTATTAACTATTTAACAGCTTTTTCTGCACTTAACATTAGTGAACAGCAGTATGCCTATATCATCTCCATATTAAAGAGCAATGGAATGGCACAAATAACACTTCTCACGGATAATGTAATTAAGGCATAACTCATACATGACATATCAATCTCAATTTTACATGATTATTGATCACGAAGTACAGGAATAACATGCTAATTAGTCTGTTATGGGTCAAAATTACATCCTTCAATGCCAAAAATAAATCCTCCTGGGTTTGTACAAGTTTGTTATACTCTGTATCGTTCGTGTTTTCAGACGATTGCTATGTGATCACTAGTCCTGTGTCTTACCCAGATATAATCGCTAATATCTAAAGTGTCACTTTAAAGTTGGAACTACTTTGAAATAGTTAAATACGTAAATTAGGTTATATGTTAAAAATGGTTAAAAGGGTTCACCTGGAAGCAAAGCATAGCGACTTTTGGATGTCATATAAGATCAAATATGTACAAAATTTTGTTTTAAAATTTAACAAAAGAACGGAATTTAATTCTTATCTATTTAAGTGAGAAATCATATATTAAACGTATATGATGTAATAATGCTACTGCGATTTCATCGGTTTTCTCAACGTAGATTAAATACATGTCGACTTTGACGTCAGCCAATACTTTTTCAATCCCTTGTGTTTTTGTTCCAAGCTAGTCTGAAAGGTCGAAAACCGAGGATGTAAATCTAAATCCTACATCATCTGTTCATTAAATCTTATTACCAAGGCTATACATCATAATTTATCAAGTTAAACGACAGGTCATCGAAAATTATCAGAAGAACTAATACCAAATACTTTGACAATATTTTTTTTCAGAATATGTTGGAACACGTCAGTAGTCGTAACGAATAAAAAAATCCTTCTTCTTTATGCAAATAAGATTCTTGACAACCACGAGTTACATTCATTTGGCAATTTAACTAACGTCCATTAATTGGATCTTCCCTTCTCTACTGGATACCAAAACTGCATAAATCAGCCATTTGGACAACAAAAGGTCTTTCCTAAAATTAACGCCGATTCCATCAGCTTTCAAAAATTTGGTACAAATTTACTTAGCTACACTAAATGGAGTGTAAATCAGGATATTAATGTGGATATTAAACAATTCTTAAGATTTTTTAAAATGACTAAAATCTGGTTCTTTGCAGTTTTTAACAGTGTGAAAACCTTTGACTTCTCTACTCTATACACTGTTATTCATCATATTTAACAAAAAACTCGTTTGAAGGAATTGATCTATCACTGCTTTCATACAAAACGTAGAAAGTGCAGATACCTGTATTAGTTCTAGGTAGAGATAAATCTTACCTAGTTGGATTTTCCTACCGAAGTTCGGGTGTTTTCTCCAGGAAACTCCGGCCTCCTCCCCAATGAAAACTGGCCGCCATGATGTAGCTGGAAAATGGCTAAAAAAATAATTCAAACGGTCAATACTTCATAGGACAATTTTTTACAATCATAAACTGATCTTTTTTATATGGTAATATTCCTGCAGCGCCCTCTTATAAAGTAAATATAACACAACCATTAAATATTCCCATGCCTATAATTCATTACAGGGATTTTCTTAATAGATGATTGTTGTTCACAGAATATCTAATAAAAAATGATCTCTGATAGCCGAACTGATGTCATCCAAATGTAAATTTTATTGTCGCGGCCAAGAGTTGGTTGATCGTTACCGGCTATCTGTCACACCGACGGTGACCGGCCATGAGTTGGTTGATTGATACCGGGTATTTGTTACACCGACGTTGACCTTCCATGAGTTGGTTGATAGTTACCGGCTATCTGTCACGCCAACGGTAACCGGTCATTAGCTGGTTGATTGTTACCGCCTATCTGTCACAGCCGACGGTGACCGGTCAAGAGTTGATCGTTACCGGGTATCTGTTACACAGATGGTGACTGGTCATGATTTGGTTGATCGTACCGGCTATCTGTCACAATCGACTGTGACCGGTCAAGAGTTGGTTGATCGTTACCGGGAATCTGTCACACTGACGGTGACCGACCATGAGTTGGTTGATCGTTCTCGGGTACTGTCACAACCGACCTTGAGTTGCTTGATCGTTACCGGGTATCTGCCACACCGACGGTTATCTGATACCCCCTTTTGTTGCTTGTTTGTGGTTCTAAGGTTAGTGCTGCTTATTTGTTGTTGAAGTGTGTTTGAATGTTAGTTGCTTGTATTCGTGAGTTGTCTTTTATTTTTTATTTGAGCTTGCATCCCGTTTTTCTGATTTCTTTGCCCTTCTATAAGCCGATGTTGAATTTAATGTAATATTTTGAATCTAGTATACTTCCTGCCTCCATCAGGACCATAGAGCTTGTTATCGTGAGTAACATTCAGGCTGATATCATTAAGCTCTTCCTGACACTATCAAGACCGTTGAACTTGTCATTATCAGTAACACATTGGCTAATACAATTACTTTCTCGACTTCATCAGGACCAAGCAATGTGTCATCATCGATACCATTACGTTCCTGACTCCATCAGGTCTTCGCATAGCTAGGCTGATACCATTACGTTTACCCCGATTCCATCAGAACAGAGGAATGTGTCATCGTCGGTAACTCATAGCTAGGCTGATACCATTACGTTCCTGACTCCATCAGAACATCGTTGGTAACACATTGCTGGACTGATACCATTATGTTTCCGAGTCCATCAGGTCATCGTCGGTAACACAAGGCTAAGATGATGCTTTTGCATGCCTGTCTCCACCAGAACATCGTCGGAAACACAAAGCTAGGCTGATACCATTGCATGCCAAACTCCATTAGAACATCGTCGGTCAAACATAGCTAGGCTGATACCATTAAGTTCCTGACTCCATCAGGTCATCGTCGGTAACACAAAGCTAGGCTGATACCATTATATTATGTTCCTTACTCCATCAGGACTGAGTAATTTGTCATCGTCGGCAGCTTATTCTATTGTGCTCCTCACACTATCAGCTGTTCTGGTACCTTAATATTCTGACTTTACTCGTTTAGTTTTGGCCGGCCGTTGTCAGTCAAAACAATTGACTTGCCAACGTTGTCAGTCAAAACAGTTGACTAGGTGCCTAGGAAAGCTTGTGTCGTTGGTAATACGCGGCTGATTCTATTGTGCTCCTCACGCCATCAGGTGTTTTGGTATCATAATTATACTGCCTTTACTCGTTTGGGTTTTGGTCGGCCGTTGTCAGTGAAAACAGTGGAGTGGGACTTAATAACTTTGTCAGTCAAAACAGTGGACTTAGTATCTAGGAGATCTTGTATCGTCGGTAATCCGCGACTGATTCTATTGTGCTTCTCAAGATGTCAACATGAGGCGTAGGTGGTTCTGGTGCCATAATATAGTCTTTCTCGTTTGCTTTTAGCCGGTTGTTGTCCGTCAAAACAGGGGACTTAACAACGTGACTAAGTGCCTTAGAGAGCATGTATAACCATGGTTAATGTGAACACTGCTGCAATATGACGAATTTGACTAAATAACTAAATGGTTTTGTGTCAATTACGAAAATTAAGTGAAACGGAACTAAAATGATTACTGTAACCAGTACGTAGTTATCGGAAACTTTTTCATCGGGGGAAACCGTTTAGATGACAGGCGTGAAAAAATGAGTATAGATGATTATTACGATTGAGTTTTCCGAATAAAAGTCTACGTTTATTAAGAATGGTTGTCGTATCTGCCAGAATAAGTTTGATTGCAAATTCTTCATTTCAAGCACGTGGGGATAAAAGGACAATATATTACAGGAAATTAAATAACGAAAGATTTATATAAAAATGAAGGAAGTCATGTCTAGTTATTGTGCCGAGAATAGCGTATTCCCTACTGTACGTGGAGAAAAATGCCGATTATTTCCCTCAACTAAAACATTGGGAGTCGATTAAATTAAACTTTGCATTCCATTTTTTGTGACGTGTTTTCGTATGTTGGCTTTTGTTGGTTCTAGATTTTTTTTTTCGTTGTGGGAGGGGGGGGGTTGTTTGTTTGTTTTTTTTTGTTGTATGAACATTAAAATAAAGAGGAATAATTGGGGCTCATATACCCGGTTTAATCCCTCCACATACTGTGATTTGATCTATTTAAACATTTTGACCATGAAACGAGTGCATGCCATGTCCAATTCACCCGATACAAAGACTGTCATGAACCCAGGTGAATCGAAAATCGCGTGCACTCGTTTCATTGTCAAATGTTTAAATAGTGTTAAATAATGTTCAAGTTGAAAATTCTCCATCCTTCAAAACGAACAGCAAATAGAGCTCTACAGTTTATGTATTTCTCTTAAATATATCTGACGACTCGTATTAAAACACAGTTGATCAAACGATTAGCAAGTCTGATCAGCAAATCATTTAACTGGTTTAAAATGTAACAAACTTATCGTCTTAATATTATCGATTTTTCGTAGTATTAATTGGGATCGACAAAACCAAGTTTTTATAAAGTTGTGATACAAGCCGTTAGGGTTGTTATTTTTTTAAATGATTTTTTTAGATTCTTTCTTTCCCGATATTCAAATATTTGAAAAAGAAAATAGTATTCTTTTTCCGTTATGTCATTTAGTGAAATGAATAACGGGAATGAAATTAATGTCGAAAAGGAAAATGGTTCATTTTCTCATTCGAATCGTGAAAAGGTAAAAAAACGAAGTGAAAATGAATTTCGAAAAGGAAAATGATTCAATTTCCCCTTCAAATTGCAAATGCGAAAATGAATAGCGAAAATGAATGTCGAAAAGAAAAACGAATGACTAAAAGGAAAAAAATACCATTTTCCTTTTTGAATATCGAAAGGAAAAGAACTCGAGTTAGATAGAAAAGCTATAAATTACTAAAATGATCACATAGTCAAAATTTCCCAATCATTGTATTGATCGGATATTGTATAACAACTCTGGTAAAAGTTAGTGCTATTTAATTCTGATTTAGAAAAAATATTTAGTATAGCCATGGACATATAATTAACATGTTAAATAGTTGTGTTTTAGCCATAAATTAAGTCAAACGTATATGCAATGGCCAGTTAGTAATATATCTGATTAAATAGTCTTTACACGCGTAATATCCGATTGCATGATGTAACGTGTCAATCCTAGATAAAAACAAATAGAGGAAATAATTTATAATGATCGTAATTAGAACTTATCAGACACCAGACGATAGTTTATATGTATGATATTAATAAAATTCTATACTTGTTAATCCCAACTGGCAGAAGAGCACAGAATTTAAATACCAGACACAGTAATACTCTTTCAGAAAGACAATACGTAATGAACATTGCCGAAGCCACATATTTCACAGCCGTATAATAAGATTTGGTTAATTGTTTTGTCAAATAGTTCATAGTGACATTTGATTGATAACTTATGCAGACAACCCTCCCGAGGACTGTGGTAAACAACAAAAATAATCAGCAAGACACGATCTCTAACACGACTCTGTATAAGGGTTCTTGCCGTTTGGATAACAATTTTATTGTTTATTACGATGTTTAAATTCGAATAAAAAAGTTTGAAGGTTAAAAGCAGAACATAAAGATCTGCAAATGAAACAACAGACGGTAAATACACAACAAATAAAGTACAAACTCGAAGTCGATTGACTTCCACTTGAGCGATTGCATAGATGTAAGCCTCACAACGACAATAGCAAAATAGGATGGTGTGGCGAATGAAAGTTTTTTTTTAAATAGATTGTTTTGTGACAAGACTAATGTTAATGATTTACCTGTAATTCTGTTGTGTCAAGTAAAAATATGGCTTGAGTAATTAATGGTCTATTCACACAAAACCCCCTGTATATTAAAAAATACATTTACCGTGCAGACAGAAATACGCAAACAATTTTGTTTATTACTGTGAATGAAAACTGAAGAAATTAGTCACACGAAAAATAAATTATTCATAACCCATTTCGTCATCGGGAAAATCTATGAAAATAAAACAAAGTTCACAAATATCCTGTACAGTGATTCGGGATGGAATCGAAAATGAAAAGCTATCGAGCTTGGATACATTAATTAATTTATTTTTCACATAAACAAAAGTGTCATTACTTTTTTCAAGCTAAAGGTGTCAGGTCACTTATAATTGATTGATTGTTGCTTACGCACAGAAAGCAAAAGTTCAGCTATATTAATGACGTGAAAATGATAATTATTAAATTATGAATACGACATACCTCCCTCAATAACAAAACGCGATATCATCACAATAATTTGAGTATATATACAGATACAAAGGGTAATTAAAACAATAAAAAGTATAAAAGCTAACAAGGAGTATTATTAATCGCACAGAAATGACAACTTGGAATTTTTACTATACACTTAGATTATTGTCATTTTAGTAAACGAGCATTAAACGTATTTCTCTAAACAGTGTTTAACAGAGGTCATAAAAATATGGCATTTAATGGGACTTTAAATGATACCCCACCAGGTTGGATTGTTTTTAAGATTAATGAAGGCATTTTACTAAATGCAAATCAGCCTATAGGAACAGATCATCATGATAACAATCCATCTCAGAAGACAATTTTTACATTGACCTAAAAAAATAAATTCAAATTGGCATAGCTCAAAAACTACAAATGGGATTGTGCTAAAAATTAAAATTGATCTTCATTTAATTGTACTAAGCAGCTGTACATAGTTAAAACAAAATCTGTTGACGCGTTTTTCAAGTTATTCTCTTGAAACCACTAACTGATGACAACAAAAATCTGAAATTGCAAATGTCGACAACTACAAATAAAATTGTGCTGAAAATTGAACTTGATCTTCAATTCATAGTACTCAACAGCTGTACAAAGTTTAAACAAAATCTGTTGACGAGTTTTCAAGTTATCAGCTGAAAGCCACCAACTGTTGACCAAAAAGATATGAATTGGCCCAAGTTGAAAACTGCAAATGGGATTGCGCTGAAAATCGAACTTGATCTTCATTTTATTGTACTGAACAGCTGTGCAATGTTTCAACAAAGTCTGGAAACCACCGAGGCACGGACAGACGGACGGACGGACACTCATATCCATACGGAGATTATAACATAATACCTATAAACACTATAAACATCATAGCTTGCTTGGTGCAATGTCGAGGTGCCATTTTTCCTGTGTAATGCAAAACTATACACATAAGATGGGATTTATTTATTTGTTTTATCGCCAAAAACTATAATACCTCACATCCCTAATTATCGTCGGCGTCGCTGTTGATTATAACATTTATATTTAATTTTTATTACGTGATAGATAAACAAAAAGGTTTTTATTTGATATCTACATCAGTGGATTTTTTTTTCATCGTAAATTGATCCATTCGGAATCAATTGTTTTTTGATTATCATGCAACCGTATCTACAGAATGGTTCCATATCACGCAGAATTAGAAAGCGGTGTCTAAACTTGTCCTTATCCGAGATAAATCAATCAACGAGACAGTTCCCGGTGGAAAATCACAAAATGTGTTTCATAACTTCAAAAGCAACGAATAAAGAAATCCGAACTAAAAGTGTTCCCCCGTGATCAACGGTCAGATTAGATCAACCAAATATTAGACAATAACAACGAGTATATAAGAATACTAAGTTATACCCTCTGACGTATAACATTTGTCTGTTGTAGTGCCCGATAGGGGAATAATTTGACCTTGATAATGCAAAAGAAATAATAAAATGGCGTCAATTCGTCACTTTCAGCATTTAAAATTTAGCTTAAAGAATTTAAGGATTAGCATAAAGCGACGTTCTAATAGAGGAATAAAACAATAAATTCTACCTTGTAATAAAATTCTGTAAGGAAAGGTCGAAATATAGATGTAGCAAAATCTGTATAAAAAAGCAGGCATTAATATAGCTGCTGTTCCTTGGTGTTATTTTGTGAAATTCGTGCGTTCAGAAGATTAAAAAGAGGGCCACGTACCTCTATACAGGAACCTATAGTCCCAATTATATACTACAGGTTCCGGCGACTATATTTATCGCTGTGTGGAGCTATTTTCCTTGATCAGTTAACTGTGTATTTGAATTTTGTCCTGCCCATTATTTTGTACATTTTTTTCCTAATCAATGGACATTTCTATCGGTCCAGTCAGTTCTAAAGCTAGATCTGGGCTTTCTGTTGATAATATTTTATGGTATTTTAATATTAAAATTGCATGCACAATTTTAATTTGAATTTCTACATTATGCCTATCTTAAATTATACTATGATATTTTTTATTTATATATGCATTATCATACAAATATAAAAAATATCATTGATTAAAAAGTAGCAATTCCTTTAGGGGAGATAATTAACAGATTAACTTTATCTGGATAGAAACCAAGAGCGTATTATATACTTGACATATTTGTATCATATACTTCAAATTAACATTATCTTCTATATAATCAATATAAATCAAAAGTACAACAAAGTTTCATGCAATAACTTTTGCTACGCCTGACGCGCGTTTCGTCTATTAAAGACTCATCAGAGGCGCTCTACCCAAAAGATTGAAAATGCCAAACACTATATGAATATGAAGAGCAGATCTAATGATAGAAAAGGGAAGATAAAAAAACTAAATAAATAGATAGAACCTGTCTTGTTTGTAATGCAGGAGAAATTGAAAATGAAGAACACTTTCTGTTGCATTGCAAACGTTATAAGCTGATAAGAACTACATTTCTTGATAGAATTAAAAGTTTAATCCCAGATCTTTCAACAAATAGCAAATCCCTATCATGCTTTTTGTTGAATAACAAATCCGAATTTTGTCTAAACTTACTGCTACTTTTATTTTAGAATGCTTTGAATTAAGAAAAAGTTATATCATATAAAACGTTATTTTAATTGGTTATATCATCTGTATACTATATAATATAATAATAAAGAATTGTATTACATTTGTATAACACACAATTTGTATTGATCCTTTAAATTGTTGTGCCTTAACCATGTACTGTACCATGAGTTTGTGCTCATAAATATTTGTATTTGTATTTGAATAATAATAAAACCAAAATATGCTGAAGTGGAAACCAAGTTATGACTAAGATCAACCTATACCTGGGGTTGGAAGAACCTTAGGGTTTTGACAATTTTGAAATTTACACGGACAATTTCATAGCTTTGATGTGTTCTTCAACACAAAAGTGTTGATGCCGGAGCTAGCAAACCTCAGGGAATTAAAACTCCACCAGCACTGCTAACCACCACGGATGTCGGAAATCAAACATACAACAAAGTTCCAGGCAATAACTTTTGCTACGCCTGACGCGCGTTTCATGCGCTCTACCCAAAAGATTAAAATGCCAAACACTATGAATATGAAGAGCATAGAACAATGAAACCAAAATATGCCGAACTGGAAACCAAATTATGACTAAGATCAACCTATACCTGGGGCAGGAAGAACCTTAAGGTTTTGTCAATTTGGAAATTTACACGGACAATTCCATAGCTTTGATGTGTTCTTCAACACAAAAGTGTTGACATCAAAAGTAAAAATCATCACTTCCAGCTTTTCACGAAATTTGTTCAGAAATATATATCAGAAAAGTATATGACCCCTTAGTTATTGTAACATTACAAATAGCAAACGGCAAAAGTCTTTAGAAACTCAGTGTTTAGTGAAAGATTTATTACACTGAAGTAGAACAAAACACCATCCGGGTCAATAAGCAGACACATCACGTCTACTGCATGTCAGTTTACAGTAGACAAAATATATAACAAATGTTAATAAATCTGTTCTAAACAGACGAATATTATAATAATACACATGCAACAAGCAACTTGTATATTGAATATTTTGTGTGTACGCAGGTTTTTAATGGATGGTATTTAAGTCTTCCTTGAGCAGCCATCTTGACTGTATAGCCTGCTCTTGTTAACACTGTTAGTTTCGAGGTCCATTATGTTGTTGTCTGCCAATCTTTTCTTTAAGCTCTCTGAAAGGGTTTCTCTGTATAGTAGATCGTTCCATTTATGATTATAACCTGTATAATACAGAAATGTTGCCCACGATATTTTTTTTATAAATTTTTCATTTTGATTGCTACTTACCTCATCTGCTACTTACCATACTTTCAGTCTGTATTTGTATGTTTGCCAGATGATCAGACGCGTTTTCTCCTACACTGTTGTAGTACAGAGCACTGCTTATCGTGGAAATCCCCTTAATTCAATAACAACTAGAGTAAAAAAACCTGTGAGCAATGCTCACAATTGATACCCCCCGCTTCACAATTACTTTGAAAATTCAGGTGTTCTTAATTATGAAATTGAAACTTTATCTAGTTAAACGTGAAGGCGAAGTTGCAGAGAAAACATGTAACCCTCCCCAATCCCCCAAAGAATGGCATCCCTTATGTCAATGACAAAGTCCATGTTTTTCTATGGGAAACCTCCAATAATAATCTGATCAAAATGTTTAATATCCAGTGCACAATGGCAATATGTGACCAAGATTCTGTGCAAGTATCAACAAATTCCATTGAGTTGTGTAGGAGGAGTTGCAAATAAAAGATGGGTATCCCCTTATGTCCATGACAAAGTCCATGCTTTTCTATGGGAAACCCCAAATATCATTCCGATCAAAATGTTAAATATCTCCTGCACAATGGCACTATGTGACATGGATTCTGTGTAAGTTTCATCAAATTCCATTCAGTGGTGTAGGAGGAGTTGCACATAAGAGATGGGTATCCCCTTATGTCAATGACAGTCCATGTTTTTCTATGGGAAACCCCAAATATCATTCCGATCAAAATGTTAAATACCTCCTGCACAATGGCACCATGTGACATGGATTCTTTGTAAGTTTCAACAAATTCCATTCAGTGGTGTAGGAATGAGTTGCACATAAGAGATGGGTATCCCTTATGTCCATGACAAAGTCCATGTTTTTCTATGGGAAACCCCAAATATCATTCCAATCGAAATGTTTAATATCTAGTGCACAATGGCAATATGTGACAACATTCTGTGTAAGTTTCATCAAATTCCATTAAGTGGTGTTGGAGGAGTGGCACATAAGAAATGGGTATCCCCTTATGTCAATGACAGTCCGTGTTTTTCTATGGGAAACCCCAAATATCATTCTTCCGATCAAAATAATAAATATCTCCTGCACAATGGCACTATGTGACAAGGATTCTGTGTAAGTTTCAACAAATTCCATTCAGTGGTGTAGGAGGAGTTGCACATAAGAGATGAGGACCCCCTTAGGTCAATGACAATGTCCATGTTTTTCTATGGGAAACCCTAAATATCATTCCAATCAAAATGTTTAATATCTCCTGCACAATGGCACTATGTGACAAGGATTCTATGTAAGTTTCATTAAATTCCATTCAGTATCGATGTAGGAGGAGTTGCACATAAGAGATAGGGACCCCCTTAGGTCAATGACAAAGTCCATGTTTTTCTATGGGAAACCCCCAAATATCATTCCGATCAAAATGTTAAATATCTCCTGCACAATGGCACTATGTGACAAAGATTCTGTGTAAGTTTCATCAAATTCCATTCAGTGGTGTAGGAGGAGTTGCAAATAAGAGAAAGTGTAACGGACAGACAGACGGACGGACGGACGGAAGGACGGACAGACGGACGGACTGACACCATGAACACTATATACCCCCCGCTTTTCAAGCGGGGGGTATAAAAACGCATACAGCAAATAGACATGAAACATATACAACAAACACAACGATGATTTGTTTTTCATTACAAATGTAGCATGTTTGCTTACGTTTTAACTCTAGCATTGGTTTTATTTATACTAGACTACAGTGATTAGCATGGTCGTTAATTAGATTGTTCTAGGAAATAACCGCCTACTGTATGCTAGAACGAATAATCGTACCCTCTCTTAATTTTTTGGCGTTACTCCGACATATCACAAAACTAACTTCGGATTATAATGGCAGTAAAATTCGGCCTAACTGTACGCAAGTAACTGGAAACTGTATAATGTCGATTTCTCAGGTGCAAATTCACAACAGACTGAAACTAGAACACCCAACATGGTAACTAAAATACATTAAAAGAAAAAATAGTATTTATGACAGGACATGTAATAGTCTAAACTAAGTATACAATTGAATACTAGTACGTTTTGATATGTAACTTGTAATCGACCCGGGCGCTTTAATTAATCTCGGGTCCATACCAGTGGATTTGTCAAACAAGCGAACAACAAAACAACCTAAAACATATGAACACAGCTGACTGTCCAGACTGGAAGATAAATTCCCATGACGATAGTGAACTTCAGAATGGATAACATGAACATAGGTACAAAGAAACCTTGTACGAATAGCTTAATATAACTAAATATGTGCAACAATAGACATACCCACACCTCCACAGACACTTCTAATAGCGTAATTATACTTCAGACACAAACAAATACCTGTACATATATCCTATTTTTTTTAGGAACTTAAAATGGACGGAGTCATAATTAACATGAAATATCATCCAGAAATACCAACAACGTGTAAAATCCCACGATTTCACCTTTAACTTTTAATAATCTGAGAGCTTATAAACGACTGTTTTTAATATTGTATGAGAAACACTTCCCACATGTCTGTTGTTTCCTCAGAATGCAACCATTGCATATTAAATATTGTTGTTTTATTCCGACGCAGTCGGTATATTTTCGAATTGTGACCTTTGAACTAAAAGACGCTTACCTATGGTAACATACTATAATTGAAGACAAACTTGCATTCTGATTGGACAAAAATAGTAAAATATTCTGCGTTCGAACAATCAACTATAGTATACTCTGAAAAGTATCCATATTTGCATTTCTCAATTATTATTCCAGCAGTCTGGTGTTTTAAAAAAATTGGTGGTCGTAATTAAACTTTAGAAAATGATTTTATGCAAAAGAATGATAGTTAGGACTGATAAACAATGTAATTTTTGCGCATTTCTTATGGGGTAGAATTATATTTGCTTTGTTGACCATCTATATAATTATCTGTAAACAAATTATCACGCCGGTGATTTATTTACGTCATATTTTCTTGATTTGACCGACTGACACACGCACACGCACAACCTCTCTCTCTCTATCTCAAAATTATTGTCGTACAAATGGTCCTACACAAAGGTAATTAGGTCATCGGTACTACTCAGGACGCCAAATGACTTACATGAGACACAGTAGTTCGATGACACATTTTGTTTACTATACACGCACAGCCCATAGAATTAAGAGTAAAATTCACATTATTTGGATCTCAATAACCCATACAGTAAATCTTACCCCTCCTCCCCCCTGGAATAAAATATACACATTAGAGAGATTTCACATTAGATTAGCATTGAATTGAATGTTGTGTTCATGTTAATGCAATTCTAATTAAAATATTCTTCCATTTTAAAAGATAGACAAATTAATAAAATAGTAAACTGTAATGAATATTTATGCATGTAAGTAATATTTGCTTATGAAATTAATTTTTTTAATGACCTGTTTTGAATTTTAAAATGTAAACTAATTTGTTTTCGAGATAATATATACACTACATCGCAAGAAAAAACTCAGATATATATATTAAAAAGGTTTTTTTTTAATTTACCATTGTGGTCTTCAAATTTTGAAATATAGCTTTTAATTGGGGATAATTTAAATATGTTTATTGTTAACTCTATGATTTTAAAGCCATTAATGCCTATCTTCTTTCTTTGCGTCCGTCGTCATTCACGTGCTGACAGGAGATGGAGCTCTAATTGCAAAGTCTCTTTTTGATAATACCCTTATTGTTTAATAACATGTTATAAAAGTCCATGATCAATACATCAATGTAGCAACCTTAATTCTTGTATTGCCTTATTTTGTTTGGATACAGTTCGCAGCACGTTAATTATTTAACTCCCCCACTCCACATACACACACATTAATGAAAGAAAATGTTCATGTTTCTTGTCTCTTTCTTTCGTTTGATGTTTTTCTTATTGTTCAGTTTGTTCAGTTTCCGTTCTACTTTACATACATCTCTAACAGTTAAATGCGTCGACTATCTTTTTTAAAGATAGTACTTGTTATTATTGACTTGACCTTACAGAGACATGCCATTTCCTAGCATTACTAAGACTTGATTGCTGCTTGATGGGTTCTAATGATTACAAGTCACTGGTGTCGTCACCCTAACAAGGAGCAAGTTTCTTATAATACAATTCATTGTACGCTTTAGCAGAATCAAAATCGTTTGGGAACACTAAGTCAATAAAAGGTAAATTTCTTGCCATAAGGCAGGCTTATTTTCTAAGACAACAATTGGATAACAAGATTCCACTGTGCCCACTAGACTACACAATAATGAGGGGGCAAAAGGGGGTCCATTAACAGATTAACAATTTTGTATGTTTACCATAACAGGTAATAGTAAATTAAAGATAATGATAGATAGCAGCAATTTACATGAGAAAACAGAGATCTGTGAATTCAAAAATCGAAAAAAAGATAACAGCAGAATTGAGAAATTTAGAGTGAATAACAGAAAAATCCGTAAAACATTCAACAGTGTTTAAACTATTAACAGGAAACAAGGTTTTTATTTCCATTATAACCGTTAACAAAAATGTCAATTTTTAAGAAAAAGAATAACAGCTAATGGTTGAAAAGCAGTTAACAGTTGGTTTATTTTCTAAAAAAAACACCAGGTAACATAGCTTTAAAAATGCCCAAAACACACAAAATGAGAAGATCCTGCCCTCCAGCGCCTAAATAATATTCAGTCTAGTCAAACTTGAAAAAGCAGAAGATAAAATCACGTCTACATTACAGCTTACGTAAAGATGGGTTGCCCCTTTCCAATACATTCTTAATTGATAATTGAAGCCATTCAGTCTTAATAGTAGAAAATCTACAAAATAATGGGCATGACAAAATTTACATACAGTTAACTGATATTAAAGAAAAGAAGCTTCACACAGTGATAACTAAAGATAATACACATGACAACTACACAAGACGATAACCACTGAGAAAACAGGCAAGATAAATTACACACTGCAATAACCACAGAGAAAACAGGCAAGATAAATTACACACTGCAATAACCACAGAGAAAACAGGCAAGATAAATTACACACTGCAATAACCACAGAGAAAACAGGCAAGATAAATTACACACTGCGATAACCACAGAGAAAACAGGCAAGATAAATTACACACTGTGATAACCACAGAGAAAACAGGCAAGATAAATTACACACTGCAATAACCACAGAGAAAACAGGCAAGATAAATTACACACTGCAATAACCACAGAGAAAACAGGCAAGATAAATTACACACTGCAATAACCACAGAGAAAACAGGCATGATAAATAACACACTGGATCAATTAAGTATCTAGAATGATAACACACATGACAAAATCCTCACGGAAAACAGACATGACAAAATCCACACAACAGTTTTTGCAGTATGTACAAAGAGAACAGACATGACTAAATCCACACAGCCATAAATCAAGTATCTCCAACGATAACAAGCATGACAAAATCCACACAGTGATGTCTTAATATATACCAAGATAACAACTACACATGGGGATATCATATGTCGAATTCAACTAGGAGATATTTACAAAAATGTACAACAATAATGACAGTATATCTACAAAGAACAGCCACCTCAAAAAATTATTAGATACTTCAGAAGTGGTATCAGCGGTTAGGAAAAAAATTAATTATCAATTTAAAAGAGAATGTTTTAATTATAAAAGTAAAGTGTTCAAAAAGAAAGTTCAAATATTTATTAATGGGATCAGACCTAACAATTCAAACTCAAACAGTGAAACATGCTGATCTTGTCTGTACGTGTTCCAGTTAATATGTGTGGTCCTAGTTAGTTAATGTGTTCCAGTTAATTTGTGTGGTCCTAGTTAGTTCATGTGTTCCAGTTAATTTGTGTGGTCCTAGTTAGTTCGTGTGTTTCAGTTAATTTGTGTGGTCCTAGTTAGTTCATGTGTTTCAGTTAATTTGTGTGGTCCTAGTTGGTTCATGTGTTTCAGTTCAGTTGTGTGGTCCTAGTTAGTTCGTGTGTTTCAGTTAATTTGTGTGGTCCTACTTAGTTCATGTGTTTCAGTTAATTTGTGTGTTCCTAGTTAGTTCGTGTGTTTCAGTTCATTTGTGAAGTCCTAGTTATTTCGTGTGTTTCAGTTAATTTGTGTGGTCCTAGTTAGTTCGTGTGTTTCAGTTAATTTGTGTGGTCCTAGTTAGTTCGTGTGTTTCAGTTAATTTGTGTGGTCCTAGTTGGTTCATTTGTTTCAGTTCATTTGTGTGGTCCTAGTTAGTTCATGTGTTTCAGTTAATTTGTGTGGTCCTAGTTAGTTCATGTGTTTCAGTTAATTTGTGTGGTCCTAGTTAGTTCATGTGTTTCAGTTAATTTGTGTGGTCCAAGTTAGTTCATCTGTTTCAGTTAATTTGTGTGGTCCTAGTTAGTTCGTGTGTTTCAGTTCAGTTGTGTGGTCCTACTTAGTTCATGTGTTTCAGTTAATTTGTGTGGTCCTAGTTGGTTCATGTGTTTCAGTTCATTTGTGAAGTCCTAGTTGGTTCATTTGTTTCAGTTCATTTGTGTGGTCCTAGTTAGTTCATGTGTTTCAGTTCATTTGTGTGGTCCTAGTTAGTTCGTGTGTTTCAGTTCAGTTGTGTGGTCCTAGTTGGTTCATTTGTTTCAGTTCATTTGTGTGGTCCTAGTTAGTTCGTGTGTTTCAGTTCATTTGTGTGGTCCTACTTAGTTCATATGTTTCAGTTAATTTGTGTGGTCCTAGTTAGTTCGTGTGTTTCAGTTCATTTGTGAAGTCCTAGTTGGTTCATTTGTTTCAGTTCATTTGTGTGGTCCTAGTTAGTTCGTGTGTTTCAGTTAATTTGTGTGGTCCTAGTTAGTTCATGTGTTTCAGATAATTTGTGTGGTCCTAGTTGGTTCATTTGTTTCAGTTCATTTGTGTGGTCCTAGTTAGTTCGTGTGTTTCAGTTAATTTGTGTGGTCCTAGTTAGTTCATGTGTTTCAGTTAATTTGTGTGGTCCTAGTTAGTTCGTGTGTTTCAGTTAATTTGTGTGGTCCTAGTTGGTTCATTTGTTTCAGTTCATTTGTGTGGTCCTAGTTAGTTCGTGTTTCAGTTAATTTGTGTGGTCCTAGTTAGTTCGTGTGTTTCAGTTCAGTTGTGTGGTCCTAGTTAGTTCATGTGTTTCAGTTCATTTGTGTGGTCCTAGTTAGTTCGTGTGTTTCAGTTCAGTTGTGTGGTCCTAGTTAGTTCATGTGTTTCAGTTCAGTTGTGTGGTCCTAGTTAGTTCATGTGTTTCAGTTCATTTGTGTGGTCCTACTTAGTTCATATGTTTCAGTTAATTTGTGTGGTCCTAGTTAGTTCGTGTGTTTCAGCTCATTTGTGAAGTCCTAGTTGGTTCATTTGTGTGGTCCTAGTTAGTTCGTGTGTTTCAGTTAATTTGTGTGGTCCTAGTTAGTTCATGTGTTTCAGTTAATTTGTGTGGTCCTAGTTAGTTCATGTGTTTCAGTTAATTTGTGTGGTCCTAGTTAGTTCGTGTGTTTCAGTTAATTTGTGTGGTCCTAGTTAGTTCATGTGTTTCAGATAATTTGTGTGGTCCTAGTTGGTTCATTTGTTTCAGTTCATTTGTGTGGTCCTAGTTAGTTCGTGTGTTTCAGTTAATTTGTGTGGTCCTAGTTAGTTCATGTGTTTCAGTTAATTTGTGTGGTCCTAGTTAGTTCGTGTGTTTCAGTTAATTTGTGTGGTCCTAGTTGGTTCATTTGTTTCAGTTCATTTGTGTGGTCCTAGTTAGTTCGTGTGTTTCAGTTAATTTGTGTGGTCCTAGTTAGTTCGTGTGTTTCAGTTCAGTTGTGTGGTCCTAGTTAGTTCATGTGTTTCAGTTCATTTGTGTGGTCCTAGTTAGTTCGTGTGTTTCAGTTCAGTTGTGTGGTCCTAGTTAGTTCATGTGTTTCAGTTCAGTTGTGTGGTCCTAGTTAGTTCATGTGTTTCAGTTCATTTGTGTGGTCCTACTTAGTTCATATGTTTCAGTTAATTTGTGTGGTCCTAGTTAGTTCGTGTGTTTCAGTTCATTTGTGAAGTCCTAGTTGGTTCATTTGTTTCAGTTCATTTGTGTGGTCCTAGTTAGTTCGTGTGTTTCAGTTAATTTGTGTGGTCCTAGTTAGTTCGTGTGTTTCAGTTCAGTTGTGTGGTCCTAGTTAGTTCATGTGTTTCAGTTCATTTGTGTGGTCCTAGTTAGTTCGTGTGTTTCAGTTCAGTTGTGTGGTCCTAGTTAGTTCATGTGTTTCAGTTCAGTTGTGTGGTCCTAGTTAGTTCATGTGTTTCAGTTCATTTGTGTGGTCCTACTTAGTTCATATGTTTCAGTTAATTTGTGTGGTCCTAGTTAGTTCGTGTGTTTCAGTTCATTTGTGAAGTCCTAGTTGGTTCATTTGTTTCAGTTCATTTGTGTGGTCCTAGTTAGTTCGTGTGTTTCAGTTAATTTGTGTGGTCCTAGTTAGTTCATGTGTTTCAGTTAATTTGTGTGGTCCTAGTTAGTTCATGTGTTTCAGTTAATTTGTGTGGTCCTAGTTAGTTCGTGTGTTTCAGTTAATTTGTGTGGTCCTAGTTAGTTCATGTGTTTCAGTTAATTTGTGTGGTCCTAGTTGGTTCATTTGTTTCAGTTCATTTGTGTGGTCCTAGTTAGTTCGTGTGTTTCAGTTAATTTGTGTGGTCCTAGTTAGTTCGTGTGTTTCAGTTAATTTGTGTGGTCCTAGTTGGTTCATTTGTTTCAGTTCATTTGTGTGGTCCTAGTTAGTTCGTGTGTTTCAGTTAATTTGTGGGGTCCTAGTTAGTTCGTGTGTTTCAGTTCATTTGTGTGGTCCTAGTTAGTTCGTGTGTTTCAGTTAATTTGTGTGGTCCTAGTTGGTTCATTTGTTTCAGTTCATTTGTGTGGTCCTAGTTAGTTCGTGTGTTTCAGTTAATTTGTGTGGTCCTAGTTAGTTCGTGTGTTTCAGATAATTTGTGTGGTCCTAGTTGGTTCATTTGTTTCAGTTCATTTGTGTGGTCCTAGTTAGTTCGTGTGTTTCAGTTAATTTGTGTGGTCCTAGTTAGTTCATGTGTTTCAGTTAATTTGTGTGGTCCTAGTTAGTTCGTGTGTTTCAGTTAATTTGTGTGGTCCTAGTTGGTTCATTTGTTTCAGTTCATTTGTGTGGTCCTAGTTAGTTCGTGTGTTTCAGTTAATTTGTGTGGTCCTAGTTAGTTCATGTGTTTCAGTTAATTTGTGTGGTCCTAGTTAGTTCATGTGTTTCAGTTAATTTGTGTGGTCCTAGTTGGTTCATTTGTTTCAGTTCATTTGTGTGGTCCTAGTTAGTTCGTGTGTTTCAGTTAATTTGTGTGGTCCTAGTTAGTTCGTGTGTTTCAGTTAATTTGTGTGGTCCTAGTTGGTTCATTTGTTTCAGTTCATTTGTGTGGTCCTAGTTAGTTCGTGTGTTTCAGTTAATTTGTGTGGTCCTAGTTAGTTCATGTGTTTCAGTTAATTTGTGTGGTCCTAGTTGGTTCATTTGTTTCAGTTCATTTGTGTGGTCCTAGTTAGTTCGTGTGTTACAGTTAATTTGTGTGGTCCTAGTTAGTTCGTGTGTTTCAGTTAATTTGTGTGGTCCTAGTTGGTTCATTTGTTTCAGTTCATTTGTGTGGTCCTAGTTAGTTCATGTGTTTCAGTTAATTTGTGTGGTCCTAGTTGGTTCATTTGTTTCAGTTCATTTGTGTGGTCCTAGTTAGTTGGTGTGTTTCAGTTAATTTGTGTGGTCCTAGTTAGTTTATGTGTATTAGTTAATTTGTGTGGTCCTAGTTGGTTCATTTGTTTCAGTTCATTTGTGTGGTCCTAGTTAGTTCGTGTGTTTCAGTTAATTTGTGTGGTCCTAGTTAGTTCATGTGTTCCAGTTAATTTGTGTGGTCCTAGTTAGTTCGTGTGTTTCAGTTAATTTGTGTGGTCCTAGTTGGTTCATTTGTTTCAGTTCAGTTTTGTGGTCCTAGTTGGTTCATTTGTTTCAGTTCATTTGTGTGGTCCTAGTTAGTTCGTGTGTTTCAGTTAATTTGTGTGGTCCTAGTTAGTTCGTGTGTTTCAGTTAATTTGTGTGGTCCTAGTTAGTTCATGTGTTTCAGTTAATTTGTGTGGTCCTAGTTAGTTCGTGTGTTTCAGTTAATATGTGTGGTCCTAGTTGGTTCATTTGTTTCAGTTCATTTGTGTGGTCCTAGTTGGTTCATTTGTGTGGTCCTAGTTAGTTCGTGTGTTTCAGTTAATTTGTGTGGTCCTAGTTAGTTCGTGTGTTTCAGTTAATTTGTGTGGTCCTAGTTGGTTCATTTGTTTCAGTTCATTTGTGTGGTCCTAGTTGGTTCATTTGTTTCAGTTCATTTGTGTGGTCCTAGTTAGTTCGTGTGTTTCAGTTAATTTGTGTGGTCCTAGTTAGTTCATGTGTTCCAGTTAATTTGTGTGGTCCTAGTTAGTTCATGTGTTCCAGTTAATTTGTGTGGTCCTAGTTGGTTCATGTGTTTCAGTTAATTTGTGTGGTCCTAGTTAGTTCGTGTGTTTCAGGTCATTTGTGAAGTCCTAGTTATTTCGTGTGTTTCAGTTCATTTGTGTGGTCCTAGTTGGTTCATTTGTTTCAGTTCATTTGTGTGGTCCTAGTTAGTTCGTGTGTTTCAGTTCAGTTGTGTGGTCCTAGTTAGTTCGTGTGTTTCAGTTCAGTTGTGTGGTCATCTCAATTATCCCCATACAATAACTAAGTAGTCAGTTGTATTGTGTATCATTATTGCTTTTTACAGTTTCTACATCTATTATAGTGTTCAAGATTATAGTGCATAACAAATAAATATGAGAAAAATTATCATCAATTTGCAATAACTCCTAAAAGAAAGTCATTTGGCTGTTCTTTAAAAATATTGAATAGAAGACAGATCATGCATTTCCACAGTATGAGTTTTTCTAATGATATTGGACAATAACTTGCACTTTACTTCTTTGTATAATTTTAGTACATAGGTAAGGGGACATGTTGGATCGCCGATAGTGATGAAAATCAGAAACGGACATCTAAGGATGTTTCAGGCACAATTTTGTATAAATTGGTTTTCAATTTCAGAAGATTTTTTTTTTAAATTAGCGACAATGCTGATGAAAGCCAATATTTCACAACAAATTTCGATCACATCAGCTAAAAATTATTGACAACACTGCCCAGCCCAACAGAAGCCAAGGGATGTCAATAGATTTTGAACCTTTGGTCTATGTGAGCAAAAAATGAACTAAATTTAGTTCCTATCAAAATGATGCATTATCTTACAACAAACAAACATGTCACTCATTATTTTTTTTTATCAAGAGCAATATCACATCTTTCAATGTTTTTATTCAACAAAACATATTGGCTCACATCTAGATTTTCATCATTTTATATAAGGTAACACAAGATTTATAAACTAGATACATTTGTCCCATAATTTAATTGTATTCTACATTTTCTTTACACAAACACTTACACACAAAATTAGATCAAATGGAAAAATATTCAGTATGTTGTGGCATTGTATATTTATCCATGGAGATACTAATCCAAATCTCGTGATTCTTAATTATCTGTCCAACAGCCAGCAACATCAAGATTTACATTATCATAATCTGGTACAGTTTCAGAAAATGTCTGCCAGGCTGTCGGTATCCTTCTGATTATTTAGGCAGCTGCATGCTAGACTGTGTACTTAAACAGTCGCCCACTAAGCGGTCGGTATTTTCTGTGTATTTAATCAGCTGCACATTAAGCGGTCCATATTTTCTGTGTATTTAAGCAGCTGCACGCCAGGCAGTCAGTATCTTCTTTAAAGTGGCCATTGGTAAATGAGGTAAATTTGAACACAATACAGGTAATGTAGGCGAGCCTGTAACAAAAAATCACCTGCATTAACCTCAAACTATTACACATTTAAAAGATTAAAAATTTGCAACGAGACAAAACCCAAACTGAAATGGTAGAACTTTTGACTATACAAGTGCAAAGTTATCTTCCTTGCAAAAGTGTATAAAGCCAATGTTTTGGATACAATATACAAAAGACTTGGTAGGTAAAATAGAGAACAAAAAGAAAGATTTTGGATACAATGTATAAAAGTCTTGGTAGGCAGAACAGAGAACAAAAAGACCCGATATTGGATACAATGTACAAAAGTCTTGGTAGGTAAAACAGAGAACAACAAGAAAAGATTTTGGAAACGATGTACAATAGTCTTGGTAGGTAAAACAGAGAACAGCTAGACCTGATTTTTAATACAATGTACAATAGTCTTGGTAGGTAAAAACAGAGAACAGCTAGACCTGATTTTTGATACAATGTACAAAAGTCTTGGTAGGTAAAACAGAGAACAGCTAGACCTGATTTTTGATACAATGTACAAAAGTCTTGGTAGGTAAACAGAGAACAGCAAGACCTGATTTTTGATACAATGTACAAAAGTCTTGGTAGGTAAAACAGAGAACAAAAAGACACGATTTGGATACAATGTAAAAAAAGTCTTGGTAGGTAGATCAAAAAACAAAAAGACCTGATGTTGGATACATTGTACATAAGTCTTGGTAGGTAGAACAAAGAACAAAAGGACCAGATTTTGTATACAATGTACAAAAGTCTTGGTAGGCAGAACAGACAACAAAAATACCAGATTATGTATACAATGTACAAAAGACTTCAAACTGGAACAATGCAGTTTTGTTAAGATTTCTCAATATTTTTGTTTAAAAGGTACGTATATTCAATAAAATTACGAGAATATATGTAAATGCCAAATTTATTTGCTTTAACATATTGTTTTGAGATATATCTTATTAGTTTCAAAACACAGCATTACCATTTAAAGCGTCCTCTTAGAGCTGCCCCGAAATTTTAAAACAATTGTTAGACATATTAGAACCAATATAGATTATTGCAATTGGGCTCTATGAGAATTAGAACATGGTCAGACCTTATATTTGTCCTCATTTTATACCTCGTTATCACTCGGTATACAATATTGGCAAAATATAATGTCTGACCATGTTCTAATTCGCATAGAGCCCGCGAGCAATTATCTACTCTTAAATAAAAGATTTTGGATACAATGTACAAAAGTCTTGGCAGGCAGAACAGAGAACAAAAACAACAAATTTTTTGATACAATATAAAAAAATGTCTTGGTAGGTAAAACAGAGAACAAAAAGAGCAGATTTTAGATACAATGTACTAAAGTCTTGGAAGGTAAAACAGAACAAAAAGAGCAGATTTTAGATACAATGTACTAAAGTCTTGGTAGGTAAAACAGAACAAAAAGAGCAGATTTTGGATACAATGTACAAAAGTCTTGGTTGGTAAAGCTGTGAACAAAAAGACCTGATTTTGTATACAATGTGTGAAAGCCTTCGATGGCAAAACAGAATAATTCCTTCTGGACAAATCCTATTTGTCTGATCAATTCTGTTTTTGTGATGATTGAATATTATTCCTTCTACTGGGTTATCCCTTACGGAATTATTAACATTTTGATTTATTCTTTTGGACAGATATTTATAAAGATTCAATATTTTCTGACAATTTACTAAATAAAGCACTGACTTTTCATTTGAATATTAAATTAAATCTTAAAAAGTTTATAAATCAGCTTTAACCCTTGCCATATATATCTTCTTCTGAGATTTGTACATGGCCCATCAGAGGTTTACAACTGAAGGTTTATTTAATAAGATACAGTCTTATTGTATGTAATCGACACATACCATAATATATATCATCATAAAAACTACTCAGTACTGGCATAATGCCTAATGCTTTGTTTATATTTTTATAGCTAAAAACTAAAAAACAATAAGTTCAGTTGATTTGTAATGTATATATGTAGTTGTGTATAATGTTTATTTCATATAATGCCAGCCTTATTATTTATACCATTACAGACATTTTAGTGCAATATATTTATTTAGCACCACCACAAATAAAAAACACCTCACACGAAAACTATAATTTAATTAATTAAATATTAATTAAAAACTATAGACATTCCTGAAATATAATATTCATGACAGTTCAAATCATTTGCTGATATTTCCAGCATAGAATATTTATTAATTGTGGTATTATGATTACAGATTCAAATACATGTGAATTTCATGATCTTAAATTTGTCACGTTTCTGACATTTTCAAAAGGGGCAAATAATTCTACAAAAAAACTTACAACTAGAGCCACAACAGAAATGGTAGTTTCCACTTCTCTTTAGAAAACAAATACATTGTACAGCTATAATGATGAATTCGTAAACTGTTACCTTCTACAATAATATTAGAGATCTGAGCAGGTGTAGGAATATCAAACCAGGCTAAGTATGGGGTCAAATGTGATAGTTCATAACCTTTCAGGACTTCCCCTTGCAGGTACTTGACAAGTAGGTCCATGTGATCTGAAAATAATATAAATTACTATAATTATAATAACTATCAAATAGTAATTAAAAAAGTTCTCTATCTTTATCAGTTTAAAAAAATATCTACTTACTTACTTACGGTGGCAGAGTGGTTAAGGTAGTTTGTCTACTATTGATCACGTGGTCTTTCAACACTGAGATTGTGGGTTCGATTCTCACTGCAGGCAGAATGCTTGACTCCAATCTTAATTGACAAGGATTGCCAGTTTTCCTATGACAGGTCGGGGGTTTTCTCCAGGTACTCTGGCTTCCTCCACCAATAAAAGATGCCATGATATAGCTGAAAAATTGCTGAAAATGGCATTAAACACTATTCAAACAAACAAAAAACATAACTTACTAGTAAATACATACAAAAAGATTTGATTATATTTTTCTAAATCTGCAAGCAACCATTGTGATGACTTGATTATTTGTTGTGCCAGTACACTAAATCAACAGCTGGGTATTACCAATGTCTTCCTACTCCAGTCATAATATTATTTGGACACTAAGTCTGCCTCCATAACAACGCTTACTTTGCAGGATATAAAAATTGCAAAAGTCTGAAATTGCCAGGTTGCATAGCAAGTGCTTAACAAAATAGGGAATGGTTTGCAAATTGTTGTAAGTAGGTTTTGGGCCTGTGACAAAAAAAAAATAGAGTTGATTACACAAAAACAGAACTATCATGTATAAAACCAGAGGCTCTTAAGAGCCTGTATCGCTCACCTGATTTTATAGGCAATGAAGATGGCATTTCCCTGATGTTAAAGTAAGTCCTGTAATTTTCAATAAACTTTAAATAGGACCATCCAAACAATATTACTAGAAAGCTTTGTTTCATTGGTTAACCAGTTGTAAAGAGATTTTTTTTATTTGCCCATAGGGTCCTATGTTAAACTAAGTCCTGCGGGGGAGTTGGCCATTTTGAATTTCCAATTGCCATAAAAAACATAAACTTTATAAAGGACCATCCAAACAATATTGCTAGTAAGTTTTTGTTTCCATTGATTAACCGGTTTCGGAGAAGAAGCCTTTAAAAACTTTTTCCCATAGGGTCGTATGTTAAACAAAGTCCTGCGGTAGCGGCCATTTTGAATTTCCAATTGCCATAAAAAACATAAACTTTATAGAGGACCATCCAAACAATATTGCTAGTAAGTTTTTGTTTCCATTGATTAACCGGTTTCAGAGAAGAAGCCTTTAAAAACTTTTTCCCATAGGGTCCTATGTTAAACTAAGTCCTGCGGTAGTGGCCATTTTGAATTTCCAGTTGCCATAAAAATCATAAACTTTATAAAGGACCACCCAAACAATATTGCTAGTAAGTTTTGTTTTGATTGGTTAACCGGTTTCAGAGAAGAAGCCCTTTTTAACATTTTTCCCATAGGGTCCAATGTTAAACTAAGTCCTGCGGTGGCGGCCATTTTGAATATCAGATTGGGATAAAAAACATTAACTTTATAGAGGACCATCCAAACAATATTGCTAGTAAGTTTTGTTTCCATTGGTTGGCCGGTTTCAGAAAAGAAGCCTTTCAAACTTTTTCCCATAGGGTCCTATGTTAACTTAAGTCCTGCGGTGGCAGCCATTTTGAATTTCCAATTGCCATAAAAAACACTAACTTTATAGAGGACCATCCAAACAATATTGCTAGTAAGTTTTTGTTTCCATTGATTAACCGGTTTCAGAGAAGAAGCCTTTTAAAACTTTTTCCCATAGGGTTCTATGTTAAACTAAGTCCTGCAGTGGCGGCCATTTTGAATTTCCAATTCCCATCTAAAACACAAACTTTATAGAGGACCATCTAAACAATATTGCTAGTAAGTTTTGTTTTGATTGGTTAACCGGTTTCAGAGAAGAAGCCCTTTTTAACTTTTTTCCCATAGGGTCCTATGTTAAACTAAGTCTTGAGGTGGCGGCCATATTGGTTTACCAATCAAAATAAAAAACACAAACTTTGTAAAGATCCATCCAATGAACATTATGGTCAAGTTTGGTTTCAATTGGCCAAGTGGTTTCAGAGAAGAAGATTAAAATGTAAAAAGTTTACAGACGCTGCCGCCGCCGCCGACGACGACGACGCCGCCGCCGACGGACGCAAAGTGATAACAATAGCTCACATGACCCTTTGGGTCAGGTGAGCTAAAAAAAGACTAAGTTACATGTCAATGGGAAAACATTTCATTAACAATTTCATATGATCATGTCCACAACTTCAAAAGGTTTACAAACTTTCTATGAAGTTTCAAAGATACGGGTTGAAAGCTGTAAGAGGAGTTGATTACAAAAAATAGGTACCCTCTTTAGAAATTTGTTTTGAAAAATGAGGAAGTTCCAAACTTGGAAAAAATGGGGGAAAAAAATCAGCAATCACTTGCATAATAGCTGGTTCATGACTTCAATACATGTGCAATCTTTCTGTGAAGTTTTAGAGATCTGAATTGTAAACTCTAGGAGGGGTTCTGCAAATGTTCTGAAAAATGACTTAAGTTCCCAAGTCTAGAAAAGTAGGGAAAAAATTCTTGAAGAATTCCATAATTGCAGCTCACAATTGCAACTCATGTGCAATCTTTCTGTGAAGTTTCAGAGATCTTGAAAACTGTAGGAGTAGTTGGTTACACAAAATAGGTACCATCTCCTGCATATGTACTGAACAATGACCAAGTTCCCAAGTCTGGAGGATTAGGAAAAAAATCTTAATAATAGCAGGTACACAACTATTATATACATGCAATATTACTGTGAAGTTTCAGAGATATTGTTTGAAAAGTGTATTACACAAAATAGATACCCTATTTTCCCAGCCCACATAACTTCACCATACTATAACCTGGTCAACAAGTATCTATTGTAATATTTAATCCCTCATTCTTTTAATTTTGTGCAAAAACTAAATGGACTTGTGTGTGAAATTATGAAATTAAAAAAAAAAACACACAAAATCCATAGATTGGTTAACTGCTTTGAACACAAGAATTATTTTACAACAAATAAATTGTAGGAGAATACTAACTTTTGATTGGCTGGAAAATATTTTCAATCAGAGGATAGAAAAAAATTATTGTCATAGAGACATGCACCCTTTGACGTCATATACTAGTATATTACTCCAAGGATAACTTACAGTTCCCTTGTTGATCTTTATTTTTCAAAATTCCGTTGTGCACATTAACATAATCTGGTATGTGGATTAAACAATGTGTAAAACTGGAAATTTTTCTATCCCTCGATGGAGACAATATTTTTTGTTGATAATTCTTAAATATATATTTAGAATTTGAAAATTTGATCAAGGAAGCTAAAAGTTTACTTAATTATTGAATGATATTAAGCTCCTTTTTCTGATATACTGCAAATGGTATTGTCAATGGTGGAATTCAAAAGCAACATGTTTTGCAGGTTTAGAGGTTAACAGTAACAACTATCACCAGAATATGCATGTCAGAAAGTCTTAATTTCTTACTCTACGCAACTATCAATGATGTTCATTTCACATTAAATGAGCCAGTTTTTTTTTATCCATTTGTAATTAAATAAGCAAAAAAAAAAGATCTCTTCAATTCATGATATATATTAATCAGAACTTTACTGAAGATGATCATGAAATCTAGTTTTCATTTCAGCTGCTATGCAGAGGTTCTATCCCAATATCAAGATTCAGTGTATAAGTCCTCGTGTGATAAACAACAATACAATATATATAATTGTGGAGACACAATTTCATTCTGTTTCATATACATGGATTTGAATTTCAATAAAAGTAAGCCACAGAACAGACTTTTAAGACAACAAAGAAAAATACTAATCAAAAGGGAAATTATCCACTAAAAGTCCCAGGTTAATAAACTGCAATCTTTTCCTGCAATTTTAACACGATAACAAACAAAAAAAGGAACGCGTTAATGAAGCATATCTATTTTCAAACTGGTACAATTAAGTTGACTAACGATGTGGATCCATTTTAATAATTACAATTAACACAAATGCACAAAAAACTCATTAAAAGTCATATGAATTTTGAATGATCATTTGTAACACTCAGTGATTGTATTCCTGCACCATTAAAGTGCAGTCTCAGAATAAACCACACTGACATTTGACTTTATGTACACTTCCAAAGGAGATACACCCTGGTCCTAATGACGACATTTCTCTATCAATTCAACAACTGAACATTTACTTCCAAGAATAAAATACACAAGAATGCATTACAAATGAAATTAAAAGCTCCACAGTCCAATTCATCTCCTTTTCAAATATTTAAAGAAAGAAATGAAATTGTTTTCTGGGGATATTAACCATTTCTATAACTGCAAATAAAACTTCAGTTATTAGTATAATTAAACAGTATCACATAATTTCATAAAGTTCATCCATTCTCCTCTTTCTAGAGCTTGAAGGCAATTGAGTTTATAAACCATACAACTTAATTAGAATTTTTTAATTTACAATTTTAATAAAAGCATTATTACTTCAATTTATCTGATATATTGCCAGTACCAAGTCAATTAAACAGGAGCAGTATCGTTGAACCATAATAATATTTTATGTATTTATAAAGGCCACAAGTTACAACAGTAACATCAGATCATTTACATAAAAATTAATAATAATAACTCTTCGTTTTACTATTGGGTAAAAATCCTAAATCCAATTACACAATACAATTAAATTTAGCAGCTAAAAGTAAGATAGAATGCAGAAATCAAAGAAACATGAGAATGTTTCCTCTAACATCATATTTTAGTCAATAGAAGGCTTTGTACAGTGATTCTTAAATAAGGCTTGTGCAAAATTGTGCCTAAAGAATTAATTAAAAGATCAATTCATCTTTTAACATATAATGACAAAATGAACAGCTATTTCATGGCAGTTTGCTCATAAGATAAATGCAGACTCACACAGCCCACCTGTCACATTGTCACTGGGCAAATAAAATCCTGGGGTTGCAAAATGTCAAAATATTTTTCTTGTCCTAAATAAAGCTGGAATACTGCTCGTTGGACCTAAAGCAAACATCCAATTAATCAAAATATTTGTCAACCAGTTAGAGCAGAAGTAAAACCATACAGCTTGGCATCTTAGCCTCTGTAGTATATTTAATTCTGTTGTATGGTTTCAGGTCAGTTGAATTGACTTTCAGTTTAGTTCAAAGGAGCCTAATTGAAAAAATATTTTTTCCTTATTTACCAATCCAAATTTATATTAAATATTTATTTAAGGGAATGAGTAATTACTTCAATGTTAAAATGTGTTTATCATGCATGTCTAAAAAGTCTGTAGACTGGAACATGTGTACCTGAAGTACTGAACTTAAATAAGAGGCTTATGTTGTTTACATCACAAAACCAAGGCGATCAAAACCATGGTTTTTCTTCATTTGAGTTTGACCTTTCATTTAAATGGATATTGATCACACTAATATACTTCCAACAATTTTTTATCTAATTGTAATTATTCAAAAAATGTTATTAATTATCTTTGTGTTAAATGATGTTAAGTTGTTTTCGGAAGATACCCGATATCAGAGGCATAGCTAACCCCAAATGAATTATGCACAAATCCTTGATAGGACTTAAAATATACTCTTGCAACCTTGCAAGATGTGGTTTTACAACAGGGGTCTGGGGGCAAAATCCTGCAATCTGGTCATTTAATGGCATTTAAAATCTCATATCGAATAACTGGTTTCCAGGAGCAACTTTTTTTCGATTATGATGTGTATACGGCTGTGTTATTGCGGACGAGTTGCTACACCCCTGGATATGAATACATTAATAGGGGTCGTGATTCACTAAAAAATGTTTTCTTCCGTTCTTTCTGGATGTTTTATTGAAATTCAATAACTACTTATTCCGGTCACAATTCATTTAAAAATCAAGAAACTGATATCTACATATTTTAAAGGATACTCCAAATTGTTTTTTGTCCTTTACAAGTCAGACAGATGGAACGACATACATCATTACTATAGTAGGTGTACAGGGAATGATTGCTGTTTATTTAGACAAAGTAATCGCTGTTTATTTGCACGAATATCGTGTTATGTTTGGTCAGACTCGATTATTCTAGATCTTTAACCTCCATGACTATACCTACTGATGCAGCTAGACATTCAATCTTACAGTAATCAATTATTCGTTACATAATGTAAATGTAATCACACAAGCGATTATATTTCTACCACGCTTCAAAGATCAACTGCTATGTAAAGTTATCGTTATCACCCAATGCCATTTATCAAATTATATACCACAAAGAAATGATTTCCAGGAAAAATTATCTTCATTGTAATTAAAATGATAAAAGCTTATCATGATGTTCCTGTAGGAATACAGATTACACGTCACGTCTGATAAAATTTACCAATACCAAACAAATATGAATTAATTAAGACTACTCTTAATGTATACATTAAACATCATACTGAAATCATAATTATTGTAATTTTATAATCAAATGTATATCTTAATTACAATTAGATTTGAAAGACAAAGTAAAAGTTTGATCTTTATGCAGAATCATTCATCTGTGAGTGTACAGTACACAGAGCCCTCTCAGAAGTCCATCAATGACATTGTATCGCCTTTAAATCATTTATCTAAATTACTGTTAGGAACATAAAGCAATTCCATTTATATATCTACTAGACTGGCCTTAAAGTCTCACTTAAGAGGATAAATTTAGATCTTTGCTAAAGTACCTGTATACTTACTATATATAACATGAAGCCTCATTAAAAAGTCATGTATACTTTTAACAATCACAGCACACAATCACAGCACAGCTGCAGTAACTGACTTCTCTGAATTGTATTTCTAGTACTAATGACTTGAACAAACATGGGGCTATTGACACTTGACATAAAAACAGCAATAAAGTATAAGTTACAGCCATGAAATTTGAGTCAAATAAGAATGGATCTAATATATGGTAGTTGCTACTGCCTCTGCTCAACTGTTCATCTGCCGACCCAAATTCACTAAACTACTAGCTGATTTGACCTTTGTGCAAATGAAAACAAATTGGCCCCTTTGACCTATTTTATTGCAAAAGGTAAAAGAATTATAGAAATATATTAACATGCATGCTTTATTATATCAACAATAAAAAACAATATAAAAATAAAAGAGGCTTAACATTTTTTATAATTATTTGGCCTCTTTTGACCCATTTAAGCAAAAGTAAAACAGCTAAAAGATGTAGAAAATATAATTACACAGAAAAATGTCTCAACCTGCATTCTGCATCAGAAATGAAAATATAATAACTTCATGAGCAACATGTAAATAGCATTATATAGTTATCATATCATAAAGTTTTCAAGACATTGTTTGGAACGCTATGGAGGTCATATCACAATCACCAAAGCTTTTGCCAAGTCTATTCTGAGACGTATGGGGTATGTGAAGAGAAAGGGGACGAAAGCTACCACAGGATTTCGGTGATATTAGTCAGACATACAACGAAAAGATTGCTAAAGTCACTAAGGACAACAATGTTCCCGATTCTTTAATTATCAACTGGAACCAGACCGGACACTGGAAAAAGAACACAGCAAATTTCTATCTCAGACCTTGACGATAAACGCCAGATTACCATCTTGCTTGCTGTGACTAAAGCTGGAACTTTATTACTGCCACAAGTCATATATGCCAGAAAAACAGACTGGTGTTTACCAAAAGAAGTTGACTTTCCCAGCAACTGCGATGTGACCTACACTGAATCCCATTGGAGTAATGAGTAGTCAATGATACATTTCACAAACAAAATCATCATTCCATACGTGGAGGATATAAGGGAATCTCTACCACTCTCTAAGGAATACCAGAAGTCTATAGCCATATTCGATGTGTATAAAGCCCACCGTGGAGAAAAACTACTAAATTTGCTGAAAGAAAATGACATCATACCACTCTTTGTCCCAGCTGCATGTACTGATAAACTCCAATCTTTGGATCTTTCAGTAAATCGGGAGTATAAGGAAGAGCTGAAATCAGATTTCCACAATTGGTATTCGGCACAAGTAATACAGCAGATAAATGAACAAGAAGATGATGGACAAAGTGGTAACTGACCTGAAAACCTCAGTACTTAAACCCATCCATGCAAAGTGGCTGATAGCAACACACAGAAAAATGGAAACAAGAAAGGACCTTATTCAGCTAGGGTTCAGAAAAGCTCTGTTATAAACATTTATGCTTGACTAATATATTGTATTAATGAAATATTGTATACGATCCTAGTGCTCTGTATAATGATATATTTATCAATGTCAAAAGGGTATTATGTTACTGATTAAACTAGAGTAAAAAAACCTGTGAGCAATGCTCATCATTGATACCCCCCGCTTCACAATTACTTTGAAAATTCAGGTGTTCTTAATTATGAAATTGAAACTTTATTTAGTTAAACATGAAGGCGAAGTTGCAGATAAAACATTTAACCCTCCCCAATCCCCCAAAGAATGGCATACCCTATGTCAATGACAAAATCCATGTTTTTCTATGGGACCCCTCCAATAATATTCTGATCAAAATGTTTAATATCCCGTGCACAATGGCACTGTGTGACCAAGATTCTGTGTAAGTTTCAACAAATTCCATTCAGTGGTGAAGGAGTTGCAAATAAAAGATGGGTATCCCTTTATGTCCATGACAAAGTCCATGCTTTTCTATGGGAAACCCCAAATATCATTCCGGTCAAAATGTTAAATATCTCCTGCACAATGGCACTATGTGACATGGATTCTGTGTAAGTTTCCTCAAATTCCATTCAGTGGCATAGGAGGAGTTGCACATAAGAGATGGGTATCCCCTTATGTCAATGACAGTCCATGTTTTTCTATGGGAAACCCCAAATATCATTCCGATCAAAATGTGAAATATCTCCTGCACAATGGCACTATGTGACATGGATTCTGTGTAAGTTTCAACAAATTCCATTCAATGGTGTAGGAATTAGTTGCACATAAGAGATGGGTATCTCTTATGTCCATGACAAAGTCCATGTTTTTCTATGGGAAACCCCAAATATCATTCCAATCAAAATGTTTAATATCTAGTGCACAATGGCAATAAGTGACAACATTCTGTGTAAGTTTCATCAAATTCCATTTAGTGGTGTTGGAGGAGTCGCACATAAGAAATGGGTAACCCCTTATGTCAATGACAGTCCATGTTTTTCTATGGGAAACCCCAAATATCATTCCGATCAAAATAATAAATATGTCCTGCACAATGGCACTATGTGACAAGGATTCTGTGTAAGTTTCAACAAATTCCATTCAGTGGTGTAGGAGGAGTTGCACATAAGAGATGAGGACCCCCTTAGGTCAATGACAATGTCCATGTTTTTCTATAGGAAACCCCATAAATATCATTCCGATCAAAATGTTTAACATCTCCTGCACAATGGCACTATGTGACAAGGAATCTGTGTAAGTTTCATTAAATTCCATTCAGTGGTGTAGGAGGAGTTGCACATAAGGATAGGGACCCAATTAGGTCAATGACAAAGTCCATGTTTTTCTATGGGAAACCCCAAATATCATTCCGATCAAAATGTTAAGTATCTCCTGCACAATGGCACTATGTTACAAAGATTCTGTGTAAGTTTCATCAAATTCCATTCAGTGGTGTAGGAGGAATTGCAAATAAGAGAAAGTGTAACAGACGGACAGACGGACGGACACCATGAACACTATATACCCCTGCTTTTCAAGCGGGGGGTATAATTACAAGTGTTTTAATTTAAAGACACCAGTAGCAAAAATAATTGCAACTTCTATATGCATAGAAAATGAATTCTTTACTTCAACGGTGATTTTACTACCAGAAGTAAATTTTTCTGCAAAATAAAAACAACATTTATTTCTTGTACCGATAATTTACATCCTTTAAACAAAATGCATATACGTTGAACATTTACCTTGGATTTTATTTTCTCTGAAGGTATAAATGGCCGCTCAATGTTTGTGAAAACTAGCCCAGAGATGAATGTGTCTAATGGGTCAGTCTCAGACCATACAACGCCATGTCACATATTGAACTGTCAAATGGTTATTCAGAATTATTGTTCGTTGGAAATTTAAAGTCGTGGTTTAGTCTAACCACGAAAACCACGAAAATTGATTCCAAACGATCAACAATACAATGCATTCACAGTACAATGCATGGTTACTGAGAAGCTTACCTAATTCTAAAACTTTAATGGAGTCACTATACCATGAAATCGAGGTCAAGGCCAGGTTACACCTACCAGACTGTCATGTACCTTTTATCAGCAACCAGTATAGCAAATATTGTCATCCTACCATGCATGGTTACTGTAGAACTGACTTTAACATATTTACTGATTGTAAAATTGCAGTCTTGGTTAGGTGAGATCTACCAGACTGTCATGGTCAGGTGACAGATTGACAAGTCCTCATAATAAGCTACTACTAAACTAAATTTGGTTGACCTATGGTTTAAGCTTACAAACATATAAAGCAAAATGTCAAGAGTTTACCCCTCGGGCAAAAAACCCATAAATATGTCTCCCCCTCTAGTGACTTTCATCACAGGCATAGCAAAAATTACAACTTAATTATATCAAGAATACAAAATTTACAACACATTATAAGGCACCTTCTTTCCAGAACAAGTATGGACTGGTATAACCATCCAAACTTTTATTTTGTCCTACGGACCATACTGATAAAACAATATAAACCCAGTATACCAGATCACACATAGAGCACCAAAGTACAATTATCTAGAAACAAACAATGAGAACTAATTCTAAATAGTTTAACAACAAAAAATTTGATATCAAAACATGTTTTTGCTGAAGTACCAGTCTGCTGTGCTTTACCACAGAGGATGAGCAGCTTAGGTAATATTATTGTATCAATTTTAATTCAGGCAGTCAATGGTTTCTCAGGTAACCAGGATTAATTAGATCACAAAGTATATAGTATACAAATTACCTTTCTGCCATTTATCCAGAACTTTTTCTAGCTTTGCCTTCAATGACAAGAGAAACTCCATCTTGAACAGTTGGTTTTTCTGGTCGACATTCTGACTTAAGATCTGGAATTTACTTCTGTAATAGGCTAAGGCAAGTTTAAGTTGTGTGACACCCTCGGTCTTTACTACAAAGTCAGGTTTGTCCAAAATCTATAATGATACAGGAAAGAGTAATATGCTTCAATCAGTGTTTTATTTTTAAATAACATTTACAAATAAATGAATAAAAATACACAGAAAAATGCAAAATATAAACCAAAATCTTAATATTGTAATAAATAATAACATAGGGTTATTGCATGAATATTGGTAAATATTGTAATGAGCAGATTTTATATATCACGAGCTGTCAATAATGCTTTTGTTAGATACAAGAAAATTTTAGTTATTGGAAAAAATCAAAATCAAATAAAAATCCAAGAACTGGAAATCTTTAGAACCAACAACAAAAAATGTGCCAAAACTCCCGCCTCCATTACTGTAGTATGTGAGTTGTTTTGTTGGTGAAAATGGACGGGTAATTTATACCACTAATCAGTTATAGGTATTGTGTATCCAATAATCAGCATGTACTGTGGGGGCATTATTGATGGGGCAATTTTACAGCACGGTGAATTTGACTTTCTCCCTTATAGAATGCATGTTCAGATTTGCCTTTTAAAAACATATTTGTGTGTGATAATGTCTTTTTATTACTTCTTGTCCCATTTAATTCCCTTAGCAATTTGTATAAATTAAATTTGTATTAAAAAACCACCTGTCTTATGTGTCCCAATGTTTCATAACATAATACAAGGTTAATATGGTTTATATTTGCAAACAACTTATCCAAAATTTAGACTAAGACTTGACCCACATCTTCTGAACAGCAGTATATTGTTCTTGGACTATTAGCTGATTGGGGTCTTTTTTCAAGTAAAAGGGGAGATAATCCTACCTGATTGAGTCCAAGGAGAGACATTATAGCTTCAGGCTTCTCTCTGGTGACACATTCATAAAGAACAGCAGATAAAATCTGCAAAATGTCACACTCCTGAAAAATATAATAAAAACAATTCCTAGGTTGTGTCAATACACCCAAAGGGAATGTCATCATCAATTACAGAATCCTGGTAATTTATTGGACCTCTGTTGCAATATGTACTTGATTAACTTTTATGTCTTGTTTTATTAAAAACATGCTGTCATCATGAGATGCACAGAGGAGTCCTAAAATTGTTATGAATATGTTGAAGTTTAGCACTCATGACAAATTTCTTTGAAAAAATTTAGATTTATGTCCAACCCCACAAAAAACCAAACTTTAGTCTGAATGTTCATATATAGCAGAGAAGACAACAAAAATAAATGCCAAATGTTCCTCATTCTGGTTCTGTAGTTTCAAAAAGTTATGTTTATTACAAATCTTTTAGTATAAAATAAAACATGCCAAAATTATCAAATTTCCAAAATCTGTCTAAATCCATCTAGAGAATAGAAACCTTAAGAATTTGACACATTTCAGGACAGTAAATTTAGACAGTCAATGAATGGATCAATTAAATAGTACAAAAATATTAACGGTTAAATAATAAACTCTGGACCAACAAGTGTCCATACATTTTGATTGAATGAGAATGCTGATAGTTAAAAAATCTAGCCACCTTTGAATAAAATATAAAGCAGGTGACCATCTCTTTTGAAACTCAAGCTAGGGATATGTATATAAAATTAGTGACCCAATTACCATCCAAACCAAATTTGATTTGAATTGGCACAATAATTTCAATACATTTATTGTATATATTGTCAAACTATTGAATAGATGTATACCCTAATAAAATATGTGTAATACTCTCTTTATTGCTTTCAAGTCAACTGATCAGACAGGGTGAGTATTATACACAAGGAGTTAAAATTTAATTAAATGCAAAGCAAATAATAGGCAAAAGTATAAGAACATGAAACAATGTGTCAATATGTTGCGTCACCAGTATCAGCCATGGACAAATCTTTAATTACAAGCAATGGCAAAGTTATTTTAATTCCAGTGGAAGTTAAATACTGTTACAAATGTTTTGACATGGAAACAAGAAATATTTCCCTTAGTTACCTTTATGTTATATGATTGTAAAATTTATTTTTTGTTAGGTTGAGAAACTATGGATTCGATGTAATAATCACAAATTGGGAATTATCATAATAATATAAACAAATGGCTTGTTCCAGACAACTTGTATTATTTATCAATAATTTTAAACAAAACTCATATTTTCCACACTTTTCATGAAATTAAAATCAACATTTGATCTCCAACTATAGAGCTGCT
Organism: Limnoperna fortunei; assembly: GCA_944474755.1. Classification (NCBI taxonomy): domain Eukaryota; kingdom Metazoa; phylum Mollusca; class Bivalvia; order Mytilida; family Modiolidae; genus Limnoperna; species Limnoperna fortunei. Next base: position 41,451,961 of record OX104113.1, read on the forward strand.
TTTAGGTAAATGCTACTTATTTCCATATATAATATTCTCTGAATACTAATAAATGCTGTCAATGATGCTATCGCACTGTTTATTAAAACTGTGAAATTACATGAAATTGATTAATGAAGTTTGTTTGATATGCATTCTATTTACACAGATTCTGATGTTACATCAGATTAGTCTAATGTAAACATGTTCAAAATGAAATGAACATCAATAAAACAGCATCTAAAAAAAAGTAAAAAGCAAAAAAATAAAATGGAGCGCAGTGAACCATTTTATAGATAAAACCATTTGCAAATAAATCTGAAATAGATTTATGCTCCAAGGCCAAACTAGAGGTAGAACAACAACATTAAAAAAAAAGTAAAAAACCTAATTAAAACAGCAATCATAGCATGTACCATGGGGAGTTCAGCATACAACAACAATCGAATCTGGTTTTATTGTTTTTAACATAAAAAGATCTCCTTCATAATGTCTATGTGAAAAGCAACCAAATCACTATATGAAAAGAACATGCAAACTATCAAATAAATGTCAATATACTGATAAACCCTTGGAGATGTTCTATAAACTATCGTGTAATGGTTGAACATTACCATGGGTAATTATAACAACAAGCCATTTCTATAGAAATAAAAAAAAAAAACATGCAGAATCAGAATGTCATTTAAATATCCATAATCTGACTCTTAACATATTGTGTGTTTCTTTCAACAACAAAAATGATGTATTTTGTAGTACAGGACCAATTCTATATGACCCAATGAACATCCAGGAGGGCATACAATGTTATAAATTAACATGTTTGTAATGTTACATCTTTTAGATGTTACGCCAACCTGCCATATATAAGCCAAAGTTAATTACGATGATGACTATGACAGAGTGTAAAAATGATACAAATATAAAGTGATGGAAAAACAAGTCCAATAGGTTCTTACTGTATACAGTTTTGGAGAAGACCAGGTGATCAGTGAATAGAAAATTATAGATCTGTTAGCCTGAGTACTGCTGCAAAATGAGCGAAAAGACATAAAATAAAAAAATTCTATTATCAGTGGAAGATCACACAGGCTTTCCAACTTTCAAATTGGGATATCATATAGACTCTCCATTTTTTAAGACTAAATTGTCTCCATCATTCAATCAGATTGCCCTAAACAAGAATGTTAAACCAGAACGTTGTTATGTTATCAACGTTCTTGTTTCAGGCATTTTCAATTGGATAGTGCAACAAGTACAAATGTGTGCATGTGAGCTCATCTGTACTTGGTCATCTGTACCAGAAATCGGCCATTTACGGAAAAGATATTTTACCCTGCTAAACATATATATAGCAGTTTAAAGAATACCCTATTTGGCTGTGTATAACGTGTATTGATGTATCCAATGTTCTACAATTGATTTGATTAATTTAATTTCATATATTTTACTTTTTTTATATAATAGGTACCAGGCTGATATGCTCTTTTAAGTAAAAAATAGAATTTTACACAACTGATAACATGTTAAAATAAAATAAATAATAAATTTATTATGTTGTAGAAACATGCCAAAATAAGAATTATATCTAGAAATAAAAGTTTTGGTAAATATTAGTCCTGACATCAATTTTTTAAAATGTTTTATATTAATTTAAGGGCAGAGATATCTCTTCTCTTTGCTTTCTAGCAGACAAACCAAGTTATCATGTATTTTTTTACTTGTTCCAAGATCAATGTCATCAGAAATTTGTCTTCCTTTAACATAAACTTGGCTTTTTTTGTGTTTTTTGTTTTTGAATATTTCTAATACAAATCTCTTCTTTCTCAAAACATAATCTTAAAAAATGTCTTATCTCCATGTAGGCCAACATTTATTGTAACCTTCATTTACTTTGGTGTTGATGCTCTGTTCTTTCTATTTTCATTCCAGCTTAAAATTTGTCAAAAAAAAAAAAAAAAAAAAAAAAAAAACATGCTCTTTTCACCTGATAAAGAACCATGCATGCTGTTTTTACCTGATATTAATTCTTCATTATATATATCTTCAATAAATATATCAATTCCTTTCTTTGCAATTGATACAAAAATATAAAATGTCATTCAATTTTAATATATCTTAAAGAAAATATATAAACCTATTATAAACATTACACATACATGTATATGGATTTTTGAAGTTTTTAAAACATCAGTTCTTTTAAACTTTTGTTCTGGAAAAGATTTGCAAAATTCAAAATTCTGCTTTCAACAGTTCTTTAACAGTAAAAGCTTTGTTTTCTACCAAGGAATTAGTCTTTTGAAGCTCTTTAAATCTTGGCTATTCTCCTGGTAACAGGATTTAAACAAAAACAAGTGTGGACACAGAAAAACGTCTCGCCTGAATTCCGCATCAGTAACGAAAATAAATTTCGTCATAAGCATTACGTAAATAGCATTAATTATGAGCAGCAGCCTGTATACCAATTATTGTCACCATACCATGCATAGTTACAGAGGAACTGTCCTAATACAAAAACTTTAATGTAGTCGCTGAACCGTTAGATTGAGGTCAAGGTCAGGTGACACCTACCAGACAATCATTTACTATTCATCAGCAACCTATATACCAAATATTGTCATCCTACCATGCTTGGTTACAGGGGAACAGCAGTAACCTAAAAACTTTAACATAGTCACTGGACCATGAAATTGAGGTCAAGGTCAAATGGCACCTACCAGACAGTCATGTACTATTCATCAGCAACCTATATACCAAATATTGTCATCCTACCAAGTGTAGTTACAGAGGAACTGTCGTAACCTAAAAACTTTAACGTAGTCGCTGGACCATGAAATTGAGGTCAAGGTCAGGTGACACCTACCAGACAGTCATGTACTAGTCATCAGTAACCTATACACCAAATATTGTCATCCTACCATGCGTAGTTACAAAGGAACTGTCGTAACGCAAAAACTTTAACGTAGTCGCTGGATTGTGAAATTGAGGTCAAGGTCAGGTGACACCTACCAGACAGTCATGTACTAGTCATCAGCAACCTATACACCAAATATTGTCATCCTACCATGCATAGTTACAGAGGAACTGTCGTAACCCAAAAACTTGAACGTAGTCGCTGGACCATGAAATTGAGGTCAAGGTCAGGTGACACCTACCAGACAGTCATGTACTAGTCATCAGCAACCTATATACCAAATATTGTCATCCTACCATGCTTGGTTACAGAGGAACTGTCGTAACCCAAAAACTTTAACGTAGTCGCTGGACTGTGAAATTGAGGTCAAGGTCAGGTGACACCTACCAGACAGTCATGTACTAGTCATCAGCAACCTATACACCAAATATTGTCATCCTACCATGCGTAGTTACAGAGGAACTGTCGTTACCCAAAAACTTTAACGTAGTCGCTGGACAGTGAAATTGAGGTCAAGGTCAGGTGACAGGTGACTGACTGGCAAGTACTCATCATAAGCTACCTCTGGACCAAATTTGATGGACCTAGGGCTTGGGCTCACAAAGATATGAAGCAAGATGTCAAGTGTTTACGCCGCCGCCGCCGCATTCCCATACATATGTCTCGCCTCCAGCGACTTTCGTCGCAGGCGAGACAATAAAATCTCTAGTGGTGACTAGAACACGGATATGGTTATAAAAAGCAGATTTAAAAAAAAGCATATTTTTTAATCAAATTTAATGTGCTAAGTAAAATGACTTGGTAATAATGATGACATCAAAGTGAAAAATACATTTAATTATCTCATTACATAGAAACTATTTTATATCTTATCTTGTGAAGATGAGGAATTAAACTAAAACTCAGATAGTTGATTTTAAGATTAATACATGCCATAATTATTATTATAATTTCATAATTTAGCAAATAAATATTTTACATGTTAATATATATCGCTTGTAAATGTATATGTCTTTTTTTAAATGTATATATGTATATGATCATGTTGCCCCTTGACGGTCCTCTATTGGTTAATAACAAATTTTTATATTTGCATTATTATTTTCATACCATTATTGTTATCATATGACATTTAAATGTTTGAAAATAGAAAAATCATTGGCTCGGAATGACAGTTAAACCTGATCTGTAACTCATGATGGTTGATACTATATAAATATCAGCTCAATACATGCAAGCATTAGGAAAAAAAGTCCAGAAAATGTTGTTTTTAAGAAATTTTCTTAAGTTGAGGGGTAAAAATTTTGTCAAAAATCATTGGACCAGAATGACATTCAAACTTGATCTGTAACTCATGATCGCTGAGCTCATACCAAATAGCAGCTCATTATCTGCAAGTGCTAAGAAAAAAAAACAGGAAAACCTATAGTTCCCTTTGGCGAGGCCAGTTGGAGACTAAACAATCTTTTTATTTTCACAAAACGGCTTCCTGAATACAGCATCATCCCACATTAGTAATATAAAAAAGACTTATGTGACAGTAGTCTTAAAAAGTAGAGTCAGTGATATAGAAAAAAAAAAGAACATCAATACTTTACAATTTTACTATATGTTTTAACAATTTAGCCTTTTACAATTGTCTTCTTTATAATCATCTAATAGAAATAATAGAAATGTCAACTATATTTCAACCATTTACTCAGAACTTAATGACTTTAACAGAGACACATCAAGTCACTGACATCTCATCATCCTGGGTGTTTATACAACGATAAGTCTGTGAATCATACATCCCATAATATTGATCTCGCTGTTAAATCATCATGTTTGTATTCATGGATAATTTAATTCAATCTATCAATTTTCACAATTGATATTTTTCTGACGATGTTCTATTAGAAATATTATTTACTTTTCCTTTACGTCTAGATGTTTTTATCGGTAATATTCATCAACAAACCATGAAAAATCAAACTAGCAGAAGATCAATCCCAGTAAAAGATTACAAATAAACGTTCTTAATTCATCCAGTCATGATGTAATCAACATTATATCATTTTATATTGTTACTTTAATTAAATGAACTATACATACATGTTAAAGGCACTTGACAAAACTCAGGCCAGAAGTTTTTCACAATAAAAATGCTGTATTCTAGAAATTAATGATTTGGTAAAACTTATTTAAGTATATATTTAAAAACTTCACTATTTATATTTAGGATTATTAACATATACTTTTGTTAAAGGTCCCTTGGTGGCGCATTGGTTAAGGTAGTTAGTCATCTATAGTATTACACTGAGCCTGACTTTCCGCATCTTTGCTAGCCAAGTGTTATGATCAGGTCCCTGATCGTAACACATGGCTAGCCAAGATGGAGATTCCCCAAGGTTGAGGGTTTCTTCCAGATACTCTGGCTTCCTCAGCAATAGAAACTGGATGCATCATATAGCTGAAAAATTGCTGAGAGTGATGTCAAACAAACAAACAAAGAATCAAGTCTGGCTTTCTGTGACGAAAATACGACATCTAATGGGACATGAAACGACACTACCAAGTTGCAAGGTTTTTAATATTCATAAACTCATTTTACTGATTTACAAAACACCCTATAGGAACAGTTGACCATAACGGTCCACCTCAGAAGACAATTTCTGCCTTGACCTTGGACCTATTCAAAATAATTTTAAATTTGCCCAACTCAAAAACTACAAAACCTTCGGGTCAGGTGAGCTAAAAATGACTAGAAACACTGTGAAATATTTTCTCTAATTAATATCCATCTTCACATATATGCAAAGTCCATATTTTGAATTGGAAAACCCGGAATATCAATCCCAGCTGAAATGTAAATATCAGGAGCACAATGGCACTATGTGATAAAGATTCTTTAAAAGTTTAATTCAATGCCAAACACTGGTGTTGAAGGAGTTGTTTATAAGAGATGGGCACCATGTATTTTACAGAGTGGAGTATTGGAGTGAAGTCATAGAAGGAAGTCTGTAGAGAGAAATTTGTAGTTGATTTTGGAGTTAAAATTTTTAAAAAAAACTTAGCTTTGAACACATTGATCTTTGGAAAGACTTACACATTAATTATATTTTGCTCTTTGTTCTATTAATTTCTAATTGAATAATATAAGTTTCCACAAAAATACCAAGTTTCTGACAATGTGATGGTTCAATGAGATAGAACATCTGCAATGAATGTTATTTTATTTACATGATGTCAGCATGATAGTCATCTGGTATTGACCCCAGCAAAAAATATAACCGAGTTCACAGTTTAATAGTAGAAAGAAATGATACTGATAAGCCCATCGTTTCGATGCAGATTTGATTAATGCTGTCCAAAGATTAATTTGTTAAATGCTGAGATTTTTTAAAATTTTAATAAGTGATTTATAAAGATTATTATCACTCCAAAAAAGACTCAAAATTTTCTCTCCAGACTCCACTATATAACTCCACTCTGTAAAATACATGGAGCCTCAAGTTTGAAATATACTTTATTGTCATTAAATCAACATTTAAATGATTTTGTAATATTAAACAGATAATACACAATAAAACAAAAATTCAACAAAATAACAAGCAAGACTCCCGTTCTCAGTTCCGAAGACTGTTTTATGAAGTAGAGATGTGTATCTCCAAGTGTAAGGAACAAAGACATGTACACTCTTAAAGGTAATCTCAGTTCCCAAGACTGTTTTATGAACTAGAAATGTGTATCTCCAAGTGTAAGGAACAAAGACATGTACACTCTTAAAGGTAATCTCAGTTCCCAAGACTGTTTTATGAAGTAGAGATGTGTATCTCCAAGTGTAAGGAACAAAGACATGTACACTCGCAAAGGTAATCTCAGTTCCCAAGACTGTTTTATGAAGTAGAGATGTGTATCTCCAAGTGTAAGGAACAAAGACATGTACACTCTTAAAGGTAATCTCAGTTCCCAAGATTGTTTTATGAAGTAGAGATGTGTATCTCCAAGTGTAAGGAACAAAGACATGTACACTCTTAAAGGTAATCTCAGTTCCCAAGACTGTTTTATGAAGTAGAGATGTGTATCTCCAAGTGTAAGGAACAAAGACATGTACACTCTTAAAGGTAATCTCAGTTCCCAAGACTGTTTTATGAAGTAGAGATGTGTATCTCCAAGTGTAAGGAACAAAGACATGTACACTCTTAAAGGTAATCTCAGTTCCCAAGACTGTTTTATGAAGTAGAGATGTGTATCTCCAAGTGTAAGGAACAAAGACATGTACACTCTTAAAGGTAATCTCAGTTCCCAAGACTGTTTTATGAAGTAGAGATGTGTATCTCCAAGTGTAAGGAACAAAGACATGTACACTCGCAAAGGTAATCTCAGTTCCCAAGACTGTTTTATGAACTAGAGATGTGTATCTCCAAGTGTAAGGAACAAAGACATGTACACTCTTAAAGGTAATCTCAGTTCCCAAGACTGTTTTATGAAGTAGAGATGTGTATCTCCAAGTGTAAGGAACAAAGACATGTACACTCGTAAAAGTAATCTCAGTTCCCAAGACTGTTTTATGAAGTAGAGATGTGTATCTCCAAGTGTAAGGAACAAAGACATGTACACTCTTAAAGGTAATCTCAGTTCCGAAGACTGTTTTATGAAGTAGAGATGTGTATCTCCAAGTGTAAGGAACAAAGACATGTACACTCTTAAAGGTAATCTCAGTTCCCAAGACTGTTTTATGAAGTAGAGATGTGTATCTCCAAGTGTAAGGAACAAAGACATGTACACTCTTAAAGGTAATCTCAGTTCCCAAGACTGTTTTATGAAGTAGAGATGTGTATCTCCAAGTGTCAGGAACAAAGACATGTACACTCTTAAAGGTAATCTCAGTTCCCAAGACTGTTTTATGAAGTAGAGATGTGTATCTCCAAGTGTAAGGAACAAAGACATGTACACTCTTAAAGGTAATCTCAGTTCCCAAGACTGTTTTATGAAGTAGAGATGTGTATCTCCAAGTGTAAGGAACAAAGACATGTACACTCTTAAAGGTAATCTCAGTTCCCAAGACTGTTTTATGAAGTAGAGATGTGTATCTCCAAGTGTAAGGAACAAAGACATGTACACTCGCAAAGGTAATGACTTAATGTTCTGCCCTTACCAATATTCCTCTTTTAACTCAGCCAGTCAAAGTGTTTAATCTTAGTTCTATCTTCTGTCCAGTCAAAATATAGGTCTTTAGAGATATCCCCTGACCTGTGTTTTATACTTAATTTTTTTGTGAAACATTTTGTTACACATATAGCTCTAACAAATCCATGGACCTCAGCAACTTTCAATCAATCAATCAATCAATCAATCAATCAATTAATCAACCAATCAAAAAATACATATAATAAATATACTGTTTTAAGGCACATGAAAATAACAAACATTACAGAACAATGTCGAATAAGTGTGGTTTGTCCATGTGAGTTAATTTGGTTTGTTCTGGTGCACAAACAAATCCTAACTTTTTGATTAAAGATTGATGTAACCACAGAAAAAAGGTTGAATGACTAAGTTCTGATAAATCTGATGAAACAATTCCCATCTATATCTGATAACTCTAGTATCATAAATTATTCCTGTCAGAGTGACATAAAATACTCCCCAAAGAATGCAGCTATAACTGGGAATACACCTAATGAATTCTGATGTATTAGGACTGTCAGAGAAATTCACACTAACTTATAAACTAAATTGTAAGTTATTTAATAAATATATCCACAATTAAATACCATTGAACAGAAAAACATATTATATTGCACTTTTAATCTATTTTTATCATCAGTTAGGAGTATCTTTATCAGCAAAATCTTTAATATTCATGGGATATCAAATTTTTGACATTTCATATTGAAAAAAGTAATCTAAATGGGAAATGAAAAAATAATCATAAAATTTATAACCTTGCTGTTATTGATAACATTAATTATAAATGACTAATTACAACCAGACCACATATTTCACATATTTAAGATGGCCTTCTATTGTTTTATTAAGGAATTATTAAATAACACATGAAAACAAGTCAAAAGTAGATTAGTTAACACACAAAAAACTAAACAGACCACAGGAACCTGAAAGTTTGTTATCACCTGATAAGTACTTTAAAGTTAAACTACTTGTATATGTCAAATTATAGTCAAATTTTGTTATGCTACCAGTTTTTTGTAAGAATCATTCCTCTAAGTTACAATAGCATTTTGCTGTAGGTAAATATCAAGAGATACAATGAAAACCTGGTGAAAAACTAAGAGAAAACACTGGGATAAAGACTAGAGACTCCCAGGAGCCTATATCGCTCACCTGAACCTGAAACCAAACAACCCTTTTTTATCCAGCTTTTCTTTGCTATAAGGAATTGCAAAAGTCATTAATTTTGACCTTTTAAGGGAAATAACTCGTATAAGGAGGAGCTTTTGATGCTTAGAGGTAGAAGGGAGGTTCACTTCAAATTTGCTGTACCTATTATCCTTTTTTAACTATCAGTTGAAAACTCTCTGGACTCCCCCCCCCCCACCCCCCCCCCCCATTTTCTATTTTAAGCCAACGTAGCTATGTAGGTAGTCAGGTGTCATGATTTGCACAATTTTGGTAGAGGACATCCTAAAGATGATGTGTGCAATGTTTCAAAGCAGTCCTTTAATGGGTTAAAGAGAAGATTTTTTAAAATCAAGTAAAATTGATTAAAAAAATGTTCAAGGAGAATAATTCCTATACGGTTGATCAGACAATCTTGACCCTAAGTCATTTTTGTAGCCCTCATAGAGCAGAACAATTAAGCAATGCTAAATTTTTCTTTAGTTCTAATAATTTTCAAGATTTTGAGGCAAAAATGTCAAAAATAATCAATTTTGACAATTAAAGGGCAATAACTCCTATAAGGAGTCCTCACACAACTTCAACCCAATGGAGTGTTTCATAGAGCTTTTGATGCCGATGAAGGCATGTCTCTTAGGTTTTCCTGTATCTGTTATACTTTTTGAACTATAAGCCAAAAATTGTATTTTGACCCCCCCCCCCCCCCCCCCCCGTTCTTTTTTAGCCATGGCGGCCACGTTGGTTAATCTGCGCCATGGTTGGTGCAAACTTGGTTGAGGACATTTGACGGATGATGTGTACAAAGTTTCAAAGCAGTACTTTCAGTGGTTTCAGATGAGAAGATTTTAAAAATTCAATTAAAACCAATTTACATAAACAGTTCAAGGGGAATAGCTCTTAAACGGTTAATCAGACAATCTTGACTCAAAAGCCAATTTTGTAGCCCTCATAGAGCAGAACAATTAAGCAATGCTTACTTTTCCTCTAATTCTAATAATTTTCAAGATTTTGAAGCAAAAATGGCAAAAATCATCAATTTCGACAATTAAAGGGCAATAACTCCTACAAGGAGTCGTCATACAACTTTGACCCAATGGAGTGTTATGTAGAGCTTTTGATGCTGAAGAAGGAAGGTCTCTTTGGTTTTCCTGTATCTGTTATACTTTTTGAACTATTAGCCAAAAACTATTTTGACCCCCCCCCCCTGTTCTATTTTTAGCCATGGTGGCCATGTTGGTTGGTCTGAGGCCATGATTTGTGCAAACTTGGCAGAGGACATTTTACTGATGATGTGTGCAAAGTTTCAAAGGAATCCCTTCAGTGGTTTTGTAGGAGAAGATTTTTAAAGAAAAGTTAACGACGACGACAACGACGATGGAAATAGCTCACATGACCCTTCGGGTCAGGTGAGCTAAAAAGGTGAAGTCCAGTGCGTACATTGTGATGCTTGACATTTCATCCCACTAGTATGTGACATTATACTGAGAGCAAACAAGTCTTTGCTTATTTGACATTTCATCCCACAAATATGTGCCATTTTACAGAAAAAAAACAAGTCTGCTTATTTGACATTTATTGCCACTAATATGTGACATTATAATGCCTTGCTTATTTGATATTTACTGCCACTAGTATGTCACATTATACTCATTTGCTTATTTGAAATTTAACCCTTCTAGTAGGTAACATTTTACTTTAAGCAAACAAGTCTGCTTATTTGACATTTCATCCCACTAGTATGTGACATTATTCTGTTTGTTTGATGTTTAACACCTCTTTCAGCAACTTTTCAGCATTATTATGGCATCCAGTTTTTATTGGGGAAAGAAGCTGGAGTACCAGGAGAAAACCTCTGACCTTTGGTAAGAAAACTGGCAATCCTTGTCAATTAAGTTTGGAGTCAAGAACACCCTGCCTGCAGTAAGACTCGAACCCGCAATCTCAGTGTTCACAGACCAATCGATCAATAGAAGTTGAACTACCTTAACCATTGGCCACCGAGGCCCCAACATTCTGATTTGCTTATTTGACATTTTATCCCACTATATTGTGACATAATACTGATTTGCATATCTGACATTTCATCCCACTATATGTAGTATGTGACATTTTACTTTAAACTAACAAGTCTGCTTATTTGACATTTACTGCCACTAGTATGTGACATGATACTGATTCGCCTATCTGACATTTTATCCCACTAGTATGTGACATTTTACTTTAAACAAACAAGTCTGCTTATTTGACATTTACTGCCACTAGTATGTGACATGATACTGATTTGCATATCTGACATTTCATCCCACTAGTATGTGACATTTTACTTTAAACAAACAATTCTGCTTATTTGACATTTACTGCCACTAGTATGTGACATGATACTGATTCGCCTATCTGACATTTCATCCCACTAGTATGTGACATTTTACTTTAAACAAACAAGTCTGCTTATTTGACATTTACTGCCACTAGTATGTGACATGATACTGATTTGCTTATTTGACATATCATTCTATTATTATGTGACATTTTATTTTAGCAAACAAGTCAGCTTATTTGACATTTACTGCCACTAGTATGTGACATGATACTGATTTGCTTATTTGACATTACGTTCCATTTAGTATGTGACATGATACAGATTTGCTACTGACATTTCATCCCACTAGTATGTGATATTTTACTTTAAACATACAAGTTTGCTTATTTGACATTTACTGCCACTAGTATGTGAAATTATACTCATTTGCTTATCTGACATTACATCCCACTAGTATGTGAGGGCAAACAATGTATTGCTTGCTGATTGTTCTTTATACTGTTACACTGAGCATTTAAATAATCCTTGATAAAGTGGTGGTTTATATCAACCAAAACTAAAACAGTAGGACAGCAAAGGCCTCAATTTGACAGTTAAAGCTCAATTTAATGCCGTAAAAGTTACCTGTATGTAAAACAAAACTTTCTTAACAGTGCCACCTATAAAAATTGTTTTGGGTCAGGAGAAATTGGCGAGGCAAAGTTTTTCTTAAATTAAATTAAATGTCACAATTTATATGTGATACAGGAATCCATCTTGGGTATATTTTGATGCATGACTATGTTCCCGGCCCATTGTATGTATTTTTACAACTGTTTATTCTTGATTAACCAATAGTTTTTCTCATTAGTCGAAATGAGTAACCATCTATCGTAAAAAGCCACGAGGTTGTTTACCAACATGACCAAAAAATGTGGGAGTTTTCAAATGTTGAAAAACACAAATCATGTTTACTTCACAAAATCACCTTTTAAAGAAGAAAGTTTTGATTAAATTTGACATTAAGCATGACCCATTTAAAGTCTAGCATATCACAAATTCCCAAGAATTATTTTGTGCCAAGACACTCTGCAATTTGACAAGAATTGAAGATAGTTCCATTTGCCTTCCAGTTTGTAGTGAATTTGTACACACAGCATATGTAAGACATATAACAGTTTCAGATGTGCTGACTGTTGATTATTTATTGTTGATAATGGATGTTGTTGGCATTTAATAACTCATATTACAACTAGATTGGCATAGCCCATTACCCCCCCCCCCCCCCCTATTCACACACACACACACCCACTCAAACTTTTAAGAGGATGAACCTTTAAGGAATGAAAAATTCATATATTCATAATGTCATAATGTTCATATTGAATTCCACCAATCACACAGTTTTGAGTTTAATGATGCCTAAAATTCCATAAACAACCCTATCATATACTGTGGCCTACACAACTAGTTGAATTCAGATTTTTTTAGCTGGCCCACAAGTTACTATTCACAACTGATGAAGTTAAATTACATACAGCTTGCACCAAAATAACTTGTTAATATTCTTACATTTATTGCTGCGATGTTATTTTTTTTATCATTATTTTGCAACTTATTCATCTGCTGTTTACAACAATTGAGGGGCTTTATTATTATGTCTCCCAAAAGAAGTTTTGGGAAACATATTGTTTTTGTCCAGTTTCTAATTATTATTTTTCTTCTTTCTTTCTTTTTTCTTTCCGTTCAATCTTGTCCGCACATTTTCTCAGAGATGCAATGTCCAATCAAGATGAAACTTTGGGAACATGTTAAGGGTGACCTGAAGTTGTGCAATCCACTTTTGAAATTTTCAAAATGGCAGCCGTAAAAAAAAAATGACGGCCATTGTCAGATCTAAGTAATTGCCCAAGCAATTTCAATGAAAATTGGTATACCGTAGATGCTCGCTTAAAAGTCGGTCCGCATATAAGTCGGGGGGGGGGTCTTTTTGGGCCTTAAAATCTGGTGTTTTACTGTTGACCCTCGTATAAGTCGGTCGGAAGACAGACGTGTTGACATGTGGTCAGAATCAAATAAACATTCCAAATTTGTGAATATAAATCATTATATAAGTAAGACTTCTTGTTTATTATTTGTTTCTCGTGTTTTATGAGTTAAATATCGCTTGTCATTTATCGTAAGTGGTTTGTTTACACTAGTGTACACGTGTTTTGAAAATGTAAACGTAATTGCGTAATTATCTCCCTGAATTTGCTATGACTAAAAACCATAAAAAAGACAAACACAAGTAAATATACAAATAATTCATTTTCGTAATTATTTAATAGTTAAAGCGGAGTTTTTTTAAAATAAACTAAAGCTAAATACAATATATAAAGGAATATGGTTTGTAAATTAAAATAATAATTGATGAAAAAAAACGAATTCTGTAGCATATATGTATTAGTTAGTTTATCTTGATTTTCGGTTTTTAGTTGTATCATGACATCACCGGATGTATTATGCAATACATACAAATAAATCGAAACTTGTGTAAACAGTGGTAAATACGAATGGAAATATGGAAACTGGATAAAATAAACAATACACAAGTTAAAACAATCTTTATTATTGTCTTAAATATACTTTATTTAGCATAACTAATCACGTATCTGTCTGTTTTCGTCTTTATGGTTGGCGATCTATGTACGGCCTTCAAACTTCGACCGGAATAATTCTTTCCTCTTGTGGTATGACTCGCTTATAAGTCGGAAACCTTCTCTAAAACCAAATTTTAACTCCCAATTTCCCGACTTATGTGCGAGTATGTACGGTACTGATACAGCCAAGTATCCTGAGCATTTTTGCAAAAAAATATTTGACGCGGCCGACATTTCAAAATGGCCGCCATCCGAACACCACCCCCCTAAAAATGCAAAAATTTAAATGTCATCCGATTTAGCCGAAATTTGGTATACAGGTAGCTTATGATACCCTGAGTATTGCACTATTTAAAAAATTTTTGTCCGACTTCCGGTTTCAAAATGGCGGACATTTTACTGCAGGAAAAAGTCAACTTTGTGCTATTTCAACAAAATTTGATTTCTAGGCATATTTTAACGTACTGATTTGAATGAAATACTATCCATGGGGATTATAGTGGCAATGGGGGTTCGTTTGGGAGACATTCTGTGTTGGCATCCCAACACAATCAGCACTAGTTTATAACTGAAACTGTTTTACATGTATATATGCATTTTGACTACCATATTAAGATTAGGTTCAAGTGTCTCTCTGAAATTTATTGATTAGTAATATTTGTATTATTTTGTATTTCTGTTATTTCTAGTTTTTTTTTTTTTAATTTTGTATTTTACTTGATTCACGGTTGTTATTATGCCTGAATAAATTAATATAAATTGAATGTTTTACAAATAACATTAAGTTTGAATCATTTATAATAGCAGATTTATGTAGTTGATGGAGTTTTTGTTTACTTTTTCACTGACTGAAAGACTGAAATAAGTGTCATGTAATTGAGTCAATGAACTAAAAAAAAAATTGTTTCCATTCTTCTTATGGGTCGCTAATGGTCACTGTATCTTGCATTGTGTCTACTAATTCCATCTAGTGGACTCTTGCTAGGAAAATTTGCGACATGGAGAATTTTAAGGGTAGCATATTGACTGATGTGTTTAGCTAGGACAAGGAGTGCAACTATTCTGTACAAACCCTACAAGATGTTTTCAGTGTAAAATGAGTAGGGTCATTAATGCTACAACAAAATACCAAACCTTTTCCCTTTACACTAAATTGTTTTTCAATGGAGGACAAGAATATTTGTGAACAGGGTTTCTTTTTTCCAGAATTGAAGGTTTTAAAAACTTGTTCAGGTCTTGAATATATACATGTATATATTGAGCAATCATGTTGATTTGGGATTTCTATAATATATTTTAATGATTGTTATGATTAAACCACACTTTTTTCTCGAATGCACACTTAAGTACAAAAAGGCAGACACAAATTTGTTCCAAAAGGCTTAAAAACCCACAAATTACACAAAAGACACAATAATATTATATATATATATATAAGTACTGATGCATTATCAATTCTACTTTGGCAAACAGATGCTAAATCTTTTTTGAAGCATACATCAAGTTGCTACCAACACCCCATTTTCGGAATTTTGTCACCAAAAAAAGCCGACACAAATTTGTTCCCGGGGGTTTTGAAAACTTAAAATTGAACCAAAGACGTAATATTAAAATTCATTAAATAATTTATAGGCCGCGATTTATCACTTTTCCTATTTATATTTTTAAATTAGAGTTTTCTGTCCGCCGAGTGCTGAGTTCAGATCTAAATATGCCACTTCAAACAGCATTTTAACCTGGTAAATTAAAACTATACAGTACAAAATTTCTATAAATGACAGGTAATTGTCTTAGGACTTTATGGTATTTTATTTTATTGATGTATGTTACGGCAGTGCTCCGTACGATAATGAAAACTGAGACACTATCACGTTTACAAAAAAAGACAAAAAGTTGACCTTTAGTCACTTGTGAAGTAGTTAAAAATCAGCCATTTGCTTTCCTACTGAAAAGCTAAACTTATGACTCTAAGAAGCCTGGTATCACTAAAACCAAAATGTAGCACTTGACAATATATAGCTTAACAAAGACAATTTACTACACACATTTAACAGTAACAATTAGCTGAATAAATATTAGTTCTGTAAAAATCTATATAATCTGCAAAGCAGAATCTTGAAGAAAGCTAAAATTTTATGTTGGTTCTACAGTAAAACCAATAGCAGATTTTGTTCAATACTGACTGTTTTATGTTTTTTTAAAAGAAATTCCCCTTTTCTGTAACAATGTCCATCAATACTGTAGCGAAAGACTCATGAATATAATTATGAAGGACAAAAGATAAAATATGTATAAAGTTGGTGTCATTTTTACAAAGTGGTTTCAGAAAAAAAGAGCACAAAATTAAGGATTATGACAAAAGGCCTGAAGGCAAGGCAATATCCTGTCCTGTCTCTCACACTTGCTGCCAAAATGGAGCTCAACCTCCAAAAAAGTTGCATTCTAATCACTTGATTAACTCCTCCTCTTCCGAAACATAGATCACCCTCCAACAAATGTTTTATTCTAATCACTTCAACACCTATGTTATCATTAACATATCTTATAACCAAAGCTTACCTCAGTATATTTCGATCTGAGAAAATACTCTGTCATGGCATGGATTCTGGTATCAGAGGTAAAAGCCTTTACTACATCAGGCTGAAAATAGAACGAACATCATCAAGAATAAAACAATTCAAAAACACATAAAGCTGTTTTCACTAAGTTTAAAGTTAGGTATCCTGGCCATGAGTACGTTCTTGTAAGGATTTATCAATCATGTACTTCACTATTTCATTTGACTATCTATTATGGTTTAAGTTATCATATAAATTTGCCCAAGGTTTATTAGTAAATGGAACATTTGAACTGTTTGTTCACGATCTTTACATATAAAACAATCAAACACTCTTTAAAATGTCCTATGGTCTTTCTGTAGGCTGTCATATACAAACTCTCTCTTTTTATTTCTTTAGTTTTCTGCAACCTTTAAAATGTCATAAGGATTACAGTGGATAACCCTCAATGACCACTAACATCCTTCACATACAAAGAAAGACAACCGTTTCTGGCTACTGGTGAAATAAACATAGGTAAACAATGAATGGGTCATAAAAAATCTCCCGCAACCATTAAAATGACCTGTGGCCTTCAGTGGATACTAGTAATAAATAAAACTAAATGCATTTGTATGTCCTTTGTTCTCACGAATCCTAAACCATCTTGTGTGGTCTTTCTTAGTCAGAACATGCTACAATGACCCTACTTTTTTCAAAATCTAGAAAAATGCTCTTTATTATGCAAGGAGCGTGGCACTCTGCACACACTTTATCTAGTATGGTCACCAGCCCAGCTTTTTTTATTTTGATCTAAAACACTCCCCCACCCCCTTCTGTAGGTCTTGCTTTGGGATTCCTCCCAGTATTGTCCATGGTCTACTTCAATATTTACCTTGACTAAACAATGACTGGAATGATCACTGGTCAAAGATTTAGCCAACATACTGCGATATCCCTAAAAAATATGAAGGCTAAATTGACAATATTTGAAATACTTAACTGCAAAAGAATTCAGTACTGATAAATTTCCTGTTATTTTTTCACAGTTTATTATTACTATATAATGGAGACAGAAGAATGTAATGTAACAATACTCTTGGAAAACATTTTAGGAAGTAGTTGCTGTTATTAAGCATTAGTATCTGTAATAAAAATTGTAATTATATCAAAGAAAATGGGCATAATAATGCAACTTAATTAAATATTATGGTTTTCAACAAAAGTTACGATTGACACCTCAAAAAGTTTATTGCATATTGTAGTATGTTTTGAAAACTTTAGCAGCATGTATAGGTAAATATTAAGATTCCCTGTAAAGATAAATTATATTCCAAGTTAGTTTCTGCAGATCTTCTAGTCATATTTTAACTATAAGACTAACACTAAAAAGAGTAACATATACCTTCCATTTACACAATAAAATACAAAACACTTACCTTAGGATCTTCTACATAAGACAAATGTCCTGCTCTCTGCTTCACATACAATGTCCCTTTCTTTGATAGAAGTAGTCTACAAGTTAAGATTTACATAAATTATTTGAAATAAATTGAAAAATCATTTGAAAACTATTATTGGAAAGACATGATAACAATTAAATGAAGTACATTAAATTTGTTGGTGTATTGGATTTCAATATTATGAAATAAAATATTTCCACTTTTGAAACAAAAAGGAACTTAGTAACAAACTTACTCTAGAATGCTCCAGTTTTTGTCTCGACGGAAAACAATTGGCCAGTATCTTGGTCCAAGAATCTTAACCTGAAATTTAAAGACAAATTTCCCTTAACTGTTACTTATTAACTTAACTGAACAATCTGGTGAAAGACTTCAGTGACTTGATTTAGGGTTCACTGCTTGCTGTAAAGAAATGTGGAGGTAGACTTTTCCTTTATCTGAAGAGCGCATTCTGCTAAATATGCCAATCATAATGAACATGAGGCACAGGTATTTGAATCAGGTCAGGGGATGTAAAACTGTTAAAAGTGGCTGTCAATCACTTTGGTCTCAAGGCATGTTGATTATAAGGGCATCTACTGGGATAAAATGTTGTTGTCAAGAATTTGTCAGATTTCAGCTAGGTCGCATGGTGTCTCAAAATAGATTTAGACATTTAGTTATTATCTTAATAAACACAGTGAAATCAATCAGAAAAAAACTTCTGTGTTGAAAAAGTGGGAAATACAAGAATACTGTGTAACTATGACAGCTGAACCAACAAAATCCTTTTTTTCATCTTCACAGGAAAGCAATGTGACAGCAGTTTGACTACCATCTAGTTCTTGAAAATGTATCAAACTTTACTCTTGAAGCTTAGGGCATGTAAAATTGAAATGTCACATAGTTTACTAGGAGCTTAGAGTAGTTATAATATGAAGTGTTTTTGCACTATAAGATCATGTGGACTGTGTTTAACATAATGATTTGCAGATTGTAAGAGTCTGTTGACATAATGTCAACACAATTTTAAAATAGCAGAAACTTTTTGATTCAAGTTTGACATTACAATGGAACTATTCATCATGATATGTTCATAAAAGGACTGGTACTCTTTAATGGCAAGAATAAGCTACAAATCTACGAAAAGCAAGGTCACAGCATCGCCAACTTTCTCAGACACATGTCCATCATTGTTACTAAAATGTGTCCTCATAATCACTTAGGCTTTTATTACAGCTGCAAAGTTCTATAACATTACAATAAGAGATTTGTACAAATTAGTTGAACATAGAAAGACAATTATTTTTTGTAATGTTTCTGACAGATATTATAGTATAACATGCAGCAATCCTCTTGGTATTACATTGTACCCAAACAGATTTAAAGACATTGTACAGAAGGCTATTCTTTTCCAGAAGGCTCCTCATTTCATACTATGGTTTCTCATCAACACCACATAACACTATATTATTTTCTTATACAGAATAAAATCTTAAACTTGTATTTATTTGTTTTAATTCTGAATGTCTATACCAAGTCTTGATCAAAGCAAAACCAAGTTTTTAAAATGTAAGTTATAAATCATCTGTATAGATCAGAAAAGACACTAACAGCAACAAAACGAAAAAAAAAAATCAAAAATAAAAATGGAGTTACTACTGGATACCTCTTGTATAAGATGTAGTTCTGGTAAGAGACATGGGGCTGTTGTTGTGAATGAGACATTCTGGTAAGCTTCTGTGTCCTGTAAAACATGACAAAAAAATTAATGAAATGTTTTGTGGAAAAAATATTACAACAAACATGGTTGAATGCAAAGCTCATTCAAGATTACAGTAAGTTTTTATGAAATCTAATTTTTGAACCAATATATACATTATTAATTCAGTTTAACGAAGTACATCTACAACCTAATGCCCATGGTTGTACGGTATTTAGCAGTTACCTTGAATCTGACCTCCATGGGAACATAACATGGCTGACCAGTATCTACATCCCTTGGCAGTACAACCCTCATCTCTGTGGCCAGAACATATAAATGTCTAAAGGCTTGTAAATGATATCTGAAACAAAACACAATAAAATATAACATGGATGGGCAGTATCTACATCCCTTGGCAGAACAACCATTATATCTGTGGCCAAAACATATAAATGTCTAAAGACGTCTCAATGATATCAGAAACAAACAAAACAATACAAATGTGTATTATTAAACCTGGGCAATAATGAATATACACATACACATTAATAGTGATAATATTCTGTTCGTGTCTTCAAAAATGTGCAGCTAAAATGAATGTTAACCTGAAAAAATAGCATCTTTAAATGAAAAAAAATAGAAATAACATGTGACTCAACAATAATCAGGGGAGATAATTATAACGAATATGTTAAATTTTTTAAATGTCACTGAATCAATAACAGCATAAGAAATTGTTCTTGAATGGTTAAAAGTGAAATCAAAGCTTGATTTAAAATATCTTTTCATTCTTGATTTTGAAAGCAAAATTTGAAAGTGATAAATTACGGGTGATATGGTGGCTGATATTTCAATGTAACTCCTGGGGTTAAGGGTGGTATGGTGGTTGATATTTCAATGTAACTCCTGGGGTTAAGGGTGGTATGGTGGTTGATATTTCAATGTAACTCCTGGGCTTAAGGATAGTGTGTTGGTTGATATTTCAATGTTACTTCTCGTGGATTTAACAGATGAATCAAATGATTTTTTATTATTGTGAATGATGTAAGGTCCAGTCGCCTATGATAATTGTGTAACCATTTTATAAAAAGTGGTTCTTGGCCATTTGCCAGTTTTTGATATCAAAAGGCTTAGCTAAACAATTAGCTGCCAGCTAGGTATGTACTAGACACCTCTTGGAAATCATCCCAGTTCTCTATTAAGGTATTCAGACCACAATGACCATGTGATCATATCTGGTGTCCCGAATGTCCATTGTTTTTCAATGGAACAGACCTTGGTTATATTCGGCAAACATCAGAAATACTATTTGAGTAACTAATTTTTTTTGCTCAAAACTGTTAACATTGACTCAAAGTAAAACAATGTATTTAACTTGTATCATTAACTAGCAATACATTGATTTAATGAAGCTGTATTCTTATTAGAAAACTAAATTTAACAGTAACTTCAATTATGGGTCGGATACCATAAATGATTCATTAATCCTAAATATTCATATTTTAATGCCAACCCACTTTAATACATGATAACTGAGTAAGGAGTGTACAAATAAGTTTGGCATATATGTAAATATAGGATCTTACATTGGTACGAGTGGATTATCGGATTTCTCCAATCAAGATAGTTAAGTTATGGAATTTTAAGTCCGAGCCTTGGCTAGGACTTAAATTTCCATAATTTAACTATCGAGAATGGAGAAATCCGATAATCCAAGAGTACTAATGTAAGATTCTGTTTCTCTAATTTTCTAAAGTAGTAAATTTGCTAAACAAAGTACAAATTCTCCCAACCCCAATTTTACGTTCATGACTTGAATATGCGGTAAATGGAAGGTGTTTTGTTTATGAGTTATTATTGTGACGTTATTATTTTTAGCCAATCAACTGCTGAGAACAACAAATTCACAAGTGAAGAGAACTATATTTTCCACACGGGTCAAGTGGTTGAAATGTTGCGTCAAAATTAGAGAAAATATTGATTAAATTACTGTCTTCAGAAGGCCATTACTGCCATCAAACTGCAATAAAAATAATCACTTATTCTCAGAATAAGTCTCATTATTCTTACTAGGTATATGTATTTTATCAGTACCTGTTTGAATTTTTGCACATAAAAAATAATCAATTTAAAACTGATTTTTCCATTTCAAATTCAAATTTTCCATTGAAAAAACTTTGCTGGGAACAAAAGCTTTTATAATTTAACAATAGGTGAATTCACCTCCCACATATATAAATACAATGACAAATACAATCTGGTACACAGGAAAGGTTTTATATCCTATGCCACAATTTGAAAAACCATTCCCCCCAAGGGACAAGTAGAAATGTACAACCTTTTTTCTTTAGGATATCATTTAACTTTAAATCATTAAACCCAATAAAGTTTAAACCAGTTAAAGAAATTTCTACTTCAAATGGCTTTACTAAAGGAACCTATGTATAATTTTGAAAGACCCCACGTCAAGATTAAACTATCCAGTTGGCCATCTAGACACTGTTTTACTGCTATTTTTGTTAAAATAAGTTGTTAAGATGCATAGTCTGGACATAGGCTTTTTGAAACACAATAATATATGTCAAACAACTGTTTTTCACAATTCTTTATTTTAATTTTTTAAGCATTTTTCGCTAAAACAAATTTTTGCAGCAAAACAATAGCTGTTTTAAATAATGGCAACCCTGGGGTAGCCAGTTTCAAAGGTGACCCCCGAAGAATCTAACATGGTATTTGGTGCCAATCAGCCCAGAGCATTCAATAAAGATAATTTTTGACAAACCTAATACAGGTGAAGAAAAATACATGTACTAAGTGATGAACAACAATCTACTTAAGCAGAAGAAAAATAAATGACTTTACCTATTATCATTACTGTGTATAGGGAATTTAGGAAACATTGCACACAACAAAACAGCTATAGATTCTGGTGATGTTTTCAGAGAATATCTGAAATAGGAAAAACATGGTAAGTTTTCAAGGAAATACACTGATTTCAAGAAATGTATGATTCTTTTAATCCATTATTAAGGGTTCCCATTATTAAATGTATGTATGATTTAATAATTTGTCTGAGTTGAACCCCGTCTATTTAATTATTTAATAGTTTACTATGAGTCAATCCTTATTTCTTTATCAACTGTTCTTTGTGTAATTTACATCACTGAGTAATGAATAGCTTCATAAGTAAACAGCATTCATTCAAGTCATGTAATAAACCATAAATACTCGTAACTTTTGATAACAAACAATTTATTCTGGATACCTAGCTCTATGCTGCAGGTCATTTTTTTTATATGATGGTGGAAAAGAAAAAAATAGAATTATAATGACTTTTATAAAAAAAAATGATCTCCACTAAATATCATGGAACATAACAACACAAGAAGAAAACAGGTCATAAAAACTGTGTCCAGAAAATGACATTCAGGTGGTGTAAACAATAGCTGCTACTAAAAATTTCATCAATAAATTGCATTTGTTTTAGAAAATATATTTTGCATTAAAAATTAAATAACAAAATAAATATACCTGCATCCACCAAGGAAAAGTAGACCAATAGAAATACTAATGGCCATGTGTGAACCATACATCACATATAAGTTGTAAGGGGGTCCTACTCTGGATCGTAAATGTCGACAGATCCTTAACACTTCCAGATTACCTGTCCCTGCCATAACCTGTCAAATACATAAAATATTTATTGATTTAATTCTGTTTTAGCATTTTATCAAAATTACTCATTTTCATTTATTTTACTTGATGAAACTAGTACAGTAGTCCCCCTCTTATACGATCCCCTCGCCGACGACCACCCGCCTCATCCGGCCAAAACCCTGATGCATTAAGTGTTTCTAACGTAAAATTACCTCTCGCGAACGACCACCCCTCAAACGCGACCAGCGACCACGTTTTCTTGACACAACAACGTAAAATTCCCCTCACGAACGACCATTTTCACTGACCGGATGTTTATTTTGGAATTCTCGAATGGAACGTGATTTGGTTTTATCGTAAACGGGTCCTACTAAACGCAGAGAAGTGCAGAGAAGTGAAGAGAATTACATCGTATGTAAACATCGACCAACTGCTTGAAATTGTCAACTAAATGATATTTTTAGTAAAAATATGGGCTTCTTTATGTTCATGTATACAATATAAAACATATTTATATATAATAAACCTTTATTTAATCAAATAAACCATTTTTTAATTACTTCTCTTCACTTCTCTGCATTTCTCTGCACTTCTCTGCGTTTAGTATGACCGTCGTAAACCAGTTCGGTAACAGTTCAACGACCGGTAAACAAAATGTCGAAATCGCGTAAAAGAAAGATGTTTAAGCTGGATTAAAGGGGAAAACAAGTAGGATATTGTAGATCAGTTTGATTTCGGTATTACGGAAATCGGGTTTCTTACAAGAAGACTGAAAATTTCAACAAGGAGATGATAGTACAATCCACCAACATAATCATAAATCAAAATTTACAACAAACGATCTCAAAAACTTGAGAAACTGGAAACAGAGAGAAACCTGGATTTTTCCAAACTAAACGGAACCTTAATACAATACGAAGTGGAACCTGGGCAGACAATAAAAGTGATAAAAATAATGATAATGAAGATGAAACAGGAACAGAAACTTTCACTGATAAGAAGACTTGGAATTCTTATACATGTATTATCATTACACATTTTAAACAGATAAAAACTGCATGAATTCTTTTTATTTTTATTTATACTGAATAATAAAATACAAATATTTATTATGTGTGATTCTTGATCACTTCACAGTTCTTGTTGCTAATTAATCAACCGACCAAGCTCTATAAACCTGTGTTAGTGTGTGTATATCCCCTCAAGAAAGACCACCCCCATTATAAGACCACTTTCATGACTCAGATGGGGTGGTCTTATAAGAGGGGGACTACTGTAATAACTTAATAACCTACATGCAATTAAGGTTCAAGTACTGAGCTTGAACTACACCACACACTGACATTCTGCCCGTTATCAAGTCTGCCATTACTAACTAAATCTTCCCTGATCATTAACTTACCAGTGCTACAGACACCAGTACTGTCATTAAACAGCTCTCTACCGTACTCTTCCCTGCCTGCTCCACAAGCCTAGGGTTACTCTGGAATGTCAGAGCCAATTTGATACTTCTCATCTACAAAAAAGATAATATTTTTACATGCAATTTAAAAATAATTGGTATGTATTAGTTATTATCATATTTCCTAGACTATTAGCCTATGTGAACTATAGGTCTAAATGTTTTTATTACATAGAATTATAACAGGAAATCATCTATTTATAGTTTATCTAGTCCTACATTCTGAATAATAAGGTACTCAAGATTACAGATAAATGTAAATACATGATACACATCGATTAACATCAATATTCCAAAAATATTATTATTGGCAGCAATCTTCCACCAAAACAGCACTGTATGGACTACATGAGTCAACAATGACAATTAAAATGTTTGTGAATTTTGTCAGATGTATTTTTTACATGTCATATCATGCCATAACTTAAATACTTAAAAAAAATTATTTTTGAACCTCCTAGTTGAATCTAGAGGAAGTTTTTGGTGAACATTCATATATTCTTTGGAGATAATTCATACTAAGTATTGCCAATGATTGATCATTGAAAAGAAATGTCTCAGAAAGAAAAAAAAATTGCAATATCTAAAGAACTGTGAGCAATGCTCACTAAGTGATACCTCCCTGCTTTCCAATGTCTAAGAATGGTAAAGTCCATGTCTTGCTATGGGAAACCCAAAATAAAATTCAGAACAAAATGTCAAATATCAGGTGCACAATAGAATTATGTGACAAAGATTATGTGAAAATTCAACTGAATTCCATGCTGTGATGTAGGAGAGGTTGATGATAAAAAAACGAGTACCCCCAATTGTAATGAAGACTATCACTATATATGCCACACTTTTCAAGCACGCTTAAAAAAATATGAAAAAAATAATTGCATAATGTAAAATAAAAAAGGTAGAATACTGTCTTAAAGTAAAAAAAAAAAGACTGAAAATTGGCCTTAAATATTGAACATTGTACATGTACCCACCAATGCTTCAAAAGCTGACTGGTTGGCTGTTCCAGCAAACTTCAGTCCAATCACCATGCTTGCTCCAGCCAAAATATTACAGTAAGCCTGGCTAAAAACATAAATAAGCTAGGCAATAAATATAACTTTGTTATTAACAATAAGTTGAAACCCTACCCTAACTCCTCTTAACTTTGATTGCAAAATAATTTAGTAACCCATTAAAAATGTTTTGACATTTGAAAAATCTTTAAATACATGTACATCATTACTTCGAAAAATTCTTTCCAATATAAACATCAACAATAATAACAACTCCCTCAAGTTATTCAATCTCCCTGCATTAACTACACAGAACAAGAAGACAAGTTAGAAATATTTCACAAATCACAAATGCTATCTAATACTACCTTTGTGTTTCAAAATCAGTCATATTGTCATCATCAGAGTCTTCAACATGGCCTCTTTTAAATGCATTTCTTTGTAAAATCTAGATATGAAATACAAATGTATTCTTTCAATTCTTTTAATGATATGTGAAATTTCAATACATGTTATTATATTGTTTATAATATTTTCTTTGCAGTATTTTTTTATCAATAAAAATAATTTATGAAATTGTTTTCTTTTCTTTTCAAAAAACTGAATTATTATTAAGCAATTAAAGTGTATGTTGGTTTGAGATTCTTATACCACTTTCAGCATTTTTTTAAAAACTTTATCATGGCCTCCAGTTTTTATCATAAGATGAAGCCATAGTACCCAGTAAGAACCATTGGCAGACTAGGAATCATTGCCAAATGAAGTTGGGAGTTACCTGGAAACAAGTCAGACTAAACTCATATCCCCAGAGCTAACATGTTGTTGAAAACTGTATGATTATCTACTTGGACCACTCAGACACATGGCCACCCTTGAAATATTTGCTATATCAATGAACAATTTTGTCCATATCATTGCCCAGCAGTAAAATGTAATATTACCTCTGGTACATTGTTTTTCAGCCATTCAAATGTTGGTAATACTGTGTCCCACATAACAAGTCCTTTACTTAATGTCTGGAAATCAAATTAACTCGTTGTCATACATTTATATTTGAAATATAAAAAATAATAATATCTGCATAATTAAAGCTTTATTATAAAATGATCAATAACTTGCAGGAGGATTTACAATTAAAATAAATGAAAGGCAAAACATTCAAAAACTCCAATTTTTTATTTTGTCATAATCCGAGTCAAATATATGTTTAAGGGTCCTTTAAACTTTGACACAGAAAAATTACAGGAAACAGAAAATTACAAAATTTGTCAAAAAAATAAAACAGACAAATGTCATAAACACAGCTCCAGAGCAGATAAAACTTTTTATTTACTTACTCTAAGCATCAGAAAGTCTGGTCTGACATGATCTAACATGAACTGTGTGTCTGCTACACTTAGCCATTCTGCAACAGCTCTGAGTGGGAAAACAAAATCAAAAAAATTATACACATGCATAAATAGTAAAATACAAAACATAACTATTTGAAAATATATAGAAATAACAGAAACATTTAAACACTATTCCTATACACCGGCTTATTCTCCCAAAAAAATGGGTGCCATGATATAGCTGAAAAAATTGCTGAAAGTGGCATTAAACATCATTCAAACAAACAAACACTATTCCTAATGGACCATCAACTGTAGCGTAAAATCAAGTTTTATTTATTTTGCTTATGCTTGTTTGAAAGTGAAATACTACTAACAATGTTGGCTGTTCATATTTTGACAAGATAATATGTAGGAAACCAACAAGTTACTTTGATCAATTTTAAACATAACAATGGGTCATAAAATAATGCTATAGTAGCTCTTGCTAGACCAACACATGCACTGTTAGAACACAAAATGAACATGTCTGATTCCACTATGCTTTTCAGTGTGGTGTTCTGTCAGTGTATCTCTCCTGGCGTGACTAATATATTATAGGAATTGTAATAAAACATGCCTTAAGGCTGTGTCTTCCCAGGACTGACTTACGTTATTATTGGACTTGTAATAAAGCATGCCTAATGCCAGTGTATCTCGCAAAGACTGACTTACATATTATGGAATTAAGCATGCCTTTTGGCAGTGTCTCCCCAGGACTAACTTACATACTATTAAACTTGAAGCATGCCTAATGTCAATGTATTTGCATAGGAGAGACTTACGTATTGTTGGACTTGAAATAAAGCATGCCTAATGCCAGTGTGGCTCCTGGTGATGTAACATCTACATTTACAGCATCACCTTCCTACAAACAACACTTTAAACTGATTCAAATAAAACTATTGTGATAGATCCATTGTGTGATTACAAGGTTATACATTATTTTAACTGAATTGCCACATAAAATAGAGTATTCCAACAGAAATAAGTACAGAAACCATGTTTGTACATTGTACATTCAAGGCTTTAGTAACTTTAACCAGTATGATAATAATTTAATTTCGAAAAAAAATTATCTGCAAACTTTTACCTTATAAGTCTGAAACAAAGTTTCAAATATGTAAATTGAAGTATTTTCAAATATTTGAAGAAACAAACCATTGCTAAAAATGATTTTACCTTTATATGGTAACTAGGAGATTTGTATCTTTCTTTATTTGGTCCAATCTGTAAAAATATTTTGCTTAATGTTTAAATGTTTTCCAGCTTCACATCTCATATGTGAACATTTAAAACTAGAAATCCCACTGGAAACTTAAACTTAAAAAAATAAATTCTTTTAAAATAAACATACAAGTATTTAAAAATTTTAAGTCTCAAGCCATATTGTGAAAATTACTGCATAATGCTCATACAAATTATTTCATGCAAACTTTTAATAATATACAATTCAATTTTTAAGTTCTTCAATGAAAACCAACACAAAAAGTAGTAACATATTACCAGAGGTCTTTTATGTCCACCAATCATAAAGTGACAAAGAGTGTCAGCCATGTTTAAATCTGATTTCCCAACTCTTTCACCTCCTTTCTGTAAAAAATATAAATTATTAATGCTTTTATTGAAATACAATTTGCCAAAAGAATTTGTGAGAAAAATTGTTATCTATTTGCAAAATCAGAAAGTGGATGTCTTTGCTAAAGTCACATTCTATTTGTATTGCTCTGTGCTCTATATACTAACCTGTTATGTAACAAATGTAAACAGCCTTTTGATACTAGAACACCAAAAACTTAGGAAGTGTAAATGTGGTAATCCTCTATGATACAGATATGTAATGAAATATTGTGTAAAAGTCATACCGGTTAGAGAGAACACATTTCTGTCTTACTATAATTATATATCTTTGCTAAACTGACTCTAGCAAATTATGCTGTGATTTATTTGGCAAATTATAAAATTTAGTACACAAAGCAGCAGTTAGTACTTCTAAACAGTACTGTATTCTTATCTCAATTGACCTACTTTCACATAATCTACAGTCAATGTGTAAAACCTTCCCCAATATACTTAGAACTTACTCCAAACATAACAAGACCTAAAGCCATTCCAGCAGCCAGGGAGTATGATTCTCTGTCATTACAGTTCTCCATCTCTGGACCTGGTGGTCTACCTATCAATATCAATGTATATTACTCTGCAGTGTATCATCATTAATTGGTTACCAAGTCATTGTTGTTATGTATCAAATTCTTCAATTTTTATTTTTTCTTGTTGGTGTGAAAATTTTGAAAAAATATTTTTATCAACTCTGAAATGTTTGTATTACACATTTTTTCAAATACACAGCAATATTACACTAAAATCCAGTTTTATGGACCTTAGCAACCAAAGCTACTACTGGTATTAGACATAGCAAAAGTTCCCCCCCTATCACAAAAATACCTACCTATCTTGGCCAGTATGTCTGTCTGGTTGATTCCCTAGTGCAAAAGCCCTACCCTCACACAGAAACTCTTTGACCTATCTCAGTCAATAACATTCACCACTCTATGGGCAGTTTCCTAGTAAACAATCTCCAGACTCTAACACAGCAACTTATCAATATCAGCTAGTAACACTTCAGCTGTATGTCTGTGGGCAGTTCCCTACATGCCCCACCCTATGTACAACACTTACCTATCTCAGCCAGTAACACTTCAGCTCTATGTCTGTGGGCAGCTCCCTACATGCCCCACCCTAAGTACAATACTTACCTATCTCAGCCAGTAACACTTCAGCTGTATGTCTGTGGGCAGTTCCCTACATGCCCCACCCTAAGTACAACACTTACCTATCTCAGCCAGTAACACTTCAGCTGTATGTCTGTGGGCAGTTCCCTGATACACA
This sequence comes from Limnoperna fortunei, assembly GCA_944474755.1. NCBI lineage: Eukaryota > Metazoa > Mollusca > Bivalvia > Mytilida > Modiolidae > Limnoperna > Limnoperna fortunei. The sequence continues at coordinate 41,482,203 of OX104113.1, forward strand.
AGTCCCACACCTAACACAGCAGCAACTTGTACATTATGTGGAACATTAAGCTCCGTAGATGTAGGTGGCAGTAAAGCTGGTACGTGTATACTAAGGACTTTTGTTGTTGATATATCCATTGTTCCTCTCCTATAAATGTTCATATCAAGGTACAAATGAAAAAATATTTTAAACAGGTTATTATTATATTATTATTTGGCAGAAATATATTTAGAAATGTAAAGGCTTGTAGTTTCAACAGAAGACATAGTAAATTTCAGTCAATAAGAAAGAATTGCCCAAGGAGGCCATGTAATTTGTCCAATCAAGACAATATGTTTGAATGTTTAAATGGTGTTTTAACGCCACTTTCAGCAATTTTTCAGCTATTTCATGGCGTCCAGTTTTTATTGGGGGAGGAAGCCGGAGTACCCGGAGAGAACCCCCGACCTGCGGTAGGAAAACTGGCAATCCTTGTCAATTAAGATTGGAGTCGAGTACACCGTGCTTGCAGTGAGAATCGAACCCGCAATCTCAGTGTTGACAGACCACGTGATCAATAGTAAACGAACTACCTTGACCACTCGGCCACCGAGGCAACCCCCAAGACAATATGAAGAACATTTGTAGAGGAATCAACATACATTATTTGTACTAAGTTATGATATTTGTACTTGTAGTTTCAGGGGAAACAATTTTTAAATTTCAGGCAATCAGAAAACAAGGATTACCCATGATAGCCATGTTTTTTGTGCCCGATCAAGACTAAATGAGGAATCTTCATTGCAGACCTCACATTCATCATTTTGTACCAAGAAACAAAACATTTGGACTTTTACTTTCAGACAAAAACATTTTCAGACAATCAGAAACAAGGATACACATGATGCCCATGCTTTCTGTATTATCAAGATGATATGAATATTCTTTGTAGAGGACAATTACTTACATTATTTGTACAAAGTGACAAAACATTTCAGCCTGTCCATTCATATTAAAAAACAAGTGTGGACACAGAAAAACATCTCGCCTGAATTCCGCATCAGTAACGAAAATAAATTTTGTCATAAGCATTACGTTAATAGCATTAATTATGAGCAGCGGCCTGTATACCAAATATTGTCACCATACTATGCATAGTTACAGAGGAACTGTCCTAATACAAAAACTTGAACGTAGTTACTGGACCGTGAAATTGAGGTCAAGGTCAGGTGGAACCTACCAGACAGTCATGTACTATTAATCAGCAACCTATATACCAAATATTGTCATCCTACCATGCATAGTTACAGAGGAACTGTTGTAACCCTAAAACTTTAACGTAGTCACTGGACCGTGAAATTGAGGTCAAGGTCAGGTGACACCTACCAGACAGTCATGTACTAGTCATCAGCAACCTATACACCAAATATTGTCATCCTACCATGCGTAGTTACAGAGGAATTGTCGTAACCCAAAAACTTTAACGTAGTCGCTGGACCGTGAAATTTAGGTCAAGGTCAGGTGACACCTACCAGACAGTCATGTACTAGTCATCAGCAACCTATACACCAAATATTGTCATCCTACAATGCGTAGTTACAGAGGAACTGTCGTAACCCAAAAACTTTAACGTAGTCGCTGGACCGTGAAATTGAGGTCAAGGTCAGGTGACACCTACCAGACAGTCATGTACTAGTCATCAGCAACCTATACACCAAATATTGTCATCCTACCATGCGTAGTTACAGAGGAACTGTCGTAACCCAAAAACTTTAACGTAGTCGCTGGACCGTGAAATTGAGGTCAAGGTCAGGTGACACCTACCAGACAGTCATGTACTAGTCATCAGCAACCTATACACCAAATATTGTCATCCTACCATGCATAGTTACAGAGGAACTGTCGTAACCCAAAAACTTTAACGTAGTCACTGGACCGTGAAATTGAGGTCAAGGTCAGGTGACAGGTGACTGACTGGCAAGTACTCATCATAAGCTACCTCTGGACCAAATTTGATGGACCTAGGGCTTCGGCTTACAAAGATATGAAGCAAGATGTCAAGTGTTTACGCCGCCGCCGCCGCCACCGGATTCCCATACATATGTCTCGCCTCCAGCGACTTTCGTCGCAGGCGAGACAAAAAATTGTCGGCAAATTAGAATCAAGAATTGCCCATGTTTTTGGTCTAATAAAGAAGAAATTAAGTATCTTTGTACATGACCTCATGTACATCATATGTACCAAGTTACAAACATATAGACAAGTACTTTCAGAAAAGATTTTTAAAACTTCAGAAACCAGAATGGTCCTTGGCAGCTATATTTGTTTGTATAACAACATGAAATGAAGACATTTGTAGAGGACTTAAAAAAAATCCTTCCTTTGAAGTTTGGTTTCAACTGACCAAATGGTTATAGAGCACAAGGTTAAAATGTACAATTTTATGGATGACCGATGACAGACGAAAAGCTATTGCCTTAGCTCACTCTGACTTTTATTAAGTTGGGCTACAACGACTAAAGCTTCTGTAACTGTTTGATTTGGAAAAGAAGATTTAGTAAGCATATTTTAATGCTTACTTAAATACAGAACCAGAGCATAGGTCATACTTAATGATATAAATTCATGTACAAGTTAAAATATACATTTCATTTTTTAAACAGTGGTAAAGATCAATGTAAGGCAACAAAATTTAGTGACTAAAAGATACAATTTTTGCTAATGCTTCCTTGGAATTAATTTGGACCTATACTAAACACGTTCACAAAATTGTTTTGAATTTCAATTCTATGTTATAATAGTGAAAAGTATTGGTTCTCAAAAAAGCTGACTTACTTTGCAGCTGCCAGTCCTAATAAAAGACCAACTGTAGTCATCTCATGTCCCTATTATAAAAGTAAAACAATGTTATGACAAAAACTCAAATTTTAGGACTCAATACCCTTTGAATAATGTAAATTGAAAAAGGAACAAAACTACATAAAAATATTATAAATCAATACAGATATCCTTTAATAACAACTAAAATTAATTCAATTAACATATATCATTAAAAATGTCTTCCATGACAAGATACAGTATATACAAGTCACATACCTTACTCAAGTAGTCATGAACATTTAGAGTATGTAAATTCACCAGATGACCATTCAATCCTAAGGCCATTAGAAATCCTGCATATTCATTGGTCAAGTCATTACTTTTGGGTTTGTTGTATATTATCCAGGTAGAATCAACCTGAAAGTATATATAGATTAATTTACATAACAGTTAATCAAAAAGCTCATGTAAATAATACCTCAAACATATTATTTATAGGAAAATATGAGTATATAACTTCGACCTCATGTGTATTAAAGTCTGCTGCCGTTGAAATCTTGATTTTTTGTGACACTAATTAGTAAACATTAAATGCTAACTTCCTGTCCAATGATCACTGGTATAAAATGGGATGATTATAATGTATATTATTATCATCCCAAGATGGTAGATGAAAAAACTGGTAAGATCATTTTTAGTTGTTATTTTCATTTCTTTTGTGTTTTAACCATCACTTTAATGGAACCTACACTCCTTAAGAATATTTGTATCTTGTGTTGTACAATTCTTGTATGGACAGATATTCGACCAGGAAAAATTGGCAATTATGATAGTAACTGCATCATACATCTGTACTAAAAAAAACTCACAGTATGTCTTTTTAAATAGCAACAGCATCTAATACAAACCTGTGATAATTGGCCAATCTCAGACCAGCCAACACACATATACAAACCTGTAATAATTGGCCATTCTTAGACCAGCCATATACAAACCTGTGATAAATAGGCCAATCTCAGACCAGCCAACACACATATACAAACCTGTGATAAATAGGCCAATCTCAGACCAGCCAACACACATATACAAACCTGTGATAAATTGGCATATCTCAGACCAGCCAACACACATATACAAACCTGTGATAAATAGGCCAATCTCAGACCAGCCAACACAAATATACAAACCTATGACAATTTGGCCAATCTCAGACCAGTCAACAGCACCTAATACAAACCTGTGATGAATTGGCCATTTTCAGACCAGTCAACAATTTTCAGACCAGTCAACAGCACCTAATACAAACCTGTAATAAATTGGCCATTTTCAGACCAGTCAACAGCACCAAATAAAACCTGTAATAAATTGGCCCTTTTCAGACCAGTCAACAGCACCTGATACAAACCTGTGATGAGTTGGCCATTCTCAGACCAGCAGATACACCATTATGGAACTGTGGCCAAGCAGACATGTTTGGTGGAGTGTCTATATGTGTGAGATCTACTGTGGCATTCCTGTACAAAACAATTTTAAAATCACTCAACATGGCTGAACAATTTTTGCATTAAAGGTAAACAACAAGTGTTTCTGTAAGCTAATGCTCACTAGTTATTTCCCTGCTAAAAAGTATTTGGTACACAGGAAGTAGAGAACCAAGGAGCATGAAATTGTTATACACCATATGGCACTATAGGATAAAAGCAATATGCAAAATATCAGGTTTCTACATGCTTTAGTTGATTAGAAAACTGAAACTGAAATTTTGTTATGGACAGACAAATAAAAGGACTGACGGAGAAGGGAAAAAACAGTAACCCACTCTTCTTCTAAGCGGGGGTATAATATAAATGAAGACAACATTTTGATCATCATCTATCTGTTGTTTTAAATTATGAAGACAATACTTTAACCATAACAATTTTTCACTGTTAAACCACCAATACAATTTATTCATTAATCTGTAAAAGAAAACTATCACATATTTAACTATCATGCACAAAATATTGCAAAATATATACTAGCAAAAGATCTCAAAATAACAGCTATATCTATCACAGATTATTTAGTTTGAAAATTTATCAGCAACAGATCTTTAAAACATTTAAACATTCCCATAAGTTTGATATTGGCAAAGCTTTAGTAGCAAATGGATAGTAAAAAATAAGCACACATCTGAAAACAGCTCTGCAAATGAACTTTGAGGGAGAGAAAATTAGTTCTTATTTTCTTAATTTGGCAGCACCGAACTGTAGCATGGAAAACAAATGTATTATTCAATGGAATTTTGATATTGGAGCTGTATTAAAAAAGCAGTGTCCTATACAATTAAAGATAATTTTATTTAGATAACTTATAAAATGAATTGGTTGTTTTGTTAAGCTGATTGTGCAAAGCCCATTTCTGGACCATTTTAGTGATGTTTGTGCATTTCAATTTTATCTGACATGACACACCAAAAATTTAATGTAATATTGCTGAAATTATTCTGCTCGTTTTGAGGGGTCTCTAATTACTCAACAAAACTTGGTGCCTAAGTGAAAGCAAATAATGTTTACATTTTTAACCTATGTGCAAATAAATTAGAGGTCATTATCATATTGAACATTCTGTACACTTAACAAGGTGGGGCTGAGAAGGGCTCTACCTGTCTGACACACTTTTGGTATTGGTAAAACACTTGAAGGCAATAGAAAATAGAACATATTAAACTAGATAGCAGTGAGATGGTATCCATCTCTGTACACATTCCATCAACTTGCCTGGGAGGGGCTCTACCTGTCAGACAAACTTTAGTGCTCTGGTATGCAATAGATGGTTAGAACAAATCATACACATTCCATCAACTTACCTGGGAGGGGCTCTACCTGTCAGACAACACTTTGGTCCCTTGGTAGGCACTAGATGGTAAGAACAAGTCATACATATTCCATCAACTTACCTGGGAGGGGCTCTACCTGTCAGACAACACTTTGTTCCCTTGGTAGGCAATAGATGGTAAGAACAAATCATACACATTCCATCAACTTACCTGGGAGGGGCTCTACCTGTCAGACATAACTTTGGTATTGGTAGAGCTTCTGTGGGCAGTGGATGATAAGAGCACATAGTAAACATTCCTCTGTAAAAGAAAAGTGGGAGATTGTTTAAATAAAGTCACTAAAATCATTATTAGCTGAATTTAAAATTAAATAATACAACTATAGTAAACATTAGCGCACATTGACAAAGGTTTTTTGAGTGACCAATAAAAACTGCTTACTATGTATAGTCAACCTTATACCCCTTTTGTAGATCCAAAAAGGTGCAAATTGAAATCAATAACTATTTTCCATATTAAATCAGTGTTTTTAAATGTGGCAGTTTTTTTATTTTGATAGGGCAATTTTCCGTAGTAAATTTGACATAAATTAGAATGGAAATGTCAGCTAGGAGCTTTTAGGAAGTTGTTGTTTGTTTGATACCCTTCGGGCTATGTTATTTGCGGTTTAAGCTGAGAAAGTCTCGTTGTTTGTCAGAATACCATAGAACGTCACAAAAGCAGATGAAGCTTTTTAAACAATGCAAGACCCCATAAGAAACAAAAATAGCTGACTTACAATGTAAAATTCCGATTTGTGACATATAAACAACAGAGGTATAGTATAAAATATGGACAGGTTATCGTCTATTAACTTTTTCCTATTCGATTGTTATAATATAAAGGTACAATATTAAATGGAAAAAAAATGCAGTCCACGAGGTTGCGACTTAAAACTGAACTATTAAGCTAACTGAAGGTAATAATCTCTGTTATCTTAGTTTCATTTTGTTTAATTATACAAGTTCTTTATTTATTTTGGATTTTTAAAAATCTGCCAATTTGTGTTTTAGCACAATGATGGCTTTTTATGCTGATTCCAACAAAACAGGTGTGTAGTTAAATTTATTTATAAAGTGAATAAATAGTTTATTTCCCACATAATTGTGTTCCTGTTTGTTTTCATAATAAAGACTGTAATAACATAAATGCTCTAAATGCCTTTTGTCAAGAATGTGTGCAATTTTATAGATTGATGACCACTATTTTGGTTACATCAAAATAAAATTTAATGCAATTAATGGCTGTTTGATTATTAGAAACTGCATTTAATATAATAAGATTGAGCAAAACACTTTGTGTATAACTGTGCAATAGATTTGAGTACTTTTAAAAAATCACCATGTATTTTTTAAGTTGTATGAGAACATTGACCTTATATTTGAGAAAATGCCTTTGATTGGAGAACATAATTCAATCCGAATCTTTTATACCATGCATAAAATCATTGTTAACACAACAAAATCAGTATATATATATATATATATATATATAAAATTCGTTTAAAGAAATAGTCAACAATTGTTCGTACGGGATGTTGGATCGTTACGGTAGATAACGATGCTGTACAGACTAAAATAATAATATATTCGTTTAAAAATATGTACAACAACATCTGGATACAAAATTAAAGCGAAAACAAAGTTTTACACTTTAAAAAATTGCACAAATATTTCGCCTGACCAACAGGCTTCGTCAGTGTTTTTACAACGATTGACAATAACAGGTAAAAAGTTTTTGTCGTTATACGTATGTGATGTATACTATATCTAGTAATTAACGAAAAAATGTTTATATATATATATATATATATATATATATATATATATATAGTAATTTAACGCTTACCTTCCACATGGCAATGCCATAGTTCTAATACATATGGAATACAAATGCCGTTCTTGTTCCTCTATAAAGTCATGGTCACTAGAAAGATATATCAACACTTTAATGTCACAACTGTCACATCTAACTATATCAATGCTTTAATGTGGCGACGATCACATTTTAGGCAACAATTTAATGTCAAGACTACTACACATTGCATGTATATTGAATTATGTATATAATATATACTTAACAAAAATAAGTTAAGGACGTTTTTTGTTATGGATTTTAATTTAGCATTACAATTTTATGCCTTTTAACTGAATTACATGAAACCAATATTTATGGATAAAAATTTAAAAATGAAGACTTCTGTTTCAAGATACATGTACATATACATTTATTATTGTTATGGGTTTTTTTGTTATAAAAAAAACTAATATTATGCTATGAAATTATCTTTATGTATTCATTTGTTTTGTTAAAATTATTACACTAGTGTAATGAGCACAATAGATGATTTCACATGTACCTAACTTCTGGTCTTTGGACTAGGGCAATCCTAGCTGGCTTGGAGGACTGCAGAAGTCTTCTTACTTCCTGTACCCTTAAATCTTCATTAAATCGTAATCTTAATAACTAAAAAGTAAATACCTTCTGTTTTATATTGATACAGAGTAAATAACCGATCAGTATGTAGGTTTAACACACAAAATCAATATACTAGTTACTTTGTAAAAAGCAAACCTCATAACAATGGCAATTCAGCAATTCATACAAATAAGTAATTAAAAATATTAAAAATCAAATGTTGTGGCCATTGAAAAGATAAGCAACTTGGGCATTGAAAAGAATAAACAGCATGGGCATTGAAAAGAATAAACATCATGAGCCTTAAAAAAGAATTAACAACATGGGCCTTAAAAATAATTAAAAACATTAACTATTTCTCTGCATGTGTAAAAGTAATCATTTACAAACAACAAACAACTTAATATACTGACTTCGTCGTCTGTGTGCGACATGCCATCCTCCTCTTCCTTAGACTCTTTGTTTTTGGACTGGTACCAGTTATTAATTCCGGGGTCCTGGACTGGTTTGGTTTTAGTTAGAGATAAAAGCTGTGATATATCTTGTCGACCTATTCAAATGTTACATACATGTAAATGAATTTAAAAGCATAGATCTTAAGCATTTTAAACATTTCAACCAAATCAAAATGTCAAATTCTAACTAGAAGGATTTCACTGACAGCTGTAAAAGAATTTTTATTAGATATACACTTAAGAGTTGTTAAGTATTTCTAAAAATGATGCTGGATGTGATAATGGTAAAAAAATACATGTTTGAACATCGTTTTACATTTATAGGTTATTACCGATATGAATTCTTACCGTTTTGGAGAATGAAAAAAGATATGTATCCAGCAAAATTTCTTTATTAGTAAAATATATACAAACCTATCAAAACATATGCTTCCTCTGGCCAATCAGATGGAGGATTGCATCTACAGTGGAATATAGCTTCACGGAATGGTAGAGCTATTCCTATTGGCAGATGCTCTAGATCTCTTTTTGTCATCCCTAAAAATCAATATCATATATTTAAATTATTATTATTCTCTTGTAAGGGTGAGATCATAGAGACACAAAATATACATAGCTTTTGAGTAGTATCTCCCCATTAACTATAATATTAACACATTACTGGTACAAAATTTTTTACAATTGAAAACTTATAAAACATGTGATGGACAATAAAATTGGGATTTGTATAATTCCATGCAGGTACATAAAACATAATGTTACATCAGAAGCCACTGATGGGTTAAACCCAAAAAATGTCATTAGGAACTTCGAGTGCTACAGTATTCTGATAAGATACTTAAAACAATACTGATTTATATGGTTGATAGGTATTTATAAAAAGGTTGTTTGACATTTCTTATCAGAAAGACAAACCTAATTCAGTCATATACAACACCATTCTCTCAGGTATACTGGCTTTTGGCACTGATATAGAAAAACTTCTGGACATAGATAAATCACAAGTAGGAGCTCTATGACCTAGAAAAAACATAAATGTATGTTAACAGTCGTCATGACAAAGTATAGATATCAAATTGGAAAAACCAGGTTTACTTATAAAATGACTAAATATGAACATGGTGGATAATGCCACTATCAGCTATCTTTCAGCTTTATCATGGCAGTCAGTTTTTATATTGGGGAGAAAGCCCGAGTACCCAAAAAATCCCCAACCTTTGGTAGGAAAACTGGCAATCCTTTTCAAATAAGAAGGAAGTCAAGCTCACCCTGCCTGCAGTGAGAATTAAACCCACAATCTCAGTATTGACAGACCGTGTGATTAATAGTAGACAAATTAACTTAACCACTAGACTACAGAGCCCCCCTTCCATTTCAGAGTGACATTTTAAGTTTTAGGTTTTAAAAAAAATAAGGTTTTTTTTAAATAGCACTGTGTTATTTCTAAATGTTCTATAAAAATGTAATATCTATTGAAATATATATTTGGAAAGCATAAGACCTTAATATAAAACATTGACTGATTGACAGGTTTGCAATGTCCATGGAACAGCTTTAATGCAGCTATATTCAGCATAAGAACAAGCAATGAATCGATTCATATGCATCTAGTAGGAAGAATATAATGTAAACAGATTTAGACTTATACTCAGTCTATTCTTTGTACCCTAGTAACCATTGAAACCATATTGGAGTAATATATTAAGAGAATGGTACTTCTGATTAAGATCCACCTACATGGATTTCTACCTATAAATTTTAAACAGCCAATGATGACTCAGACAATGGGTTTTCCAAATAAACCAGAAAAGCCTAGATCTATTTCTGTATACACAGGTTCCTTGGTTGTGTTATGTAGAACTAAAAATTTCTTAAATATGTAGTGGTCTTGAATTACTAGTATTATAAATGACTGTGTATAATATGCACCCAATTTAATGTTCTTAAATGGTGATTCAATAAATTTAAGATATCAGACCAATAATTGAAGTCACCGTTTAATTCTATTTTTCTACCAAGAAATACAGCTGTATTATATCAATGTATTGCTAATTAATGATACAAATTAAATACATTCTTTTACTTGGAGTCAAAGTTAAAAGTTTTGAACAAAAAAAGTTAGTTACTCAAATAGTATTTTCGATGTTTGTCGAACATTACACAGGTCTGCTCCTTTGAAACACAAAGAATATACGGGACAACAAATATGTTTGAATGTTTGAATTGTTTGAATGGTGGTTTAACGCCACTTTCAGCAATTTTTCAGCTATTTCATGGCGTCCAGTTTTTATTGGGGGAGGAAGCCGGAGTACCCGGAGACAACAAATATGATCACATGGTCAATTGTGGAACGGATTCTTTAACTTTAGTTTAAGGAAGGAACCGAGTATTATACACAACATATTACAGCAAAAGTTTTGATTCCAGTCTATGGCACCAACACAGATGTACCACAACCACATGCAGACCTGGCGAAATAGTTTGACATTCTGTCTTGACATTTGGTCAGACAACATAAAATATTCAGTGTGACCTAATCCAAGGTTGTCAGAGCAGTCAATTCAAATTAAATTTTTACAACAGTGATTTTTCTAATTCTGAAATAAAAGACAGACATCTGGCACGAAAATCATTCAAACTGCATTAAACCAAAGGTGAAAAACATCAGATTTGTCTGTAGGAATGACAAATTTCGTCATGTCTGCACATGTAAAAGAAGTGTGCATAAAATTGTTCCCAGAAATTATACAAATATCTTATTTTTACTGTCTTGTGAAAGCCAAACTGGTTTACTTTTTGTCTCTTAGAAATATCATTTCTAAATTTCTTTTAATATTTTTTTAATCATTTTTGTTGATGACAACCAAAATGTTGTAATTATCTTCTAAATATAATGCAAAATAACAACGACAAATAATTATTTCTTTCAAACTGCCAGTTTATATAAATGCTATTGCACCTAGATATGTCTTTCCAACTATTTTGCAACAAAACAATCACCTGTTGAAAATTATTGAATACTGTCCACAAGTTACAAAACAATGAAGTACATGTATATAATGATTCCAAATGCAATGAAGTATATACAAAACATGCCATTCCAATATAACAAATATACAAGCTGAAGGATATATGTTAGATGACAGTTTCAGACACATACAGAGCTATACAACATCAGGGCAGTGTAGGTGTACACAGTATACCAATACCTTTTTTACTGTCTGAAGTTTGAGTACCAACAATTGCTAATAATATTTGAGAAAATAAAATGTAATAATATTTCTAAGCACATTGATCTGTTTTTTTTAAATTGCTTAGCATTTTAATGCATAAAATAATACAGCATCAAATAAAGCAAACAAAGATAAACAAAATAAAATAATAAATAGCTTATGCAATAACAGTAAAGTAAGTCTAAGAATTACTTCATTTTTTTTTAAATTTCTTTTGAAAGTGTTTTCTGTTTATTTAGCCTTTTAAATTTTATTATGTCAAAAATAATAATTAAATATTTGTGAAATAGAAAATTTCTATTGAGGGCCATATAATGATTTTGCATAGCAAAAACCTGTGAAATTGTATCGGTCAGTGAGACATCTTTATAACATCCATATACCCATGGTATTGCTGACCATAAGGTTCATCCTATTAGGTAAGGTGTGTTCATAGTGTACAAGGTGAATCAGTTAGCTTCACATAAAAAAAAAGTAAATCTTAGAAAAAAATCAATTATATTCCATTTTCGTTAGAAAAGCAAACAAAAGATATACCACTGACCTATATTGATGTCACAACATTTATGACGTCTCGACCAATGACATTCAGTGCCAAAATGAAATTAGTCTACTTAAATCCAAAAGGCACAAAAAATTTTATTTGTTGAACACAATAAAGTTTTTCCAACATTAGCAACCTTAATTTTTCAAAAAACACTTATTTTTCCTAAATTTCACTAAAACTTTCTTTGAAAATGAAGAAAACATTACTTTAACATCAGCTATTCAGATGTCAAACTACCATAATTATTATGCATACATCAGATAGAGCCCGAAATTGAAGTTTCTATTTCTTTTATTTCATTGAAGAAATTTACCAAAAGAAAACATTTTCCTGGAAAAACAAATTGTATTTTCAATATTTAAAAACACAAAATAGCAGTAACAGCAAAATATACAATTTTAAAATTAAATCATTAAATACTCAATGACTTAAACCAGTGGGCTACATTTCCAATGTAGGCTTATTGAATGAAATTAAGCCCTGACTGGCTGGAGCTGATCTTGGAATACAATATACCATATGATTGGCATTAAAACTATTTAAAAGCTAGCTCTATTAGTGATATGAAATAACAACAATTATTTTGTATTCCTTTTTTCATATAGGTAATTACTTCTGTGTCCACTCATCAATATTTTCATATAAAAAATTAGTGAATATTTTGAAATAATACTGGTTTAATAATTATGACAAAGTGTAAATAAAATTTCCTATGCGTTCTGTTGTCACTGTAAGATGTAAAGAAGATGGTACTTATCAGTAGTTATATATCAGCCTAACCAAAAATAACAAACGATGTGACTAACCTGCTGGGGCCACCTTCCTTAAACACCTGTCAATGGCCTGTTCTGTTGTGAAATCCTTCTTCATCATTAAAGCATATAACTAAATATATAATTTACAGATCATAGAAAAAATGACAAGCACTGACTATCAGGTTGTAACATATCACTGTGAACTAGAACACCAAAATTATAGGGGGCTTTTTTTTTGCATGGGACGTCAGAGAGCTCTCCATAAGCAAAACTGCAGATTTTGCGACACGGGTCTGAGTCATTAAAATTTCATCGTGTCCAGATGTTAAAGAACATTTGCGTCCAATTAAACTATATATAATTCGCTTCTTTAGATATATTTCTCTATGAATATAATCATCATACCTTCAATCAAGATGATTTATGTCCATTTCTAAGCTCATTTCCATCGATACCCTTATATTCGGACATTTCGCTTTCATTTTGAACAAAAAGTCACGTGACAACAATGTGACTTAAATCCAGTGCTTAAATTAGCTTGATTGAAGGTATGATGATTATATTCATAGAGAAAAATATCTTAAGAAGCGAATTATATATAGTTTAACTGGACGAAAATGTTTTTTAACATCTGGACACGATGAAATTTCCAGACTCAGACCCGTGTCGTAAAATCCGCTGTTTTGCTTATGGAGAGCTCTCTGATGTCCCACGCAAAAAAAAAAAAAAACATTGGACGGCAGAGGATTCTCGGACTACCTGTGGGCAGGGTGTACTCGAATCCAATCTTACTTGACAAGGATTGCCAGTTTTCCTACCACATGCCGGGGGATTTCTCCAGGTACTTCGGTTCTTCCAATAATTAAAACTGGATGCCATGATATCGCTGAAAAACTGCAGAAAGTGACGGTAAACAACAAACAACCAAACTAAACAAAAAATACAAAATAACCACCTCATAACTATTTATTCATATATAAGCTATCATGGGTTGATTATGTACAATAAAGTCTATAAAAACTATACATGGATCAGTAAACGTAAATGTACCATAATTCAAGTTCACACTACAAAGTTAAATTTTGGTACTTATACTGGCTCCTTACTTCAACTAGAGGATGGTGGTATAGGCACCACAAAGAAATATTTCAAAGCAGAGGTGTTTACCCCTTTTCAGTACTCCCTGTAATACTAATAATTTTTTTCAGTAATTTGGCACATTTATCAGTAATCTGAAACTTTGCACATAAAATGTTTATGTCCGAACTTAACAATATTAAAAGAGTTTCTGGCCAGTCTTTTACTATAAAACATTTTTCTGATGCACATTTTATTGATCAAACATTAATAAAAAAACATGTTTATTCAATATTGTAATATCTTTACAATTTCACAAAATCACAAACAAAAGCATTTGAAAGGTAATTGTAATACCTTTTAGCAGCAAATCCGAATCACTTTGGCGTTTTTTTTAGACCAAAAATATCATAAAATTGCTACAATGGCGAAAATGCATAATTCTGGGTGCATTTCCGTGATGCATATTTGTAGACCCAAATTCGGAATGATTCTGGAAAATCTGGAATGGTAAACACCTCTGTCAAAGAAGTGTTATATAGGAAATAGCATGAAAGATAGATGACTTCAAGATTAAGCTATAGTAAGTAAACATTCATGACTTAAAAACCAAAAAAGAAATTAAAAATTACTCAGTCAGTAATCAATAAATAAAATACAAAAAACCATAAAATCTGTTTCAATACTTACAGATATAACATTCCTAATGTTTATACAGACAGCAGGGATAAATGGAAATGTACCGGGATCTTCTTTCCTCATATGTTTCTGAACCCATTGGTAGACAGATGGAACAAATTCACTATAGATACCAGGGTACTGCATCTTGTGTAAATGTTCTTAAGATACAAACATAGTTACAAATAATAAAATCAAATACCAAAGACATTCAATTTAATACAAAAAAGTATGCATTTTTTTTAAAAGTAACTTCAACAAAACAATTTACAAACAGGCTAAATTGTCTTTATCTGGATCATTCTGGTTCCAGATCCCAATTATCAACCGTCCTGAATATAGCTGAAATACTGCTCGCTGGACGTAAAGCAGACATCCAATCAATCAATCAAACCCAATTATTAAAAGCTTGAATGTTTTTAATTTTGGTCTTTTGAAGATTTTATAATAAAGTGTTATGAAGGCATACAGAAAAATAGCAAAGAAAACCGACCAAACAACAAGAGCCAAAAGTCAAGGGACAGTTACAAATCCGGATATAGACAAAACGCAACACAAAAACCAAAATACAAAAAAACAGAAAGAGAGTAACCAGAACCCAATCAAAACCATGGGTGCACTCAGGTGCTCCGGACAAGTAAGCAGTGCCTGTCTCTAATTAGACACCCGTCGAGTTACTCATTGTCATGTCTAGGGAAAAGTCAAATCCAGGAATAGGAATCACTACCTATGACTCAGCAAACATGTCAGACAGTATTTGAGACACTGATTTCCCATAACGATCAATTAAGTCATGGTGACGACCATAGAACTTCTGGAGAGATAACATCAACCTAGGTGCAACAAACCCTTGTTTGAGTAGTTTAGCAGTCAACAGCAGGGATCGGTCTAGAAAATCGGAATACCGATCGCAGGATCTAGAATAACGTATAAGTTGTGAAATGTACACACCATACGCTGGAGCTGCGTATTTGATATTTAGGTACAAAGATATATCTTTAATTCACCAATAACAAAAATTGTCAAATCTTGTTACAGCTGATACAAGTGGAACAATTTTTTTTTAGCTTGTGAACAATCCAATGCTCAAAACATTTTCCTTTATAGTATATAGTCAATAAGATGTAGAAAACAAAATGTTTGTTACCTTTATATTTACGTTATTTCATACATTTGATAAAAAGGTGTTAACACTGCCAACATTAACTTTGATTTTAGTAATAAGAAGAAACATACCATTGTTTATTTGACTGACATCATCTATTTTTTGAAACAGATGTGGAAAATCTCTGCAGTAATAATCTGTATAGTTAGAGCATTTCATGTCACTGAAACAAATCATATAAGCAAATGTCAAATACAGGATCATTACATTTTTGTTTATTCATACTATTCGAAGAGTTGGCACATTTTAATAGACGTATAAGACAAAATAACCCAATTAAATTACTATATCAATTTAGAAAACGAATCTTTGGGTGTTACAATCAACCTGTGCAGGACAACACTGTATTTTGTTTTTGTAATCCACAAATCTGTTTACTGCTGTAAGGATTTCTATCAAATGCTGGCTTTGTTTATAAAAATTTCAAAAATATAACAAGTAAGATTGCCACAATTTCTGAACTTGTTTAGTTATAGTTTTATAACACATTCTAAGTAGTTACAGAAAGTAAGAAAAGTTGTTTTCATAAGTTAAATGTGTTGTGATTTGTGATGGAATGTGACCTAGATATCTAAGTTAAATGTGTTGTGATTTGTGATGGAATGTGACCTAGATATCTAGATATCCTATTTTGTAAAATTGGTATGGTCACTACCACCAAAGAGCAAGATATATAAAATCAAATATGTCTTATTAATATATTCACCAGTAAATGTAATTTATGATGATCCAACATCTAGCTTTTCCAAACAAATGTTACATTCCATATCAGGTACACTTGCACACAAATATATAAAGCTCGTTATGAATCAATTCAGTTCAAAACAAGCACTTAATTTACATTTATGATGGATCTCTAATAGCAGATGTGTGCAAAGTCAGAATTTTACATATAAAGATAAAGCAAGTACAAATCTCAAAAGTCAATAATCACTAAAAGATAGAACAAAATACCAAACATAAAAAACAAATAAGAGAACATACACTACTATTGTCCTCTAAATCAACATATTCATGTTATAACATTGTATTGTGGTTTATATGTTAACAGTATGTCTAATTACCTTGATATCTGGAACAGAATTTGAGCCAACTTAGAAAGTTCATCTGATAGCAAAATGTTTAACTTCATATCCTAAACCAAAAGATAAATAAAATGTTATCCATAATTAAACATTGTTTAGAAATGCATGTATACAGTCCTTCAATTTATGGTACATCAGATGTAAGATAACATGTAATCCTGAACAGCAGCTGGTTATGAGGTGGTCAAGGTGAATTTTCCTGTTCTGTCCATTGTTCCCTCATTGCATTGTGTCCCATTACTTGTCCTTTCTATACCCAAGGGATAACTTATAAATTAAGTAATTGGGTATTTTTTTAATTTGGCTTGTTTGAATAGCTGTAATATACCTGGCTTGACATTAATCATTAAGCAATCAGTCCTTCAATATTTGTGGATTAAATATACCACAATTTATAAAACTTTTATAGTGTCAAGAAAGCCTGACCATTACATTGAATCTGGTTCAGTGATGGATAAACTTATTGTCTTCAAAGTTTATACAAAGCATCTCCAATATCAAACAGGGCCTTGGCGGCTAAGTGGTTAAGGTAGTTTGTCTACTATTGATTAAGTGGTCTGTCAGCACTGACGTTGTGGGTTCAAGTCTCTTTGCAGGCAGGGTGTACTCGACTTCAATATTATGTATCAGTCCACGTAAGAATCAAGCAAAATGCATACATGTGATGGCACATAAAGGGAAAAAAAAACTTTTGATCATGGAATTTGATAAAACTATCCAATATAACAACATTCTAATTTATTTAAAGTCTGAATTATTTTGCCTTTTTAAGATATAATCATTTGAAATTTAGTTGAATAGTACTGTGAAAAATGCCGAGAAATTTTCCCGCCAAATTTTTCTCTATGTAACCAGTCAAATATTATCTAGGCAATTGACACTTTTTCAAATGTAAAATCTTGTCAGAATTTCTTTTTATATCAAATTAAATGCATCTAAGCCAGGTACTGTGCCGCGATACAGCTGAAAAATTGCTGAATATGGTTTTTAAACATCATTCAAACAAACAAACATCAAACATAATTAATGGATTACTATTTCCTATGGGATCTTGTCAGAATGCTACAAAAATAGTACTTAAGTATTATTTCATATACATGTACATATAAAAGCATAAGGTGGTCACCATAGACTAAAACCTACATACGTACCTCATACACCAGATGTAAAGCCATAAATATAGATGGTATATGTACAAACAGTGGAGCTGTGGTACTGATGCCACAGGCTTTAGAGTAAGACGTGGCATCTTGAACCGTAGCAACATAACTTAGGCCCAAGGAGGGTTCCATAGAGGTACACATAAATTGATGGTGGTTGGAGCTCAGCAAATTTTCCCAGTCCTGTTCAACAAATGAACAATGTCTGACTATAATATATTGTAAATGTTTTCATTTAAATTATAATGGTCAAATCTAGATCTATATAAAATATTTTCTTCTCCAGTTTTAAAGTGTACACCCTTATGCAGAGTATTACTTCAACAAACATTTGTTAAAAAACATGATGATCAGATTGGTAGAAGTATAATGATTTAACTGGTAGTAATATCTGCATTCCAGTTTACCTAACAATGTATTTTTGACCTCTGAAGTTGATCTAAAGTATTACTTCATCAACACTAAACTTCATTCATGGATTTTAATCACTGGCAGTGTATGAGTGCATAATTGTGTAAGCAGAACAACTGATAATTTATTGAAATATATGCATTTATCCTCATATTATATTTTTTCTGCACTGGATATTCAAGAGAATTTAAACAACTCACATCTTCAGAACCTTGATCAGACTGCTTTGGCCGCTTCTGAGCAACCACAGGTGAAAAAGATATGTCTACATCTTGCTGTAAAATAACATGAATAGGGCATGTTCTACTTGCATCTCCACCATATTAATATATATTTTTAATAATTGCATCTACATTCATTATGAAATAATATTAACACTAACCCAAAACAAAACAAGTGTGAACTATGAGCTTAATGCTCACTAGTGATACAACTGCTTTCACAAATTTGACTTTCTTAAGTTTTCGATAAACAGGGAGTAGATGAGCATAAAATCACTATACACCATATGATACTAGAGAATAAAGCAATATGCAAAATATCAGGCTTCTGCATCCTATAGTTGCTAAGAAAACTGGGACAGTGTATGTATGTCAACTGTGAAAAAATCTAAGTATTCGATAAACAGGAAGTAGGTGACCAATGAGCATGAAATCTCTTTATATCTGGTACTGTAAGAAAAGTTATATGGAAAATATCATGCTTCTGCATGCTTTAGTTGCTTAGAAAACTGCGATGGAAATTATTGTTATGGACAGAAGGAACTAACAGATGAACAGACAAGAGTAAAATAGTATACCCCTCTCCTTCAAAGCAGGGTATAAATAGTTCAGTATTTTCATAATATAGATAAGAAAATGTATCATGACATTAAAATGTCTATACTAAAGATGCATACATGTATCCAATAAGATACTAGCACATAAAAAGTGCCAAAAAAAACCACCCCCAAAAACATACACTCAATATTCATGAAAAACAAAGCACATTTACATCTTCAAAAAGTTACACAACAGAACACAGATGACGCAATTTTTTAAATTACGTAAATTAACATCTTCCAGATTATGAATTTTCATGTTCAGTATTTAAAACAAATACCTGATTTGTTAAAGCAAGTCTAGTTGTATCATATCCCATCATATTTAGCAAACACCTGGTAAACAAACTCCATTCTGATTGGTTACCCAGTCCTCCTGGTGTATTCCTTGCTGTAAACCATTTACCAAGCAACATCACTGCCAGATCTTTTGGGAGCATGTGCTTAAGTCCATTTAAACAAGCTTTAACTTTAGAAATAAAAAAATATTAAATGTGTATTTATACCTGACAAAATACTTCTAACATGGCATTAAACAACAACACAACAACCTCTCAATCAAATCATAACATGATGTATTGAACAGAGATCAAGAAGTAAAAAATCTGTTTAAACTGGAGAAAACTTTAGTTATAAAAGAACGATTGTGGAAGAAAACATACAAACACTATTTTTGTCTTCACAATATTACACATTAGTTTTTTAATTTTTTTTAAAGTAACATACTTCCTGGAGAGTTTGTCTGTCTTGGCATAGTAGCTCTACATAGATGGCCATTCATTAATTCCTAAAACACAAATTGTAACTATTTACAACAGTTATTGATGTATCATTGGCTGTCACTTATAACAGCAATTAACTATTAATATCTCTGAGTTTTATTCAGTAAAGCAACATGATATTACAAATACATTAAATAATTCTATTCATTTTGTAATTTATTTATATTACATGCTTTGATTGGATCAAACATTAAATTACCTAATCTCAGATAATTTATAAATCAATATATCCTCTGAAGGGACTACTTTCAGTATCAAATGTTAACAAGATGGCGTTCTTCTAGCGTATCGTAAGGGAGTCGGGACAATGTTTTGTCTCCTGCAATGATTTCTAATTAAATCGATTGAAATTTCAAATTCAATATTATATTAATAATAAAAGGGGTTTTATTTTGTTGATTTTTCTATTAATATGTACAGAACATAGATCTCTTTGGTACTATGTTTTGCATATTGCTACGTTTTCTGGTCTTGGTACATTTTGAGTTCCAGATGGGTTTTAGTAAATGTTTTTGCAGCTTTAAGAATTGCAACAATTATTTCAGAGAATTATAAGGATTAAAGACTGTATTTTAGGAAATTATCAATGTGTAAAGTCTGGCGACTCACTCACAAACTTGACATAAAGTCTTTCGGACTTTATTAGTTTGTGAGTGAGTTGCCAGATTTTACACATTGATAATTTCCTAAAACCCAGTGTTTAATTCTATAGTATTACATGTACTTTGAGACACATCATTTATATAAAAGCTAACAATTCTTGGTATAAAGGGTTCCCATTGCAAGTAGTTGGCTCAACTGACTAAAGAAGGCGGATTTGTGATGTATGTAACCAAACATGTTGCTATTTCTACTGGTGACTAGGTAAAAAAAAGGTGAAAACATAATTTGAGAACTTTAAAAGTACTTTAAAAAGTGAGTTGTCCATGTTTTTTTTCTTATTGGATGAGGATGCATGTGGATTATACATGACTAAGGACTTTTTCAATGTGTTGATTGTTGTCACTGGCATCTGTCATTTTGATGTTTTGTTTTTTGGGTTATTTACGTATGATTATCATAGGAATCAGTCACAAAATTCTATAAGTATACTTTGTATAGATATGATAATTTTAAGTGATGATAAAAAACATGTACAAAAATAAGCTGATGTAACCTGATAGCATAAAATTCATATGCATCGTTAATAACCTGTACAGGTAAAGGCATGATATGGATGCTTTGATTGCAGTGGTATAAAAAAAAAGAATGTTACTATGGCTTTGTTGATTAATGAAGGTTGACAAACATGTTTGGTTTCGATATACGTTTACTGATCTTGATGTCTACATCTTGGAACTGTTGTAAAAACTTGAACATGTGAATTGTAAATGCATATAACCATTTTTCAACAATTTTCTGCTCCAAGAAAGGGGTTTGGACCATAGATCAATGCAGACTTTACAAATTCTTTCATGCTATTTGATCACAGATTTGTATGCAATAACCAAGCAAGCTAATATGAGAAACATCATTAATAAACCTACAATAGTAAATTTAGATCCAACATTATCCCTCAGACCTTGTACAAATCCACTTTGGACAGGATTGTCTTCAAAATTTGCAGACTCATCTGCATCTGATACTGGTGATATGTGGGTCATCTATAAAATGTATAAATGTTATAATTTACTTATTTATATCTATCTTTTACAAACAATTTTGTTTATAAGTAATAATCCTTCAAAGACTAGTTATTGCAACAAAAAACACCTTGTAAAAGATATATTAAATAACTATTATAGCTGAGTTCTATTTTGATATTTTAAAGTAGAGTAAAATGCTAGCACTGGATTTTTTTGTTAAATTCCAACTGACTAAACAACATATCTGAATTTAAAGTTAATGATGGTTAACTATATATGTGACAGATTGTTACCTCTTCATCAAATCTTGCATCCATTGCACTTGGAGGTCTACTAGATGTAAATACACCTCCTCTGGTAGGACTGTTTAATGGTGTCACTGTCCTCAGCATACTTATCGACCCAGAACCAATAGGTAATGTTGGAACATGGAGTCTGTTTATCTATACCAATCAGAACCATAAGTAAATTAAAATTCTTGTTACATTTCACTGATCAGCTTTGTACAAAATAATTAGGATTCAAACATGCAGGTTTACTAAATATACACATGTACCTCACACATTCTGTGATGAAAAATGTTATTGTTTAGATTGTTTACTTATTGATCCAGAAGCACATCAAACTTAACTTTCACATTAAAGATCTACAAACTCATAGTATATATAAGATCAAAGTACAATGTACAGTGAACCCTCATTACAACGACATTCGATTTAACGGAATATTTGACATCCCACAGGATTTCAGTGGTAACAAAATGTGTACACATGTGGTTTATGCACAATACGACATATTTGGTTTCCAACTCCGACTATGTAGGTCGGTTACAAATATACCACAGCAAGCATAATTCGTTATAACGACAAATTATCAAGATTTACCTGTGAAAGATTATCTTTGTCCAGAGAATTGATTTTTCTAACGGGCGATTGTACATGTGAACACCTGTTGCTATTGCATAATTAACCCTGCGTAGGTCGGTTACAAATATACCACAGCAAGCATAATTCGTTATAACGACAAATTATCAAGATTTACCTGTGAAAGATTATATTTGTCCAGAGAATTGATTTTTCTAATGGGCGATTACACATGTGAACACCTGTTGCTATTGCATAATTAACCCTTACAAAACTAATGGATGACAGGGATATGACTTCATTAAAAAGGTGTTGAAGGCTAATTCATATTTAAATCTTCAAATATTTCATAAAATTATTTTTTTTGGTGAAATAAAGGGCACATGCTTATTAAGGACACATTTTTTTTTCTTCCATGTCTACCCTATTAATAAATTACTGAAGTTTTGTCAAGAATGCTATTTTGACAGTTAATTTTAATGATGTGTAAATCCTACCTTAGTGTTGCCACTGTACACCCACAAAACATTGTTAGGATCTATGACAACCAGCAGGTCTAAACTCTAAAACAAGAAAAAATTCTAATAAAATCAAGGTTGTATTTAAAATTTGTTACAGTATTACATTTTATTTACACTTTTAAAAAAGAATGCATACTCAAAAATGACTTAAATATCTTAAAAGATTTCAAGAACACCTAATTGTTAAAGGTTAAGATAAAGGAATTCAATATTTCACATACAATTAAATGAAAAATGACAGACATCTCTATATCTGATTCTGATGTACGCCAAACATATTATAAAACAACACAGTAATCCCGATGTATGATTTTCTCTTTATTTACTTACTCCATAGTTTGTATACTTTAGATATGACTAGCTTTTGCATTAGAAGAATAAACCATTTGTCTTTTTGCAAATGACATTAAAAGTATTTAAATTATGTTTAAATCTGATTTCAGCAATTTTTCAGCTATATCCTGGTGTCCATTTTTTATTGAGAAAGGAAACATGAGTACCCTGACAACATCCACTTTGGTAGGAAAACTGACACTCATTGTCAATTAAAACTTGAGTGAAGTATACCCTGCTTGCTGTAAGACTCAAATCAACAACCTTAGAGTTGACAGGCACATGATCAATATTAGATGACTAACTATTTTAACCATGTTGCCATCGAGGCCCTTGAGAATGACATAATGAAAAACCGTCAGAGGTTAAGTATTTTGTTAAGCAACACTTTCTATTTATTTTCTGTTATGTACATTTTATTTTTGTTTTAATGTCAAATGCACAAAAGCTAATTACAAAGCAAAATATGTTGCAGAAATTTAATAGGTCAGAGGGCACAACTTTTGATCCAAGAGTAACATAGTACTCTGATTGGAAGTCAATTATAGTTCCTATTCAACCATAGTCAATAAAATGTTAACAATAACATACCTCAATGGGTAGTGCATCCTTGGCTTGTATTACTGCCACTGAACCAAAAATCAGCTGACTTAAGTCATTACTCTCTTCAAACTTCACACACCTGGAGAAGAATAAACAGATTCTTAGACAACATTATAAGTATTGAACATTCATTTTAACTAGATGGTTGCTTTAACTCTATAACTGAAATCATATGTGCATTTCATTTCATATTTTATTTAAAAATCTGTATGTAAGGCCTCTGTGGCTGAGTGGTTAGTAAGTCATTTACTATTGATCACATGCCTGTCAACATTGAGTGTGTTCAAGCCTTACTGTGGGCAGTGTGTGATCAGCTTCATGCATCAATGACAAGAATTTCTAGTTTTCCTGTCAAAGGCCATGTTGTCAACGAGTATTCCAGTGTCCTCTAGATGCCAGGATATAGCTGAAAAATTGCTGCAAGTGTCTTTTAATCCATCTTCGCTAGCCTAAGGTTACGATCCAATACTCTTATCTTCACCCTTGGCAGATTGAGCCGGATTTTTTTGTCAGTCCGCGACCAGCATTTATTGGTTCCAGCTGAATCTAGCTGCGTCCAATCAGAACGCTCAATACTACTGATCACGCATTGATAATGTGCGATTGAAAAACATAAATATGGCAGCATGTATTGTTGACAACTGTAGATTATGCCTTCTGATTTTCGGTTAACGAATCTATTTTAAACAATTCATATATTAGTTTTGGAAAGTCACTGGGTGCAGCCATTTCTTCTTACAAAACTTGCATAATACCTTTCTATTGATTGGCTAAAACTGATGTAATTCATATGGGCGGAGTTAAAGTTTTTTTATTAATTCCGATAGATGTCGCTAGGAGGGAAATACGATTTTATGGCTCAATCTGCCAAGGGTGAAGATAAGAGTATCGGATCGTAACCCTTGGCTAGCGAAGATGCTTTTAATCCTAATCATCAAAACAAACTAAAATCTGATATGAGAATTTCATCAGCACAGAATAATACAACTGTATTTTGCAAGAAAAATAAGTAGTGAGGTAGCACAGGAAGGGAAAGGTAACAATAAACAGTTAAATTATATAAATATTTACTGTATATCTACTGACAGATGGACAACATGATTGACAACAAAGCCTACATACCAACAACAAAAACCTGATACTATAACCTAATTTAAATATGTTTGTATCAACTTTTCTGCTTTAAATACTTAACTTTGTGATTTTATACTTTTCTCCTATTATTGCAAACATAACTAGACGAAGTCAATCTAGCGATCACTGATACCTCATCTTTTAAAAAAAAGGCATATGTCTTTCGTGGACTGCGACCTTGAAATTTGACAGATTTCCCCAAAATCGATAGGCTTCTTCCCAACCTGATATATAACAATATCCCACAGTTTCATTAAAATTGAATGCAAACTTTTTGATAATTGTCCAGAAACAACATTTTTGTAAAAATTTGTAAAGATTTTGGTGGACTACGACCTTGAAATTTGACAGATTTCCCCCTTGTTAACAACCTGATATATAACAATAACTCAAATTTCATTCAAATTAGATGCAAACTTTGTAAGTCATCCAGAAACCAAATGTGGACGGACGGACAGACAGACGGACATGAGGACCACTATATATCCCCAACTGTGTCGAGCGGGGGCATAAAAATTGTGTTTATTCAGTACTGAAATTGTGATTTGTCTGTCCCACAACACCCACATATAACAATGAAATAACCTGAGCTGTTGTCTGTATGATATCAGGTAACACATGTACTGTTGTCCACACACATCTCTGGTTAGGAAAGCTTTAGATGACTTCCCAAGGGATCCATCTCTGAATACAAAAACTGCTTGTGTTATAAGTAAAAATTTATCTTAAAAAAATTGTTATATAGTATAAATAATTTTTTTTTAAGTTTCCCGTCCGCAATAAAAAAAAGCTATTGCACATATCAGACATTAGGGGAAGTTGTGAATACAAAATGAAACTACTCTTTTACAATTAAAAATGGTACATTTGTTTTTCACTGAACATATTATTAGAGCAAAATAAAAGAACTGACATAAGAATTTTCTGTTATCCATTTCATTATGACCAAAAACATATAAAAATGCTTCTTTCTTAAACACACTAGGTACATCTTTACAATGAGCAGACATCTTTTAATCTAGACCAAAGATAGATACTGTGATTACTGATATTCCTCAAATGAAGACATTACCACTAAAATATAGTAATAAACCTTCTGGACAACTAATACAAATGATTTTTTTTTCATTTTTAATCTTTACCGTATGGCTGGGGCTGGTTCTGTCCACAGATGTTCAAAACATACTTCAGGTTTAAGTGGTTCTACCCATTCAGAGAAGCTTTCATTAATCAGTGATACATTGTAAGATCCCACTGGTGGAGTTCTGAAATAACCTGCAGGACTTCTGGCAACACTGGGAGATGGAGTCTGAAATCTTATCATTGAGGCTGAACCAACAACTGCTGGAGATTGTGCTCTACTGTTGAAATATAATTTGCTAGACTTAGTAAATTCACAATAATTTCCTTTGCAGTACAACAACAGAATGAAAAAATAATAATTGTCTTAATTAAAATATAAAAATAAACATGACATTCAGTTTATATCAAGATTTTATAGAATTAATGTATTCTTGTTTAACAAGTAAAAACTACCACCCAAAAATATTTTGTATTATGAACATCTTTTCATTTTGTAAAATATTAATATATTTATAGTTACCTGACAGCAGCCATAGTATTAACTGCAGGGCTCTGACTCTGTGAACGTATAAACCCAACACCAGGCGAGCTGATACGACCTGAGAAATTTCTCATGGGTGACACACTTGGTGACTGTGCTGATAGATTACTGATAAATCTGGAATGACTGCTGGCCGACAGGTTTAATCCCATGGAGGTGGTATGACCTGCTGGTTGCAGAAAACTGGTCTCAAATGCTGCACATACACTAGTACACTCCTGTAAAACAATCAGAAAATAATTAACTTTTGTTGTCAAAGGTAAGAGATGGTGACTAAGTACACTGGTAAACATTTAAAATGGAAGCATGTGACATAAATCTAGTAAAAATAATGAAATAGCAAATTTGATGTAACTTAGGTGTTTGGCATCAAAATGACTGCATGATCAAATTAAATTTTAATGATGATTGTTCATTAGATTTTGTTTTCAGAGATATAGCTAGACCTATGCTAAATGACCCGGGTATTACTAAACAGTAACTTAAAATGTTTACTGACATTTTTGTAGACACTTCATGTGTATTGTAATCCATGATTGTGTCTTACACCAAAACAATATTTAACAGTTTAATTTCACAGAAATGAACAACTAAAGCAATATTCATTCTTACATCTGTTCTGGCTTTTCTGACCCTCCACACGGAATGCACGCCAATCATTGTATCATAGGTGAACACTAAGGACGGTTCAGTACTAGTGAAGACAATGTGCTGAGTATTATCTGTCAAATAGGAGATTTTGGGGTATCCACTTACACCTACATAAGGAAACAATCACAGGGTACACCACATATTATTATATTATTTGTAACATACAAGACATTTTTTCTTGCACAATGTAAAAATTAAGAGCAGTTAAAACAAAGCATTAAACATTTTCCAGTTATTTAATATCGGCATTCATAAGATATGATTTTTTTCACTAAAGAAAATATATACCCGACATAACAGCAAACCCTACAGTTTTAATTAAGTAAGATCAAGACTTACATTTAAATGAATAATTGTATCCTCACCTATTTTAATGGCAATCCTTGTCAATTAAGATTGGAATCAAGTACACCCTGCCTCCAGTGAGACTCAAACCCACAACATCACTGCTGACAGATCATGTGATCAATAGTAGACAAACTACCTTAACCACAAAGGCCCCTCATACTTACTATTTATGGTAAAATGCCAATGTTAATCATCTCAAAGCAGGAACAAACAATAATTTCAACAAAGAAAATGAAATAATTTTAATACAGATTTGTTCAAGCTTTATGGCAGTGTGTCATGCTTAATTAATGTAAAAAAGATATAATTCATGCTTCAGAATTATAAAACTACTCACATTTAGATTTTCCTCAAATGCTTGAGTTTTTTCTTCAATTTGAATTTTCCAGAAATCTGATTGGCCAATATTTGAGTTGAGGTTGATTTGAGGAAATCCTCAAATTTGAGATGTTTTATGAAACTTGGCCCATGGTTGAATTTTTTATAAATAGATTCAAGTTTGATTTTTTAATTTCTACATTACAAGTAATTGGACTCATTTCTGCCATCAATCTGACAAATCACAAAACTAAAATTAGATTATTATGGCAGTAAAATTCTGCATAGGCTTACCTGATGTTTTCGTAATAACAGGTGCAACTTCATCAAGTGGATGTAACATACTAAATACTGTAGTCTGGTTTGGTGAATTCCTGTAACAAATCGTTTTAAATTATATTTATAAATTCAACTGTAGCAAATCATTTTAAATTATATTTATAACCTTAAAGGTATCATGCAGTTGTCTGCAAATAGCAGTATTAAGTTATAATCATAAAATGATTAAAAGACACAACTAAACCGTGAAATGAACATTTGAAATTAACAAATAATTTTTCATTCCTCTCAAATTTACACTAAATCTCCTTTGAGCATAACATTAACATTTTATGCAAATTTTTAAATTGCACTGTAAACATAAAAATGCAGCTAGAAAAGTTTATGAAACAATAATCATATAACTACCTTTTACTCCCTGTCATTTCTGTTGGTGATACTGTTCTCTCAAATAACAAACCATTCTTTATTACCCATGTGTTTGCAACCTAAAATGGACCATTAGTAAATTATCTGACATAACAAGAGAATCTGCTTAGAAATAACAAGTGTTTATGATAATGCTCAAGAAATACTACGTCCAATACTAGGAAGGACCATAATTTTGTAAAAAAATCATTGGATCATTGACTATACTATGAAACGTAGTAGGGATTAGAAGTATTGATAGGGACCGAGCTGAAGTCGCTTGCTTATATACATGCTATTTCTTTATGTCAGCCATTGACTCGCATACTAATCATTATTAACTTGAAAACTGTTTTTAGAAGTTTAAGGGCAATAATTTTGTCACAAATCATCAGGCTGGAATAAAATAAACCCTGATCTTAAACTCAAGATGGTTGACCCAAATACCAAATATGGCAAATATTAGCTCAATATCTGCAAGCATTAACAAGAAAGTCAGGAAAACATAGGCCACAGACTGGCTGATGGACTAACAGAGTGTAAACTTACAGGCTCCAGCAATGCTGATGGGGAGAAATAAAAAGACTAAACCTGACTGACATGACAAAGCAGAAATCAAACTGAATTCTATCTGACAAGAGAAAATGGAAACAGACTGAAATATGTATGACACAAGGAAGAGTCTGAATATATATTGCAGTATCTTTTCTAGCTTTTTTTACTGAAATTTCTATTCCGTTTAACATGTTTCAAGTAATTTGTAATAATTTTTTCACCATTTTAGAACTTGTAACTGTGTGTGCACATATTAGTCATGTGTGCACATATTAGTCATGTAAAAATAACTACAAGAATAGATTTAAAAGAATCAATTAATAAATTGTCTAATATTGCTCAAACTTTGACAAAATTTCTAATATGCAAAATGATGAAATGAATAATACATGCTGACCACTACATAAATGTTTGCTTGTTTGTGCGAGGCCTTATGACACTTTTAGCAATTTTTCGACCAAATTGTACTGCCATAAAAATCTTATTTTAGTTTGGTAATCCGGATAAATCACAGGGTCCCATTATTCGTTATATAGCTAATAACAAATTTTAACTGATCTTTTCACACAACTTTTTAAACATGATATACATCTCTTTTATTTTATTAAAGCGTGACAAATTGCCAAATAGCTGCAAACAATATGTTTAAAAATAATTTCCATTTGATTGTTAATAATACTGTTTGTTGCAGCCATGATGCGATGAGTTGATGGCATTAACCAATGATCGCATGTGGATAATACTGGGCATAAACTATGCACAATTGAGACAATTTTCACACATTATTTAATTTTGAAATATTCAGAATCCCAGCTATTACACTTATTTGTTCTTTTTAAAGTGCAAACTTAGTTGAAAGTCTCCTTTTATCTCTTCATATGTTAAGTTCAGTTTCCATTCACACCATTATTATTTCATCTTTCTTATTTTGCAGAAAACAAATCCTACTTATTTGCAGTCTAAAAAATGAATGACTATATATGAAATTTAAGGTACATATATGGCTAGAAATCTCAAGATGCAACACATCATTTCTGGGTTTTCTCCATTTTTCAGTTAGTTAACATAACTTAACAATTATGCCAATTTAGATATAACAGAGTACTGTAATTAAAAACAGCAATAATAATCATAATGTTTAAAGAAAATGATGACATTTTCTATTGATATCAAGATGTGGTTGATTATACAAGCAGCTTTTTTTAATATCAAAGTGCTGACAGCTTCACTTTGATATCAAAGTTGTGCTGACAGTGAATTATTCTTGCACTGCTACATTACAAGAAATGGGAATAAATATGTACCCTTGCCAAAAAAGCCAGGATATAACTATTCATTATATTTTTCAGCTTTATCGTGGTATCCAGTTTTTATGAGGGGAAGGAAGCCAAAGTAAAGTTAGAGTCTAGCAAACCTTGACCAAAGTCACAACCCCACTGCTGACAGACCAGTGGTTTATAGTAGATGGTTAACTAAATGAACCTAGACCACATGGCCAGACTGCTTTATTAAACCATTGGTTGTTATTTAATGGCTATCGCTGTACTCCTTAATACCTGAAATGGTAAAGCTGTATTAAATTCTCCTCCCTTTTCCATAAAGCAGCTGACTGACCCTGACTCCACCACACATATCCCTCTCTGTAGGTCCCCTGAAAAGCAATGCAAACAAAATGTAACAAACATACAGATAAATAAAGGTTTTTTAACTTCAAGGAAAATCAAATGTTGCACCAGGTCAAAGGCAGCAGTACAACAAAACATAAGTGCAAACGGACAATTAAAACATTTAATTTTGGACCAAGCTTTAATTAACACTTGACTTAATTACTTAAACATGCAACTAAGTATATTTCACTACATGGAAATACATAATACATGCAATTTTTTAAACGTTAAATAAAAATATGCAGCCATAAATTAACAGACTGACTGATGGACTAAATACAAATTTGAGTTGTCAAAATCAGTTGATATAAACATTAAAAAAAACTTTAGAACAGACAGTTCACCCCCTTTATATCAACAGTAGGCTTAGCCTAATAGTTCAGTAGCATGCTTGTCAGCAATATATTTTTCAATTTAAAAGGCATAATATTTAGTCACAAAGAACATGCTGAAGGATCTACATTCACATTATTTGTTCAGATCTGCTTGACATAACCCTTCTGACTGTCAACATTTATCTATTCCAATCTTCCTACCTGATCACAATTATCGAGAGGCTTGATTTCAATTTAATTTCACATCCATTTACATGTAAGTGCCAACTGATTTAGATTTTTAGACAAAACAAATTAATTTTTTTCAACACATCTAAAACAATCGTAGTTTTCAGTGCACAACATGTAGTCCATAGGAATTACAGCAAAATCATCACTGTTAACATATCTGTTTTAAAGTAAAATGAGCATACTATCATTATGTGGATTTTATATGCATGCATATACCTGGCCTAGAAATTATAGGATCACTGAACTTTTTGTAACGATCAAACACATACTGCAGTTCATGAATGAACATTCTGTGTTTAACAAACCTTGAACATCTGTTGTTGGAATGCCATTGACTGGCTGTTCACTTTTGGGTAAGATAAAACTGCACCACAATGCCTGAATAGAAAAATTACATAATATCAAGATTATCATTTTACCATTTACCACCAATCCAAGTATAAGTTTGTAATAGACCGAACCTGTGTGTCTGCTTTGTTGTACTTTTTTGTCAAAAGGATGGTAAACAAAACCAGAGGCTCTCAAGAGCCTGTATCATTCACCTGCCTATTAAAGGCAATCAATATGGCATTTTCAAGATGTTCAACTAAGTTCTGTAT
The DNA here is from genome assembly GCA_944474755.1 of Limnoperna fortunei. Lineage (NCBI taxonomy): Eukaryota > Metazoa > Mollusca > Bivalvia > Mytilida > Modiolidae > Limnoperna > Limnoperna fortunei. The sequence continues at coordinate 41,514,521 of OX104113.1, forward strand.
TTTTCAAATGTCTAAAAAAAACAGAGGCTCTCAAAAGTCTGTATGGTTCACCTGATTTACATGTATATAGGTAATGAAGATGACTTGGCTGATGTTAAAGTAAGTCCTGTAATTTTTAATTGCCTATTGGCATAAATAACATTATCTTTGTTGAAACCATCCAATGAATTTTGCTGTCTGGTTTCAACTGGCTTAATAATTCAGATAGGGAGCCATTTTAACACTTTCTTGTAGGTTTCTATGTTAAATTAGTTCCAACAATTGCAGGACATTATGGATTTTTAATAAAAAACAAGCACACAATTTTATGAGAAACATCAAATAAATATTCATATAAAATATGTTTTGAATCGGCTAATATATATATATATAATCTTTAAACCTATAATTAATCAATATCTCTGGCATTATTCTTGCTACCTGTAAGACCTGAGTATCTACAGTAAATGTTTTCATTACAGCCCTGGCACCATTCTGTCCACCCCTACTCCACACTACTGTGCATCCACTCACATACAATTCCTCATCAAATTCTTCTGTTGGTACTGTGTCCTCAATGTGGCGACGAAAATGCCACTGTTCTTTCTGAATAGTAAATGTACAATTTTAGGTATACTAGGAAATCAATTTAAACATAAATTATAATGATTTTTCGTTTTGTTTTGTAGGTTTGTAAACTTATTGTAAAAAAGTTCTTTTGATATATTTTTAGTAATCTACATGTACTTCTATTTATGCTTATTTCATGAATGATTCTTAACAAAAGTTATTTCCCTTACAAAAAAAAAATTACAATGCCTTTAATTTGGACTGGCTATGACTTGAATCTATTATTTCCTGTTCTCAAAAGGCTTCGTACCTTCTCTTCAATGAATGTTGACATTACTACTATTATTTAATTATTTTCAGCTCTATTGTTTTACTAAGGGAGTAAATTTAGTTCATTAGACTATCACTTCCTTATAAATTTCTTGTAAATTCACAATGAACTTTAATATTTACTACAGTCCAATCAGCTGTGTTATTCCATCACATCGTGAAGAGTATAGGATTGTAAACATTGGCTAATGAAAATGGTGTTACTTTATCTTACAAACCTTATTGTTTTCCTGTATTGATATATCCCTGAATGATTTGAGTAGAGGTAAACCATGTTCTGCCTGTACAGCATTCTGGACCTGTAGTTGGAACTTCCCAGGATGTCGTCGGCAATATTCACGGCCAAAAGGAACAAAGTCCTGGGTGTCACAGGCCGCTATCATATCATCAACATCCAGATTGATGGGTTATATTACTGACTAGGTAAAAAAAACAGAACAAAATTCAGGAATTTATAGCCTAATTTTAAACTTATTTATTCGGACATAAATCTAAATTTTATGTGTTAGCCATTTGTGCACCCAATTTACAATGCAGGTAAATTACCATAAAATAACCCAAAACAACATTTTCAAAATGATTACTGACATTTACAGTGAAACTTCTCTAAACTGGGCTCCACTGGGACAGAGATAAATGGCCGATTTACTGAAGTTTATTGAAATCTACCGTAATTTTCAGTTACCGCCCATTTGAGTACAGAGTCGAGGTCCTTAATCAATTTTACTTTATTGTTACTTTATCATACTAGTAAGTAGTCATCAGACAATTTTGGACCAATAATGTGAACTGTAGGACTTATTGTTTCTATTGATAGAACCCAGACCAAAATGTAGCGGCGCTAATTTATGACAGCGTTACTAATTATGTACTAATATCCTGCTCATTTGGTACTGTAAAAATGTAGCGCATATTTAGTAGATACTGCTAGTCTGCTAAATTTGTGCTGATTTTTCTTGGTTAAAATTTTTAAAACTAAATCTACGCTACATTATACTAACAATATACTACAATTACAGCATAAATTAGTAGATCAAAAATATTAGATGAATATCTATACTAAATACATACTACATTTCTGTAGCGTATTTTAGTTAGAATAAGGATGAATGTCGTTATCAGCTAATTATATGCTAATTTAAGATGTCTGTCAGAACATATTTTAAAATAAAGTAATAATTATAGGATAATTATTTGGGCGCAGTGAATATCCAAAATATGATCATGAGTGCCGCATAACGCATCTGATTAAACGACTTATAATTCAATTTCAGACTGAAATAAACATTTTTTTCTATTAAGATCAACATTTTAATATTATATAATAAAGCTAATAGTTTTTGTAAACATTCAAATGATCAGGGGAGGTAACCAATTTTCTTATATTGTAGCAATATATTCGATCCATATGCTTGTATACGTAGCTCTATTTGACAGGATAAGAATTACAACATAAAATTCAGTAGTAACTAACAACGGGTTCTTAAATATATTGTTTATTTATTACAACTGGCAAGACTTGGTAATGTCTCCGTGTTAATCCGTTATCGAACAATCTTTATTCAAATACGTTTGGTAAATCGGTAATTTTGAATCGGGTATTGTGATTGGCTGATTAAAAATAGCGTGTTTGTTTTGACAAATTATGACAGACCGGATGTAAATAAAAAGAATGACGAAATGGATATATTTCGTGAAAATATTTCTCTAAAACACGTTTTAATCGAATGAATGACAAGTTGACTTAAAGCAGTTTTACCGATGAATGAGAATAATGTTATTAATATCAACTGAAGGAAATCCGAGAAGCATTTAACCACCAAGTTTGACTGACCTCCTTGACTGAACAACAGTGAACCGGTAAAAGTCCGTTAAAAATGAAGTGAGTATCGAGTATGTTCAAAGATTTTCTTGAGAAATATGGAAGTTACCGTTAATATCATTGTCATTGAATGGGTTAATTACGAAGATTGTAATTATAAACACATGCAGTCATTTGTTATTGAAATGCACACATCGATCCCTCCCTTTTTTTATAAATGACAAGTCGTATGTTCTTCAGAAATTTGGCGTGGACCATTATAGATATTAATATTCCTTTTAAATATATTTAGGAACTAAAATTCACATGAAATAAGCTGCTCATTGAATACATGTTTTAATAACTTGAGATGTTAAAAATAACTTATTTATTTCCAATGTCAATGAAGCACGAATATTATTTGCCCCATACATTTGCAGCTTTGTAAAATAATGATCCTTTTGTTTTCAGGTGACATGTTGCAACATAAACAGAAAAGAAGTCAAATATTTCCTGACAGTACTGTTCGTAATTTGTCCAGGTTCAAGATTCTACAGCATTATTCCCGGCAGTGAAGAAACCATAATTGGTAACTTTTTTAATAAGAAGGATAACATGATATGTCAATTGAAAAAAAAATGACCAAAGAATCCCTTCATCAAGATAGTTATGAGCTAACAATTAAGCAAAGAAATACCAATATGGCAAAGAAGTCACTAATTCGAAAATATTAAAAGCCTAATTGGAACAACAACAAAACACAAAACAAAACAGCACACAAACACAAGCCAGGGACTCGCAAGAAAATTTGAGTGAACAGTGGTTCTCTGGACAAGTAAGCTGTTCCTGCCTGTTGCAACACATATTCAATAAACCTTTTAAGAAATCAATGACAAACAGAAAAAGAAAAAAGGTTAAGAACCATGAATGGCTATACTATACCCAATTAAGACCCAGATGTTTGTAAAATACAAATGTCATGGGCATGGATGAGCGTAATGTTGGACATTGTTTTAACATGTTTAAAATGTTATTTATCTATAAACAATGATTGTTGATATTTTTTCTATCTAGGCCAGTGTCATTTCTTTTATATTCATTTTTTCTTTTACCTGTTCAAATATTACAAACATTTGATCACATTTTAGTTTGGTTGGTAAGCGACCTCTAATATTTTAGATACAGTATATACTGTAGGAAATTAAACCGATGTGTTGATGATCTATTGTTTCATTTTTTGTATTGTCTTGTGTTATAGTGTTCTAACATTTAATTATTTTTTTCAGACATTTGTGCCAGAACCACTTTAAATAACATGATGCATGATTCAAGTTGTTGTTCACATGAAGACGGAGGAAATAAAAACATAAAAACTTCCAAGACAATTTTAGTTCTAGAGATATATGAGACATAAGTTACTGACAAGACAATATAAAAATTATGGGATGTGATTTTTAAGACTACAGATGAGTATGAAAAGACAGATATGTACTGTTGTTTTCAAACAGTTTCTAACTATTTACAAATTGGTAATTTTTTTTCTGTTTTTGCGTTGTCATAGAAAATAAACAATTTTCTTCAAACTTATGTTTTTGGTTGTTCTATTTATATAGGTTTTGTTTGCTCCAGTACACATTAATTTGCTTCTAGGAATGCAGAACCCGATAAGGTTTGCCCATGAAAAAGCAGAATTCCCATCCAGAGAAAATCCTGTGCAAAGAAGACAAAAAACAAAAGAGCTAGCATGTTGCTGAATTCTTGCTAACTCATTGCTACAACAACACTACAAGTCCACTACATACATACTAGAATGTTGCAAATGGTGCTAAATACACACTACAACAATACTAAAAGTCCGCTTAATACTTGCTAGAATCTTTTTGACTCATTGCTAAATATATGCTTCAACAAAACTAAAAACCCACTTAATTCATGCTAGATTTCTGCTACAACAGTATACATGAATGTGTACTTTATCCTGCTAAATATGCACTAATTGTTTGCTAAAACATACTAGTTAGCTAATTTGCATATTTATACTAGAAGTCTACTTATCAGACACGCTGATTTCCTGCTGTCGATCTAATTTACATAATTGAAACGCTTAAAATATGCTACAAATTGTGCTAATTTTATACTAGTACATTTAAAAACATTTGATTGGCTGTTAATAAAACTGGTAGCATGATTTAGCATGGTCTGGAATAGCAGAGCTAGTATAATTTAGTGTTGCTAATTACATGCTAACAAATATGCTAATTATGCACTAATTTTCAGCTAATTCGTCTCAATTATATAAAAATCAGCAGGGGTCACCACACTCTAAAAAGGTAGGGAGAAGTGACTTCTCCCTTTCAGCCAAACAGGGAGAAGTGAGGCCCTGATAGGAAGACTTCAGGGAGACATTAGGGAGAAGTCAGTGGGGCCGTACAAATAATTAATTTTCGCAGTAGTTTCATACATTTTTCATAATTTACATCATTATTTTTTTTTAATTGTGGACTTCCAGGATATTTTCTCTTCTGTTTTTAAATCATTACACACTTAGATTCAGTTTTTATTTCCTTCTTTTTCATTATTATTAATGGTATGCAATATCAAATAGCACTTAACCTTTATCATTATAAAATCAATGAAAAAAAGCACCAGATCCCTAGGTCGTTTCGCACCAAGGATCATCTATACCGTACAACACTTGGAGGGCAGAGGATTCTCGGACTATTAATTTACATGCAATTGCAATTTAATGGCTTCAATTAAAAAAAATTATATAAGCACAATTCTGCTGTTAATTAATGAAAGTCAAGAAAATTGTTACATTCACCACTTGCAGGGACAGTCTATACTAACGTCACATGTCACTCCTAATTAAACCTATATTACAGTTCGATATTTCTGTGCCACTGCTGAAATTTGACGCATCTGTTCCTTTCAATTTCCGGAATTAACATTCCCCCATTTTATTGATAGTGTGCTTGGAATTTTTTCTATTTCGAAATTGGTTATTTCACAAAAATATAGTAAAATAATAGTAAGTATTTATTTTTTATAGTTTATTATTCACTTATGAATTATGATTTCGTCAAATTACATGTTGTCATTCCACATTTAGCCAGAAAACAATACAAAAATGTTGTTGTCCAACATGTGCGTAATATCGTAGCGGTTTTTTCTTTCAGTCAACCCCAACTGTGAATGTAATAACTTCATTACCCTTTGTGTGATCACAACAAACCTTGGTTTTATGAAAATTTATAGATACTCCTGTGTATTAGACTGCTTAAAGTAGGTTTTATGTGTTTTTTGTATGAATTTGGATGATTGGAAATTTGTTTATATTTTGGAACACTGGTCCCCATCTTGGCTACATACATTGACCATACACCCATTTTAAAATGTAATAACTTCATCACCCTTTGTGTGATCACAACAAACCTTGGTTTTTATGAAATTTATAGATACTCCTGTGTATTAGACTGCTTAAAGTAGGTTTTATGTGTTTTTTGCATGAATTTGAATGATTGGAAATTTGTTTATATTTTGGAACACCTGTCCCCATCTTGGCTACATACACCGACCATACACCCATTTTAAAATGTAATAACTTCATCGCCCTTTGTGTGATCACAACAAACCTTGGTTTTTATGAAATTTATAGATACTCCTGTGTATTAGACTGCTTAAAGTAGGTTTTAAGTGTTTTTGGCATGAATTTGGATGATTGGAAATTTGTTTATATTTTGAAACACCAGTCCCCATCTTGGCTACATACACCCACTTTTACATGTAATAACTTATCACCCTTTGTGTGATCACAACTTACCTTGGTTTTCATGAATTTATAGACACTCCTGTGCATATCTAATATTAATTATTAACAATTTTGTTGTTTCAGATGCCTTCTCGAAAGAAGTCACGTCACCTAACACAGACAGACAATTTTTTAATTAGTTTATTACTGTTATAACATCCTGTAATTCCTACTGTGTTTACCTGATAGGTTTATAATTATACAGATTGCCTTGGTTGCACTACATGGTGTGAGGTAGACAGAACATTTTATTAATTAGTTGATTATTTAATTACTGTTTGCAATATCATCCTGTAATTTCTACTGTGTTTACCTGACAGGTGTGTTTACCTGACAGGTTAATAATTATACAGAGGTGCTTGTGTTTTTGTTTAATTTCTTTTTCCTTATCATTATCAAAGAATTGCATTCTTTTTACCTTACAAATAAAGTAATTAAAAGATATATGTATGAAAACATTCAAAGCTGAAGAGAAATTCAATAAAATGTTAATTGACCCATTTCCAGTTTTACATGATTTATCTCCCTTTTAACTTCCAGTTAAAAAAACTACGGCTATCATCACTAAAAGACTATGATATTGAAATAAAGATTTTACATTGTTTTTGTATTGTTTGACTATGACAATTAAATTATCTAATTACATTAGTAGATGTTACTATAGCCATAGGCAACAGGTGAGTTTGAATATTGGAACAGGTATGTCCCTGGTAAGCTTGTTTAATCAAGCTATAAAACAGCTGGGGTTCTACCTTAGCATCAGGTAAATGGGGTAATAAACATTAAGGTTTATTAATTAACAAACATGTTTACACAGCACGGGGTTTTAATTACATCTTCAATTAGATTTTGACACCTGTAATTAACAAAAAGCGTTAAAATTTATCAAAGATAATTGTCCATTTCATAAGTTTTCAACAGGACAAACTGCTGCTAATTAGTTTTTAGTACCGGAAGTGAACACTAGGTGGCTTTTTTAAAATTGGAAAGTCGTCAATTGGGAAAGTTGTTTTAGTTTAATTACACGATTAAGGTGAATAAAAATTTATAAAATTTATAATTATAATAATCTGATCTGACATGAAATTTTTTTATTGTATATAAATATAGATGAACGCACAGAAAATACTAGAAAATCGTAAATAATGTATTTAAAAATACGGAAATCATATCCAGCCGTACAGAACACGATTACATTTTAACAAAGTTCGAAACTAAAGCTAGCCGTAGATATGAAAATTTCTGACCAAAGTGCTAGCTCTGCGTTTGTGTCCTAGAAATTTTGCCAAAAACCCCAGTGACATGTCCCGTTAGTATAGACTTTCCCTGCTGCTTGTTAATAGAATTGCAATTAAATGGCTTCAATTAAAATTTGTACAGTATCTGGATAATCATATACAACAATCAAAAATGAAAAATGTATTATCATATAACATATATTTCACCATTACAAAAGGACCCAGGGTGAAATGAAAAGTAATCAGGTCAAATCGATGCCAACAAGTAGCGGGGCAAAATAACTCAGGTGCAAACGAAATTCGGGGCGAACTGACTTTATACCGTTAGTGCCAAATTAAAATTAAGTTTTCGTATCGTATCGCACCCCTTTTTTGTAATTGTTGCTGCCAAGGTTTACAAGCAGCAACGTATCAAATAGGCGAAGCAACTGAAAGATTTCATTTTAATTAGATTGGTTTTGACTCAATCTATGATCTGACATGTGCACTATGTGTCATGTCTGTCCGATACCTACCTATCGAAGAAAGGTGCAGCTTTTGTGCGTATTTTTATTCTTCTTACATCTAAAAGAAGGTTTCAATTGTTTGTCTTAAATCAGTACAGCTTTGATGTGTTGAAGCAGACAGCTATTTACAGCAATCATTGTATGATAACGAAATATTTAATGCTTTTATATTATTTTTTTAAAAGTTCTGCCAAACTTCTCGATATACCGGAAGTCATATAACTAATTTGTAAGGAAGGTCGTGTCGGACACGCTTCTAATGCGGAATTCAATTTGACTATTAATGCTGTCCTATAATTAGGCACATTATCGGGTAACAGGGCTAGATTTTCCGCAGACTCGTGCGTTAGATACGAGTTCAATCAATCAATCAATCAATCAATCAATCAATCAATCAATCAATCAATCAATCAATCAATCAATCAATCAATCAATCAATCAATCAATCAATCAATCAATCAATCAATCAATCAATCAATCAATCAATCAATCAATCAATCAATCAATCAATCAATCAATCAATCAATCAATCAATCAATCAATCAAAATCAATCAATCAATCAAAGTATGCCAAAAATGATTAATGTTCAGAGGCGTAAGCTAGATTAGTTAGTGTGGATTCACAATAATAACTGAAAAATTATGTAAACAATGGTGCATTTTGGAGAGTTCTATGGTGCTTTCTTTAGTACTGGAAATGGATGGTTTATTGATTTCCGAGATAGGTTGCAATTTTCTCTTTTGTTGTCAAAATCATGTGCATTCAGCGGCGAACACGCTACGCCCCTGATGTTTCTGATGGTTTATTTATTCTCTCCATCTTTGACACTTTGTGTAGTTATGTCAATTATAGCACAGTTCCCAAACAACGTGACAAAACCGATAAAAAAAGAAATTTTAGCCATAACGAGTTAATAGCAATAGAGAAAATACGGAGTAAATCCAAGTTCAAACCTGTGAAAAATAGAAAAGTTCCTAGTACGTATACTGCCTGGTACCGCGCTTTTTTCATATATTGTTTGACAATACTACAAATCAGTCAATCGTATTAAATATAAGATTGTCCATGTGTCAAGGTTTAAAGATCTTGTTGTCTGTTGACTTATAGAAATCAAGAACGTAACAGCGGTCTCCAAGGCCATCCAGACTGAATAGAATAGATGATTTGACCCCAGGCCATCCAGACTGAACTGAATAGATCATTGGTCCCAGGCCATCCAGACTGAACTGAATAGATGATTGGTACCCAGGCCATCCAGACTGAACTGAATAGATGATTGGCCCCAGGCCATCCAGACTGAAATGAATAGATCATTGGTCCCAGGCCATCCAGACTGAACTGAACAGATAATTGGTCCCCAGGCCATCCAGACTGAACTGAACAGATCATTGGTCCCAGGCCATCCAGACTGAACTGAATAGATGATTGGTCCCAGGCCATCCAGACTGAGCTGAACAGATCATTGGTCCCAGGCCATCCAGACTGAAATGAATAGATCATTGGTCCCAGGCCATCCAGACTGAACTGAATAGATGATTGGTCCCAGGCCATCCAGACTGAACTGAACAGATCATTGGTCTCCAGGCCATCCAGACTGAACTGAATAGATGATTGGTCCCAGGCCATCCAGACTGAAATGAATAGATCATTGGTCCCAGGCCATCCAGACTGAAATGAATAGATCATTGGTCCCAGGCCATCCAGACTGAACTGAATAGATGATTGGTCCCCAGGCCATCCAGGCTGAAATGAATAGATCATTGGTCCCAGGCCATCCAGACTGAACTGAATAGATGATTGGTGCCCAGGCCATCCAGACTGAAATGAATAGATCATTGGTCCCAGGCCATCCAGACTGAACTGAATAGATGATTGGTCCCAGGCCATCCAGACTGAAATGAATAGATCATTGGTCCCAGGCCATCCAGACTGAAATGAATAGATGATTGGTCCCCAGGCCATCCAGGCTGAACTAAATAGATCACCAGTGAGACAGTTTAGATCGACACTTTCACAGTCGTCAAACAGCGCCGGAAACTCTACAAGAACTGCAACATAAAAGAGAAACTTTCCACAAAAACTGTATTCGTCGGTTGATCAAGTCTATGTCGAGACAGTTCGATGCTGCGTATTAAGGGGAGATACATGGACTGCTACGCGATCTATTACGAATTCAGGAACTACTTCACGTTTTCTTGTTGGCAACAAGATAACATCTACAATTTAGACAAATTGAAAAAAAAATAATCACAGTTTAAGTTTTTGTATTGGTTTTTCAACGTACAAGACATTCCTGTCATCAAGTTATATGAGTTATTATTTTAACTAATGCTACGTTATTCGCGATTCGTAATGTGTTGAAAACTGAAGATAATATTACTATATGAGCACTTTGTTGATTCAGTTTCTGTGATCAAATCTGTTGTGTCCACAATAAATTTCAGTGGATCGTTGTGGACTTAATTCCAGGACAAATACATGGGAGACCAGGACAGGACACAATATATAACGGACTTCCATAAAAGTAATATATCTTTACAAGTCGGATAATCAACGTTCAGTTATAAGTATTTCCTCGTTTCTTGAGGGAAGGTACGTGCAGATGAGGTAAGTTAAATCAATAAGTCTAGTGTATTAATAAAATATTGAAATGATTCACACTACATCTATTTAAAATGTGTTCTAACATCCCACTCCTAAATAGATAAAACAAGTAAATTGTGGTTAAATATCTTATATGAATTGTAAATTTTTCACGACAGCAATTATGATTTGGTCCCTTGAATAATGACAAAAGTACCAGCACATCTGAAGTTTTAAGCGATAGCATGCGAGATGATATTTCAAATATTTTTGTTTGTATCGACTGTAATTGATGAAGGGCATAGAGGCGTACAACAATAAAAAATAATTATGATCTATTAGTACAGTATAGTTTATTATTGTGTATCATATTTACATATATCTCGACGAAACTGGCTGTTGAATTGGAGTTACCATCTAAATTATTGACTTACAACAAAATCTCGGTAATTTCAACAAGTTGAATATGTAAGAAGGTGGATTCGTTTGCTCATTCTATAAGATCTATCTATATTGATTTCATATAGTGGCTATACGATATCAAAGAAAAAAGGTATGAAGCTATAGTCGACCGATCTGTTTGGACGGTTTGTTTCTGTTAACACTTTGACATACTACTGAATACTCATTCAAGAAATTGTTATTTTCTAGTTATAAATAAAAATTGTAACAACTTGATGAAAACAAAAATTCGACTATTATTATCGCTTACATCTAAAAACCACAACGCACTACCAAACTGCTCATTAATCAAAAACTCAATGTAAATGTCCATAAAACAATAAAATAATGTCTTTATTGCACAACGCAAGTCTGAAAAGGTTATATGACAATCAATTTTGTAAGGAAATGGCTAGTGATATAAATTTTATGTCTTTTCGCAAGTGAAGCGCAGCGAGTGGAAGATCACACGGGCTTTCCCAAAGTACATATTTCTTCTGTAAACCAACAACTTTCTCATCACGATCATCAACCATGAAAAGGAATGTAATAACTACGGTACACGGCTAAGCTATCCGTATAATAACCTGACCCCCTCCCATAAAAAGAGAGAGGTAATCTCGAACCTCCACCAGGAGAATCGTTAGCTCTGTGGGTCGAGCACAGGGAACATACACACTGTGACTTGTATAAAAGCTTATGTCTCAATATGACTAATCGGAAAACCCGATTTGTAAACAATTTGTAGGTTGACATTCCAAAGTTTATAAGATGTAATAAATTTGAAGTAAACAAACAGGTAAATGTCATGTTTGAAACATGCACAAAAATAATAAATGAAGGATAACAGGCAATTTGTACAGACGCCTCCGTGCATGTGTAATCTTACCAACAGAAAATAGCTAATCCTAGAATTAATATTTTTTCTCCAAATGTGAATACCTCAATAAAAAGTTTACAGCTTTTAACCAATTAGTAAAGTTTAGGATTTGTATCAACTTCGAAACACGCGCAAAAATTATAGGATGCTATCACAACTGATATCTAAGATATGTTACCTGGTTGTCTAGCGGTTCGGTGGACGCCATTCAAGTCCCGACTCAAATACTCCTTCACAGTTTTATACATTCATTTAATTAAATTAATTTAAAAACTATTGATTTTGTTTGTGACATATCTTGTTAACCTTATATTATAGATATTTTAATATGTGATACATAAGATACAACATTTTCCCTATAAGATATCGGATAGAAAATTATAATTTACACCATAAAGTGTATACGATATCTGATATACTTTATGAGATATCCGAGGGACATCGGTGGCCTATTTTATGATTGAAATAAATGTCTGAGGGTCTCGGTGGACCCTGGTTAAGATTGTTAGTCATTAACTAAGTATCACTGGCGTGTCAATACTGAGCTTTCGATTTCAATCCTGACTTCAGGCAGGGTGTGCTTGACTTCAACTTTAATTGAAAAAAGATTGCCCTTTTCTTGCCCAATGTCAGGGGGTTTTACTTGGTCCTCTGCTTTCACTTACCAAACAAAAACAAGTAAACAACGACTTAATTGGGGAAATGGCTTGTTGGAAGGTTGTTTAACGCCAACTGCAGGAATTTTTCAGCTATATCATGACGTTCAATTTTATTAGTGATGAAGCCGGAGTATCCGGAGAAAACCCCGGACCTTCGGTAGGAAAACTAGCATTCTTAACCGGGGCCACCGAGGCCCCTCAGACATTTATTACAAGAGGTACAATTCAATCTCCTCAATAAAGATTGGAGTGAGACTCGAACCCTCAACCTCAGTGTTAACCATGTGATCAATAGTAGAACAAGTACCTTAACCACTTGGCCACCGAGGCACCTTTGGAAAATTGCATCTCCTTATTATGTAAGGAGATTGAATTGTACCTCTTGTGGCGGTTACCATTCGCCTACAACGTATCGACATATATAAAAAAAGATGTACGACGTGCAAGGAGCGTAGCAATCACTATAAGCTTTCCGTATAATAACCTGGCAACCGTAAAACTAGACGACTTACACTAACTGCCCTATGGGGTGTCGGAAAGCGCCTGGGTCGAGCAAGGAACTAAAAATTCCCCAGCTTATACAATGTGATAGACAATATAACACCCGCGTTGTATGTTTCCTATTAGTGTTACAGCTAATATAAAGTGTTCAATACAGGTAATTTACACGTTTAACCACATTGATCTGTCATTGTAGCTGTATACACACCAAATTGCCCCTGGAATGTTCCATAAATGAATTATAAGTTCAACACGTATTAGTAATGTAATCATAGTGACACTATGTATCCCCGAGCCAGCAATTTATATCCAGTTTTTACCTGTTAAAGTATTGAATCGAAACCAATTCGCATTTTCTGTACTACATCGTTCACTTGTGCGCGTCGTAAAAACTTCATTAGAAGATACAAAATGTCCGAATTTCAAAGAGAGGATATGATAGCACTTTTTGAATCAATGGACCAAAATTCTGATGGGAAAGTAACTATCCAGGAATTAAAACAAGGAATTATAGCTAATTTCTGCCCGGATATCACTGACCAGGAGGTGGCCGTAAGTACTTATATATATTTTTTATTTGTACGCATGAAATGTTAAGCATAATTTTATGAATAAAAAGGAATTTAATTAATGAATAAAACACATTTTACTGCCACAGGAAAGAAATTTGGTCCATATTATTACAACCATCTGACGCATAAATACAACAATCAATATACCTTACATGTAAATAGAAAGACAACTTGTTTATGTTTAATATCTACCGAACACATTCGCACACATTTTTAATGAATACATTTTCTTTCTGCTAATAAGGGAAGTAACCTGCAGCAAACAACCAATTGAATCGAACCCTTTTTGTATGTAGGTATAGAGTTCCGAAAATATCTGAATTTAGTTCTTAATTCCATGTAAAATTTCCGTAAATAATGAGAACATAAAACAAATCACGCCTTGCTTGGTCATACAATTATCATAATTAAACAAATAATGTTCACACGTTTGCGGACCCATAGTCAGGATTGTCACCCATGTTAAATCTGTACCAATCCTAATTTAGACAACTACATGTACACTTAATGAAGTTAGGTTTTCGAGTTAATTTTCTATCGCCTACTAAGTATCGCAATGAAACAATCGTTTTATTTGTCAAATTTCTGTGATGGGTATATATGTTCTTGTTGCCTTTGCTATTATGAGAGTTCCATATACTCAAATAGCTGATGGATAAAAGACGAAGTTATACAATAGTTTCCGGGGTACGGTAAATTTTTTAGTTTTGCAGTGGGTAGTTAGTATTTCCTAAATCTCTTTTATATATGACGGCTCGGTTTTATTGACTATCTTAAACATTAAACACGGACAACTTGGGTTTCTTCGATCAGGTTTAAAACTAGGTGGCCAACTATAATTGCATCTTTCCACGATTTCTGACAATTTTACACCACAGAAATTCCGCAACTCGCATCTATGATAAAAGTAGTATTTATTTATATAATGATTCGCGATTCAAGGTGAAGTAAAGTTTGCATAAAATTGATGGTGTAATACACTCTAACAAATGCTGTTTACAAGACACGACTATTTTTACAATAATCCCTTATATGGCGTCCTTAAATAAAATATTAATATCACTACTTGGAAGTAAAGAAATAATGTAAAACATTGTTCCGATAACTAAACGTCTGCCCACATATTGACCATTATTAAATCTTCATTATAAACCTACCAGGTATTTATCTACCTGTTGTAAAGCTTACAAAACTCCATTCTTGGCCTCGGTGACCGAGTGATTAATAGCTGTTTATCATATGTGGCTGTCAACAACAAGTAGGAGGTTGGTGGATTTCACCTGGCCCCCCAGTAAAAACCGGACGCCATAATGTAGCTGAAAAATTGCTGAAGTTAAACTTAAATCAAACAAAAACAAAATGTAAAAGAAAACCTGCATACAACAACAGCCATTATAAATCTGAATTAAAACCAGTGGTATTTTTGGAACTTGGTGAGATATGTCAGATATATGAAAAATACAATAAGTTTAAAGAATGCTTTATACAGCATTTAACGATCCTTAGATGTTGTTCAGTTTAGTAAAAAGTTGCATTATCATATAGCTATATTATATAAAGAACATCATTATAGACGTGTGAAATATTTTTATTTTCTAATTGGCTCACATGAAGAAAAATATGGTAAAGAATGTATTTATTTGTAATTCAAATGTAGTACACGAGAACAGTTTCTAAACAATAAAAGTTGCAGTAACAAGATATTTTTCTCTTGAAGGCAATGTTCGTGGATTTTGACGATGATGGAGATAAATGTATATCAAAAGCAGAATTTCTAGAGGAGATGTGTGACAAAGTCAGCCGGAAGTAAGTTTCCTCTTATTCGTTCAGTTATAATAATTATTACAAATCGTATATAACGCTTAAAAAATACTCATAGCGCTTTACAATAAACATACAACATGTTACTACACAGTACTCGGTAATGGTAACAAATAAAAATGTTTATAAGTAACAAGTAACTATGACAATAATCTAGTTGGGGGGGGGGGGGGCTCGCCGATTGCTTAGTGGTTAAAGTAGTAGTCAACACTGATGTTGCGGTTCGAGTCTCAATGCGGGCATATGTGCTAGACGCCAGTCTTAATTGACAAGGATTGCCAGTTGTCCTACGATAGGTCCAGGGTTTTCTTCGCCCCTCACCAATGAGAACACCATGCCACAAAATAAAAGTCTAGCATCTCGGTAGATATTTATTTGTTTTTTTTTACAGATTCCGTTTTCTTTTATTTAAATGATTTATTTACAGTTGTTTACGTATATCAAATGACCTTTACACGGAAAATCTCGGTTGTCGTCAGAATAACAATACTATTCGTATCAGAGACCACATTTTTTTATTATCTGGCTAGCGTCAAGACTGTGATCTTTATTGAAAAATATTGGGGTTTTTTTCAGAGTTGCTTTCAAACAAGCATTTGATGCGATGGACCAAGATAGAAATGGATCGTTATCAGTGAATGAACTGAAAAGTATTTTAACAGACCAAGGTTTCGATGACGAAACTATAACGGAGATGTTCAATCAGGTCGACGAGAATCACGATGGCAAAATTAGTTGTGAAGAATTCCTCAAATTAGTTTAATAAATTCAGCACGTGGAAGAAACTTGTATATTCTATCTTTGTCATATTAGATTTTCACCAACAACGTCTATGCATGTTGATACGACTAATATCTCAATTTATGGTAAACTAGATACTTCTTATTGTCTTAAATCAATTCAATATAGACTCACTTCATATGTTTGTTGTATGATATTCACCATAAAAGTAAACAAATAAAAAATATAATTATATCTTCTTTTTTCGTTTCTGTATAAGGTTATGGAAATGTCAGTTTCTGCAAGACTGGATGTCATGTTACGTTATCGTATATTAGTATATTAATTTGCGTACAACATTTACTTAAATGGTACTTTTATTCTTCATTTTAAATGTCAACATCGACAAGTTATAAAATATTAAATGCTGGTTTATTATCAGATGGATCCGATGGGGATTAGCGGCTTATTGCGAATGTTTCATATGATTCATTCGATGTAAATATTACTCCTTCAGGGAGAATGCAGCCAATCTCTCCATAAATAAAGCGCTTATAAATGTCTGGCCAAAAGTTGCATTTTGGGTGTCAAACAATAAAGAAATAGGCCTTAATTGGTTCAATTCATTTTGACTTTGATCCAGTTTCTTGTATATCGTTATAAATGGTACCATTGTATATGCCAGCTCATAAAGCCAGACAGAATTTTGATGGCACAGAAATGGGTAGAAATTGAGCATCGTATAAAGATACCACTTCCCATTAAATAATTTTGTAATAAAAATCGTCCAGAACTTGTGCGTCTCGCCCTTTTGAGACTTATTTATTTCATATCATTAATCAGCAGTAATTTGTCACAAGGCCATTATCACGCCGTGATAACAACCGTGATAATGCTCTCTTTAGTAACAAACAACACCAACTTTAACGTGTACAATCAATAAATATGTGTACATGTAAAACCTAAATAAGACAAAAATGTCACATAGAGTTTAGAAAACGTATAAAATAATAGTCTAAAACACATCGTCTCTGTATTCTTCAATGAAATATATACGTAACATATCTTTTCCAAATCAGGAGCCCACTGGGAGCAACGAGAGATGTACAAAAAGAGGAAAAGAACATAATTGATAGATTCACATAATTATACATAAGAAAACATGATGAGACAATTTACTTATTAATGTTAATATTAATTTAAAATTTAAAATCGAAACAACACTGTAAATTTGTAGTTTACAATATCTTTATCTAGTGGCTGCCGAGAATGTCAGTGTCGTCATTACTAAGTAAAAATATCAATTTGGATTCATTCGACAAACTAGAAAAACTGGGATACTTCTTGGAAACAAGATTAAATAAAATATTTCTTTTTGTTCCGAATTTTGAACACACACATACAAAATGTGTTTCATCTTTAATTTCCTCAGAAGAACAGTTTTTACAATAAATATCAGACTTAGGTGTATTAGAGAAACGCCCTATTTCAATTTGTAATCTATGGGCTGATATGCGAAATCTGCAAAGAGCTTTTCTTTGATCCGAATCGTTTATTCTCGATAAAAAATTTTCAAAGCCAAAATGATCCTTGGTTTTGAAATAGGTACATAGCTTTCCATCAAGTTTAGAAAGTTTGTAATTATACTAAATGTCTAAAAGCTTTTCTTTAGTAATTTTTCAAGCATCTTTTTAAATTTATATCTGCTGTAATTACTTGAATCTGTATTTATAATGAAGTAATTTTATAGATTTATCACAAAAGTATACCAGGTAAATCTATTACTATTGTCAAAATTTCTACTACAGAGATATGCATCTTTTAATAATGAAAAATCATATGAGAGATTTGCTAGTCTATAACAATAATTAATGATTGATTTGATGATATATAATATAAAGGAAACCTACCAAGTTCAGATAATACAGCAAAATTTACACTTTTTTTATGAACTCCCAAAATACATTTACAAAATTTGAGATGTAATTTTTACATGGTATGTTCAAAATCAAAGGATGTTCGAAATTTTGAGTTAGAAGCGTAATAACTCCCCCAAATTTTTGAGTTATACAATAAGATAGGTTTTAAAGTATGGTCAAAAATATGTATACAGGTACGAAGACTTGGACTTAAACTTAAAAAGTCTTAATTTATGATAAACCTTTAAGGTTTATTATAAAGTTCAGTTCTCATTTGATGAAATGATCCTGATGCTGTGAAATACACCCCTAAATATCTATAACAGGAGACACATTCTAAGTGATTATTTTGTAAAGTGGATTTTTCAGAAATTTCTCTGCCATCTTTATTAAAAAATAATACTTTAGTCTTTTTAATGTTGACCTTTATACACCAATCATTACAAAACTGTTCTAACATATTTAGCCAATTTAATCCCTGTGAAGAGTTTGAGAATATAACAATATCATCTGCATACATTAAGCAGTTTAGTTTTTCACTGTGACAACTGACTGTATCTGAACAGGCCTGAAGGTAGCATGGAAAGTCATTAATAAATATTTTAAACAAGGCAGGGCTTAACTTATCACCTTGTCGAACTCCCAGTTTGATAAAAAAAAGTCTTCAGTTAAAGAGTTACCAACTTTAACACAAGCTTAATTGTTTTTATACATATTATTTATTATTAAAGTCTATAAAGCAACAAAAGAGTCTACCATTTTTCTGGTGACAATATTTCTCTATTAGAGTTTTATAAAACATGGTCTGCTCAACGAGCATTTTTTGTAAATCCAATCTGTGATGGGTTAATTAAATCATTTTTCTTTAGAAACTCTTCCAATCTTGTATTAAGAATATTATTAAAAAATTTGTACCAATAGCACTGGTAATAGTACTACAAGGATGATTTGATGGATTTGTTGGGTCATCTGATTTAAAGATACTGGAAATGTAGCCATTTGCCCAAGAATCAGGATAAATTCCATATTCAAGACACATATTAAAATATTTTGTTCAAGCTTGGTTGTAGAAATGCATGATTAACTACTCCTTTCTATGGAAATGAGGTCCATACCACTGGCCTTCCCACTTTTTTTAGTTTTGCAATAGCTTGGTTAATTTCTTTATTTGTTATTTCAAAGTCTATAGGTCGAGTTTTGGAGACATTCTCTTTCTGATAATAGTTTTTCTAGAGTTTTTATTCTATTTTGAAACTATCATCAACAGATGAATGTAAATTCTATTCTTGAATTGTTTAACCCAAGCATCTGGTTCAATGTTAGATGCCTTTCTTGTGATCCATAATATCATCTATGAGCTTCCAGTAGTTTAAGGACTATCAACTTGCAAATGAACTAATTAATTATGAAGTGCTCTTTTATATTGTCTTCTCTTAAATTTTCTATCTCTATGGTAACTTCTATAGAGTTTGAAATATCTTCCCATTATAAAAGGATTCTTTGGAAATTTAGAGAACAATTGACAAGCTGCTATAAGCTCTTGTCTCACTTTAAAGAGGTCCTTATCAAACCAGTGGCGGATCCAGGGGTGGGGGGGGCGTAAGGGGCGTACAATGGAAAAACAATGGAAAGGAAAAAAGGAGAACAGGGAGGGTAACAACCAGCGCCAAAGGCAAAAATGTAATCCCTGCTCGTCCTCGCCTTAAATTAATGCATTAACGGTACTACCCCTGCCGTAAACGCGCCTTTGCGAGGCGCGAGAACCATTTCTTGGCCATCCTTTTCAGATATCCCCTTTTTACACCCCCCCATTCGAAAATCCTGTATCCAATGTTTTAAGTAACACCACCCCTCCTTGTGTATGGAAGGGAATATCCGCCAAAAATTTTGGTTTGTTCTTTGTAAATTGGTAGACTTGGATTTCCTTACATGTTCATTTATTTATTTGTCCATTGTAAATTCTTCAATTATTTATTTGAGAAGTACATTTTCCAGCCAGCTAGCCCGTATTTGCCACACGTTTTTATAAAGATTAGATTTCTGTTGCGATGGCAACCTTTGTATATATGACAAACGTAAAACTACACTAAGAATAATAACAAGCACCTCTAGAAACAAAACACATCCATACATGTACTTGATTGAGCGCATCAAAAGTGAAAACTTTTAAATTGAGTATAAATTTATGTTCATCGAGATCCACGAGTATGGCACGCCGTTTTCGTCAAGTATGATTCAAAATATCATCACAAATTACATTCAAAATTTTAAATTACGCACTCAAAATTTTTAATTTTCGCACTCAAAATTTTACGAAAACACACTCAAAAGGTAGACTGAAATTGAGTGTGTAATTTGTGCTGATATTTTGAATCATACTTTTGACTAGAACGGCGTGCCATACACGAGAGCTTCTTAATTTATTTTTCGCTTGAGTGTGTGCGTATTGCACCAGATAGCTCATCAAAGTGGCGGATCCAGGATCTCTCATAAGGATGGTCAGATTTTTCTCATAAAAAGACTGGTAATCGTCGGAAACCCACGTCCGGTCCGTGTTCTTGCTTTGTTACCACTAACCGACCGTGGGCACACCTGTAGACGTTTTTTGTTTATATGTCCTATTTTGATAGGTTGCTTGTACAAACGTCGAAGCGTTTACAGCTAATCAAAATAGTTTTATCCAATAAACGTCGTTTCCATTGTCTCATTTATTTTAATGAATATTCATGAAAACGAGAAACTATCTACAAGTGTGCCCACGGTCGGTAAGTGGTAGCAATGCTAGAACGCGACCGGACGTAGGTTTCTGAGGATGAGACGGGGTTGCTCTGGACTTATTTCTTTCGATCATTGGGAGGGGTCTTATGGACGCATAGATGCTGATTTGTGAAGGGGCCCGCCCCTCATTGGATCCATTACTGCGTCTCGGAGCGTGTACCTTAACTGGTGCAGACCGTATTGAGTTGTTCCCATCTTGCACTTATTCTGTGTTTTATTTTCTGAAACAAGAATTAAATTGTTTTGAACCTAATAAGCGGTTCTTGTAAATATTATGACGACTTCTTTCTGCAAAAAAAATGTAAAAACCTCCAGGTCAAACAACGATGGCTTACAATTTTATTATGTTTGCAAATCAGATTTGTGCATTGTGTAAAGGGGTTTCATTGTCACTGAAAAATCTTCATAGATTTACTTAAAGGTCATTCTTAAAATTTTGTACAGCACGCACCCTTTACTCCGATACGCCGAACTCGGACGTAGCTACTCTACGTTAAGCTTACTCTATTTATTATACACAATGATCGGATTGCACAAAGAAACGCCACACTTTTTCTGATCTGTAAACTATCCTCTGATCTTAATCCTTGTCTATAGGGTCAACAAGATATATCACAGTTCGGCTTATCGTATTAAAGAGTTCAGTACATCTTACTGAGAATAACTTCGCTACAAAAATACCATACACTTGGACAAAAGTTGGGTGGATAAAAGAATAATTCTTAAACCTTTGTAATGTTTCGTATGTTATACAAATAACTGCATTGTCTTTAATTCCTAAAGTAAAAGCGAACCATCATAAGCGAAATAAATTCCAAAATATTCTCCATGCTTGATATATGGCTCGTTAACAGGTGTGACATGCATGCACAATGCTACCAGACCTATATAACTGCCTACTGCCGTCAACGAAAGTTGGAGTACATATAGATTTTCGGTCCGTATATTAGTTCGTCCGTCTCAACTCTGAATTACCTTTTGCTGATAAAGGAATCTGTAATATTTATGTAGAAGTAAGTGAAAGTATTGATATAATCAATGTTTTGAACCAACAAAAGGCATCAGGACCTGATACTTTTATTCATAAAATGTTAAGAATTAGTCCACATAAAATTGCTATACCTCTACAAATTATATTTAACAAGTCACTTTCACAATGTAAATTTCCCTGCTGCTGGAAGACTGAAAACGTGATTCCGATCTTCAAGAAAGGAGAATCTTCACTACCATCAAATTATCGCCCCATTTCCCTTATTAGTTGTATTGGAAAGGTTATGGAAAGAATAGTTTATAAACATGTTTATAACCATTTGGCAATGAATAATCTAATTTATGAATATCAGTCAGGATTTCGCCCCAAATATTCTACTGTTCACCAATTACTAGAACTTTACAATTGTACACTTAATGCACTTGAAAAGAAAGAAATCAACTGCTTCGTATTCTGTGACTTTTCCAAAGCCTTTGATAAAGTTTGGCATAAAGGCCTATTACACAAAATGAAAGCTTATGGGGTAAACGGAAATCTACTGAAATGGTTTGAAAGCTATCTTAATGGAAGACAACAAAAAGTTATCATCAAAAATGCTTCATCTCCTCTTTGCAGCCTTTCAGCCGGAGTCCCCCAAGGGTCTGTACTTGGACCATTACTATTTATTTTATTTATTAATGACATTTCTGAAGATCTCATATCCCTCACGAGACTATTTGCTGACGATACATCGTTTGGTTATTCCCATTATGACCCACAACAGATCAAGTATGTCATTGATCATGATTTAACATTGATCATGAGTTAGATCTATGGTCCAAAAAATGGCTGATGAGTTTTAATCCGAATAAAACTGAAGTCTTAATGATTTCTAATATAGAACCTCCCAATCTAGAATTCAGTTTGAATGACCAAGATATACCCGTAGTAAATACCCATAAACATCTAGGAGTTACTTTCAGTTGTGATGGAAAATGGAATTCGCATATAGATAACATCTTATCAAGTGCTGCACGTCACCTCAATATTATGAAGAAGTCAAAATTTCAAATTAGTACAAAGACTCTAGAAATTTTATATTTGGTGTATATTAGACCAATTTTAGAATATGCATGTGAAGTTTGGGACAATTGTGGTACAATTTATACAAATAAACTAGAAAGAATTCAATTAGAGGCGGCTAGAATTGTCACAGGGTTGCCCTTATTTACAAAAACCGAAAGAATTTATTATGAAGTAGGGTGGGAGATTTTAAAAGATGGAAGGAATAGAGGGTGGGAGATTTTAAAAGATGGAAGGAATAGAAGAAAACTTCAAATGTTTTATACTATTACCCAAAAGATTGCCCCTCCATACTTATGTGAACTTATTCCCCCTCAATTCAAAGTATAACTGACTATTCTCTAAGAAACGGAGAAGACATTATTGATCCATTCTGTAGATTATCTCTAACTATTGATTCTTTTATTCCCTCTACAATACGTGAATGGAAGAAACTAGACTCCTCTATCAGAAATGTAGATTCAGTTTCAAAATTCAAATCGATTCTTTAATGTAACAGTGTTAAAACAATGTACCTCCTCATTACTATTTTGGCCCAAGAAAACTAAATATTATACTAACTCAGATGAGATGTAATTCGTCCTTCTTAAACTATGATTTGTACACTGTTAACATTATATCAAACCCTTCCTGTAAATGTGGCAACAGCCAAGAAACCCAATATCATTTTTTCTTTGAATGTACAAAATAAACGGATCTGAGAAGAGACTTATTTACTTAAACTGGTTAACAAACAATACAGCAGTCAACTTAAACCTCTCATTAAACGGCAGCAAGACGAAAATGAAATGATATTTACTAATGTTTATGAATTTATAAAGAAATCTAAACGATTCCTTGTTGTTTTTAAAAGAGTAACCATATCATCTAGCGACAACAACACACGAAGCGTCATCAATTCTTCTACAACTCTTTCATTCCTTATCCTTTTTCCTGTCATTGTTCTGTTTATTCTTTCTTTGTTTTTGTATAATTGATTCTTTCTTTATTTTTTGTATAATTGAATGTAATTCATGTTATGTCACCATGTCCATATATTACTTGTATCATATTTTAAACGGAGAAGACTTCATAAGTATGTATTACTTGTGTCTGATCCTGTTTGTTCATTGTACAAATAAAATATGTTTAAACTAAACTAAACTAATTACCTTTTGCGCTGTTTTTTATGAAGATTATTTCACATCTTCACGAATCTTGGTATACGGTTACAACATGAAAACTCGTCCAGCGCACCTGAGTGCACCCATGGTTTTTATTGGGTTCTGGTTACTCACTTTCTGTTTTGTGTGTTTGTTTGTTTGGTATTTAACGCCACTTTCAGCAATTTTTCAGCTATTTCATGGCGTCCAGTTTTTATTGGGCGAGAAAGAAGGAGTACCCAGAGAAAGCACCGACCTTCGGTAGGAAAACTGGAGGAAAACTGGCAATACTTGTCAATTAAGATTGAAGTCGAGTACACCCTGCCCGCAGTGAGACTCGAACCCGCAACATCAGTGTTGACAGACCACGTGATCAATAGTAGACGAACTACCTTAACCACTCGGCCACCGAGGCCCACTTTCAGTGGTTTTTTTTTTTGGTTTATGTTTTGCGTTGTACTAGTATATGTTGTCCATATCCGGATTTGTTATTGCCCCATTGACTTTCGGCTCTTGTTGTTCGGTTTTCTTTCCTATTTTACTGTCTGTTCATTGACATATTTATGTAGGGCTGTGTCAAATATTTCAAGCTTTAGTGAAATTAAGAAAAAGGTGTTGTTTACCAGTATGTGCCAAGCGGGACATCGGTGTCTCCCAGAGACATTTTCTTGTTTTTCTTATGTAATGAGACCACGTGTGCATCTGCAAGCTGAGTCTGGAAATTTCTGATTTAGTAAAAGACATACTTGCAAAGCTGTACTTTAACAATAGCAGAGTTAGCAATTTTTAATATAATTAGGTTACATCAATTTATTTTACAACAAAACCTTAAAACCTTAAGTGAAATCGTATAAATCTTTGTTTACCTTTTACATTAACATTTTCCCTGGTTACACTAGGATGGTTTTTATGTACAACACATCTGTCACTCTTTTGTTATACTCACTAAGTAATCGATTATGCTATGTAGACAAATTATTTCTAGATTATACAGTATTATTATTGAAACGAATCGTCACAAAATGGTTTAAAAGTATGCCAACAATTTATATGTACAGTTACATATTTCTTTTTATATTGTCTTCCATGTTTGCTTACCTATATTTTCTCTATCTTTGATAATTCCCTCGTTACATTCGGAAGGAAAAGTGACAGAGCCTGGGTGGCCGAGGGGTAAAGGTATTGACATCTACTATTGATCACCTGCGTGTAACACTAAGGTCGCGAGTTCGAGTCTCACTGCGGGCATCGTGCACTCGACTTCATTATTATGAGACAAATTTTACTACAGAAGGTCGTGGGTTTTCAAACGGGAACTACGGCTTACTCCTCCAATAAAAACTGGATGCCACGATTTACTTAAAACATTAAAGAGGCGTTACACCTCATTCGACTGAACAACCAAACAAACAAGGTCAAATGGTGACGTCTTGTCAATATCAATTGTAGAATTGAAAAAAATAAGTCAGACTCAGCGCAGACAACCTGGTCAATAAGATAACCACTAGACCACTTGACACCTAACAGACCATGCCAAACAATAACTTTCTCTCATTTCTATGTCTTAATGATGTGAATACAATAGGTATATATTAGTTAAATCATTACTCAAATATTTTCTATTAAGTGAGAGATCATTAATCTTAATATTATATAAAATGATAAGAGATTTTCTAATTAAAATGGACACGATAAAACAAATTCATTTTTTAGATAAATGATTTTCTGATAAATAAAATCAGTTCCTTATTTCAGAATCGCGAAATTCTAAAAATGGCCGGGTTACAAAGCAATTGCTTTAACAAATGGCACGGAATGGTTTACAGTTTTTTGGTAGAAGGTATTGGGTCTGTGTTTAAAATTCAGGAAGAGTTGATTACACAAGTCTGTACAAATCCATATTAGCAGGTTCAAAATTAAAGACATGTGCAATCTTTCGTTGGAGTTTCAGAGAAAATTATAGCAGGAGTGGATACACAAACATACAGTTTTCCCGCCCTTCACAATACTATAGCCCAGGTTTGTACCGGGCAACCCGGCCAAAATGACATTTTTCTATAAAAAAAACCGCCAAGGTTCTGAAACCAAGGAGATGATGTTTTGACATTAGGAAAGCAAATTTTTGATAGTTAAATGAATTTTTATATAAAATTTGTCTGGAAATTAAATTTGTGTTTAAAAATATCGTGGTACAAAACAACTGTAATATTGTAATAAGTAGTAAAGTGGTGACCCATAGAACCGTAGATCATGTTGTACTTCATTATGAGTTTCAAGCGTAGCAAAATGTATTGTCCGTGTAAATTTCAACATTTTCAAAACCCTAAAGTTCTTCCTTCCCCATGTATAGGTTGATCTTATAGTCATAATTTGGCTTCCATTTAGGAATATTTTGGTTTTATGTAGCAAAATTTATTGCCTGGAACTTTGTTATATTTTTGATTTCTAACATCCGTGATGGTTAGCGCTGCTTGTGTAGTTTTAATTCCCCTAGGTAAGACCGCTCAAGATCAACACTTTTGTGTTGTAGAACACATCAAAGCTATGAAATTGTCCGTGTAAATTTCTGAATTGTCAAAACCTTAAGGTTCTTCCTACCCTAGGTATAGGTTGATCTTAGTCATAATTTGGTTCCATTTTGGCATACTTTGGTTTTATTTTATACGCTCTTCATATTCATCTAGTGTTTAGCAATTTCAATCTTTTGGGTAGAGCGTCTCTGATGAGTCTTGAATAGACGAAACGCGCGTAGCAAAATTTATTGCCTGGAACTTTGTTGTATTTTTGATTTCCAAAAACCATAAGGTACAAGGGTTGTTCATTCATTTGCTTTTTTCTGTCTAATTTTTGTTTTGTAACAACACGAACCTATGCAGTTCTGGCAAATGGTTTTGTTTGTTTGTTTTAATGTTGTTTAAAGCCACTTTCAGCAATTTTGTTCAGATTTGATTGGGGGATGATGTCGGAGTACACAGAGAAACTTCCCAGAACTTCGGTAGTAAACGGCAATACTTGTCAATTAAGATTAGAGTCGAGCACACCCTACCCGCAGTGCGACTCATGGCAAATGGTTGTGTGTGTTGTTGGGGGGGGTCTAAGAGTTGTCCCCTTCCAGAAGTTAGAACATTTTGGGAAAAAATGAAATATTTTTGGGCACTTCCGGTGCTTTCTAAACTACCGGTATGTTTGTTGAATTATGTTTAATTTATGACAGGCTGTTGTCTGTATCCCATATACTGAATTTGACATAATACATTTGGCTAAAATAGTATTTTGATTCTCTTTAACATAACAATATTTTGTGGTAAAAAGTGGCCCAACACACCCCTGTTAAGAGGGTCTTGTCATGAATAATAAAACCAACTACTGATATGTTTTTATTGTTATAAAAAATGTTGTACACAAAAAATTTTAATCAGCACTCCATTGCAGTTTTGTACAAAATATATATATTTTTAACTTAAATAAGCTAGAGCATAACACAAACACATCAAGCATGATCCTAAACTTAAACTTTCTAGTATACTAATCCCTGCATTTTGCAGGAAGTACGAAAAATTCTTAAAATATATGAAGCACTATTATCATAAAAATTATCTGTTGAATATAGAATATGCAAGATTTGAGGAACTGAATCAAATGTCTAATTGAATTGACTACAAAGTTAAACAATATGATGTGATTAATACATTGGGAGTTCAACTGAACTAGAAGTAATAAAGAACTGGGTTTGACCAGAAATAAATTAATGTTGCATTTATCAACAAATACAGAGACATACCAATAGAATCTGAAACCATTTGAGGTAGCATTTAATTGAGACAAAAAGGTGAGAAACAACTTGACGTAGCATTTGTTATGACAAAATGTAAGGAATAACTTCAGGTAGCATTTATAAACAAGGAAAGAAATAACTTGAGGTAGCATTTATAAACAAGGAATGCAGACAAATGGAAATTTTAAGACTCAAATGAGACCAGAAACACATTCAGGCATCCTTCATCAAGACACCTGCAGTACCAATCACTGTCTTTTTAGGAGAGTGTGGGGACCCAGAGAATTCTTACTCAGCCAATCGTCTTTCTTCCTTCTAAATATGATATACAGGTGCAAATGGAAGAAAAAGGTAGTGGGGATATGAAGAAGTAAAAATTATCTTTGGCCAAACAGGAATATATTTTTTTTAAATCAAAAGCCACAGCCCCTGATATTAAATTAGATGATTTATAACAAGGACTGATTTTTTAATGTATCAACAAAACAGGACACAATGGTATTATGGTAGCTTTAATAGGACTTTAAAGTGCACTAAAATTTAGGCTTTTTACAGAAGTTTCAAGTAAATATAGAGGTACCAGATATTATTGTCTTGGTATATAATACTTTTTATAAAGTACTGATGGTTACCTAGCAGTAAATGAATCATCATTATTTTTTTACATTGATTTGTTTGTTTGTTGTTTAACGCCACTTTCAGCAATGTTTCAGCTATATCATGGCATCCAGTTTTTTATTGGGGGAGGAAGCCGGTGTACCCGGAGAAAACCCCCGACCTGCTGTAGGATTTTTTAAATTGATGTTGCTTAGATAAACATAAAAGGTTTGACAATGTATTAGTGATTTTGACATGATTAGCAGGTTGGTTATTTATTATATGGCAGAAAACATAATAGACACTTCTATTCACAAAAAATCTGTAAAACATAAAGAAATATAACCATCACAAACTTACTTGAATTAATTTCCACAAGAAAAAATTAAATCATGCAAAAACTATATCTCATAACAATTTTAAAATTAAATTAAAATCAATATTACAAACTTACTTAAATTAATTTCCACAAGAAAAAATTAAATCATGCAAAAACTATATCTCATAACAATTTTAAAATTAAATTAAAATCAATATTTTGTCTTCTTGTACTGTATCTAGATATAAAAATATAACAGTATGTACTTGTTTGAGGATTAAAAAGTTGAAACCAATCAATATGGCTACTGCAAAC
The DNA here is from genome assembly GCA_944474755.1 of Limnoperna fortunei. Lineage (NCBI taxonomy): Eukaryota > Metazoa > Mollusca > Bivalvia > Mytilida > Modiolidae > Limnoperna > Limnoperna fortunei. The sequence goes on from OX104113.1 coordinate 41,543,832, forward strand.
ACTACAATCTACAACAACATAAATTCCCAAGGCACAAAATGTTTTCTTCTAGAAAAATTACCTTTTCTTTACATGTTACTGTAAAGTTAAATAGAAATGTCTACTTAAAGTCATGAATAATGAATAAATCCCAACATCTTAACAGTATTGTTTTTATATAATTTGTCAGGACCTTTTTTTTGTCTTGCAAGAATTCATAAAAATTCATGATTTTATAGAAAACGTGTTTACAACAAACCATTAAAATGAGTTTGAAAGTATAAACTTACAAATATGTCTATGCAATATTTTTGGATTACTTGGAAAATAAAATAGCATACAGTAAGTAAAAAGTGTTTCTATTAATAATAGGCATTATGAAGTGTAGCTATTTGTCTCAGTATCAAATCCTGACTTCCATGGAATGTGTTATAAGATGAAACCATTCTCCATTGCTTTTCTTTCTATAAGAAGAAAATGTAATACTTAATACATGTATGTGACATTTTCCCACCTTTTGAGCAATGCAGAACAAACAGTTTTCTGTTCTCAGCATGTTAATATTGTCTTACAGTAAATTCATTCACAAGGTCCACAGGAGTTTTCAGCAACTGTGTTGTCAAAACTTTCCCGATTATTACTATATCCTGTACAAAATCAAAATAATAATTCACAAACTCAGAGATTTGATGTTACAGAGGCATACTTTATAGTTGCACACCATAGTTTGTGATTTAAAACAAGTCTGAACAAATGTTTAATACACATCTTTTTAGAGAAAATAGTCTTATCAAAGATGTGTCGTACAAGTTTATGATTTTTAATAGACGAACAGGCATACCAAATGGTGATTAATTACCACCCCAGCATTTGGTCACTACATTAGGTCAAACATCAAAAAGTCTACTATGCAGTTCTTTTACAATACTTTAGGTTAAAATTGTTTCCGTAGTCCCTAACCAAATGCCTGTATGACAGATTTTCCTATTACAGTATGTAACTTTAAAAATTCATGATTTGCATGTAGTCTTAAATACCAGTAATGTTCAATATTTTTATTGAAATATTATTATAATCACTAGTCCCAGAATCCTCTGCCGTCCAACACTTTAAACCAATTTTTTTTTGCGTGTGACGTCAGAGAGCTCTCCATAAGCAAAACAGCGGATTTTGCGACACCCGTCTGGGTCGGCACATTTTATTGTGTCAGCTTTAATAAAACATTTTCATCCAGTTAATCTATATATAATTCGTTTATTTAGATATTTTTCTCTAGGAATATAATCATCATACATCCAATCAAGCTAATTTAAGCACTGGATTTAAGTCACATTGTTGTCACGTGACTTTTTGTTCAAAATGAAAGTGAAATGTAGGAATGTAAGGGTATCGATGGAAATGAGCTTAGAAATGGACTTAAATCATCTTGATTGAAGGTAAGATGATTATATTCCTAGAAAAAAATATCTAAATAAGCGAATTATATGTAGATTAACTGAATGAAAATGTTTTATTAAATCTGACACGATGAAATGTGCCGACCCAGACCGGTGTCGTAAAATCTGCTGTTTTGCTTATTAAGAGCTCTCTGACGTCCCACGCAAAAAAAATAAAATTAAAAAAAGCGTTGGACGGCAGAGGATTCTCGGACTATATAATCACATAAACAAACATTTAGCAAGGAAATTTGAAGTTGCTAATAGTTGCCACAAATATAAGTATTACTGGTATCTGAACCAGGAACCTATCAATCAACTAAGTTATACTGGTTACCGTTATACATAGTCATTCTTGAGTCGTACTTGACAATGTTTTGTAGTCAAGGGTAATTTATCTTTAGTATTTAAAATCTTAATGATACAGGCTCAATACAATTATGTTTGCTTGCATAAGGTAACTTTTTGAGAATTCGAGTACAAGGAGCAGACAACATAAGAAAAGTCTGGAAACAAATTCCAGTGTTCATAACTTCTCACAGATACAACCTGCAACCTTCTAAATTAATCAGAATAAACTTCTATTGCTTACAATACACTATTTTTTATTATGTTTTTTCCCCAAAGTTTGATACAGATCAGAAGCAGACACACACAAAGTTGAAAACATCAATAATAAGGTATACACCACCCAGCAGATCCCTCCCAACACAATAACTATGCATTTATCATTAACTGCAGCAGATGCTACACATTCAATAAATGACAAAAACAATCTGTTCAATACAAAACTTACATTTTTTAATTTAAAATCAATTTCATCACCTCCTTGATGATAATGAAAATTCCAAACTTCAATCTCTCGCCAAGCATTATCAGTGTTGGACGGATCATCAAAATAACCTTTGTATGTCACTTTTGATGAAAATGTTAATTCATCTGGAGGAACACAGAAGTCTTTAAAGAACTAAAATACAACAGATTGATTTAGGCCCAGAAAGCAATATTTCAGCTATATTCAGGATGTGAAAAAAATAACAATAGTATTAAATATTTACTTAAGACAATTGAATATACCTTATTTAGTACTTAAAATTAATGTCATAATGAGAAAAATTTATTTTATGAACATTGACAGCTGTACAGTGTAATAAGTTGAAGGTCATACTATAAAAAGAGAATTCAGAACACTGATTGTGACATTTAAAAGCAGAATTGTGAGCATTGATTTTTGGTTTTTCCAAACTGAAAGGTTACAGCATTAAGCCAACATAAAAAAAATAAATATTACCGGTTGTTTGGCAAAAAAAACCCAGTTTTGAATGCACTTTGTGTTTTCAAAAAAATATTTCTTCAGTCAAATAAGAAATAACTATAACTTATATTTGATAAAAGTTATCAAATGGTGCAAAAAATGAAACCTTGTTAAATAATTCACTGCTACTAAATGATGTAACCTTTTTTCTTTTTGATGCCATTTTTTCTTAACAACACTTGCCTGAATCATATCATATTCATTCATGTCCAGCTTGATATCTTTATCATTCTCACCGGTCTCTACACTGATCTGTGTACTGGTGTCACTTATTTGTATACTGCTATCATCAGAATCACTTGTGTCTACATTGCTCTTTGTATTTTCCATTTGTGTACTGGTATTTGTATCTTTCATACTAGGTTTGATAAAATTACTGGCATCATCCACTGCATATTTTCTAAATTTAAAGCAAACTCCACTGTACATGGTCATATAACCACATTCCTCCCCCTGCAAACATACAAGTGTGGTCAATGATCAGACAGACTTTATAAACTTTCTGTTGCTATAGATATAGTTTAGTATTCTTGTTTACAAAAGAAATTATTAAACTCTTTAAGAATGTGTCAGACCTGCAAATGTTTGTAGAAATCAACTGGTTTTTTTATTTGACTCCAGTATTGCTTTTTATTATATACCTATTGAAAACAACCAAACAATCCATTAAAAACAAGAAGTGTCAAGTAATTTTTTAAGTACTGAATAACTTTTAAAAATTGATTAGTAACTTAGAATTAAGTACTGACACTTAGATGACTTTTTGTCTTGAATTAGAATATAGTCTTTGTTCATATGGTAAGTATCCCAAAATGTTGCATGGGTTACAATTTTATGTTTTTAAAAATGTGTCAGTATTTGTGTCTTTGAAACACATGTACATGTGTCTTCTTCCATCTTGCATTACTTAGCATGTTTAATAATTGTTACCATTAATGGGAGATAACTCCATAACATTTAGAATATTTAAATAAGAAAAAAATTCATTAACATTATTATGTTACAGTAGTTTACCCTTGGCAATGAACATTCTGCATCCTCATTCTTCTGAATAGCTATGACCTCCAACACTCTTTTGTTATCAACCACCATCAGCTCCTCTGAATTATCTTTTTTCTTCCAGCGAGTAATAACAACCATAACATTATGGTTAGGGCCCCATCTACAAAGTCTACCTCGTCCCCTCAGGCCGGTTCTTCCTTTAGGGTTTCTATTTAGACAATATATTTTTTGAGTTTAAGATAAACGAAAAATAATAAACAAACTGACAATTCAAATCCTGAAATCCCATTTTACTATCATTGACAAGATAGGGTCCATGAAAAATTTCAAAGTATCTAATGATCAATAAAATATTGAAAATATAAAAACCTACAAAATTGTACATGTAAGCTAAGATATATCTAGAAATCGATGATGACAAAAACTAAAAGATTCTAATGAGCAATTTATTTGTAGCTGATGACTTACAGTGGTAGATTACAGCTATCAAGCTGATATTTGAATGGTCCTCCATTATTTTTAATAAAGGATAATCTGTCGATTATTTTTTCCGTATCCTTATCATGGACTGTATAGGCAGAATTCCAGGGTGGCATTATCAACTCTGCAAGTCGTTTCTTCTCTTGCCATTTTGTCTTTGATTTAAATTCTCTCATTGATCTATAAGAAAATCAATTAAAATGCAGTAAAAATCCCTTGTTAATTTTTTAGGTATAAATTTGAAGTAAAGAAGTACATTCATGAAATAAAAAATATCTAATCATTAAAATGAATGTAAAAACATGTTAATGCACAACAACATATGTAAAAAAAATCCTGTTAGATTAATAGTGCTAATTAACTGTTAACTTGTGTGTACTTTTTTCTTTTTTCCAGTTACCAAATTTTATTGGTAGTCAATTTTCTGAAAGCTAACTACAGTTGTACTTTGAAATTTTAAATAGCTGTTTGTGACTTTTGCTTAACTTTTTTTATTTAGAATTGGGTAGGAATGGCTGATGAAACAAGGAACCTGTGAGCTACTGCTCACTCAGTATACCCTAGCTATTCACATCATTAGTCTGTAAACAGGAAGTAGATATGCGACAGACCTTACATTGGTACTTGCAATAAGGTAACATATAAAATTTCAAGTGGTTGTGATAAGAAGTTGCTGAGAAAACTGTTACGAAAGTTATGTTGCGGACAGAAGGAGTGACAGAGGTAAACCAGTATACCCCTCTCTTGTTTGAAAGGGGGATATAATGATTCCTCTTTATTTTTGCAATATATCAGCTGTGTTAACAAATTTTTTTCAAATACCATCCATATTCAATTATATTGAGGGATATTTACCTAATAGAGAAAATAAAAGGTGTGTGTCACTTTTATATTTATTATTTGATACTAAAATACATCTATCTATAAATATATCAACTAACTCTAAAAAGTCTGGATCAACATATGGTTGCCTTTCATCTGGGTAGTACTTCAGGGGACAGGAATAAACAACAGGATCATAGGAATCGTATGATATCTACAACACAGGACATAAGGTTCAACAATAAATAATTGGAATTCACCAGTTTTATAAAAGCTTTTTTGTTTTCAACAACAAAAATAAATTTTAATGATTAAATCAACATATCACTGAAATCACCTATGACTGATCTTACACAATGCACGGATTTTCAAATCTGTTGTACTGTCAGTCACAATTAAGGTATCCATCCCAAAATTTAAGTTACCATTTCATTTATATTATCCATACCCGTAGCCAGAATTTTTCAAGAGGGGGTTCGAAATTTTTCTGACTTTAATAGTGCTTTACTGATTTTCAGCTGGTTTTTTCCTATTTTTATCAAAATTTCTTGTCCAAGGGGGGGGGGGGATTCGTCCGAACCCCTCGAACCCCGACTGGCTATGGGTATGTTATCCCCCAAGAAATACAGCTGTGTTCAATAAATTGGTTACTAATTAAATAAATAGAAATATTGGTCGAGTCCATGTTAACAGAAAAGTAGTGAGTAAAAATTTAATAGTTGCTCATACAGTATTTTCGATGTTTGTCGAACATTACAGAGGGCTGCATCCATTAAAAATCAAAAGATATCGGGAAATCAACTCTGATAACATAGTCAATTGTGGTCTGAATACCTTAAATTGTTTTCAATAGCTGCTTGTCTGGTTACAGCCTTGGCAAAAAATAACAGAACAATTCCTCTACTAAATAGTAATGACTCTCCCACTATACAGAGGGGAAGTACAGGCCATTGGGAGCCTATAGTGCCATAATATGCAAATATTATAATGGGAATTTTGACATAAATTAAATGCATATTAATAATTCAGCTAATGCCTCAATCCCCAAAGGTATTTTGCTTTTACTTTTTACCTCATCATTGTCCTGCATTTTTTCATGAGGTATAGAAGCAGCAGTTGAATATAATGTAACTGCAACAGACAAGTAATTTTACCATACACATCGGTGAATTAACATGCACAGTCAACGTTTCCTAACAATATGTTTTAGCCTGTCAAACATATTGGCATGAAATAACCATATTAGTATTCTATTTGTATTATTGATGTTTACTTAATGGTCCTTTTAATACTGGAAAACAAATAAAATGGATATAAGCGTGTCTTCCAGTCTTCAAGTAAATCCTTTGAATTGTGCACAATTGATATTTTAACTTAGAAAATAATAATAGCTAGTTCTTGACATTATTCAGAGATTTAAATTGTATAAATAGTGTTTATTAGCAATGCATACAAATCTGACCTCACATTCTCAGTCACACAATACAGTTACCCAGGAGAACATAGGTTCTAAAATTCTACAATTTTATAAAAGACTTAGTTAAATATGAATTGGGTTGTTGTATGGATTAATACAGTTTTGACATCCAATCAGAAAGATGTTACATTCCAACTTGAAAGCAGGAAAGCAAAACAATCCTAAAACTTTTATATTATATCAAGTGGTTGATATTTTACCATCCAGATATGCACACTTATGATAATTAGAGTTTTATAATTTATGGCCATGATGACCGGGGATTACATTTTTGCCTTTGGCGCTGGTTGTTACCCTCCCTGTTCTCTTTTTTTTCCTTTCCTTTTTTTTTTTTTTAAATGGGGGCGTACGCCCCTTACGCCCCCCCCCCCTGGATCCACCATTGATAGTAATGATAAGATTATTATAAATGTGCTATTCACTACAATGGCAAAATACAATAAAAGTATAAGGTTCAGAACTCATTAACAGATATAAAAAATTGAAGAGTGTGTCCATGGGACACGGATGCCCCCGCTAAATGAAGTCCCAAACAGGAAGTAGTTGTCCGACAGGTCTGAAAGTCGCTTAGGACGTACAACTTGTGATACTGAACCACCCTGCCAAATTTCAAATCGTGCTGATGTACGGTTTCTGAGAAAAGCTTGACGAAATTTTCATACTCATGTTAACACATTTTCATATCGGCCCAGTCGCAAACAGGAAGTAGTTGTCCGACAGGTCTGAAAGTCGCTTAGGACGTACAACTTGTGATACTGAACCACCCTGCCAAATTTCAAATTGTGCTGATGTACGGTTTCTGAGAAAAGCTTGACGGAAATTTTCATACTCATGTTAACACATTTTCATATCGGCCCAGTCGCAAACAGGAAGTAGTTGTCCGACAGGTCTGAAAGTCGCTTAGGACGTACAACTTGCGATACTGAACCACACTGCCAAATTTCAAATTGTTCTAATGTACGGTTTCTGAGAAAAGCTTGACGGAAATTTGTACATACAGACGGACGTATTTACGTACAAATGAAGTCCCAAACAGGAAGTAGTTGTCCGACAGGTCTGAAATTCGCTTAGGACGTACAACTTGTGATACTGAACCACTCTGCCAAATTTAAAATTGTTCTCATGTACGGTTTCTGAGAAAAGCTTGACGGAAATTTGTTCGTACGTACGTACGGACGGACGGACGGACATGAGTAAAACTTTATGCCCCCCGACATGTCGTCGCGGGGGCATAAAAATAATATATATTTGTAACCAACCATAGAGATGATAATATTGGCTGTTTTCCAACACTTTTTTTTCCGGAGCTGGAACTGTTGAATATTTGTGAAATAAAACACATAACACATAAATTAAACAAAATCTATTCCAAACATAAAACCAGAAAAAAATTTATTAGAGATAATTTTAAAGGCAAACAAACATACATGCAGGGGTGAAGTTTTTAATTATTTTAATGATATAATGGGCTAAAATATAAAACTTGCCTCCCATAATACAAACTTATCAAAGACAGGAAATCTCTGTATAGTTGTTTTAGGGTATGGCGATCGTCTGCTCTGGAGATGTATAAAACGGTTAGTGGGAACTGTGGATGGATGTAGATGAGAGTCTGCAATAAATTGTATTTAGTTAAATCATTGATATCAGAATATACATAGTACCTATGAAGTGTGTAATTTATTCAGTTTTAGTATTCAAGTTGCATTTTGTTATAATCTGTGTAATATATTTAGTTTTAATATTTAAGTTGCATATTTATGACATTGTAATATTCTATGTAATTCTTTGTAATATATTTAGTTTTAATATTTAAGTTGCATTTTTTATGACATTGTAATATTCTATGTAATTTATTCAGTTTTAGTATTCAAGTTGCATTTTCTATGACATTGTTATAATCTGTGTAATATATTTAGTTTTAATATTTAAGTTGCATATTTATGACATTGTAATATTCTATGTAATTCTTTGTAATATATTTAGTTTTAATATTTAAGTTGCATTTTTTATGACATTGTAATATTCTATGTAATTTATTCAGTTTTAGTATTCATGTTGCCTTTTCTATGACATTTGTTATATTCTGTGTAATATATTTAGTTTTAATATTTAAGTTGCATTTTTTTATGACATTGTAATATTCTATGTAATTTATTCAGTTTTAGTATTCATGTTGCCTTTTCTATGACATTTGTTATATTCTGTGTAATTTATTTAATTTTAGTGTTCAAGTTGGCTTTTCTATGATGTCATATTCTATGTAATTTATATCCACATTCTAAGCCTCATACAAAACCACCTCTTTATCTGTCATAAATTTGGAAACATTGCATAACCTCCATATCTTTCATGACATCATTAGCAATCTCTATTCTCTGATGTAATATAAAGAAATGATACAAAGCCATGATAAATACATAAAACAACATGGAAAATCAATGGAGCCAAAATATGAACAACAATTGTCAAGTACAAATGTAAGTAGCAAAGATCAGCATCATAAACTCCACTACAGAAAGAATTGTTTGAATGGGGTATAATGCCACCTTTAGCAACTTTTCAGCTATTTAATGATGTCCATATATTAGGGGAGGAAACCCAAGTACCAAGTAAACAACACCAGGCCCTGATAGGAAAACTTTCAATACTTGTCAATTTAGATTGGAGTCAAACACAGCCTGCCTGCAATGAGACTTTAACCTGCAACCTCAGTATTGACAGGCACATTGTAGGACTAACTTCCATACCCACTTGACCCCTGAGACCCCTTGTGCAATATGATAATTACCATAACTTTATTGAATCAAAGTGGCATGTTTAAAGATTTTTATAGAAAATGAAAAGGATAACCTTAATCTCAAAATATTATTTATTACTAAACCACAGGACAACGAATCACAAAAAAAACATACATACAAAAGAGAATATTAACCAGAGGCTCTTAAGAGCCTGTATCGCTCACCTGATTTTATAGGCAATGAAGATGGCATTTCCCTGATGTTAAAGTAAGTCCTGTAATTTTCAATAAACTTTAAATAGGACCATCCAAACAATATTACTAGAAAGCTTTGTTTCATTGGTTAACCAGTTGTATAGAGATTTTTTTTATTTGCCCATAGGGTCCTATGTTAAACTAAGTCCTGCGGGGGAGTTGGCCATTTTGAATTTCCAATTGCCATAAAAAACATAAACTTTATAAAGGACCATCCAAACAATATTGCTAGTAAGTTTTTGTTTCCATTGATTAACCGGTTTCGGAGAAGAAGCCTTTAAAAACTTTTTCCCATAGGGTCGTATGTTAAACAAAGTCCTGCGGTAGTGGCCATTTTGAATTTCCAATTGCCATAAAAAACATAAACTTTATAGAGGACCATCCAAACAATATTGCTAGTAAGTTTTTGTTTCCATTGATTAACCGGTTTCAGAGAAGAAGCCTTTAAAAACTTTTTCCCATAGGGTCCTATGTTAAACTAAGTCCTGCGGTAGTGGCCATTTTGAATTTCCAGTTGGCATAAAAATCATAAACTTTATAAAGGACCACCCAAACAATATTGCTAGTAAGTTTTGTTTTGATTGGTTAACCGGTTTCAGAGAAGAAGCCCTTTTTAACCTTTTTCCCATAGGGTCCAATGTTAAACTAAGTCCTGCGGTGGTGGCCATTTTGAATATCAGATTGGGATAAAAAACATTAACTTTATAGAGGACCATCCAAACAATATTGCTAGTAAGTTTTGTTTCCATTGGTTGGCCGGTTTCAGAAAAGAAGCATTTCAAACTTTTTCCCATAGGGTCCTATGTTAAATTAAGTCCTGCGGTGGCAGCCATTTTGAATTTCCAATTGCCATAAAAAACACAAACTTTATAGAGGACCATCCAAACAATATTGCTAGTAAGTTTTGTTTTGATTGGTTAACCGGTTTCAGAGAAGAAGCCCTTTTTACCATTTTTCCCATAGGGTCCAATGTTAAACTAAGTCCTGCGGTGGCGGCCATTTTGAATATCAGATTGGGATAAAAAACATTAACTTTATAGAGGACCATCCAAACAATATTGCTAGTAAGTTTTGTATCCATTGGTTGGCCGGTTTCAGAAAAGAAGCCTTTCAAACATTTTCCCATAGGGTCCTATGTTAAATTAAGTCCTGCGGTGGCAGCCATTTTGAATTTCCAATTGCCATAAAAAACACTAACTTTATAGAGGACCATCCAAACAATATTGCTAGTAAGTTTTTGTTTCCATTGATTAACCGGTTTCAGAGAAGAAGCCTTTTAAAACTTTTTCCCATAGGGTTCTATGTTAAACTAAGTCCTGCAGTGGCGGCCATTTTGAATTTCCAATTCCCATCTAAAACACAAACTTTATAGAGGACCATCTAAACAATATTGCTAGTAAGTTTTGTTTTGATTGGTTAAACGGTTTCAGAGAAGAAGCCCTTTTTAACTTTTTTCCCATAGGGTCCTATGTTAAACTAAGTCTTGAGGTGGCGGCCATATTGGTTTACCAATCAAAATAAAAAACACAAACTTTGTAAAGGTCCATCCAATGAACATTATGGCCAAGTTTGGTTTCAATTGGCCAAGTGGTTTCAGAGAAGAAGATTAAAATGTAAAAAGTTTACAGACGCCGACGCCGACGACGACCATTTCAAATTAATATTTATCATTTTCAACATTCTTTTACCTTTTTGATATTATATGCAATTCACATTTCATGACAAACATAAAATATCAATATCAGATAAAAGATGTTGAAAAATAAACAGGAAATGTGAAGTTTCATGTACAGGGTTTGTAGGATCTATACCCCTATGTGTGCCCCAATCATACAAATAAGTAGGATCACCAACAACTCTGATACAGGGTTTGTAGGATCTATACCCCTATGTGTGCCCCAATCATACAAATTAGTAGGATCACCAACAACTCTGATACACGGTTTGTAGGATTTATACCCTTATGTATGCCCCAATCATACAAATAAGTAGGATCACCAATAACTCTGATTACAAATTACACAAAACAAAAAAGGAAGAACACAAGGGTATAAGTATCATGGACTTACTTAGTTTGTCAATCGCATGTTGAAGATGTTCTAAAGCTACATGAGAGCTGGTAACTTCCTGTTCTAAAGCAGAAATCTGTTCTACAAGTCGGCTGTTAAATTCTGTCTGTTCAATAAACTGATTTTTCAAACTGATTAACCTATAATCAATTAAATTTTTTTGCATTAATTGTACCTTAACTTGGTAGTGCCAAACATAAATGGAAGATTTTTAAAAACACATTTTCAAGAAAAATCCTACATGTAAGTAATGACATTGAAAACTAAATAGCTGTCACAACAATTCTTTTTAATAAAGGTCCTTTGGTAGAAATTCTTTAAATGGTTCACAAGGCGATGGGGCTTGGAAGAAAAGTGTGACAGGGACAACACAGACGAACAATGGATAATGTACCTATTAAAAGTGAGAGAAAAAGGGTCAATTTGTAAACGCTATGAAAGTTTAAAATGAAATAGTAATTTCTTTCAAATATTATGCTTGTCATTTCACAAGTAAGGCCCCATTGCACTACAGCCATAGTATTGGCCATGCTAGCTCAGGTAATACCTAATATCTGAAGTTCTCTGCGTAACTGAGGTCACAAGAACAGAAACACTGAAGTCTTCATATTTTAGTAGAAAAAGAACTCATAAGCAAGTCTGCACACAGATGAGAATTATTTTATTATAATTAAAAATAGCTCAATTGTTGTTGAGGAATATATTTTGTTTTGTTTGAATGATGTTTAATGCCACTTTCAGCAATATTTCCTATATATCATGGTGTCCAGCTTTTATTGGAGAGGCAGTCGAAGTACCGGGAGAAAACCCCTGACCTTCAATTAAGATGGAGTCAAGTAGACCCTGCGTACATTGAGACTTGAACCTGCAACCTCAGTGTTGACAGACCCGGTGATCAATAGTAGACAAACTACCTTTAACATTTGGCCAATGAGGCCACTTAAAGAATATATATTTATACACTACCGTAAATAAAAGAAAAAGTGACATCAATGTGCAAGAACATGTGACATTAATGTTCACAATAAGACATTTTAAGACATATTTTTTAGTCATGTTTAATTTTTTTATCCATTTCAAAGATAACTTTGTTTTTTCCCTTTGACCCTCCGCTTTCATTGAAAATTATCTTTAAATCCAACTGATACATAATGAAATACTTGGTATACTTTGGGTTAGCACCTGGAGTTTCAGTTAAACCCTTTAACACAATTTCAGCATTTTTCAGCTATATCAAGGCATCAAAGTTTTTATTGGAGGAAGAAACCAGAATACTCTTTGAAATTACCCAATACCTGTTAAGCATAAAATTTAGAAGATATCATAAGACATTTATGAATATAATAAAAGATATAATTACACCTCATATTAAAATGCTGGCTTTTGATTAGTCAATAGACAGTGTCATTTTTGTAAATTTTGGCATCAACGGAGTATTATGCAAAATATTACCTTCAGTGCCGTGGTATTAGCTAAAAAATTACCCTCACATACAATATTCCCACAAAAATTCATTCAAAAGTTTTCAATTTTACCTCAAAGAAAACATAGCATGATATATCGATCAATTTCGAAAACAGGAAATGTTCAGATAATGAAAAGTAAATATAAATTGTCTAGCAGGTACAGGACAATATGGCTGTTGGCAGCTGTTCAACAAGTTGTTTGATAACATCCTTCATAAAATCATGATAATCGGTGTAATTATAAACAGATAAGTCATATCAATTCAATATAACTAAATCAGATAAAAATTTTAAAATGTCTTGTCAAAAAAAATATTTAGCTAACATTAACTTACAACTGACTTTGTGTTTGAATTCTGTGCATTTTAGCATTCTCTTGCTCCTCATCAGAAATCAGTTTTTTAACAAAATTAGCCCAGTAACTGTAATCATCAGATCTGTTTAACATCATGGGAGTCGACTTTCCAGTGTTTTCCTAAAAGGCAGTATCATTAGCTGTACATGTGTTGTTTAATTTACAGAAGATGTTTAGAATATTTCTAAGATCTATAATAAACTAAGTGGTGAGGTGACACTTTTAAAAAAAACTTACACTGATTAATATAAAGTGGAATTAACTATATATTTATTCTATTTTAAAGCTTAAATTTTTACAAATTAATGGATACCTGAAATAATAGCGAAACCTGAAACTGTTTTGGGTTATGCAATCTTGCAAAAAAGTAACCTAAATTGACAACCAATGGGATAACCTTAAAATGCAGGAAAGACAACATTTATTACTTACTGTGATAGAGGGTTTCTTCTGACAACAATTAGAAGCAGATTTACACTTCCTGTAGCAAAACTTTATTAGGCTTACAATTGACTGTATGATCATTACAATGTAGCTGATGATATTAAATGGTGGTGGCAGGATCAACCTCTCTTCAAAATCCACAATGAGGCTGTATGTCTGGAACTTCCATATATCCTCAGCCCTTGCTTTAATGTCGCTAGTAGTATTGCTGGAATTACAAGTTATTAGATAATCAAACCCAACAAGTATGGCATCATTATCTTAGCTTGTCTGAACAAGGCCTACAGTTGGTTGATACTTATTCAAACTTCCATGCAAAAAACACAATGGGAAATCATTATCACAACATATTTAAATTTAAAAAATGTTGAGGATGCTCACAAAGCCCACACTGGCACAGTCACAATGTGACTGGGTAACAAAATTCAAGTTTAGCAAAATTTAAAAATATTCTTCAGCTGGTTGTGCTAAAAATAAACAAAAATAGTGTCCACTCAATTTTTTCCTGACCCACACCAACTTGCTTACTCTTCATATCAATAATATTCTCAGCTATATATTTAAAGCATCTTGTTACTATATAGCATCTTTTCCTTAGCAGTATATTTTGATACTGTTGTGTGGTTTCAGAGAAGTGATAAACTGTTTAAGTATATATTAGGCCAAAATTCTAAGGTCAAAGAGGCATAACTTCTAAAAAAAATAAGGATGTATATAAGTCTTGATCAACTACATATTTTGATGAAATTTTATTGTGTTTCTTAGAAGATGCACTAACAAAAATACGACTGACAGACCATCGGATGAATAGAAAAGTCAAAAACAAGGTTGCATATGGTATAACAAAACATACAATAGGATAATCATTATCTGAACCCAAACAAATAGTATTTTAATTATCCAATCTTACCTACAGATGAGACACAGTAGTACAATTTACCCACACAATACTGCAATAATTGAAATTAGGTTCTGCTGAGTGAATATTATCTTTAGAAAGGCATTCAGTAGGTCGATTCTCACTTCAGCTTACTTGAACAAGCCATAAAGAAGTTTGATCCTCATCTCTGCTTACAGCAACAAGGCATACAGATAAGATGATCCCCATCTCAGCTTACCTCAACAAGGCATACAGATAAGATGATCCCCATCTCAGCTTACCTCAACAAGGCATACAGATAAAATGATCCTCATCTCAGCTTACCTCAACAAGGCATACAGATAAGATGATCCCCATCTCAGCTTACCTCAACAAGGCATACAGATAAGATGATCCCCATCTCAGCTTACCTCAACAAGGCATACAGATAAGATGATCCCCATCTCAGCTTACCTCAACAAGGCATACAGATAAAATGATCCTCATCTCAGCTTACCTCAACAAGGCATACAGATAAGATGATCCCCATCTCAGCTTACCTCAACAAGGCATACAGATAAAATGATCCTCATCTCAGCTTACCTCAACAAGGCATACAGATAAGATGATCCCCATCTCAGCTTACCTCAACAAGGCATACAGATAAAATGATCCTCATCTCAGCTTACCTCAACAAGGCATACAGATAAAATGATCCTCATCTCAGCTTACCTCAACAAGGCATACAGATAAAATGATCCTCATCTCAGCTTACCTCAACAAGGCATACAGATAAAATGATCCTCATCTCAGCTTAAACTCAACAAGGCATACAGATAAGATGATCCTCATCTCAGTTTACCTCGACAAGGTATACAGAAGGTTGATCCTGATCTTAGCTGACCTCAACAAGTCATACAGAAACTTGATCCTCTTCTATGCTTAACTCAACAAGACATACAGAAAAGAAGAGTCCTCATCTCAGCTTACCTCAACAAAGCATGCAGTAGAGTGATCATAACTTAAATGAAAAAGGCATTGAGTAAGGTGATCAATTTATCACAACTTACCTGAACAAGGCATACAGCAGGGTGATCATGATCAACTTTACAATCAGTAGATACTGTATAACTACAGCATAGCCTCCCAGACTGCTATAGGGACACTTAGCCAGCAGGCCATATTCTTCCTCATCCTCTAGAAACAAACAAAAATAAGGGCATTATGTGACTAAACAAAATATAAATTTTTTTCTTTTTTTTTTATTTGAAAGTGTGAAAGCAATGAAGAAAAAAGTGCTTTGGTAAATTATGCACCCTGGTGGCAGAAACATTAAACAAAACACTCAAAATGCACCAACTAAAGAACACCTTCAGCAAATAATCTTTAAACTGATTCATTTGTTGTTTAAATATATTTTGTTCAGACATTACCATTGTGTACAGATGTAATGTTAAACAAAATGTTCAGAGGCATCAGCAATCTAGGATAAAGGTCAGTGTCATGAAAAGAAAAACCTCTCAATTACAAGTTTGATTCAAACTGAAGTAAATGTTTGAGAAATTTTCCTTAGTCAAACATGCAACTTATGTTCATTGTGTCCAATCAGACTTCATGGTATCCAATATGACTTCATGGTGTACAATCAGAGATCATGGTCTCCAATCAGACTTCCTGGTGTCCAATAAGTCCTCATGGTGACAAATCAGACTTCATGGTGTCCAATCAGACTTCACGCTGTCCAATCAAACTTCATGGTGTCCAATCAGAGTTCATGGAGTCAAATCAGACTTCAATCAGACTTCATGGTGTCAAATAAGACTTCAATCAGACGTCATAATGTCCAATGTCTAATCAAACTTCATGGTATCCAATAAGACCAATCAGACTTCATAATGTCCAATGTCTAATCAAACTTCATGGTATCCAATAAGAAGACTTCAATCAGACTTCATAATGTCCAATGTTCAATCAAACTTCATGGTGTCCAAACAGACTTCATGATATCCAATGAGACTTCATGGTGTTCAATAAGATTTCATGGTGTCAAATCAGACTTAATGGTATCCAATCAAACTTCATGGTGTCCAATTAGACTTCAGTGTGTCCAGACTTCACGGTGTCCAATCAAACTTCATGGTGTCCAATCAGAGTTCATGGAGTCAAATCAGACTTCATGATGTCCAATTAGACTTTATGGTGTCCAATCAGACTTCATAATGTTCAATGTCCAATCAATCTTCATGGGGTCCAAACAGACTTCATGATATTCAATGAGACTTCATGGTGTCCAATCAGACATCATGGTGTCCAATCAGACCTTATGGTATCCAATCAGACTTCATGAAGTCCAATCAGACTTCATTGTGTCCAATCAGACATAATGGTGTCCAATCATACTTCATTGTGTCTAATCAGACTTCATGGTGTCCAATCAGAGTTCATTGTGTCCAATCAGAGTTCATTGTGTCCAATCAGACCTTATGGTATCCAATCAGACTTCATTGTGTCTAATCAGACTTCATGGTGTCCAATCAGACTGCAATAATAATTTCCTGAATTATTAGTGATAATCTTGTGACAAGTCAGATATGTTGACCATTAAAGCTTATTGCAAAATATAGGCCCATCATTAAAGGCGAACATTGTTCAGTACCTAAAATAAAATTCAATGAATTACAGTATAAAACAATGTTTAAAACAAGACAATGAGTTGACAGTTATAGTCAAAATGCTATGACCTGTCAGGTATTTTCTACCTATTGCTCAAAATCAATTTCGAAGGTAGATAACAGCTGTTAAGAAAACTGCTTCAATCTGTTTTCTTTAAAGCTCTTAATCAGAAAGAGCTGGACATTTAAATTGCAGCTGTTCATGCATGACTCTGGTAACTTTACTGGAGAGATTGCCATAGAGTACAATGTAGATGGAACAAGTTAGAAGTTTAAAAGTTACCTAAGTCGCACATGAGTAGCTGCAATTTAACTGTCCAAGCTATCACTGATGAAGAGCTTTAAAGAAAACAGATTGAAGCAGTTTTCTAAACAGCTGTTATCTGTATTAAGAATTGGTTGATCAATATGTAGAAAATACCTGAGAGATCATTGTATTTTGACGATGACGTGCCCAAGATATACACATTATGACAATTAGCTGGGGGTTAATGTGAATGTAGCCCAGAGTATGAACAATCAACCAATCAATCAATCCAGTGTATAACATAAAGACAAGTGGTTAACAAGGAATTGTGAATGTGTACCAGGGCATAAAAAATGCAGTCTAAAAAAAGTTGGACAGCAGAGGATCCTGGTGTTTGCAAACAGAATATCATTCATCTTTATGCATTTACTTATTACATGTATGTAGCATTGTAACCCAACACCAGGTGGAGCTGTTTGATGAAATTGTTGCATGACTGCTGGAATAATTATCCAAACGTAAATGATTGATTGATTTTTGCTCGGTGTCCAACAAGCAATATTGAAGATGAATATCAACAGGAATCTTGTACTGATTTCTGGTACTAGCCTTACAAACAATTTCCTTCCATTATATATTTGACATTGCTAATATATATTTCTGTCTAAGGTCCTTTCACTTACTAGTAGTTGCATTGTAATATTCCTCATAAAAGGCAGGGAAGAAGCTTCCATTTTGGGAGATGTCTAAAGAGAACAGAAAAAATACATTTTGTGCATCAAATAATGTTTACAAATGTCATTTCAAGACACCATTAATTTATTGCTTTGAAATGAATAAAACCAGAGTTCACAATAATAACAAAAACATCAACAGCATTATAGACAAACATCTTTAAGACAATTCTGTCATCAGTGTATTTCTAAACCAATACTATCTGTCATGATCTTGACCAAATACTACTTTATCCATTGAAAAGTTAGTGTAAGAAATTATGGAAAAATATGAGGTCTTGAATAGAATAAATATATGTCATGTCATGTTCTGAGAAAAACCCTCTACCCAGCCATATGTTTTATGTGATTGTTCAAAGTCATTGATGTATTTATATTTATCCATTTTAAGCAAATTTTAAGGGGTTTGTTATTTTGTCTTTAGTGAATACCAGTTATTGAACTGTGTAGTTCGTGTTTGTTTTATTTCCTCTTTATACATAAAAATCATCTATAAGTTACCATAGCAGCGACTTTGAGTGGAATCTTTGTATCTAAAGGAACAAGTGTCATCACCTAAAAATGTCCATCAAATTTATAATTGCAATAAAATAATTTCCAAAACAGATCAAAGAGAGTTTCCAGCTGTAGATATGAAACAAATCAAATCTTTGCTAAGTTACTATTAAAAGAATGAATCTTCAATAATTGTGGTAGACAGATTGCAATTAAATTTTGGTGATCTAAAAAATATTTCAGGATGTCATCTGCATTTTTTACTACCACTTCCCTCCTCCCCCAACTCCCCACTTTCTGACATATATTTTCTATTCCATGATTATAATTTGTACCAGTTCTGATTGGCTGAAAATTGTATAAGAGGTTGCAAGTATCCATGATAGCTATCTTACAAAATCTAAAAATAAAACCACTAGATTATGAAAGAATTTTTTTTAATCGACTTTCGACTAGGTTTGTATGGATTAATCAAGCCACACAAACTGGACATAAAGTCACTCGTTCGTGAGTTTCAGGAGTTTACACCCTAAACAGTTTTTAATCCTAAATTATCTGATGCCTTATAAATTTTAAGCAGATAAAATTATAAACTAATTATTCATTGCAGTTATGACAGTAACATACATGTACAAAATGTGCTAAAAAATATAAGTAGATCACCTTTAACTTTCAGATATAAATTCAATTTATTGTTTTTTGAGACTGCATCTGAAAAATTAGTATATGACTCACCTTCCAGGTCATCTATTTTTGTCAGGAACATGGCAAAAAAAGCCCTCGACAAAGCTATTCGTATACCCTTAAATATAAGGGGATAGTTAGGGTACAGTACAGCATGTATCCCAATAGCTCCAGAAACCATTATAATTAAAAACATCCTGAACCAAGTAAAGAAATCCTTGCTTATCTGAAACATAAAGGAGAAAAAATACTATAGTAAACTTTACTGTGTCTTTCCGATGGGTGTTTGCCTGACAAAATGGAAAACTGCTACAGCGTTTGGTCGACAACATTAGACCCCTTTAGAAACAAAAATGGCTTACTTCCTATGTAAATTCTATCTATCAAAATGAAAATTCAGCCGCATTTCAAAACGCCAATTAACTGTGGAAAATAATTGTTGATTTCAAAAAGTGTAATATGAGATTTACAAAAGGACCATAAACTCAACCAAACGCGTTAGCAGTTTTCAATTTTGCCAGGCAAAAACCTGTTGGACAGACACGGTAACGTTTACTATAATTGTCTGGTATATCCAAAAATGACATCATCATTTACATATCAGCTGATCCAAGAAATTTGCATGTATTTAGTTACTTTATGTTTGTAATGAAATGTAAGAAAACGTTGAATCTTTGTAATAACTGAACAAGTTATGACATCATACTTAACTTAAAATAAATAATATTAACAATACTTCTAGTTCCTATCATTTTGTTGAAAGACCTTCACAGAATCATCAGCATCTAGTTTGGTTTCAGAGAAGATTACAATGTTAAAAGTTTAATGAATGATGATGGAGGAAGGAAAAGAGATAAAGAGATGACAAGACCTCACTCAGACTTCTAGTCAGGTAAGCTAAAATAGAAAATGTGAACTAACCATCCTTTTAATACTGATTAACATAGGTCCTAAAACAGGGCTCATGGGTAAAAATACAAACAACACTCTGTAGTAGAAATAAAGTAGTCCAATCGTCATCAAGAACTTTGTATCTGTGTATGTGAAGTATGTCACAAAATAAGGTGTAATCCTCACTGTTAAAATAACCAATAGTAGACAGGCCATCACAAAAATCTCACATACTGTCCAAAATAAATCCAGTTCTTTGTATTTCTGAAAATAATATGTTACTCATCACATATCATACATGGTGTCAGAAAACTTGTTCTAAGTACTGTTCTAAGCTTTGTATAAGAAACCTTATTAAAACCACCAACATCCCCAATTCCCAGCCCCAGGTACAGTATTAAAAAATACCTCAATCCCCTCAATTGATGCCATATCCTTTTCATGAGATTACCAGTCACCTGCTTAGGCTATTTGAAAATGGCTAAGTTGCACTAAACCCCAAACAAACAAACAAACAAACAAACAAACAATCCTTTTCACAAGGCCACATTTTATATTCCACTCTTCTCTTCCTTCTAACTGATTTATTTTTAAAATTCTTTTCAAACTTAATACAGCTGAGAGGTTATATAAAACAAGTTTGTTTTAAAAACATCTTTAGTAATAGATTCCTAACCAACCTTCCACTTCACTATTGTGGCTCTGACAAGTCCTATCCAAATCAACAACATCCATAAAAACACAGCTATGTCCAAATACAACATTCCACAATTTGGGTGAAGAGTGGCTATACTAAACACGATCAAAAACAGAATGTAAAATATCTGAAAAAAGGAGCATAATTTAAAATTGTGTGACATAATTTACAATCTGGCATACAAGTCACACTATATGATATTTTTGTCACCACAATTAAATCTGTCATATTACATAGGGGTGGATTTCAAAATATCTTGTAGTTTGGCTTTTACTTTTTTTTCTGTTTGCCTGTTCAATAATTCTTTTGACTCATATTTTTCAATTTTTTAATTGAGATGTTATCTTCTAGCATAAACACATATTTTATCATAACTTATGGTTAAATCTATCAACTCTGATGGGTTTTCCCCTTGTATAAATATTGGGGATTTTATGGTATTACACAGAGATACGACATTTTTCAAGGGATCGGACATTTACTATGTACCATATATTTTATGGGCAGATACAGTAATATTGAGTACATGAAACTATCTTTTTATTGGGCATTATCTTGAGGGTTTTACTGGGTTCAGTATATTTATCTCGGGGATATGATAAAGTCCTAGAGATGGGTTCAAAAAAGGAGAGTTGTTTAGAAAGCATGTGATTTCACTGAAGGGGGATATATGTCTTGGAGACAGGAATAAAACAAATTGGGTTGGAACCAAATCATGTGATTTTATGGAGGGTAATACATGTCATGGAGAAAGGGCACACACAATTATCTAGTTATTTCACAAAGGAGGTGGTATATGTGTCAAAAATTAGTTGGTACCAAGTGACATGATTTCATTGCACAGGACACAAGGCATGGAGACGGAACAAAATAGTGTTTTAACAGAGGATAAAATTTTGCACTGATATTTAGGCTTCTGATCCAGAATTCTTAGATGGAAATATATTTATAAGAACATAAACTATAAATTTTGTAAAGGAACAAATATGTATTTCTTTAAATAAAATTAATTCAAAATGATTTGGTTTAGATAATAAATTTACCTGGTGAAGGCAAAACTTTGTGATTGGAGCACTCCACAGGTAGTAAAACTGTAAATATAGTGGAACCATGAATCTTTCTCTCCCACAATGCCAAACACTTCTCATTTTATATGTAATAGTTTCTTTGGGTTTTAACAACTGAAAAAAAAGTTATAAATTACATCAAGATATTAAAAATTTCTATGCCCAAAAGACACATGTTTGGTCAATTCAGGACTCATCATTGGCATGGAAAATTTTGGGACTGGAAATTTAGATAAAGACTGAATGAATAAATGATATTCATGTCATCACCATGACTACTGAGCTGGTGATACCCTCTTAAAACAGAACACCTATATTAAATGACCTTGAATAATGTCCTCTAAAAAACGACATCAGTAATTTTTATTCAGAAATTAACCAATTAGAAAGAAACCCTATTTAGATATCTGATAAAATAGGAAAGGTCAAATTTCAGAACATTATGACCTTTACGTGACTTTTTTAATTTAAATTGAATATATTTCTTAATATAAACAAATATAAGAAAAAAACATTTAAGCATGCTTAAAAAAAATGGGGTTATTAAATAGGATGTTGAGTAACAAAAATGACCTTTTATCTATGCATATATGATTCATAAAATATTCATTTATAAGAATGAATCACTTAACTTACAAAGAATTGATTTGATTGATTGAATGGATGTCTGCTTTACGTCCAGCGAGCAGTATTTCAGCTATAATAGGACGGGAACAAGTTAACAAACAGTAAATACATAAGAATTGAACAATTTAAAAAAAAGACTTGACCTCTAACAGTGTGACCTTGACCATGCTGAAGGTCAACAATAAACAACAGCATAGATCCTATGTCAATATCTATTATAGTTATTGAGATATGGCAATTCATAATATATTTCATCAATCCTGGGAAGATTACTCTTACAAAGGGTCACTTTAAGTGTATGACTATTGAAGACCATTAAGGGATCTACACTTTGGTCACTTTGTATCTCTTATGGTTAAGGATGAGGTGTGAACAAAATATGGTATAACAAATTAAAAGACCTTGACCTTTGACTTTGTAACCTTTTTTAATGATGACGACCAAAAGAGAAAACCCCAAGTCTCTTTCACATCAGATTCATGAGTTACATTTATACAAAATCAACGTGCAAAAAAAAAATTGAAATAACTCCTATCAGGAGGTGAAAAATTTCTTCATTCAATATATTACAAATTCTTGCATATTACAGATAACTCTGTAAAGATCGAGTGTTCTGTGTGCGTAATTTCTAATACATCTATGGTACAAAATGCCTTTACACCATGTTGCAGAACAACATTTATAAAGGGAAAAGAAAACTTGGCAGAAAAAAATAAATGGGCAAATAAC
The DNA here is from genome assembly GCA_944474755.1 of Limnoperna fortunei. Classification (NCBI taxonomy): domain Eukaryota; kingdom Metazoa; phylum Mollusca; class Bivalvia; order Mytilida; family Modiolidae; genus Limnoperna; species Limnoperna fortunei. The sequence continues at coordinate 41,567,374 of OX104113.1, forward strand.
AGTAAAGCTTTCCACTCTGAAAGTGGAAAGCCTTAAAATGAAATAGACTAATAAAAGGAGGGTTTTCCACTTTTAAAGTGGAAAGCCTTAAAAATTACAAAAATATCTCGTGTTACCAAATTAAAATTTCATGTGAACTTGAACAAATGTTATCTACAGTTGCACAAATATTAAATTCAATGATATTTTAAAAAAATACTTTAAAATCACCAAAATCAAACTAGAGGTATTGTGATATCACAAAATAATACCCTCCCCCTTTTCCCCCATCACCATGTGTTTGTAACTCACCCATTTTTCAACAAAGATGGATTTATGTGTTGGTTCTGGATCATCAAGAAGAGTATTATGCTCATCAAATTCTTCTGCGAAGAAAACACAAAGCATACATATCAAATGTGACAAGCTTTAAATCACTGTAAATGAGACCAATACCTGTTCCTCAACAGTTATATGTATTTAATAGTTCAGGAGAAATATGTTTTCGGAGAAATCATAAAAAACTAAAAGCTATACTGCAACTGTATCATGAAAACAAGTGTGCAGAAAACAATTCTACTTTGCATTCGTCCTTTTGCTTATATTAGGATATCCCTCAATTTACTGTAAGCAAAGCCTCATTCTGAAATTTGTTTTCAATGACAATAATTCTATCATCTTTATTTAAAAGCAAATATACCACATAAGTTGTATTAAAAATAAGAGCAATGCAAATGTTTTTTATAGCTCTATTCTTTTAAATTAAAGAAAGAATTTAAGAGAAAACGGAATTCAAAAAAAAAAGATACTGTTGATATCTAGATGTTAAAAATAGGATGTTGTGTGTCCACTGTAATGACTCACCTACGATACAAATGAGCCATCTAAAAGTTAAGTTTAAACAAGAAACTGAATTCATCATTAAAGAGCAATAACTCCTATGCAATGTCACCTGACAGTTTTGGACTTAGTAAGGATTTGTAGGCCTTGCCTATCATTTTTACAATTTACAGTTTCACTCTTAGCTGTTAAGGATTTTAGTTACAGGGCAAAAGCTACACATTCACCAAATATTGCTATCAAAGGGCAATTACTTCTATAAGGAGTCATCTGACAATTTTCAGACAATAAAATTATATCTAGGCTCTTGCCCTTTCGATTACTTATTTATTTATAAGACAAAAGACTAAAATCGGCAATTATTCCTGTAAGAAGTCATCAGGCAGTTTCAGACCAATTAAGTGAAATGTTTAACATGTATACTTATCATTTTTGCAATTTACAGTATTACTATAACTGTTAAAGCTTTTAGTATACAGGACTAAAACTGAAAATGTCCAAGGAATTTCGGACTAAATATGTGTTTTGTAAAAGGCATTGTCTTGCTGATCATTTAGGCAATTTACAATCTGAGTCTAGCTTTTATAATTTTCAAGTTATATCATAAAAAACTTAAAATTTTGTTAAATCTTACAATGTGAATCTAGCTTTTATAATTTTCAAGTTATATCATAAAAAAATAAAAATGTTGTTAAAAATTGTAATTTAAGGGCAATAACTCATACATTAAGTCATTACAAAACTTCAGACTAGTAACAGTTTTCTCTGTTTCTATTATATTTTTAGATATCAACCAAAAACATATGTTGACACCTATAATCTATTTTTAGTAACAGTGGTCACCTTTGTCCATTGATCAACACACTGGGTATAAATCTGGGTTTCTCTGTAGCAATTATAATTTTTGAAATATCAACCAAAAAAATTGGTTGACACCTATGTTCTATTTTTAGTAACAGTGGTCATCTTTGTCCATTGATCAACACCCTGGGTATATTAGTTTGAACTAGTACCCTAAGGATGATTGTGGCCAAGTTTGAAAAAAAATGGTCAAGTGGTTTCAAATGATGATGACATTGAATGACAGACAACAGATGACTACTGGATGACAGGCAACAGACAAAAGAGGACAGATCCAAGTGGTGGCAAAAGCTCACAGGGCTGTTGGTCCAGGTAAACAAATGTCTGAAAAGAACACAATTATACTCACCAAATGGGTATGGAACTGTCAAAGAAAAAACAAGATTAATTAATATTTTATGTCATAACTAAAACATATACAATTTCTATAAAATTTTCTCTGAAAGAATGAATACACATTTAGAAATACATGTAGAACTAAAGTCAAGAAGAGTTTTTAAGCTTTAAAATTGTTTATTTTCAGATTCCTGTTTTACTATAAATAATTGTACTGGCAGAATTATACTACCAGGAGAAAACAGTATCACAAAAATTAAACAAATTAAATTAAATTAATTAAATAAATTAAAATTAATTAAATTAAAATTCACTTTGACATTTAAGAGTTTCTTGCACTATAACCTATGATTCTGGTCAATTGACTATACAAGATGCCAAAACAAATTTGTTTTCTGAAACAGGTGCCTGTGGGTCATCAACCATTGTATGGGACACATTGCCTTGATATTTTGTACCCACATACTAAATATCAAAAGCCCACCTCAAAAGATAAAAAGTTATAGCTTGGACACCATTAGCTTCGGATGCACAAATGGACAGACAGACAGACTCATCACTATAGGGCATCTGCCACAAAGTGGGGGGCCCTAATTAGTAACACACTGATTGTCCTTGTCAAGGCGCATGAGCAATACTCCTTATTGAGCTTCTGGAAATGTACAATAAAGGGCTATTGCCCAATTTTGGCACTTTGATATCATTTCAGGTTATAAATTCAGGCCTTTTGGAATTATTATTTAATTTTGTTTTTTTTTATTAACAAAAGTTTTAATTTGACTACCACTATGTAGCTTGATGTCACAGCAACACTATATAACAGGTGTAATTAGTTTTCAACTGAAATTGTAAAAGAAAACAAGACTGTATGGAATCGCTCGGTAATAACTGGACAAAGAATACACACAATTTTTTTTTTAATACTCTTACCTTATTAAGTAACAAAAATTGATATTTCACACTGTAACTTTTTTATTTGTTCAAGTTCTTACACACATACCTTCTGTTTTCTTGTCTCTTCTCTTCTTGTCAGCAAGATCATAAGTAATCCAAGCAAACATTGGAAAGATAAAGGCTAGACTGAGATAGATCTGGAAAGCATGGGATAAAAATAGAGAATAAACATGAATATGGTCTGGTTGAACTTTGAAACTGAAAACATAACACATTTTTAAAATAACTTGAAAGCAGAAAAAATATGTTATATTTATTATTGTGATAACAAGTGAGGCTTTTCTGAGAGTCATTTTGAAACAGTAAATGTAAACAGAGACAATCTAATTAAAATTACATCTTCACTTGGCTTCCCCTTTTTGATATTGTCGCTCCACAACGACAATAACAAAAAGGGGGAGCTTGTGATAGATTTAATTTTAATTAGATTGAAACAGAGATAACTACATACATGTAGTTTATTATCAAATTCCCTTCAACATATTAATTTAAAAACAAAAGAATAGATTTGATAAAATATATTTAATTCTATTTATTAAATATTGGTTTGTTTGTTTTAATGATGTTAAATGCAATTTATCAGCTATATCATGGCATCCAGTTTTTATTGGGGGAAGCTGGAGTCCATGGAGAAAACCCTGACCTTCGGTAAGAAAACTGGCAATCATTGACAATTAAGATTGGAGTCCAGCGCACATTGCCTGCAGCGAGACTCGAACCATAACCTCAGTCAGTGTTGACAGACTACCTGACCAATAGTAGATGAACTACCTTTACCACTCGGCTACCAAGGCCCCCTTTTAAATATTGGAAATGTGTGTTTATAAAGCACAGTAAAAACAGAAAAAAAGTTTCCTTTTATAGTTATAAGAGGACTACTTACTTTAACCCAATCTGGAATTTTGGGTCCCCATTTAGATTTTCTAATCAGTAGGTTACCATACCATCTTCTTTTCAGCCACTTTTGACAAACAGAATGAGCAATAAAGTACTTGTTATTTGCCATGTGGGCCAATTCAATGATTGTTTTATTGTTGAAGTCTTCAAGCTTCTTATCCAAGAGAGCTTTTGTGTTTAAATTAGAATCCTGATAACTGTAGTCCAACAACTGTACAGCCATCTGGCCAAATTCTCTGAAAAAACCCATTAAAACCAAAGCTGTAAAGGACTGCTATGGTCCCTCCCACAGGAAGGCACTTTTCTTAACCCCCTTTCACCCCCAAAGGTAAATAACCAGTAGTCCATATTAAATATAATTTAAAATTTGTGGACATAATCCTTTTTGGAAAGCCCCCCAAAAACACAGGAATAAAATCATCAGCAGTTACAATAAAAATATTTCCTAGTTAAATAAAATATTCTCAATTTTTTAAACAACATTCAATCTTGTACAATATTATACAATATTCTTATATTTTGATAAATTCGCATTAAGCCTGTTTTGGGTTTAAAATATACAAATAATCTAATTTGTAGCTTATTAATGGGCAAAGAGAAAGCAGAACTGTTTATATGTTTTATCTCAATTCAAAAAGAAGGGATTCATCATAAATCATACACAACAAGTGTGGCATATCTGAAACTCAAACTGTAGCTGTATTTTATCCATTTTAAATGCTACTTAAAAAATTTTCAGTCAATCAAATGTACAGAACTTTAAACATATTTTATGACTGGAGATTACTATCATTTTGCACGTAATTAAAGGGGCATAACCAAGAAATGACAAGTCTGATATCTAAAATTAAAATTAAATCTTAATGTGTATTTTATTGATCATAAACTATGTTTTAAATATAGAGAAAATGGGATAACTAAAGTTGAGAAATGCTGAGATACCAAAATTTGATACCCTCTAATGGTTCAAACTGAGTCTAATTTTCTTTAATTAGGTAAAAATCTTTAATAAAATGTAGAAAAGTTTAGGTTTAATTTTGTACATGTATTATTTTAATTAGGAAAACATATTTGCAATAACAATAAATGAACATTTGTGTCCTATTGTCCTCTGTGATAACATAATTTACTTGGAAGATGCCTTTAATTTTCTCTTCAAATCTGAATCCTGGCACCATTTTTTCCCCATTCTATGCCAAATCATGCTGACAATGATGGCCATTGCTATGGGTTCCTCTGTCCTCTTCCATAATTTTTTGGTTAGCTCAGGGTAATAGTTTAATGCTGCCCAGTACACTAGGTAATTAATAGCCTAAAAACAAAAATATTCTGTATCTATATTTAGAACTTTAGATGGCATGGCAATAAATTAGAATGAATTTAATAAGAGTCAGTAACTGCTGTTGTCTACATGTACTATTCTTATTGTTCTATACTGTTTTGCCCCATTACATGGCACCTACTCTATGTAATTTTACATACATGGATGGTATCCACCTCTGGGGGTAACCTGTAAATAGTTTAATATAAGAAAATTGTTACAACATATACCCGATCAGAAAGCAATATAGTGAAATTAAGGTCAAAGATCAACAACCAATATGGTAAGTGACACATTGTTTTAAAAAGATCTATATCAAAACCCTACCTTAAAAGTGAAAAAAGTTACAGCCGGGACAAATTAAGAAAGCAATAATGTGATCTTAAGGACCATGGTACACAATAAATTGACCTTAAGGACCATGGTACACAATAATGTGACCTTAAGGACCATGGTACACAATAATGTGACATTTAAGGACCATGGTAGACAATAAAGTGACATTAAGGATTATGGTACACAATAATGTGACCTTAAGGTCCATGGTATACAATAATGTGACATTAAGGACCCTTCTACACAATAATGTGACATTAAGGACCATTCTACACAATAATGTGACATTAAGGATTATGGTACACAATAATGTGACCTTAAGGTCCATGGTATACAATAATGTAACATTAAGGACCCTTCTACACAATAATGTGACATTAAGGACCATGGTACACAATAATGTGACCTTAAGGACCATGGAACACAATAATGTGACATTAAGGATCCTGGTATACAATAATGTAACATTAAGGACCCTTCTACACAATAATGTGACATTAAGGACCATGGTACACAATAATGTAACATTAAGGACCCTTCTACACAATAATGTGACATTAAGGACCATGGTACACAATAATGTAACCTGAAGGATCCTGGTACACAATAATGTGACATTAAGGATCATAGTACACAATAATGTGACATTAAGGACCATGGTACACAATTATGTGACCTTAAGGACCATGGAACACAATAATGTGACATTAAGGACCATGGTACACAACACGTTGCCATGTTGAACCAATAATCGTACCCTCACTTTATTTTTTTTATATTTTTTTTTGGCGTTAATCCGACAAATCACAAATCTAACTTCGGATTATAATGACAGTAAAATTGGGCCTAGTTGCCATAGATTGATTTATCTACATGCCAAATATTAAAATACTTCTTCAAGAGTAAAATATTACATAACTATCTATAAGAACAGACGGACAGAGAGACTGATCACTTTAGAGTAATCTAATTGCAAGCCTTTATAGAAAGAGTAAACTAAGGCAAACTGACATTTACAAATTACCTTCATGATCTTTACCAAGCTATATTGCCTATAAAGATATAGAATAGCATATATCTTAGTTATAATATACCTTACGTTCTGCTATAGCTAATCTGACACCATCTTCGTCATGACGATCCATATGAAAAACATCAAATGACACTAAACAAGATAGGTAGGTTGTTTTGTTCAGTAAGATATTTAAAGGAGAATTCTCTCCTTGTAAAAACTTTTTCTGGACTGGATAGCCACCTTTCTATAATAAGATAAAAAGAAAAAATAACATAAAAACTAGGCACCTGAATACATACATGAAGATGTCGGCCAAATTACAGCGGTTGTTCCTAGAAGTGTTTGAAGATACAATAATCAAAAGTAAGAAAATGTCAAACAGTATTTTATGTGCACTACAACCTTAAGTCTACATGTTTTGGTACTTTATGACATATTACAGGGATATAATGACAACAGCTGTAAAACTTATTACATTTATCCATAACCAATATTTCAACAAATAACTCATAACCAAAAAAATATAAAATATACAGATTGTCATATTTTGTGAAATCATAAATGTTGGAGTTCATTGTTGACTAAATACATGGTATCTATTTCCTTAGGATTTCAGGTTTGACTTAATTAATGAATGTCAAACACTAACAAAATATCTATTAAATTTAAGGCCCTTGTTTCACAAAAAGTCTTATGACTCATGACTGGTTGTAAATCTGTACAAACCATACAAATTAGCGCTGATTGTAAGTGGTACAACTATTTGTGAAACATGGGCCTGACCTTTTATAGTAAATTTTGTGGCAAACTAAAAGCCTACCGGTGAATGTCCCAAAATTTCAGCAAGACAGATGGTACGGAAAAATTCTGGGTCTTCAAAATGGTTGAAAAGATATAAATACTTTCTACGACTGAAATATTTGTGCAATTCAATTGCTTGTGTGTCTAAAAATAGTTCTACAAAATTATGTCTGTCCTTCCTAATCAAGGCCATGTCAAATAAGTTTCCACTGATCTGAAAAAAAAGGAAAGTTAAAATTGCTTGATGTCACAAATCTGAATCTAGCAAACATCTAGCAGGCATCTATATTTATCTGTCAGAATAAATTATCACTGTGATGAAGATCAGATCATGCATTTATCCAAATTTATTAATATGTTGCACATGAAGAACTAAGAAATTTACATGAGGGGTCTCATGTGGACAATCTTTTTAAAATTGTCATTTACCCTGTTACTGTCATACTCTATAAAAAAGGTTAAACCTTTTGTTCTTAATGAAAACATGGAAAGTTGAAATCATTTTTAAATTAATGCCTTTTATTGCTTTAAATCTGTCATATAATTTTTTATGTGACTGCTCCAAGCCATTATTGTATGCCCTTGTATTTGTGTCCCTTTCTATATGTTGTTTGTTTGTTTGTTGTTGTTATTTTGTTGGTACTGTCCTTTTTCGGACTAAGTAAATTGTGAGGTTTGTGTTTATCTTGTGTTTATATTTTATGTTTTGCTTACAGAGATTTTATAAGATTAGGATAACCATGTTAAACTTTTCCATTCACCTTTCCATTCAAAGGCATTAATTCTAGTCTGCAGTCATTTTAAAACCAGTCATTAAAGAACCTCCAATAATGTATTTGACATTGGTAATGAATTTCTTAAGTGTTTTGGGCCAAACCTTTATTATGAAGTTAAGTTGTTAAACCTAATTTTTACTATCACAAAAGCCAAAATTTTATTGGATATATCTAAGATTTCTTTAATATCACTCCTAAGGCCGATTGTCGGATCACAATGTGTGACATATGAATTAAATGATAGCAGAACAAGATAAGATTTTAAATGTAAATTTAAGAGTTTTTACTTAAGCACAAAGTTTGCACTTAATACAAAAGAAATTTATGGATTTCTAGAACAATTTTCCTATATCCATTTGAATCAGAGCCACAGAGATTCTCCTATATTAGTCAGAACCAAACAGTCTCTCCCTAATGAAGTCAAGGCCCCTTTGAGCCACACAGGTTCTCCTATATGAAGTAGAGCTCTCATGAGTGGCGCCCTTCATATAAAATAAATACCCAATAGAGTCTGAGCTTAACAGACTCATTTCATATTAAATAAAGGCCCCACTGAGTCTGAAGCAAACAGGTTCTATCATATGAAATAGAAGCTGAAGTTTAAGCCTACAAGGTTCTTCCACATATAATGAGGTCAGAAAGCTTCTTGCGTGTCACACAGAACTATATACCTTAATGTTCATCCAGTCAAATTTCTGAAATATTTGTGATGCAGCCAAATCACTCCTGTTCCAATCCAATGTCAGTTTTAAGTCACTATGTATCTGTTCTTGAAACTTTCCATCCTTCTTTGGTTCTCGTGCTGCAGACAGATTTATTAACCTCAGTCCAAGCTTGTACATTTAAATTGCAGATGCTTATGCATGACTAAGGTGAATGACAACATTTTACACTCTTCAAGTTTGATGTTTGAAATTTACCTGAATCATGCATGATTATCTGCAATTGGTCAGCTCTTTCTGTTTAAGAGTTTTAAAGAAAACAAATGAAGCAGTTTTCTAAACAGCTGTTATCTGTTTTTAGAATTGATTGAGCAATAGGTAGAAAATACCTGACAGGTAATTGTTTTTTGACTATTAACATGTTTCTTTTTGCATTAAGCAATCTTAATACAAATTTTAAAATTAAGCACAAGATTAAAAAGAAACAAATTTTAACTATAGATAAACAGCAGGGTAAAACAGTTCATTGGCAATTCTACATTGACAGAGTGTGTTAAGTATATTTCTCATAATCTAATGTTTGTAGTCAAGTAGTAAATCATCTACTATTGATCACAAACCTGTCAATACTGAGGTTGTGGGTTTGAGTCTTACTGCAGTCAGGGTGTGCTTGACTCCAATCTAATTTACCAGCATTGCAATTTTTTTTTTATCCTACCAAAGGTTGGAGGTTTTAATCTGGTACTTGGGCTTCCTGCAAAAACTGGAAGAAACACAATACAGGTGAAAAATTGATGACAGTGGCATACAAACCCTCAATGTCTAAACAACAAACAAACATAAACTAATTCAATTATATGGTTTACACTCGTAACGGCAACCTACCTTCAAACAAAGCCCCAAGAATATATTTCTCTAAATGACTCAAACCATTAGGGTCAGTCTCGATGTCTAAAATTGTAAGAAAATGTTGTTTTTTCTGAAAAGAAATACAAGACAATTGTTTTATTATTATTAGAAAACTGTGTTTTTCAATTTTTAATCACTACAATCTAAATATATTTCTAAAATAAATGAATGACAAGTATTACTACATCATTCCCACAAATTTTTCTTTTGAGCTGTGTTGCTTGTGAACTTGTACACATTGTTTAAAACTATGAATATAAATCTTTTGAAAGATTCAATAGATAACTTAATACAAACATGGTTTGTTCCAAATTATGATTAAAATGTTTAAAAGGCAATTATGTTTTGGATAAATTTTATTAAACTTGTCAAAACATTGTAGATTTTAAAGTTATTTGTATTCATTAAAACTCTACATTGAACAATGATGTCTGTCCCCACAGCAACAATATTGACACTTTGGTTATTAAAATAACACCTGTATCAGGGGACTTGGTGGCCGAGTGGTTAAGGTAGTTTGTCTACTATTGATCATGTGGTCTGTGGTTTTGAGTTTTACTGTGGGCAGGGTGTACTGGACTCCAATCTTAATTGACAAGGATTGCAAGTTTTCCTGGCTAAGGTCGGGGGTTTTCTCCGGGTTCTCCGGCTTCCTCCCCAAATAAAAACTGGACGCCATTATATGCATAGAAAATTGCTGAAAGTAGTTTAAAACATCACTCAAACAAACAAATAATCATCTGTATCAATGGGGTGGAAGTCCGAGTACCCAGTAAAAACCTTTCGGCAGAAAACTGGAGATCCTTGTAAAGAAGTAAAAGGATTTTATGAATTATTGAAGATAACAACAATTTAACTGCTCATAAAAATGTTATTTTTGAAAATTAAAAAAATGTATATAATATGACTATATACTACCCACCCGCATAGATAGCTGTATACATTCTATAATGGTATCTCGACATCTGTTTCTGGCATTCACATCAGTGTAAAACTCTCGATGGTATGTCTTCTGAATTCTTTTCAAAAGTTCTGGTTTCACATAGGAATTTAAATGATCTTCATCTGATCTAATGATAATAAAGAATCATCAGAACAATATTGACCATTATTTTCACTTTTAAAATATTTTTCAAAGAATAGATGGACAAAAAATCAGAGCGACATAATTCATTACATGTGGACCTGTAGTTTTACAGGAAATGATTTAAATAACAAAGTGAGTTAATAAAAAAAACAGGAATTGCCCATGTCAGACAAGTTTTTTTCCCATCAAAGCAATTAGGGAAAACATTAGACAGCACTTCACATACAACCTGTGTACTATTTTAAAAACTTTAAACTTGTTTGTTCAGAAAATTTAGTTTATGGATTTTGAGAAATCAAAAGCAAAAGTTCCCTATGTCAGCCACATTTTGAAATATATCAGGATATGATGAAATGATAGATATGACCTCACAAACATCATTCCTAAATATTTTGCCTTCAATAGGCAAAAGGTTTTTGTAAGGAATATTAAGATTTAAAAAGCAGACAAATACAAGAAAAGTGATAGCACTGATTTTTGAACAAATATATTTTACAATGAGGAAGCAAATTTTATTTATAAGCTATCAATATAGATCCATTAAAGATCACATTAAACTTTGTTACACAAAACCTCTGTATCTTGCCTAAATTTTGTTTGTTATCAATTTGTTTTAATACTGTATACAAAAGTAATTGTCTAAACAAAACAAAAAAAAAAACAAAAAAACAACAATTTACAGATGATTTGTGACTATTCTCAGACCAACTTCTCTTTCCAAAAACATTGTCTTAAAAATAAGAGCAATATATTTTAGATTAGATGTGTATTGATAAGACAAAGAAATATACCTTAGTTTAATTTTTTCATAGGCAAATGCAAGAAGTTCAGTTGCTGAACCAGTTCCTTTTAAAATAATAACTGGAACCTCCATCTTAATGAGGCCATAAACATGCTCAATGTCTGACGGACTGCCTTGTATCAACAGACCCACCATTGGAGTGCTACTGTAATCAGTGTTGAGAGCATCCAAGTCATCTGTACTCACATCCTTATCTGGAAATACATATGCATTACATACATTATGTGTAGGTACAACTACCTGTATCATTATAAATATAGTCCCTAATGTCACACATATTATGGCATCACATTTCATTCACAAAATGAGAGTCATCATTGGTTATAACATTCATTATGACGTCAAAAAGAAGGTCCGACAAATGTACATCTGGTATCACTTATATAAATGATACAAGGTTATGTATCAAATCGCTAAATTTTCAGATTTTGACAAAATACATACTAATATAAAAATATAATACAAGCTACATCAAACTTACCATTTAAATTTAATACCAACTCTAACAAGCTCACATTTAAAATATAATACTATTACCTTCAAACTCATACATGTCTACATGCACCAGCTCTTATCATACCCAAGTATTTAGTATTTTATATTTAGATTTTGTATATTTAATAATTTCTAAGTGTTTTAATCTGTATTACCAAGATGATATGTTTCACCAAGGCTAAATCTATATAATCACGCTTAAACCTGTATAGCACCCATTACAGAATACGTTTTTGTGAAGGTTGCTTATTGCCACTTTCAGCATTTTTTCAGCTCTATTATGGTATCCATTTTATTTGCGAAGGAAGCCAGAGTACCCTGAGAAAATCCCAGACCATCAGTAGGAAAACTGGAAATCCATGTTAATTAAGGTTAGAGTCGAGCATACACTGCCTGCCCTTTATTTTATTTTTATGTATAAAATGCTGCTTGTCTTCGTTTATTTTATGTCTGTGTAAGGTACTCATGTCAGTCTATTTTAAAAGTTAAGAGGAAATTGTGCTGCAATTTTTTGAAAATACAGACTCTAATAAAGTTTGTTTTTGCCCCAATTCCCCATGTGGATTTTCAAAAAAATATTTAAGTTCAAAGTCCCATAACCCCCACAATATTTTATGGATAAAAATTTCCTGGTAATATGCAAAACTAACTACATATAGCATACTTGCTATGTAACAAGTTTCGTAAAATTTGTTTCAGTATTTTCAGAGGAGTTAAGCCTAGATCATAATTTGTGAGGAATTTTGGAAAATTCTAAGTTCAAAGGGGGATAATTCCCACAAAATTTTGAGGATCAGAATTTCCTGGTAATATGCACAGCTACATATGGTAAACTTGATATGTACCAAGTTTCGTAAAATTTTGTTTAGTAGTTTCATAGGAGTTTAGTGGAAACCATGATTTATGAGGAATTTTTGGAAAATTCTAAATTCAAAGGGGATAACTTCCACACAATTTCAAAAATCAGAATTTCCTGGTAATATGCACAGCTACATATGGTATACTTGATATGTACCAAGTTTTGTAAAATTTGGTTTAGTAGTTTCATAGGAGTTTAGTGGAAACCATGATTTATGTGGAATTTTTGGAAAATTCTAAGTTCAAAGGGGATAACTTCCACACAATTTCAAAAATCAGAATTTCCTGGTAATATGCACAGCTACATATGGTATACTTGATATGTACCAAGTTTCGTAAAATTTGGTTTAGTAGTTTCATAGGAGTTTAGAAGAAACCATGATTTATGAGGAATTTTTGGAAAATTCAAAGTTCAAAGGGGATAACTTCCACACAATTTCAAAAATCAGAATTTCTTGGTAATGTGCTTAGCTACATATAGTGCACTTGTTACATTTTAAGTTTAGTAAAATTTGGTAGAGTAGTTTCGGAGTAGTTCAGAGGAATAAATTTGTGACGGACAGATGGACCGACAGGACAAAAACAATATGTCTCCCCACGAAGTTGGGGAGACATACCAGTAATTTCATTTGTGTTTGCATGTTTTTCTGGTATCATATCAATCTTTCAACCAGCACACAAATTTCATATTAAAGGTCATATGTACTATACAGTTTTTACTCTTTGATAAACATAAATCTATTAATTATAAGTGGAATGTTTTTTTACTAAAGCCAGAAATAAACAAGAACTTAAAAGGATAGACCAAATGCACACATTTTCAAAAAAGTAAAATTCCATGTTAGATGGTTCCAAAGTAAAGAATTTTCCAAACATCACTACCTAACCCATGCAGTATTTGGTAGCTTCATTCTTACAATAACACAATTTACTGAATATGGAATTGTAAAAAAATACCATTGCACTAAACACCAAACTTGATTGAATAATTATTTAAGGTTTTTATGCCACTTTCAGCAAATGTTAAAACGTATCATGGTGTCCAGTTATAAATAAAAGAAGAAGCTATGAGTACATGAAAACTCACAAGCTTGGCAAGAACACTGGTCAAGTTTGTCTTAAATCTAGCACTAACTCACATGTCTTGTACTTACATGCTATACATTCCACGACTACTACAAATGCGTCCCAGTGAAACACAAGTATTGGTACTTACAAATATATTTGAACTGATGTAAATTGCCCACAGGCTCTTTAAACCTTTCTTCTAAAGCCAGTTTTCTACTGTTAGCCTCCTTAGTACTTTGTACACCATCGAACATGATAAAGTTTGTCAGATTAGGGTTAAGTTCTACTGCTTCTGACATGATGTTACAGCTCTTCAGATCAACTGTTATTTCTCTATCCTGTAAAAACAATAACAATACAAAACAGTAAAATACAGGTAATGACAAGTTAACTGTGTGAGAAATGACAAAAACGTGGGAGTTAAACAGACAGCCAGCACTTGTAGATTTGGTGACAAAAGACAGCTGTATATACTTATGGTTTACATTTGATTTACAAAGGCCAGTCGAGACTGTTCATACCTCTTGTCAACATGAGATTATCATATACAGACAGCTAACATTTTTTAAACCAACACTTGACAGCAGATTTACAAAACAACCACTGATACTGAAGAACTATAAATATGAAGTAGTTTTTAAAATTCATTTGGTAGTTTGAACCAGATAATTTTTTGAAATTACCAGAAATTTTGCATGCATAAAAAGTTGAGACTATTTTGATAACCCCCAGAGTATATGTTAAAGTATTCATTTTCATGAGACTACATATTTTATTTAAGCAAATTTTGCAGAAAAATAACCAGCTGCTTTAGTAATTTAAGAAATTTTCTGTTGTTCCAAATACTAACTAATCATCAATTTAAAGTACAGGTCTAGTGTCGGATGAATTAAAAACAACCATCAGTGCAGCTGTAATTCTAGTTTCAGTACTGCAACACTTAAAATAAATTAGAGTTGCATTGTAAAGCGTTATGTTTAATAGTAGATCAACAAGTTAAGTACTCTTTCTACAGGTCATTGGTTAGATCCAACCATGGTCCATTCCATATTAATATACTTACTAAAGAACAAAATTGGTCTGCATATGACAACTGTGATATTGGAAGTAAACCAATCGCTGTTATTTTTGGTAAGCTTGCAATTTTAGCAGCAGTAACTAAGTTCCGATCATAATTTGTTGCCAGTAAATGTCTTCTTTCCTTCTCCATTTTGACTGCATCACCGATTAATTTACTAACTCCACTGTTGACACCATTTGTCAGAATCCACAATGGTGTTGTGTTTACTGCCTGTAATGACAAATTATGTGTGGAGCATATAATACTTAAAGGAATGGAATGAATCTGCCTTAACAACAGGAGTAAACAAAAGGTTTTGATTTGTTACCAGATATATCTATTGATTTATAAATACAGTTCTTTAAATGGATGGAATGTGGATAGCCAATTGTCATAAAAATCCAAAACTTTACATCTGTTTGTAACTGATTGATTTGTTCAAAAAGTAGTTTGTAGTGCAGGGATACTTTGAACACAAGCAGACATAAATTCATTCAAGAACTTTAATAAGAAAAAGAATATTCTGAGTTATTAGATTTTATGTATTTTATCATATGACCAAACTGCTTTAACATACCCTATCTTCAAAAAGTATACATTCAAAAGTCAGAAGGAAAAAGACGATAAATAAATATTGCTTTACAATTAGCCATACAGTACTGATTACATAATAATTTTTTGGCAGAATGCATGGCACCTGATTAATATTGGACTTTACAGACAACACATAATAACACCTCACACAAACCAGATATCAGTGAGATGATACCCATCACTGTTGGCCCCACTGACTTAGAGGTCAAGCTCAAAGGTCGTCAACCATAGTATGCAACACATTGCCTTGATATTACCTACCTACATACCAAATATCAAAAGCCTACCTCAAAAGGGAAAAAATTTATAGCCCTGACACAATTAGCTTTTGACGGACAAACAGGGGCATGCACGTACTGCAGACTTATCACTATAAAGCGTCCACCACAAAGTGGCGCAGTCGTAGTAAAAATAGATAGCCCACAGGATGCAGAACAAAAGAAGATGTACCAGTATTATGAAGCAGTACATATATAAGTAAGGATAAACTGAAGAAAATATAAAATAGCAATAAAAAGATAAAATAGTGTAAGGGGCATAGCTAGACTAGTTACAATGTTGATTCCTAAAATAACTCAGGATAATTTTGAAACGGTGATGCAAATTGGTGGAGTTCTAAGGTGCTTTATTTAGTAATGAACATGTCCCTGTATGTAGCTAAACATTGTTTTACATTGAAGCGTATATTGTATCCTTACAGGAGCAATCAAGTCATTTTTGTAATGTTCAAGGTCAACAAACCAAAGGCCAGTACAACTCACATTTCCTGTTTATTCACAGAATCTCTCTGATATTGTTGATAAATATCTATAAAAATCTGACAAGACATGTAGGAAAAAAAGCATTTAAAAATCTCATATAAAAGGTATAACTTCCACAAAAATGAGAGATCATTGCTTGCTGATTTAGAAACTGGTCCTATATTTTTGATGCAAACATTTAATTTCAGTTTTTATAAAACTTTAAGAAAATTCAGGACTGAATGCTTTTACTAGGTGGGTTGCTGGATGGATGGCACAAAGTATGCATGCCTGGCATTTCTATGTTGCAGAGGGGTAGGGGTGGGGGGCTTAAAAAAACTTACTTCTATAATGCCTTTCTGAAAGTCTTCTTTTTGTTGATGATCTGTCCATTTTTTCAAATGACCTGGATCAGATATCACAGATAAAATTATACTGGGTGACTGTAACTTCCATGCTTTATCCATGTACTCGGCTATCATATCTGTGCTGGTATGTTCAGACATTTTCAGGAAGTAACTTGATGTAGGCTAAAAAAAATGCATTATTTGTACCACATGTTGTTGAATGTAAACTGGAAAAACTGTGACCCATGCTCATTAATTGATACTGCCTTCTTCATTGTGTCAAAGAATGGCAAAGTCCATGTTTTGCTGTTGGAAGCACCTAATATCATTTGGATCAAAATGTAAAATATCAGATGCAAAATGGCACTCTGTGACACAGATTCTTTATAGTTTTATTAAATTCTATGCTGTGGTGAAGGAGTAGTTGTAGATAATAGATGGGTACCCCCTTTGTCAAAGAATGGCAAAGTCTATGTATACGTTTTGCTAAGGGAAACTGCAAATATCATTCCAATCAAAATGCTAAATATCAGGTGCACACAATGGCACTTTATGACAAACATTTTGTGAAAGTTATATTAAATTTCTTGTAGTGAAAAAGGGTTCCAGATGTTAGATGGGTATCTCTATGTGTATGAACGGACACCCCAATCAATACTAGTATATATACCCTCCACTTTTTAAGTGGGGGTATAAAAAACACCAATTACAGATAAAGTAACTATGGTTACATATTATCTTTAATTCATCTAGAGAGAACTGAACAACTAAATGCCATGATATAGCTAAAATTACAATAAAAACAAGACATTTTTATAAGGGGAGATAATAAACTACTGAAAACTGAAAACTGATCTCTTCTAGTATCTATCCTGTGTCCTCAACAATTCTATAAATATACCAATCAGTTTTTCTACCATGAATCCACATGATTCTAAGAAAGACTAGAGCACTAAACATTTAAAATGATTAAAAGTGAGTAATTAAATATACATGTATTGTATTTATTTGTAGTTCACTGTTTTAAGAATTTTTTGTAACTATTTCATTATCAATTTTACTGAGAAAAGAAAATTTCAGATATTTATTTTGGATCTTTTCCAAATGTGTAGGCTTCATCATTATAATACTATTTCCATAAAATTAATTTTGTGCCATATCAGTAATGATAAAATCCATGTAGAATTGTTTTTACATAAACCTTACAGAACAATTACAAAAATTAATAGATTTTCTGAAGTAATTTGTTCCAAAGGTGAACCTTAATTAGAAAGTTTGTTTAGTAATACACTTGTGTATATTTCAATGCTATTAGTTATATGCAAACATTTAATAGTATTTACATATTACAATTGAAGGTTCAACAGGTACATTTCAATGTAGTCAACATGTGAAATGCCATTGGTCTTCATATGGGGATAATTGTGTCTGAATTTACATGGAATAGTGGGGAGAAGGGAAGAAATCTATTTGCTTTAACTTTTCATGAAAAAAGGATTTAAAAAATCTGATTGGAGTTGGATGTTAAACAGATTTTACAATAAGTTGTGCTGTAGTGATATAAATGTAACATATGATCTTAAAATTATAATGACCTTAGATCAAGCAGATATACACTGACATGAACCTGTTCTTCCAACTAGACATAAAGACATAAAAAATGTGTCTAGATCACATCAACATTGATATAAAAAGTCTTCCAGACAAAATAATGGAAATATTGGACAGTCCACTCCACAGAGGTGATCCAACAAACAGGCCAGCATGCTGGACAGTTCATTCCACAGAGGTGATCCAACAAACAGGCCAGCATGCTGGACAGTTCACTCCACAGAGATGATCCAACAAACAGGCCAGCATGTTGGACAGTTCACTCCACAGAGATGATCCAACCAACAGGCCAGCATGCTGGACAGTTCTCTCCACAGAGATGATCCAACAAACAGGCCAGCATGCTGGACAGTTCACTCCACAGAGGTAATCCAACAAACAGGCCAGCATGCTGGACAGTTCACTCCACAGAGGTGATCCAACAAACAGGCCAGCATGCTGGACAGTTCACTCCACAGAGATGATCCAACAAACAGGCCAGCATGCTGGACAGTTCACTCCACAGAGGTGATCCAACAAACAGGCCAGCATGCTGGACAGTTCACTCCACAGAGGTGATCCAACAAACAGGCCAGCATGCTGGACAGTTCACTCCACAAGGTGATCCAACAAACAGGCCAGCATGCTGGACAGTTCACTCCACAGAGGTGATCCAACAAACAGGCCAGCATGCTGGACAGTTCACTCCACAGAGGTGATCCAACAAACAGGCCAGCATGCTGGACAGTTCACTCCACAGAGATGATCCAACAAACAGGCCAGCATGGTGGACAGTTCACTCCACAGAGATGATCCAACAAACAGGCCAGCATGCTGGACAGTTCACTCCACAGAGGTGATCCAACCAACAGGCCAGCATGCTGGACAGTTCACTCCACAGAGATGATCCAACAAACAGGCCAGCATGCTGGACAGTTCACTCCACAGAGGTGATCCAACAAACAGGCCAGCATGCTGGACAGTTCACTCCACAGAGGTGATCCAACAAACAAGCCAGCATGCTGGACAGTTCACTCCACAGAGGTGATCCAACAAACAGGCCAGCATGCTGGACAGTTCACTCCACAGAGGTGATCCAACAAACAGGCCAGCATGCTGGACAGTTCATTCCACAGAGGTGATCCAACAAACAGGCCAGCATGCTGGACAGTTCACTCCACAGAGGTGATCCAACAAACAGGCCAGCATGCTGGACAGTTCACTCCACAGAGGTGATCCAACAAACAGGCCAGCATGCTGGACAGTTCACTCCACAGAAGTGATCCAACAAACAGGCCAGCATGCTGGACAGTTCACTCCACAGAGATGATCCAACAAACAGGCCAGCATGCTGGACAGTTCATTCCACAGAGGTGATCCAACAAACAGGCCAGCATGCTGGACAGTTCACTCCACAGAGATGATCCAACAAACAGGCCAGCATGGTGGACAGTTCACTCCACAGAGATGATCCAACAAACAGGCCAGCATGCTGGACAGTTCACTCCACAGAGATGATCCAACAAACAGGCCAGCATGCTGGACAGTTCACTCCACAGAGGTGATCCAACCAACAGGCCAGCATGCTGGACAGTTCACTCCACAGAGGTGATCCAACAAACAGGCCAGCATGCTGGAAAGTTCACTCCACAGAGATGATCCAACAAACAGGCCAGCATGGTGGACAGTTCACTCCACAGAGATGATCCAACAAACAGGCCAGCATGCTGGACAGTTCACTCCACAGAGGTGATCCAACCAACAGGCCAGCATGCTGGACAGTTCACTCCACAGAGATGATCCAACAAACAGGCCAGCATGCTGGACAGTTCACTCCACAGAGGTGATCCAACAAACAGGCCAGCATGCTGGACAGTTCACTCCACAGAGGTGATCCAACAAACAAGCCAGCATGCTGGACAGTTCACTCCACAGAGGTGATCCAACAAACAGGCCAGCATGCTGGACAGTTCACTCCACAGAGGTGATCCAACAAACAGGCCAGCATGCTGGACAGTTCACTCCACAGAGGTGATCCAACAAACAGGCCAGCATGCTGGACAGTTCACTCCACAGAGATGATCCAACAAACAGGCAAGCATGCTGGACAGTTCACTCCACAGAGGTGATCCAACAAACAGGCCAGCATGCTAGACAGTTTACTCCACAGAGGTGATCCAACAAACAGGCCAGCATGCTGGAAAGTTCACTCCACAGAGGTGATCCAACAAACAGGCCAGCATGCTGGACAGTTCACTCCACAGAGGTGATCCAACAAACAGGCCAGCATGCTGGACAGTTCACTCCACAGAGGTGATCCAACAAACAGGCCAGCATGCTGGACAGTTCACTCCACAGAGGTGATCCAACAAACAGGCCAGCATGCTGGACAGTTCACTCCACAGAGGTGATCCAACAAACAGGCCAGCATGCTAGACAGTTCACTCCACAGAGGTGATCCAACAAACAGGCCAGCATGCTGGACAGTTCACTCCACAGAGGTGATCCAACAAACAGGCCAGCATGCAATATATGCTAAGGACTTTTTGATCTGTTCAAGACATAGTCACGATAGTGAACAATTCAAAAATTTAATCTGTGACCTTTAATTTAGTACATTTGTATAAGAAACTGTACTCTGCCTAAAAAAATATTTTGTATCCACCAAATACATGTCTTGTAAATCTAGTCCTGGGATCAATTTTCTTAGTAAAATACTCATAATTAGGACTATTTTTACTATTTAGAAATACTAGTCCGGTACTGAAAATACTAGGAATAATAAACATGAATATAGAAGATAAAGTGAATTCTATTCACCATAAAACACTTCTCACTTTTTTACTTTACATATATGCATGCAGTATTAAGTAGATGAAAAACATCAATTAACAGACCTGAATTTTATTATAAAATGAATTCTATTCACTGTAAACACTTCTCACTTATTTCAGTGACATTGCAAAAAAAAAAACAATTCACAAACATGATTTTTTCATGATGAACACTTTTTATCCCTTCAAAGTAGGTAATGAAAGAGGATTATCAAAACTGGTAGTTGATCTATTTTAGCTAATAAAATCTGTGAAATGGAAATATTTTACTAGTAAAAACAGTCTGTGGGACTTCATTTACAACAGGACTAATTTTACTCTTAAAGCCTAGACTTATAAAAATGGAATTGATAAGATAGGCACCTTCTTAGAAAATGACAAACCTATCTCTAATAAAGGTTACAAGAAAGCAGTCAAAACAATTTTATGCAATCATTCCTATTTTCTACTGTATATTAAATTTGTATAATATTTCCAAATGATAATTAAATTAATGAACATTTCTATTTTCAATATGCTAAATATATTAAATTTACTTCACATACTGCAAAATTATAATCAATTTGGTTTTTTTTTGTTTATATCGCAATTAACACCAATAACCAAATTTTAAAAATATTACTTTATGTTATTTTATGTTTACAAACCAAATCAATAAATCAGTAAATTAACAAGTCAAATACCCGAATATCCTAGGAAAAAAAAGCATCGGACTTATTTTACTAATTAGGACTATTCTACCTAGGAAAATAGGTCTGGGGACCTATTTAACTAGGAAATTGAGTAACAAGGTCTAATTTCATTAGTAACAAAAGTCTAGGGGACTAATTATATTACCTGACTTATTTTACTGTTACACATGTACATGTATCATATTATTATCTCAGAGGCAGTAAATTAAGCCTCGTCTGTGAAAAACTTCGAACACAGCTAGATCATTTCAAGCCCTGGTCAGAGCAAGGTCATTTAGAATGATGCTCAAATGCATAATGAACTCAATATAGTAACTAGCATGTTATGGTCAACTTGCGAGAAAATGACCAAGGAAAGCAAATCATAAAAACCTTATGTCTCTGTTTCATGCAGACAAGAAAACAAGTATAAATAAACCATACCTTTTTGTAAGCAATGTGAGGACTAAATTTAACAATTCCTCCTTCTAATCCACTGTTTTTGATCCATTCTTCAGCATCAAAGTCATCTTTGTAAATTGCATCTTTTACACTGGTCACTGTAGCATAGACAGGGTCTATGAACATGACTGGAAAGTCTTCATCTCTGTTGTCTAACATGGTTGTACCTTATGTTAGTACAGTTTGTTCATCTAAAACAAAGTACTCCATGTAAGACAGGAAAATATAAGTGTATATTCTGACTGGAACTTATTGTTATACATGTATTCGAAGCTGAGCCTATTTAGATAGACCCTTTCTGCTCATGACATGCATGTTTTATAATAATTTTTCTCTTTTATACAATAAATTTGGCTGTATAATAAAAGTTGATCTGGTTCAACAAAGAAATTACAATTTTTTTTACATTATAAACTTCAATTTAGGAAATTATTCAGAAAAAAAGTATTGGTTATTGGTTCTTTTATTATTAAAATATGAACTTGACTCATCTACTAGTAACTAAAACAGGGAGCACAATGTTCTCAGCACCAGGGCCTCAGTAGCTGAGTGGTTAAGGTACTAGTAGTTAGTCTACTATTGATCAATGAACACTGAAGTTGCAGGTTTGAGTCTCACTGCATGCAGGCCACACTCATCTCTAATCTTAACTGACAAGGACTGCCCATGTTCCTAGCTACCAAAGGTTGGTAGTTTTACATGGGTACTCTGCTTCCTCCCCAATAAAAACTGGATGCCACTTTATAGCTGAAATATTGCTAAAAGTGGTGTTTAAACACCATACAATCAATGTACTGAGCACCTGACATGACTGTGCACGTCGACATGAGTAAAGTTACAGCATTGTAAGTCATAATAAGAAAACTAACAAAATCTTGCATATATGCAGATTTAGAAAAGCACAGGCAAAACCAAAAAAAGAAATCAAGTAACAAGAGCCAAATAAAAGCTGTGTCCACTTGGTGCTCCAGACAAGTAGGTAATGTCTGCTTATAATTAGATACCTTATGAAATACTCATTGTCATATAAGTATAGATTTTATATATAGTTTGAAAATTTACTGAAAAGGTAAAACAAATAACTAGCTTTTTCTTAAAAACTGTAATATGTAACTACTAAAAGCTTATTAAATGACAAGTTAAATGAAACAATAAGAAAAATATCTATCTAACATGTAAAAAAGAGGGAGGGTGTTTTTTACCCATTTTATCTAGAAAACCATAAAAGTAAGGAAAAATGTTGACACACTTCTAAAAGCACATAAAATGAGGAATTCTATTTAAAAACTTCAATCAAACT
The DNA here is from genome assembly GCA_944474755.1 of Limnoperna fortunei. NCBI lineage: Eukaryota > Metazoa > Mollusca > Bivalvia > Mytilida > Modiolidae > Limnoperna > Limnoperna fortunei. The sequence goes on from OX104113.1 coordinate 41,590,969, forward strand.
TTGATATAAAAGAAAAATTTCTATCTTAATGCCAAAAAAGGGGGAGGGTGTTTTACCACTTTTATCTAGAAAACATTAAAAGTTAGGAAAAATCTTCTGAATCTACTAAAAGCACATAAAATGAGGAACTTAATTGAAATCTTCAATCATACTTGGATAAAGAAGAAAAATCTTTATGCCAAAAAAGGGGAGTGGGCTTTTTATACTACTACTAAAAGCACATAAAATGAGTAATTCAATTGAAATCTTCAATCATACTTAGATAAAGAAGAAAAATCTTAAAGCCAAAAAAAGGGAATTGGGTTTTATACCTTATATCTAGAAAACCTGAAGTTAGGAGAAATCTCTTGCCACACTTCTACAAGCACACAAAATGAGGAATACTATAAAAAATAATGTAAACTTAGATAAAAAAAACAGTATTATAAAAATTTCCTGGTAATATGCCAGTTACAAGTTTCGTAAAATTTGGTCGAGTCGTTTCAGAGAAGCTGAGTGGAATAACTTTGTGACAGACAGACAGGACAAAAACAATATGTCTCCCACCAAGTGGAGGAGACATAAATATACAATCTGTAACTCATATAAAAAAAAAGAAAGTTTGGCTCATTTTTCCTTCTTGGAAGGTCATTGATACCCATTATCAATCCCAACCTTTTTTGTCCTAGGAATCTTTATCACAAGATATAGAAAGAAAAAAAATCCAAATATAGAGCCTGGAATCTACACTGTCAGGAAGACAATGCACAAACAAATGCCAACTCAAACAGACTCTTACCATATAAACAAACAATTTTTCTTTCATTTAAAAAGGTCTATATTATCTGCAGTCAATCAATACAAATGGACAAAACTTGTATTATATATTCATTGGTACAACAAATGACTATGATTCTTAGATGCAAATAATATTTATATACCAACATAAACACACCCCCCAGTAAATAATATAATTTTGCTCACTGTATTACATGCACTTACACTAGAAGATAAAATATTCTAAATCATTCAGTTATTCCAGTAAACATTTTTATTAAGTTCTAGTTACAATTACTAATAATTATGGATAAATGGTATGCAACCAATATAAGTTTAGTAAGCTGTAATTTTTCTTTGATGTATGTAGTAAAAACCAATATCAAACCTGATTATAGATTATATTAAACAGAAATTAATACTTACATCAAAAATATCTTAATAATTCCATGCAAACATAACTGTCATGTCTAACAATTTAAGTCACCATCTGCATAGTTCCTGGGCTATACAACAATGATTTAAAGATCTGTAGCATGTGGTCAGTACCTAGTGACCATAACATTCTCTATCATTATATAGATTCAGATACTGGTCAACCAAAAAACCCTAACTCTTACCTATTTTATTTTAAGATGCATTATTTAAGACAAAATTTACTGTATGTTATGCTGTCCTTTTAGGATCAGTTTGTATATTATATTCAGAATAAACGTCCAACCACATCCTTCATCCGTAAGGAGGATTGAATTTCAGTTCAAAAAATAAATTGAACTGATTTTTTCTCAAGAAAACAAGGACAATTATTAACAGTATTTTAATAAAATATTTTAAATTATTTTATTTATTCTGTATAAAGTTCTTATTTTAGGTAATCAAGTTACATTGGTTAAAATACATGCATGCCAAGAAAGGATACTTTGAAAAATGACTGCCTATTCACACCCAACAATGTCACAGACAAAAATAAAGTACACAACCTAAAAAAATCAATTAATATTTCACCTGCAACATTTACAGCTATACATTGTGTGATCAAATCTGCACACATGCACAGCTTTATTTATTAACTTAAACCTAATAATAATTTTTTAATTGCTCCACGTTTTTATCTATTGTTTGTTTGTTTTTTTTTTAATGACATCACAAACAGGACAATTCCATTGTTTTTGATAGTATATCCAGTTATTTCTCTATCAGTAACCCAATAGCATGTTTGATTATAGATCGTGGGTTCAATGCCAGGTCAGGTAAAGTCAAAGACCTTTACAAAATGTTACCAATGTAAGCATCTTGGCAAGGCCACGTCATATTATTTGGACAGGTGTCCAACTACCAATATTAGTGTTTTATTTCTAAAACCATAAATACCAAAGTTTGTATATTAAGCAGAAAATAACAATAAAAACAACATTCAACAGTTTAACAACTACTTACAATTCATTTCATTATCATGCTGATAGACACTGGAAGGGATTATAAGGGTTTTTAAAACTTTTTGATGTTGTCTTTTTTGGTTTCATCTTTGTTTCACGTGTCATTGTCTCGCTTCAGATTTGTCACTGTCTTATGTGTTTCAATTATTTTTTATTATCATCTGTTTTCTGAATTTTTTTCTACAGAAGTCAGCTATCATATTCACCATAACTGTTCTGTACGAATATGGGTACTTTGGAATGGTTCGCACTGTCTCCGGGGATGGTTGTTTGGTTTAAATACAGAAACCTTGACGATGGACCATAGTGGGTAACCTGTTTAAAGACTACTATGATGATCCTTGCATGATAAAGACATCTTTTATGAATTTCCAAAAAACAGGAAGCACATTTTAACCATTAAGAAAGGATACATTTTTGGTCCTTATCAAAACCGTCATGTTTTCAATGGCATTTACAATTGTGAACCTATTGGTCCATCCCATTACCAGAATTTATTTATAATTTAGTTAATTGTTCTTGTTTTATTTCTGAAAGACAGACATATTTCTGGACATTTATCAACAACCTAATCAATCGATCATGCAATCAAATCTTGTAAACATTTTCTTAACCAAAATTAGTTGCATATTTTACCATGTGCAGTAACATTATCCAATATGGTTAGAGGCCTCGGTGGCTGAGTAATTTAGGTAGTTCGTCTACTACGATCAATGGTCTGTCAATACTGAGGTTGCGGGTTTAAGTCTCACTGCGGGCAATGTGCACTTGACTCGAATCTTAATTGACAAGAATTGCCAGTTTTCCTACCGAAGGTCGGGGTTTTCTTCCTTCGGGTACTCCAGCTTATTACCCCCCAAAAAACTGAATGCCATGATATAGATGAAAAAATGCTGAAAGAGACGTTAAACACAGTTAAAAACAGTGTTGTTATTTTATTATTTTTTGTTTCAATGCTGCTTTTAGCAATTTTTCAGCTGTATTGTGGTGTGCAGTTTTTGTTGTGGGTTATTATGGGAAGATTTACCCATTAATCCGACACCCCAATAGTCCGACACCCCATTGTCCAAAACCGTTATAGTTCGACTTCCTGACAAAATCAACATCGTTAGATTTGATCGTTTGTATACAATACGATGCAAAAGTTCTGGCCCAGTTCTGTTCAATTTCGGATTGACATAAAATAATTTGTCGATGGGACTATCGAACACATATTGGTTTTGGGTTTCAATTAATTGAACGGGTTTTAGAAGCATTTAAAAACATTTCTCCTATTGGAAACATTTACATAAATGAGACTATAATCAGCTCTCTAACTTAAAAAAAAAGAAGGGTATGAATTTTTTTTCTAATATTTTCCTATCTGAAACTAAGTCATGCGGTGATGTTATTTTTTAATTTCTGATTGGAGTTAAAATATAACTTTGGAAAGAACCATTAAATGGATATTGCTCATAAGTGTTGTTTATATTGTTCGTCAGTTTCAGAAAAGAAGCCTTTAACATTGCCATAGGTGTCTATGCTTAATGATGCCGAGTTTGATAATCCTCTGTCGTCCACACAACGCATTGATAGACTTTGATGGGAGCGTGGTAGCTTGCTCCTATAAAATTCGAAAAAAGCGTTGGATGGCAGATGATTCATCGTCTAAATCAAGCCCTGCGACAGCCATCTTGAATTTTAGATTAAAACACATAACATTTGTAGGGGACTATCAAATAAATATCTAAATATTTATATATTGACCATTTAGAAATCAAATAGTTCCGTGGTCTATGGAAGGAGGGGCGGTTAAGATCGGTAAATGAATTTGTTCAGTGTTGCAAGTTCAGAAGAAGGTAATTAACATTCTTCACATTTAATCCTACTTTAAATTTAGACCTGCAGCAATTATAATGCCGATTCATGATAGAGAAACAATCAAAACGATCCTGAATCATAATACTGATTCATGGTGGTAAAACAATCAAACAGACCGTTAATTATCTTATAATACAGATTCGTGGTAGAAAACAGCCAAACAGACCCTAGACTACCTCTTCTGGATCAGAATAGAAAATGTATTCAAATTAAATTTAGAAATCGATACAGATTACATCAGCAAAATTCTGAATAAAATAATTTTACAGTGTTATTATTTCAGAATTGATGAGGTATGCAAGAGCTTGCAGCGAGTTACAAGAAAAAACGACTCGTCCACGCGTTTAATGTTTTATTATATAGATGTTATTTTCTTGTTGAAAAAAATATCTCGTTTGAAAAATGTGATTGGTTCTCACACTTTTTGAATTCACAGGATTGTGCTGCATTATTGTTGGATACACCTATTTATGACTAGTGGTATAGGATACCCATCGATTTTCACCAACAAACCAACTAATATTATCAGTAATAGAAGCGGGAGGTCTGACATTTAATAAAACCTGGTTTAACCCACCATTTATATTAAATGCCTGTACCGTCAGGGCAATTGCTGTAGTTGCTGTATTTTTTGGTTATTGGTTTTATAGTTTGCCTGATTCTTGGACTTTGATTTGCCATGTGTCTTTTGATAGTTTCCTTGGTGTTTGTTATTTTGTTATTACCTTCATTTATAGTACGGTTCATGATATAGCAAACAATCAAACCGAACCTGAATTTTAATATATTGATTAATGGTGGCAAAACAGTTTTGTACAGTTTTAGAATTTCTGCCACATAAGGAAAAAAAGACTCGTGTTCGTAAACTCTTGGGGTGTTGTATAAAATATGCTGGAGTTTATAATCAATACATGTAGTTTTTGTTATCCCCCCCCCCCTTGTTTTTAATCGGAGATGATTGTGATTGGCCTGCATCGTACAATCTAATAATTGCACAGTACTTAATATACTACATTTATTCACGTTCTTGTCTGATATTCAGAAATACTAGTTACTAAAACCATATTTGTAATCAGTAACTAATTATTGAATTACAAAGGTGAGAGTAAAGTCATCAATGTTTTAGAGGAATTTATTGGTCCACTCCCAAACGTTGAGCCAAATTGCATGTAAATTTAAATTAACGGTCACGATCAGCAAGTTACATGCTTTAATTAATTTATACTTGGAACGTTTTTACCTGTGGCGAGTAGAAATTTGGTGATGCCTGGGGTGGTTCCCAGGGATTCAAGTGTAAGCCCTTACCGAGAAATTTAAGAAAGTATTAAATGTTAGTATGTTAATTGAATGCACTTCTGAAATATATGTCGAAAAGAGAAAACTTTACTGTATAAGGGACCGACCATTTAACTTGCAAGGGGGGGGGGGCTTGGTTTTTTCATAAAAAATATTTTTTTAATGATTTTTGATGAAAAAAAATATTTTGGAAGCAGGGGTAAGAAAAAAAAATATTCTGAAGAAGGATTTCTGCTATATAAATAAATGCTAATAATGAAAAAAATATTCTGTCGCAACGCCTTCAAAAACAGCTTCTTACCAAGACAAAAAACCAAGGCCCCCTTCAAGTTAAATGGTCTGTCCCTAAATTGTATTATCTCATTAGTTGGTCTGAATACTCTTTTGAAGCTGGTCAGTTTATCTTTTGTGGAATGGTCAAGGATTTGTGTTTGTTTTCACTAGACAGAAATAAATTTTATGTCACCACATGGTTAGAAATTAAATTTCCCTAGGAATGCTTTGTACCTTTACTTTAACTTAGTAAGGCTTTGGAACAGTACATGAGAGATGTCATTTTGAAGAGGGAGAGCGAGAGAGAGATGATAACGAAAATATATTTATCCATATGGCTGTATATTTTATGTATTAGAATAGAATAAAATTATGTTTGGAACATAATGTCAACTTTGTTCACTGTAATCAAGCAACAAGAAGAGGTTGCGACACCTATCATCTATGCCACGTTGTTAATACATAATGGATAACAAGTTAATCATTTCGAGTGGCGTAGCCAGGCAGAAGGTTAGAAGCCCAGCTAGGCTTCCACATCAAAGAAAAACAGTACTAAATGCTAGGTCTATGGAGCTTCTTGGAGGATTCACCATCCCTAGATACATGAAGGTGCCTTTAACAGCCCCAGACACCTCGATAAGAAAAAGGCCACCACATCCTTCGGACCTAGCTATGCCACTGATTTATATTATAGAAAATATCTTTCAAATCAATACAGGAGCAAGTAAGAAGAGGTGATCGAAGCAAAAATCTGGTTAACATATAAGCCATGAAAGTTTGTATATTTAAAAAACATTTAGTCTATACATTTTTTTACCAATTTATTTTTACAGATATGGTTTTTTTAGAATATTTTAATATTTATATCACACAAGATTTATCTAATATAATTTTAAAAGAAACAGAAAAGGTCTATTACGAATATATAATTATCATGTCAGAATAAGATCACAATTGTTCCAGATTTAACCATTAAAATAACATTACACATTACATTTATTTCTAATGTACCATAAAAACACATTAGGCATAAGCATAAACTCTTTATAGACAAGTTTTAAAAGTATGGCCCAATCTGAACCAAACTGACATTCTCCAGCATGCTCAAATGAAAGCTGTGATGTTATTTTGTTGAGCTTTACATTTTAAAGTAAGCTGCATATTCCCGAGAAAACAACAAATCTTTCGCACAAAAAGTTTTTTGTTTGTTTTTATTGTGGTTTTTTTAGCGGAAAGGGGGGGGGGATAAATGATATTAATTGTTAAGTCAGAATGCACATCTTTTTAAAAATTAGTTTGCATAACTTAAACCACCTTTAAATTAAAGGATATGGCATAAATCTGGTTCTCTCCAAAGAGTTCACCAAAGTTCATGGTTATTTTCATGATGTTTTTGACCTTGGTATTGATTTTGTGTCCATTGTTAACAATCTTTTATAATCTGAGAACTTTATTTATCTGATTTATAAAAGGTCAAAAAGTGTAACCATTAAAAGGCTTGAGATATAAACCTTGAACATTGGTATTTTAAATATCAGACTCTTTCTTTGTCGTTTACTTTAATTATTCCATATCAATACGTCAAGTTGTTTACATCAAATAATAGGTGTTCCATGTAACAAAACGAATGTACCCGTTATTCACAGGTGTGAAGTTAGCAATGAGTTTGATATTCGATATTCGACATTCGAATATCGAACTTGATGCTAGCAGTGGGTTCTATATTCGATATTAAGAAATATATAATATCAAATACAAGATGATAAAGATAAAGAGATGTCCAATATTGCTATACATACTACCAAGGGGAATGGAGTTTAAGGTATGTAGACGGGTTCGGTGTGTAAGAGAGCCAAAAAGGAACAAATTTGAACATCGAAATGGTAAAAAATAACTTACGTGTGAGTATGCATAACTCAAGACGACCCCTTCACCCTCTTTCAATCTTCATGTAACGTGGCAAAAAAAAAAAGCTTCCATTATATAGCTTTAGATACTTTAAAAAAGAATGCAAAGCATCTGTACGGATTCGGTATGTAAGGGAGCCCAAAAAAGGGCACATTTGAATATCGAAATGACAAAACGTTACCTACATGTGAATATGCACAACGCAGGACCAGGCATTCATCCTCTTTCAGTCTTCATGAAACTTAGCAAAACAGTTGGCATTATATTGCTTAAGAAACTGGCAGAAGGAATTTAAGGCATCTGTACGGGTTCAGCATGTAAGGGAGCCCAACAAGGACGAATTAGAATATCGAAATGGCAAAAATCAACTACGTTTGAATATGAACAACTTAACACGACCCCTTCATCCTCTTTATATCTTAATGGCAACACATTTGGAATCATATTGCTTTAGATACTGTCAAAAGGAATTCAAGGCATCTGGACGGGTTCGGTATGTAAGGGAGCCCAACAGAATCAAACATGAATATCGAAATGGTAAAAAAATTATCTATATGCGAATATGCACAACTCAGGACCACAACTTTATCCTCTTTCAATCTTCATAAAACTTGGCAGAACCGTCGGCATTATATTGTATTAAATACTGGCAAGGCATCTATAGGGGTTCGGTATGTAAGGGAGCCCAATAGCATCAAATTTGAATATCAAATTTTAGTTTTGATTGGGGCAGAGCACTGAATTATTTAGGATCGGTGGAGGTACATGCAGCAAACATAAACGATGTACATTCAATACTGTGTGCGAAAAAATATCCTCCAAAACCCCGCATGAAAATAATACGTTGAAGTGTCTTACAGAGCCTTGTTGGCTGGCTGGTTTACGGACGGACTGACTGAATAACTCTGTTGTATATACTGTACCAAATAAAGGTTACTGAACACTATAAAAACCTTGTTCGTGGCCTTCCTTTTCCGATATCCCCTTTTTACGCGCCCCCTTTCGAAAATCCTGTACCCGCCCCTGAATTTTGTATTAGATATATAAATCTTGTTTTACGTATATATTTAGGTATCTTTACTCTCATTTTTCTTGTTTAATTTGAGTGCACGAGAGTTGATATGATATGTACATTACGTAAGCGTATCGATGACCTCAATGATCAATCAGATTTATTGCAATTACTTGGCGTATATTGAAATTAATTAAACCAATTTCAACAAACTAAACGACACGACAAAGGCGCAAAAAATACAAATTAAAGACATAATTATTGGGGATTATAATTAAAGATCAAAGTTGGCGTTTTACATGCTTTATATTGGCATCGATCTTCACACCAATCAACCCCGTGTGAGACCAGGGGCACAGTAAAATAGGACCACGGATTCCTCAGCCTGCTGTAATTGCCTGCTAACAGAGGCAAAACTTGTGTCGATTACAGGACGGGATTCAGTAGGCCGGGTAATCGGTTCCGATAACCTACTCAAACCTTACTTTTTCTAGACGGGAAATCGAGATAGCCCTGACTTCGATGAATCGGCATGTCACGTCTTGCCCTTTGTGAAACCTTCTCATTTTAGCAATTTTATTACATTATTTTCCTTTCAAACTATTCCGTAAAATGTATTAACCAGTTAATAGACAGCTTCCTTAAAGGATTTGCAAACCGGATGGCGGTGGCTGAAGGGCAAGCTTCCTCGGCTTTATAGAGGCGACAAGTTTGCCGTGTGGCGTGTGCGCAACCCGTGATGGTGGAGGAAGGGATCCTGGTGGTTGAGAGATCACTCGCTTGTCTTCTTTCTTCTTACTTATGAATCTTATCACCAAAGTTGTTCAATTAAAAGTTGTTAAGAAACCGGTTGCTCATGGGTCAATCGTGTAGATAGAGCTTCGAACGGTTGTTTCGCCAGTTAACTCTAGCATTATTGTAGCTAGGTGATCCGTAGAGACCAAGCATCGCCCTAGTTGGCACTCCGTGGCGGGTGGGTGACAAGGGTGGTGAACAGCATTCTTCTCATCATGGCTTCTGAAACACAAATAAAAATGGTCCAAAAAGAACAAAATGAACTGCCACTTGATCACCAGTCTCTATTTATTGTTTGTCAAGTAAAGATAAAAATAAACCTCTTTCCAAAGTAGTTCCTTTCGTTATTGAGAAATCTATAAAGGGATGTGCAGGTGACGTTAAAAACGTAACCAAAATGAAATCAAGTTGAATGTTCGAAAAAATCATATTTCTACTTGCTGAAACTTCAGCAAATTGAAAGTTAATATTGATGGTTCTATATGTTGACGACTTCCTCATATGAAACCGAGGAAAAAAACATGAATAATATCGAACGTCAACTGCAGTTGTGTTTAAAAAGAATAGAGAAATGGGCAATGGATAATGGTTTTAAATTCTCAACTGAAAAAACCGTTGGGATACATTTTGTAATAAACGAAAAATTTCATCCTGATCCCGAATTTAAATTATATAATAAATAAAAATAGTAAAGAAACTACTTTTCTTAGTCTCATATTTGATTCAAGGCAAACCTTTCTTCCCCATATCAAAATGTTTAAAAAATAAATGCCTTGAAAAATTCTGGTATAAATTTAGATGAATTGCTGCTATTGAAATTCCAAATAACCCACCATGGTTAAACCCCAAACAGGTATTTATTTTTGATCTAAGAAACGATTAAAAGTCTCACACAAAAACTTTTATTATTCAACAACACTTTGCAGAAATAATATCTTGCTATCCAGACCATTCTGCAATCTATACAGATGGATCGAAGGACGGCGATAAAGTTGCATCGGCCGCTATCTTTGGAGAGCGTGTTGAAACTCCTCGTCTTGCACTAAAATTATTGCTTCGTCAAATGAGAGTAAATTTATTATCTGCTCCGATTCTTTGTCATGTCCTCAGGCAATTGAAAATTCTAAAATTAAAAATACATTTATTTTAAAAAATAATTCAAATTTATAAATCGCTGACAACTTTAGGTAAAGAGGTTGTGTTCTTCTTGATTTCAAGTCATGTAGACCGGGGTTGGGATCTGGAAGTTCATAATAAACTTCATGAGTGGTTTGGACCAGGTGTCGTCTTGGTCATACCAGAACGACACAAGGTTATATTTTAAATAACGAGCTACGACCCGAATGTGTGACATGCAATATTCCATACACCATTAAGCATGTTTTAATGGACTGTGTGAATGTGGCGCACATTTGGGAACGTTTCTATAGTGTAGATTAATATTTTAATTTATTTTAAAATGTCGCAGGCGACACAATTTTAAACTGTTTAAAAGAAATTAATTTATATTGTAAAATTTAATATGATAGTTTGTTAAAAAAGAGCTATATATGCTTATTAGTAAAATGACGGGTTGTCTGAAGCTCATGATGAAATTAGTGCTGACATGGAGAGGCTTCATGTTATGCAGGAAAACTATACACCTCGCCATAAGTTAAGCAACACCCTATTATTTTCAGGGGATTCATTTAAGATTCTCTATATTTTAATATTTTTTAAAGAAACGACACTTTATTGAACATTAATGACACATGAAACATACAAATAACATATTTAAAGTCTCTTTGCTTATTGTTTGATGAAAAAATGTTCAAGCAAAGATATAAAAAAACAGTGCAAATAAAACTTTTATTAGTTGATTGCATACTTCAATTTCATGAACTTAAAGTAAACACATCATCACAGGTCAACGTTCAGGGAAAGAAAAGTCACTTTGAAATGTGTTCAACGCAGTAAGTCGTGTAACCACCACGCTTTTGGTAAAGTTCATTAAACAACGAAATGTACCATGTGGTAAATAATGCCATTCATTTTGAATGGCAACACGTAGTTCTTGGACATTTTGACAAGCAGGTGCTCTGTTATTGATTTTACGGCCAATGACATCCCACAAATGTTCAATTGGATTCATATTGGGTGACATGGATGGCCATGGAAGATGCTCAATAGCTTCCCTTTCGATAACATCACGTACAATTGCAGCTCGCTGAGGTCTTGCGTTGTCATCCTTAAAGATGGGTCTGTTACCAAGTGCATGATTGTCAAAATGTGGCACAATAATAGCGTTAATGACGTCATTTCGATATTTCTGCCATTGTCCCAGCAAACCACATACAGATTCAGTTTACAGTCGTATGGAAAGCCTCCCCTTACTGTAACACCACCACCGTCAAACGCTGTAGTGCCTAGGATGTTGTTCTGGTTGTAAGAAGTGCCTCGTCTCCAAACGCTCATGCGCCCATCAATATGACGAAGAAGGAATCGTCTTTCGTCGGTCGAGTGTACTCGTCGCCAGCTTCGAATATTCTCATTGCGGTGATATCGTGCCTACTCTAAACGTGCTTGGCGATGTCTCTGTGTCAACATTGGGCGTTTCATGGGACGACGAGCTCTAAACCTTGCATTCTTTAGGCGCCTGTTAACTGTTCGAGCGGCGACTCTGAATGCAATATTCCAATCCAAAAGAAGATATCTTGCAGTGGCAAACGGTTGGCGTTTGGCTACACGAACGAGTGCTCTATCCTCCCTTCAGATGTTTTCGGTGGTCAACCTGACCTATGACGTTCCTGGATAGTTCCTCATCTCGATGACGTTTCAGTAGCCAGGATACAATACTAAAGTGAATGCCAAAGTGGTGTGCTCTCTGACGCATGCAAGCTCTGTCCACTATTACTCATTTATGACGAAAATCTATTGTTGAGTATTTTTTACTGCATTAGAACATGATAGATGTCAATTAATCTTCACAAATATTCACATAAAACGTCAAACAATAATGTATTAAAAAGGGTTTACAAAGCGATAATAATATACTAGTAAACCCCCTAATTGCTATGGAAACATTGAAATAGACTCCACAAATAATAAACTCTTCCAAAGTAAGCTGACATCCCTTGTATCTTAGCAATTGTGAAAGGTGGTATCGTCAAAACATGGAATAGGCTAATCCCCTGGAAGTATATCAGCAGCCGTTTTCAGTCAATCAGGGTTCCGTCCGACCAAGGGCATTAAGTTGTCGGTGTAGGACGTAAAAAACTCCCCAAGTCAGTCAGTCAATCAGGGTCTTTTGATATCCGTATCAATCAAGATCACTTGGTCTTTTTATAAGAAACCAAGAGCTTTGGCTCCAAGTATTAAAGAGACGAAAGCGTCATACTAATACATTGAAGCTAACTACAGAGAGAGAGTTAAGGAGCTAGTAGAGCTCTTTTAGAGCTAGAATGCCAAGAGTTCAGAGCTAGAAGAGTGATATAATTTAAAGAGCTCAGAGAGTTAAGATTTATATGAAAACGCTACAAGTTTATAAGATCAACCTCAGATCCCGGGGTTAACTCTGGTACGAACCCCTTAGCACGTTACACATTCCAACGATCTACCACTTCTCAGCTTCACTTAATTTCCGGCTAGGCCATGTAAAAATGTAAAGATGAAGTCGAAAAAGACAAGAAGATGAACACTAAAACAGGTCTTTTAGGCGTGCTCGACTGCCGTATGACAAACTGGTTTTGCTGTTTAAAGATTTACCTGAGGAGTTAATTAAAGTACCTTTCATGTGCGCGAATGATGGCTTTAGTACACAAATAACACAAAGTTAATATTCACTCAGAATTTTTAAATTATAAAAAAAATGTAGGTGTTGCTTAACTTATGACGAGGTGTATATATGTATGCTCATAATGAAGATATTGACGATTTGAAATCTTATTTAACTTGACATGGCATTAGAAAAGGAAATGTTGTTTGCATAAGAGGCTATGAAGACACCGCAGGAAATCGAGTTCATATTTCCTTCAAACGTCTCTGAAATACAAAATACGAGGGAAGACTTGAAGAAATTTAGAGCTAAGCGACAACTACGTGAACAGGAAGTCTAAAGTTTAAGGGTCGGGGAGGAAGACTTAAATGAAGTTAATGCGGCACTGATGTATCGGGTTATTCAAAAAAGAGAAGAACTGGTTTTAAACTAAAAGCTGAAAAGGAAACCTGCCGAAACCAGTTGTCATAAGTAGCCAATAAGATGTACTCGTTGCATAACCGAAATTAAAAAAAAATCTTTTTATCTAAACGCAAACGGTGAATAAAGGACTTTCAGAAGAGGCCGACTTTTAAGAATGACATAATTGAGATTTTGAAAATGAGTTTTTTTATTGTTATTTCTATCTCTACAAATACTTTTAAAGAATGTGTTATTGAAACTGGTCTATCTATGAGTGGCCGTTCATGTCACAATAAGGAGATTTATAGCGGTATACTTTTGACTGGGATTAGTATTACTAGTACAAGTTATCCAAAGCAAATTTGATATCTTTACTATATATATATATTGAACTGCAGGCAGGGTGTACTCGACTCCAATCTTAATTGACAATGATTGCCAGTTTTCCTACCGCAGGTCGGGGGTTTTCTCCGGGTACTCCGGCTTCCTCCCCCAATAAAAACTGGACGCAATGATATAGCTGAAAAATTGCTGAAAGTGGCGTTTAACACCATCAAACGAACAAACATATATATATATTGAAACGTTAATGAACTCCACGGTTGCTTAATACGTTTATTTCTTCAAAAACTTGTTTTATCGATAAAAATGTGTATGAATATTGTTTTAAATGTATTATATGATTAAACACTGGGTTTTAGGAAATTATCAATGTGTAAACTATGGCGACTCACTCATAAACTAAATAAAGTACGAAGGACTTTATGTCATGTTTGTGAGGGAGTCGCCGGAGTTTATACATTGATAACTTCCTAAAACACAGCGTTTAATCCATATAATTCTTTGAAATAATCGTTGCGATTTTTAAAATAGCAAAAACAGTTTTCGAAACGTACATAGGCCGGAAAGCGTAGGAATATGCAATACATAGTACTAAAGGAATCGCGGTTCTGTAGATATTGATAGAAAAAAAAAACAAAATGATGCACTAAATTGTATTTATATTATATTTTATTTGAAATTTAAATCGATTTCATACGAAATCATTGCGTCAGAAAAAATATTGTCGCAATACATAAAGTCGCTATTTGCTGAAGCGGGTGAGTTTGAAATCAAAAGTTGTATTTGCGGCAAAGGCCATTATATTTGGGGTTAAATTTTCTAAGATGGAGTTGGAAAAGTGATGCCTCGATTTCGAATGGAATTCAATAAAAAAGATAACAAATTCCCAGTTCATGCTCTAAAAATACTGGTTAAATAGCTTAAACACTGGAAATAACTTTTTCAAATTTTAATTGGGGCTAAGCCCTGTATACATAGGAAAGGTGGAGGTTCATGCAGCAAACATAAACGATGTACGTTCAATACAGTGTACGAAAAAAATATCCTGCAAAACAACGCATTCTCCGAACGAGACTAATACTTTATAGTGTCTTACACAGCCTTGTTGGATGGCGGGCGGACAGACGAACGGACTGACTGACTGACTGACTTACACTTATTTAAAACAATATAATATTGATCTATAATACCAACTGTTTTGCCAAGTTTCATAATAAAGATTGAAAGAGGATGAAGCGGTGGTCCTGAATTGTACATATTCGCACAAAGATGATTTTGTTACCATTATATACCATCGATATTCAAATTTGAATCTCATAATGAACATGTCCAGATGCCTTAAATTCCCTTTTACAGTATCTAAAGCAATAGATTTTCCAAACCCTCTGCGGGTTGAGCCATGAGAATCGTCACCAGTTACCAGACAGGTATAGAACAAGATGTCTTAAAAGGATTTGTTAAACGTTTTGAATACGTCTAGATATTAGTGGAAAGTAATAAAAATACACAAAAGGCTTTACCGAACTTCCCAGTAATATTAAAGTCTATGTTGATATTCTTCTCTGATGCAACTTGCTGTGAGGGTGCCAATGCTCGAACCACAGAGCAGCCCAGAGCGTCCCCGGTGTGGCCGACAGGGGAGACCCTCTCGTTTGAGGGGAGTTATCAGGTTCATACGGAAAGTCTGGCTACGAACCGTAGGGTGTGACGTATTTGGAGAGTGCCACTCTACTTACACGATAAAGACTCCTTATGTAGATTTAAAATAAAAAGTAGGCTCATTCTTGCCGCTACAAAAGGCTTAATTCTCCGTCCCTACTACCTACTTTGCCAGTGGCAGTCAACATTTGTTCCCCATGTGCCATCCAAATTTTTCCATTGATTTATTGTTTGTTAACTTATTCTCGTCCTGAATATAGCTGAAATACTGCTCCCGGGAGGTAAAGCAAACATTTAATCAATCAATCTGAACAAACCTGCCTAAATGTCTATCATATTAATATTCATTTTAAAATGTATCCTTTTAAGATGTTTGGAAAGTGCCACGCTCCTTGCACCATGAAGACCCCTTTTGTAGATAAAAAGTAGACTCATAACCGCTAAAAAAACTGAATTACTGTATCTACCCATTTTGCCATACTTTTCCAGTGGCGGTCCACATTTTATATCTTTGGTCAACACCGGAATGGTGCTTGTTGGGCATTTGCAAGCATTCAATCAATCAATCATTTTAAAACAAGATTTGATTAATATTTCAAATAAGTCAAAACGTAAGTTGTGTTTATAATCCGTACCACATTAACACAAATATGAAAAAATTAATGATAAAAATGGAGAAAATCTGATTTTTGTCAATAACTTGTCACACCCTTCACCTCCAACAATTTGTAATTGTCATAATCACATATAGTTATTGTAAACTTGTATGATATTCAGCATGCTAACAGCTAGCTAAACCTGTCAGCTAATTGCACAGAACCCCAGGTAAAAGTCAAAAAAGGATACCTACATTTCATTTTCAAATGGGATATGACCTGTATTTTCTCAGTCCAAAGCTGGAGCTAGGCCGAATTTTACTGCCGTTATAATCCGAAGTTAGTTTTGTGAAAAAAAAAAACCAAACAAAGCGGGGATACGATTATTCGTTCTAAGCTGGAGCTGGTTGAAGTTTCAAGCCAATGGAACATCTAAATCCAAGACCGAGGAAATGTCAGGAAACCAAACCATGATCCTGCCCTTCATAAAAAACTTCTCATCAACTAAAAGATTACTGTAGACATCAACAATAAAGAAAATAGATTTGTACTGAATCTTGATGGACATGAAAAATCGATCATTTTGACAGATTTTTCCGCAATTAGAACACTAACTATTTTGTGATATCACTATAAAAGCTAAGTGATGCCATGCCAATGTATAAATCAACGTACTTTTGTTTCTGTTTGACCTTCATGGTCACAGTATATTTATGAAGTTAAAAACAAATTCTGATATTTAACAAGAAAACTGGCCCATATCACGGGATACTACACATACACCTGTACATAATCTGCAAAATATGAGAGAGTACTTTTTGTGAATCCCATGATATTTAACTTTTCATAGAGCTTCACAATAAAATAAAAACCCTTTTAACAAAACATGAATTTAAAGTTAATTTTCTGTGCTTCAAAACAGAGGTCATCCTGGATTAAAGGGTCAAATTCATCCATGAGTTATTTACAGTAGACTGGTCCAGCAGTAGACGAGAGTCACAAATTGATGATAATAGCTCATCCCAGTTTTGATCAATTGAGTAAGAGTCATTAAAAAAAGAGAATCCTTTGAACAAAGTCATTCTCTTGTAATAAAATAGAAACAATATGAAGTACACTGTAATTACTCGTTTATTGTCAAAACAAACAAAAATATCAATGAACATAGAATGGAACATTGATAACAGGCTCTCACATGAGAGTTGTCTGTAGACATATATAAAAAGAAAGTTTTTCCTTGATCTGGCTACTTGTCACTTAACTGTAGAAAACAAAGCATTAAACTGACCAATGCTAGCATATAAAAAGGAAATAGATACATTTATTAATGCATAAATTCCAACCCTTTGTGCTAAAAAATGGAGAACTATTTTCTGCATGACTTCTAATAACAACAAATTTGAAACAAATATACAAGTAAACCATTAGCACACATTAAATAAAGTTAAACAAATAAAATCTCATTAAAACTGAACAAAAATTGGATCAGCATCCAAACAAAATAATAAGGCAACATTTATTAGAGTCTGACTTTTTAAGATGGCCTATTGAATGCACTGAAAGTTTATGTCATGGATTCTGAAACAGCATTTATTAAATGGAACTAAAAATGATAAACAACTTAAGTACAACTACTGTACGGTGTTGCAAAAAAATAATAATGAAATAATGAAATATACACACATGAATAAGGAGGCTAACAAGACACATTTTGTTTACAAAGATTATCTACCAGAAATGTGAACTTACTCCTCTGACACTGAGGTCACCTGAACAAAATTGGTTACAATATAGTTATTTTGTATGAATTTATGTAAAATTGTTGATACTTGTGATATTTGTTCACATGTTACTCACAATGCATACCCGACTAATAAATACAAATGCCCTCAATGATATCAATAAATGGACTAGACATTTTGATATAAGTATCATGGACTTGGCAGGTAAACAAAAGCTTGGTGACCCTAAAACAGAATGTCCAAACCAAAAAGCTTTAGAGCTTAAAAAAATGTAAAAGAATTAAATAAAAAGACCTTTATGTATTTCATACAATATTTGTTTTCACCAATAATTCTGTAAACTGATACCAATTTTTATTTTTATTAACCTTTAAGTGAAACTACCCTGACAGTAACTTTCAAGTTATTTTTTAGGCAATCATTGTGATATTAAATATAATCAGATAATAATAATTTAAATAGTGGCATAAGATAAAATAATAAGCATGTTCCTGTCAATCCCTGTAGCCTATACAACTGGTATTTAAGTAGAAAAAAATGTAGTATACTAGTACAAGGCTATTCTAGCTACTGAAAACAGTTTTCATTCTTCCTTTCTCCAAAAATATCACTGGACATCATATTAAATGCTGATAAAGTAAAAAAAAAATACAAATAAGATCACTGCAATAAAAGTAAAATATAAAAAGAATGCAAGATAGATTCTGATAAAAGGCTGCCAAGAGACCAAGATTGACTAAAAAATATGTATAACGAAAATAATTAAAACAAATGAACATATGTCAGAGAAAACAAAATGATCAGAAAGAGAGAGTAAAAAAAGAGATTCACTACAAGTATCATATAGTGGTGGTAATCCCCATTATAAAACATCAAAATACATTGAAATGCTCTGACAGTTCTGACATGTTTTATTGAAATAACAGTGCATGATATAACATAAATACTCTGTTTTAATTAATAAAATATAAAGTAAAATACCTTTAAGGAAATGTACAACAGAAACAATTATACTGTTTAATGCAAGTGGCAAAACATGTTTAGCAAATTTAAGGCAACCATGCTTTTGGAGCAAAGGACCTTGTACATGTATCATAAGACAGCCAGACAACCACAAGGGAGTAAATGGGCAGTTATTCAATAGAAACACGAGTATAACTTATGATGACTCACACACTCAAATGATAGATGAATCTTGTCCAACTTAGTCATGAGTATTGTATAGAGATATATAATGTTTATTAAGGTTAGCTGCATTTGTAAACAACATTAGGTGAGATATAGAAATATAGCTGGGTGAGGGTAAGCTACTAATAACTTATGGCCAAAGGTTAATTTAAATTTTGTAGTCTCTTGGTCATTATTTATTTGTTTAATCACATATAATCTCAATAAAATGAGTATGTAAACAATTTCATTTACTCAATCGAATGTAATTGCAAATATTATGCTAAGATTCGATAACAAAAATATGTTGACATGTTACTCCTATAATAGCTCCAGTCTGGTACTAATATACACGAAAGTACACTTCTGAAACTGACATTATGCAAAAGTAAAATAACTTGAGAGAAATAAGGTTAAAAGGTTACATCATGGCTTACATCAAATATGGCCAAAAACTAATCTGGCTATCGATCAATCAAAATCTATGACTATACACCACTTAGGGAGTATTTTTTACTAAATATGTTATTTAGTGTATATATTGTTAGCTAAAGTAACACAAAATGTTTCTTTATAATACTGTGCCTTTAAACGATATCATATCTGACATTAAATTGCACTATTCCTAATAATAGCATTGTAGATGTCTTATCCTGATGCATTTTACATTATATACACTTATAAAGTGCATGTTTGTAGAAAAGAATTGTTTAATAACATTTGCACATAAAATATTTTTAATCATGTAAAATTAAAATTATGTTTCATTAAAATATGAAGCGAATATACATTTCTATAGTCTTTTGATTGCATTTAATTTTATAATAAAAAATCTCATTAATTTATCATAAGTTTGGAACAAAAGAAAATGAAATAATAAAAGTAATAAAATAAAACTGAAGATGTGGTATAATGAGACTGATTAAATAGTCCGAGTATAACTGATTCTCCCAATTCCACATAATACATGTAGAAATTGGATCAGCCGGCAAGAGCTTAAAATTAGATGTACCCACAATACAACATGTCCTACTGTGACAAAAAAATATAAACAAATATACAAAACCTTAAAAACAAGTAATTGATGTATGATAGTAATTTAAGTTTTGGTAACACTTTCATCCATAGCTAAGGAAGTGATTTATGGTATACTGGTAATTTGTTTTTAAAAACAAAGACATAAAATGCCAAAAAAATCAATATAATACCAGTAAATGGTTTAAAAAAATAATCAATTGGAATACAAACACATGTACTCATATACAAAATTCAGCACATAAAATTGCACAATTAACGATAAAAAACAGCATGAGATATGCAGATAAAAATAAACTGTGTGATGAAATCGATGCATACATGACCGGTCAACAATTTCTGGATAAATCACAACCCAATCTTTTCATTGTCTTAAATAATTAGATGACTGATTTGAACACCACACTGGTATAAAATCCTAAATCTACATGATAATGATAGCACCGTGCTAGAAAATCGTTGGTGTTAATAATAGGCGTTGTGTAGAGTTGCGGTTTTCCTCAAAATCAAATCTTGACTTCCATGGAATAAATTGTATGATGATACTGTTTTCCATTTCTTTTCCTTCTGCAATTAAATAATAAAAATAATATATAACATACTCCTTACTCTTCAGTTTACATATAATATCTGCAGTGACGTTATATTCTCTACAACTTATGATCTAGACAACATAATATGTAAAATGTAATGGAAAACAAAGATTCAAAAGTAATTAGCATGGATAGTATCGCTCAGGAAAAGTCTCTTCAGGCAAATAATATTTTACAAAGGGCATAATTAAACAATAGATACAATAATAATAAAAGTAAGACTTTTAGTGAATTTTTCACAAACATTGTTCTCCAGATTAATGTAAACAGACCATTTTTGTCTGAGAAAACATTGAAAGACCAGAATTGTATGAAAAATTGTATAGATTTTTGCAGAAAAATGAATCCAGTCAAGATATATAAGGTACAAGTATACAATTACGTTATAAAATAAAGTTTTGATATAATAAAACTACTGAAAGATGGGATAAAACTTGGTTGTGTTTCTAAAATGATATGATTGCTGCTTCCTGCCTATGGTCATGGTCTCACCAAGAACACCTCTACAAATAAGAACTGAACCCAATGATACAGCTGAAAAAATGGCTGAAAAAGGTGAACACTTGTCATTTCAGAAAAGAATAGTTAAATATCAGTCAATTACAAACAAGAATAGGCCATTGTTGAGGACTTCAGAAACATCATTTTTGAAAAGCTTGGCTTTAAATAGTCATGATGTTTCAGATGACAAGATCAAAATATAAAAAGTTTATGGACAACTTGTAAAAAGCGATGACAATTATTAACCATGACATTTAGTCTGATGGTCTGGTAGAAGAAGGTAAAAACATAATTCAAAACTAGCAAAAATATATTTAACATTTACATTCTCAGCATTGCAATGATTTCATGCAACAGAGGTATCTAAGATGGGCTTTATTGTATATCATGCATGCAAATCAAAAATACCACATGTAAAACAACAAAAACAAAAGATATCAGAAAAGTACTTTAACATAAACTTCAGCCACAAAATAGTGTTGGTAGTTGAACTGTGACTTCTTACCTAGTAGCATTTTGACTTTATCCAACTACTTAACATAGTAGAGGCCAGGACAGGAAGTACAGATTTAACATTATCAATAGTAGCCATAAATGGTTGTGGACATGAAAAGATTGTGTAAAACAGTCCGATTTCAGTTACAAATCATTACAAGTTGTGTGGTTTCAAAATAAAAATTAGGTGCCATGGTAATTTGACTGTTTTTAATTAAAACCCCAGTTTATTGTCATAAGTGATTGCAAAAAACAATAAAAGTTTACAGATCAAGTACTTTAAACCCTTTTTCCAGCAGAAAATGGACCCTTGTTTAATCACAAAAAAGTTCTTTAGAGAATGTCATGGTATTTAGCCCTCAACATTGAATATTAAACCTCCTGACTTGATTATAAAACCAGAGGCTCTCAAATGCATTTATTATTAACCTGATTTAAAAAGACAAGAAAGAAAGCATTTATAAAATAAGTTGTGTGGTGGTGGCCGTTTCGAATCTTATATTAGCATTAAAAAATTGTGGAGGACTTTCAATTGAGTATTACTGATAATTTTGGTATAAATTCATTCAATGGATTCAGACAAGAAGCATCATTAAACACTAATTCATGGGCTCTATTTTTATTTTAAGTGTTGTGGTGGCAGATATTTTTAATTTCAAATTGGCATTAAGGACATGAACTTTGTAAAGAAATATCAAATATATTGCTGGTAAGTTGGTTTTAATTAGAAAAGCTTTCTTTTGAATATTTTCCCCCGAGGTTCTAATGTTAAACTAAGTCTTAAAGTGGTAGCCATTTTTGATTTCTGATTGAAACTGAGAACTCAAATTTTGTAAAAAAACCATCAAATAAACATTTGTATGCAGTATGGATTCAATCAGTTTGCACTTTTCAAAAAGAAGATGTTTTAGCCATTTCCCATCGGTTCTATTTAAAACAAGTCTTATGGTGGTGGCCATTTGAATTCACATATAAAACATGATCTTGGCAAATTAACATCCAATGAACATTGTATGAAAGTTTCAATTGGCCCAAATGGTTTTAATAGAGATTGAAGTGGTAATGTTTTTGTCTGATTGACAAGCTCAAGTTATTGTATAAAATGTGAACCAAAATTTTTTCATTTCTTAAATCAGACAACTTTGAAGTATAAATCAGAAAAATTGATACTGTTATAACAGTTCAAGAAAAGCTAATTAGTTGAGTTCTTGTATAACATTTCATAAAATCTCAAAGTTTCCATAAAAAAATTCCATAAATGTTAAAATAATTGAAATCAAAAGGTTGTTTTCTTCTATTTCTCTTGACATCTGATATATCCATATGAAACTGTTCAATTTACCATAGGGTTTTAATTCCCATAAGGCGATTGAATTTAACTTTGCTGAAAATTGATTCCTAGTTCAATTTTTCTTAGGGGTGTTTAAATACAATATGACAACAGGTAAGTCAGTTTTAAAGGGTATTTTAGAAAGAAGAAAGTTTACTTTGTATATATACAACAACATAATTTCAATAAAATAATATTTTATGTATTATTAGGCAGAAAAAAACAACAAAATAAATAAGCAATAAATGCAACAACAGAATTCCTACTTACCAGACCTTCCTCATCTTTCTACATTTCAAAAATGAAAAATTACCTGAATTTTTACCCATTACTTAAAATCGCATTGTGATTCAACAATATTGAAACTCCAGTAAAAACACGAGATCAAAATTACATGAAAACTGCAAGTAAATACTGAGAACCAGTCTAATGATATTTTTTCTTCCGCATCATTCAATTTTCTATCACATAATCGTTGCAGAAATGTCAGGCCTTTTTTTAGAACAGCATTGGAATTCACTTTCAAAATAAATAAACTTACATTTTTTAATTTGAGATCTATATGTTTGCCTCCCTCATCAAAATGAAGATTCCAGACCTCCACTTCTCTCCAGGTGTTGTCTGTGTTGGTTGGATCATCAAAGTAACCTTTGTAGATCATGTTTGTTGTAAATGACAATGTGTAGCCCGGTAAAGTGAAAAATTCTCTGAAGAACTGCAAAAAATACCAATAAACATAATATCTTTGTGTAATATGTATCTTAATGAGCACTTGATTTCAACTTGTAATGATAGAGCAGTATTTATCATATACTTTGAATACATATAATTAAATATGCTTAACCAGCTAAAGTAAACTAGCTATAACTTCACACCCAAGGCTAATAACAATATCAAAAATGTCTCCTGCAAATAATGCAAAACAGTGCTTCTTGTGCAAGTTACTGCGAGTCATGCACAATACTTATGCCTCGAGATGCGAAAAGGCCACAGAATAATTTGTATACAAATGCTACCTCATGATCACCATATTATATATGACATCTACAGTCAACAACATTTATAATCTTCTCTAAGAAGGATAGATGTCATTTATAGCCGAGAAGTATTTACCTATAGATTGTAGCTCTGGAGACAAAAAAAAAAGCTACATGCCATTGAGTTGAAAACATAAAAATGTTCAAGGATATACCTATATACAAGAGTTTAAAATGTGAAGTGATGATGATGACACATATCTAACCCTATTTCTATAGCAACCTTACCTTAATCATTTCTTTATCATCCATGTCTGTTTTAACCTGTATACTGGTATCTTCTGCTGTATACTTCATAAATTTCTGACAAACAGCACTGTACATACTCATATACCCACAATCCCCTGCCTGTAAAAAAAGGTCATACAAATATTACAGCATAATTTTGTAGCCATTTTTGGCCAAATTATAGATGAGCTAAATGAGCTTGGAATGAACTTAAGATAAATTGCTTGCTTGATTGGGATGTAGAAATAAGTTTTAAATCACTCATAAGTAAACTCCACTGAAATAGTTTACACTTTAAACAATTAAAATTTGTATATGAAAATAATTTGCTCACAAAGGAGGTAGTATATGTTCCATACTTTGCAAAAATGGAAATTTTTTCAATGCAAAAGAATTTTAAAAAACTCCAGTATGTAAAGGAAGAAAACTACTTAAAATTGTAAAAAAGTAACACTTACTCTCGGCAAGGAAAAGTCTCCATTGTTAGTCTTCTGTATTGCTATCACCTCTAATACTCGTTTCTGATCTACTAACATTAACTCTACAGAATTCTCTTTCTTTTTTAAACGAGTAATAACTATCATAGCATTATGGTTAGGTCCCCATTTAAGAAGTTTTCCTCTACCTCTCACACCTGTTCTGCCTCTTGGGTTTCTAATTAATGAAAACAGTAAAGCTTATATTGACTGTAATATCATGAGCCAGTACCAGTACCATGTACCAGTAACTTTAATTTGTATCAACACAAATTATGTTGTATAAAGTCATTACTGTCAATTTGTGCACTAGTTAAAAATATGTATTGTTAATAACTGATTATAAAGATCCAAAGCAAGGCTCTTATGGATAACAATAATTTTTGTCGTTAAGAATAACTTGGAAGATTAAAGTCAGCAATAACGAAAAGAGTAAAATTACAGGTAAACAATGACTTACAGAGGAAGGTTACAGGTACACAATAACTTACAGAGGAAGGTTACAGGTAAACAATAACTTACAATGGCAGGTTGCAGGTAAACAATAACTTAGAGAGGAAGGTTACAGGTAAACAATAACTTACAGTGGAAGGTTACAGGTAAACAATAACTTAGACAGGAAGGTTACAGGTAAACAATAACTTACAGTGGAAGGTTGCAGGTAAACAATAACTTAGAGAGGAAGGTTACAGGTAAACAATAACTTACAGTGGAAGGTTACAGGTAAACAATAACTTACAGAGGAAGGTTACAGGTAAACAATAACTTACAGAGGAAAGTTACAGGTAAACAATAACTTACAGTGGAAGGTTACAGGTAAACAATAACTTACAGAGGAAGGTTACAGGTAAACAATAACTTACAGAGGAAGGTTACAGGTAAACAATAACTTACAGTGGAAGGTTACAGGTAAACAATAACTTACAGAGGAAGGTTACAGGTAAAAAAATTAGAGAGGAAGGTTACTGGTAAACAATAACTTACAGCAGAAGGTTACAGGTAAACAATAACTTACAGAGGAATGTTATAGGTAAACAATAACTTAGGGCATAAGTTACAGGTAAACAATAACTTACAGTGGAAGGTTACAGGTAAACAATAACTTACAGAGGAAGGTTACAGGTAAACAATAACTTACAGAGGAATGTTATAGGTAAACAATAACTTAGGGCATAAGTTACAGGTTAACAATAACTTACAGTGGAATGTTACAGGTAAACAATAACTTAGGGCATAAGTTACAGGTAAACAATAACCTAGGGCATAAGTTACAGGTAAACAATAACCTAGGGCATAAGTTACAGGTAAACAATAACTTACAGAGGAATGTTATAGGTAAACAATAACTTAGGGCATAAGTTACAGGTAAACAATAACCTAGGGCATAAGTTACAGGTAAACAATAACTTACAGAGGAATGTTATAGGTAAACAATAACTTAGGGCATAAGTTACAGGTAAACAATAACCTAGGGCATAAGTTACAGGTAAACAATAACTTACAGAGGAATGTTATAGGTAAACAATAACTTAGGGCATAAGTTACAGGTAAACAATAACCTAGGGCATAAGTTACAGGTAAACAATAACTTACAGTGAAAAGTTACAGGTAAACAATAACTTACAGTGGAAGGTTGCAGGTATCTAGCTTATATTTGATCGGCACTCCATTGTCTTTGATAAATGATGTCCTATCAGTTATAATCTGTTTCCCATTAACATTAAATTTATGTGAAGCATTCCAGGCAGGCATGACAGCTCCAATTTCTGCCTCAACAGCTCGTAAATTCTGTAGACTTATTGTCTTCAGTTTTGAGTCTGTGATAAATCTGTTCAACAATAAATAAAGTACAATGATTAAAACCTAGGTACACAATCAAGGAATGGCTATTAATACAATATAACACAATTATTACTACTGTACAATGGGCCTTTGAGATCTCTAATTCTTATTCTTTGTCAGCCAGTAATTCTTCTTGTCCAGTATTCAGGAGGTGGACTTACTGGACTAACTGAAAGTTCGCCCAGTATTGAGTGCAATACTTGCAGATTTGAAAAAAACCAGATAAAATGGAAAACAATAAATTAAAGAAAATTATTCTTGTAGGTAACTTGAACAAGTTCTGTATTTGACTGCTAAAATTTTAAAAAGGTCAGAAAGTAAGAACTTACTTTAAGAAGTCTTTGTCAACATACTGCTGCTTTTTCTCTGAATAGTTCTCTACAGGGCAGGTATAAACCACAGGGTCATATGTACCATAAGGTGTCTGTAATTATAGAAAAATGATTTTTTTTAAAGTAAGCTTTAATTAGGTATCTAGTCATCTCATAGAGTTTATTTTACTTGTTTAAAACAGGAGATATTTTTATTAACTATCATATTGATCTAAGTACTAAAATATCAGAAACTTTGATCACAAGTTAGTATTACAATAATGTCAACTATATTACATACACAAGTGTAGATAGTTATTTTTAAGAAATTTCCTTAAGTCCAATAGCCATAATTATTCAAAAAATCATAATATAATATATAAAAGTATCTAAAACCACATTTTACAATACTTATTCAAAATTGTATGAATGACAAGAGTAATATAGGCTAAAATAATTTCCCCCCAGTTTGGTACATCTTAGCTAGCAAATTTTTGCAAGGAGATACTGACAAAGCCATCAAACATTGTCACAAAACTGTTATCACTTTATTGTAAACAACACAGGTGTGCTACATGATCAGTATTATTGTTATCACATATCCTACACCTGCAGACACAAGGAACTGTACAAGACTAACTAGCTAGTCTACAAATCTACGTTTCTTTTGAACACTACTATTACAAACTTGCCTCCCATGGTACATATTTATCAAACACAGGAAACCTCTGTACAGTTGTTTGAGGATATGGGGACTGCCGACTCAGCACATGTAAAAATTTGTTATTTGAAACAATATCTGGTTGTAAATGAGGATCTGAAATAAATTATTTGATGAAACAAAGATTACTATTAGAACAGTTTTAACATAATCTGAGAGAAGTACTTGACAGTGTTACTATTACAATTACCATACTATTTCATAATTAACGCTGTTTATGCCACTAGTCATAATAGAAATTAATTTTAAATAAAATAATGCATTGTGTTATTTGTGCCACAATCTCCTAGAAAAAAAAGGGTAAAAGTCTGAGATAGGAAAACATGTTTCTCACTAATGAGACAGCGAGGTACTATTTTTAGCCGGTTGAGATATCCTTATCTCAACCCATGGGTGAGATAAGAATTTCACGCACCTTTTCCCGTAAAAATGTATTGTGACGTCAACTGTCGGTTCAGCAATAAAAATTATGAAATATTTGCTTTAGTTGTGTTGCTTCACTATGCGTTTTTAAATATTAACATGAAAACAACATATCTGAGCTTCCATGAACCAATTTATGCCACAATATGATAGCGGTAAACATCAAAACAAACACGGTGACGCAACATGTGTACACTGGAGATTACGTTCAGGGTAGATAACTCTATTTGTTGCCATCTTTCAATAGAACAGAACCGGATTTTATTTTAACGAATTAGTGAGAAATAGAATCAAACACCGGTGGTTGGGCAAGACGTGAAAATCTCAGACACCCGCATGAAAGATTTCTTTTGGTCTCCAACTCGGCAGAGCCTCGTTGCAGACCAGAAATCTTTTCACTTGGGTGTCCGAGATTTTCCTGTCTTGCCCTCCCACTGGTGTTAGATCCTATATGTCTCAGTAAATGGGTAATGTTATACAATGTTGCCGGAGACATGCTAAGAGTCTGAGTATTAGATTATTAAAATAAGATAACATCTTCTATCAAACATATCTGACCACACATGACAGCTCTGTTTATATTACATGTAATACCTGACAGCAATGTCCAAAATTCCAAGGTAATCAAAACTTAAAGTCAAAGACTGAACAAGTTGTAGTGTAAGGTTTATTTTCAAACATTGAATGTTTAAGACATAAACACTTACATATAGTCTCAATTATGTGCTGCAGTTGTTCAAGAGAAAGTTGGCAGTTAGTTACATTGTGTTCTACACTAGAAATCTGCTCTACCAGTCTTCCATTAAATTCTTTCTGTTCAGCAAACTGATTCTTCAGACTGTCCAATCTACAAAAAAAAACATCAGTCCATACTAGTTATGACAACATGCTTAGTATAAATATGTATGACTTGATTTACTTGTAAATATTCTGTTTCCTTTCTGATATTGGGATAGTCTAGATTTTTCAAGAAAATCTCAATTTTTTTTCTTAAACTAATAGAACACCACAAAAATTCTAAATTTATGATTGTCTTAAATCAAGTGTAAGGAATTTTGTTTTATACCTCAGTAATTTTTTTAGTTGTCCCATTTTCATATATAAAAATATGCAAGGAATAAAATATCTTTTTATGTTTAAAATTCAATGATTTCAATGATTTGAGATAAATCTTCTCTTTACTGAGATTTATTTAAGGTTTTAACAGATGCCATTTTTAAAAAAGCATAGAACTAAACACAACAAATAGTGATTTGACACACCACACACATAGAAAAAACTTTAATGAAAGAAAATTACAATGTTTCAAAATAAATTAACAGATAATGTTGTAGGTATATACTTACGTCTGACATTGTGTTTTATTAATTTTCTTATCTGCCTGCTCTTGGTCCTCATCATCCGCGAGTTTCCTGACAAAGCTAGCCCAGTAACTGTAGTCCTCAGGTTTCTGTAACGTCATTACAGACACCTGTCTAGAAGCATCCTAAAATACAGGTAAAATTGTGTCAAGATAGGTTTGGTGCATGAACATGTAAATCTCTTGTTGATTTTATCTTTCACTAAGCCACTGATTAAATTACTCTGTAAACAAATAAACAAATAGCCTTTTGCTGATCATAAAAAAAGGAAATAAATAATGTTTTTCACTACAATTATGAACTAAAATTCTACTCAATTTTACATGACAGCACATGGACCAATAAATAAATAGTAAAATTTGACAACAATACTTTCCCCATAGTTGATTAATATTGTCATATATTATTTAGCATGCAGCTAATGAGCCAATAAATAAATATGTATAATTCTGTATTTGACAAAATGCTTTTCAGGGTTGATAAATATTGATATATATTATATTGTTTATTTTGTATACTCTGTCTCATTGGTTAAATGAAGACCACATTCATAATTGTGATATTTACTGGTTTCACAACTGGTTCATGTCAATCCCTGTATCATCATCATTAACCTATGGCCAATTCAGTGACTTGTGGGTTCATTCATACAAAAGTTTTTATTTCATCAAAATTTTGTTGTTTTTGGATATACAATTGCTGTAGATATTTCAACAATCTATTAATTGTTCAATAAAGTTGTTTGATATCATGTTGATAAGGGTTGGACATTGTTATATGAATTTCATTCACTCAAAACAAACAATAGAATTTAGTATATACAGGCCTTACAAAAAATTGTTTCAGGTCATCAAGCCTATTTCATCCAAAATTTATACTCTATGCTCATACAGTACTATTAAGTACAGGTTTTTTAAAAATTATATAGCTGATCTTATTACTGATAAGAAGAAGAAATTTTGTTATTAATAATATCTTTATAATGTGAATTATAGTTAATATAACAGATAAACCATTGTACTAAATGTATAAAAACTATACTACCAATTAAAAAATTCAATGTAATGTAAACAAAAAAATACTGCAATAACACCAATCTTTATTGTTTAAAAAAATTATTATTCTGATAAAAATGACAAAATTACAACATTTTGAATACATTCTAAGATATTTGATAACTTACTATGTGGAACTGACAGGAAAATTAAAAAAAACCTGTGTAAACTAAACAATTTTAATTGACAAAATGTTAGTTTCATTGTTAATTAATGGTACTGGTAAATCTGAATAAACCATGCTAAAATATGAACCTGTACAAACTTAACACCTTCTTATCTTAAACCAGTGTCCCTGGGTCTTTGCAACACAGGTGTTAAAACATAAAGCTAGACAAGACAAGGTGATGTCATGAAGTGCTGAAAGAAGTAAGGCTGCAGATGAGTGAAAGATTATCAAAAATTACCTTATATTATACACTAATGTACACTAATTATACACAGTAATGAAGACACAATTTAGGCTTAGTTTTGAGTTTAATGCTACTATCACCAATTTTTCAGCTTTATCATGGCAAATTGTTCATGTAATTTGACATAAAAAACTTGCAAACCCATTGCCAAAAACAAAGTTTTAATGCAATAAAAATGTATTAACGATGAAAGCTAGACTACTAGTTTCTTTGAAAGATCATAGATTACAGAAAAAAATATATTCATTCCGTTTTTTGTGTGTGATATTGATAGTAGTGACAAAGATCAGACCCTCACCCCTGCCCATTATCAAAATAACTGCTTTGTAAAAATGTTGTTTTCTAGTTAAACAAAGTAACTAACTGTAGCAAACATCAGTGTTGATTTTTAGTCACTTTTAGGAGAATGGATAGTAGATAAAATCATCCCCTATGGTGGTCAAAACAGCTTTTCTTACAAAATACAAAATAGATAAAAGAAACATAAACAGCTTATGATTTGCAAAGAGATGACAGCTGCTAATGTGCATAGTGAATTTCATAAATGTAATGACGGCCATGATGATGATTAGTTATCCCAATGTGTCGTCTGCTATGTGAGGTTAAATAAATGGAATGCTAAGTGTGAGGTTTTGGGTAGGATAAAAAACTGGAATGCTTAAGTGTTACTTGATCACATACACAAGCATTATAATAAGCAAACAGAACATATATTTATATAAAGAATTTATAAATAAGGATAAACATAGTCTTGGATATGACAATTGCAATGAAGAAATGATGGTAAGATCTGCTTAGGCAAAATGTGTACTCACTAGTGGAAAACTCTTCAATGGCTATCAATTACAAGTTCACTAATAAAACTTTAGTATGAGAATATTTTAACAGTTCTAGCATTTTTAAAATAAAAATAGCTATTGTCTCATTAAAAAACTTGTAACTCGTAACAGGCAACCTGAACTTCTAGGTAAATCTACAGAAAATTTCAATTGTTTTTATATATACAGTACACTTAATTAACCAAATATTGAAAGATAACTATTTCTTTTTTAATATCAAATATGAAATTTGTAAGAAATATTTCTTTCTATCATATTTCACAAAACAACACTGAAATTCTTTTATTACTTGTTACAATAAGTCTACCTTAGGTGTTTGAGTATGTTACACTAAAGCTAAAGATAAAATGAGAAGCACATTATAGCCTGCTAAAATAAACAATTGTAAAGTATAATTATTTCTTAAAACTGTAAAGGGCGATTCATACTAAAACGAAAACAATATGTGTTAAAATTAAACATTCACTACCATGGTGATGAAAGTTTCTAAAGAACACATGCACTTTAATAAAAGTTCTCTTTTAATTTCATATTTAATTCATAATTCCAGCTAGTTTCACAATATTTCAGTCTAGACAAATTCATCATATTATAAATTTGTATTTCACCTGGAGACTGACTCATCTTAAACTAAATTTAGTTTCGAGGAAGTCAGTCTCCATTTCTACTTGAATTAATTCTGTGTCATTCCCTGCATGTAGCATGTACAAGTATATAAACAACAAAAAGAAAAACAATATATATTGTATGGAACTAGAAACTTCAGCTGCTTAGCTACATATTTTTTATGTGTTAGTAGAAGAGGGTTATGATGAAATTCTGTAAGAGGGAGGACAAGCAGACCACTGCTGTGAAATTTTCTTAATTTTTGCAAAAATGGCATTAAATTAAACATGTTTAGAGATATTTTCTTGAATTTAAAAGAAAAGTTTAATAATGACATCCTTCTTACTAGAAATTAAATAACAGTTTGAACAGTGCTTAAACCAAAGATCACCAGAGCCAAAAAATGTTTCTAATTCACTAAGATTAAATACAGTACAAACAAACAACAAACAAACTGAAAGATATCACATGGCCATTTGAGATAAAAACTTACCACCATTTGACCTTTCTTACGACAACAGTTTGACCTGTGCCTACAACATCTTCTGTAGCAGTACTTAATAAATCGAACAATACACTGGATTATCATTACAAGGTAACTAATGCAGTTCAATGGTGGTGGCAAGATCAACTTCTCCTCAAAGTCCACAATTAGGCTGTATTTCTGGAACTTCCATATAGCCTCAGCTTCTTTTTGAATTTTCTGATTAGTAGAGCTGTAAAAGTAACCATGACAACAGTTCTGTTATGTATCAAAATCCACTTACTATATTTTTGTAGCTTACATTTTTTTTGCAAAAAAGATTTAAAAGATTGTTGTTCATTTGAATGTTGTGTAACACCATCTTCAGCAATTTTTCAGCTATATTATAGCATCAAATTTTTATTGGGAGGGAAAGCCATAGTACCCGGTGAAAATCCCTGACATTTGGTAGGAAAACTGACAATCCTTGTCAAGCAAGATTGGAGTCCTCCCCACTCTGCCTCGAACCCGCAATCTCAGTGTCCACAGACCATGTGATCAACCACTCTGCCACCAAGGCACCTTTTAAAAAAGTGTAATGATTGAAAATTGAAGCATATCAAGAAGTTTTAAAAATACTGCTATTTGTCCTAGTTTGTTTGAAAGCTGTTTTTGTAAATTTCATAGACTCGTCCTTGTTTTTATTCTTTGATTTTGATGATTATTCAAGATATAATGCAGCAGCAGTATAAATTTTGTTTATTTATAATGTACTGTGTATGAAAATACTGACATGTAATTTGAAGAGTAAAGTTGATAATTTTAGACCTCATTCGTATTTGTTGAGGTCCTGGGTCCACACAAAAGTGATTTAACATATAGTTGACTATTACAGAAAAACAGTCAAAACTAGATATCAGTGAGATGGTACCCATCTCTGTGGGCCCCACCAACCTTGAGGTCAAGGTCAAAGGCCATCAAGCATGGTATGAGAAACATAACCTTGATATTATCTACCCATATACCAAATAAAAGGCCTACCTCAAAAGATTAAAGCTGGCACATGATTAGCTTCGGGCAGACAGACACATGGATGGAAGGATGGACAGACTGATCACTATAGGGCTTCCGCCACAAAGGGATCATGATCATGACTTACCTGAACAAGGCATATAGAAGAGTGATTCTAATCACAACACCTGAACAATGGCATACAACAGGGTAATCATTATCACAACTTACCTGAACAAGGCATACAGCAGGGCGATCATTACAACAACTTACCTGAGCATGGCATACACAGAGGTGATTATTACCACAACTTACCTGAACAAGGCATATAGCAGTGTGATCATTATTAACTTCACTATCAGTAGATACTGTATAACCACAAAATAACCTCCAACACCACTGTATGCACAGTGTGATAACTCATAGTACTCCTTTTCATCGTCTGTTAAAAGAAATCAAAACAGCTTGAGTATTTTTTTTCTTCAGCACAACTGTTTATAAGGAAGTTTTTTGTAGGCAGTACTTTGGTTTTTATTCTTTTTTCAAATAAGCTATAATAGAAATATACAGACTCAAAACTAGAACATTGCAATTATTATTATCCAACTGTAAGTACATATATTATAACAAAGTGATACATGTACTAACATCATGACATTATATATAAGATATGACAATAATACAGTGAACATGAAAACTGCCACCTCAGACTTGTTCATTATTTAATGATCTAACAAAGTTATGCAGTAACTACTTACGTGTTGTTGCATTAAAGTTGTCAGTATAAAATGCTTTGAAAAATGTACCATTAGGTTCAGCTGCAAAAAAAAACAAAAAAAACCAATATTCAAATAATCAATAAGATTAAAGCTTATACAACCACAACATATAGAATATTGTGTGGACCTGTATACTAACAAGAGGCTCCTAGGAGCCTGGATCACTCACTTGAACCTGAAACCAAATGAACAACTATGCAATTCTTTTTTTAAAAATAGCTTTCCTATAAGAAATTGTCTAACACTCAGAACTGCAAAAAATCAATAATTTTGATGTTTTACAAGGAACAACTCATAAAAGGTGTCTTCCAGCACATATGCACTGAAAGATTTTAATGAGCTGAATAATTTTGCATTGAAAAGGTTTTCTCTGGCTCTTATTGTATTCAAGATATTGAGAGAAAATTACAAAAATCGACACTGTTGATGATTAAGGGGCAATAACTCCTATAAGGCGTCATCTTACAACTTCAACTCATTAGAAAGTCTTGTAGAGCTTTGATGCTGAGGAAGGAGTTTCACTTGATTATATCTTGACACACCAATCTATTTTTAGCCATGGTGGCCATGATTTGTGCAATCCATTAATAAATATTTATAGGAGACTGATGTTGGAAAGTGATTAACTGTCGAAAGCAGAATTGATCGTAATAAAACATAAATACTTACAATAGCAATGACTCACTTCAGAATCTTTATACTTGTAAGTACATGAATTACCTGGAAAGAAAATTGTCTTTTTCAGGAAATGTCGAATCTGAGTTTTAATTACATTTGATACATTGTATAAATATTTATATATTAGTATCCTTTCCGCATTGTAACATTATTTCATTTTAATGTGATTTTGTTACCCATGGTAGGATTCAAACTCACAATTGAGACACTGGGCACCCATTGACCACTTGCAATTAAGAAACTGGGCACCCATTGGCCAACAAAATGTCCACCACTCTAAACTGACTTGATTCAATCCACTATATAAAATATAGCTTCATTAACTTAGGCTGATCTAATATACCATACATGTGTACTAGCATGTAATATAATATACTCTTTCAATGCCATTTACTGCCTAATTAGCAAGTGATTGTCTAAAATTTGGTCCGTAAAAAACTCTGCTACAAGAAGAGTTTTAAAGAATTAACAAAACAGTCTGCTTGGAAATACTCTATAGCTGAGTAATGTCCATTTTGTATAACCTATCTTGGTATTTTAGCTATGCCCCCAGCACATGACTGATTGATGTGTTGATGACATTGACGATAAACATGTATTCTTCCACAAACAACATGTGACAAAGAATTGTAAATATTATTGATTTCTTGTTCAATATTGTTCTTCTTATTTCTTTTCATAATATCGAATTTAAAATATCAGATGGATGGTTCACTTGTTGGTTAGATTATTGAATATAGACAACTTTGGATCAGTTTATGCTGGACATAAATCGCTCAGTTTATTGGCCAAAGTTGTTTATATCCAAATAATCTTACCAACAGATCTCAAATACAAAATATTAATTAAATTTTTCATATATTAATATTCCATAAATTTCAAACCAACATAATCAGAATCACTGTCAGCTTATTGGTACCAGTTAAAACACATCTGGTACCTATTGGTTGTTGGTCAGATTTTTACATACTTTTATATTTAACTAAGTACTCACCATCTAAATCATCTATTTTTGTAAGAAACATTGCAAAGAAAGCCCTAGATAAAGCCATCTTTAAATTCCTTGGAATAAGAGGAAAGTTTGGATAGAGAACAGACTGTATTGCGATAGCTCCAGATACCATAATGATTAAAAACATCCTGATCCAAGTCAAAAAATCATGTGTTATCTGAAAGACAAAAGAAATTTAAAAAAAATTCTAAAAAAAGCTACATTATTTACTTATGTAGCTCTTCCCAATTGAACAAAATGTGTACATAAACCTTAAGAACTGTGTAATATTTTGTCTCTTTGTGATGTATTTAACTTTGGTTATAAGTTATTTAATTAAATAAAAATAAATTTTATTAACGGATTAATATTGATGTTACTGAGAATATTCTTATAAGAAACACGCAGGAACACAAACCATCTTCCTTAATGTCTGATATCCTATCAAGAGTTCTTAAAAAAAAATGAAATTAAATTCTTTGGATTGTATTAGTCCACAAATTACATACATCCCTTAAATCACAATTAGATATAAATTTAATTTACCCATGATAAAGTACACTTACCATTCTCTTGATACTAATCAACATGGGTCCTAACACAGGGCTGATGGGTAAAAATACTACCAAAACTCTGTAGTAGAAATAAATTAGTCCTAAACTCATCAAGAACTTTGTATCTGTGTATGTGAAGAAGGACACAAAATAAGGTGTAATCCTCACTGTCAAAATCACTAATAGTAGACAGGCCATCACAATAATCTCACACACTGTCCAAAATAAATCCAATTCTATATATTTCTGAAATTAACACAATTTAATAAATTATTTCAATATATAACTATTACATGTAATTGCTGTTTGGTGGTCAGTACCATTTGCAAAATAGCCAATTTCAAGAGACATAAATTACAAGCAACATTTGCCATATTGAAGACCACACACACATAGTCTCTACAACCAGCCTGTTTCAAGGACTTTATTCCACTTTAAAATTCAATAACTGATTATTTAAATAAATTATTTTTTCTGATTTCTATGGCAACAGTTTCACAACATTTTAAAATTGAAATTGTAGACATATTTTTAACAAAAAAAATAGGCAACAGTGCATTTCAATCCAAAACATATCGATGGGAAGCAAAATAGCTTTACAGAAAGACAGGTCCATTGTCTACTTCATAACAATTGACATGAACTTGTCCATTAATGTAAAAGTAGAATGTCTTAAAACATAAGAATGAATAAGAATACATATAACCAGCTTACAAGTACTATGTACACATAGCAACAAAACAGACAAAACTTCTAAGAATACTTATCTAAAACAACTCTTTATATAATATATATGAATTATTTCAATTGTAATAGCCTTTGTTGCCATCATTACACTTTTATTCCAATTTTCATGTGCATACAAAATGGAAATAAATGGAATAAATTGAACAAAATGGTTGAGATGCAATACTTAACAAGATCAAGGATGGAAGCTATTATTATACATGTACATGTATATCTTGGAAACTATTTTTTCAAAGAATTACTGACTTCGTCTTGTCAACAAATGGCTTCAATGTGTGGCAACTTTTAAATGGTCTGATATGTCCATAACTAAACTTACAGTCTCTGAGGTACAAATTTCTTTATAAGGCAGTATCAATATTTGTAGTCAATACAATTAAATATAGAA
The DNA here is from genome assembly GCA_944474755.1 of Limnoperna fortunei. Taxonomy (NCBI): domain Eukaryota; kingdom Metazoa; phylum Mollusca; class Bivalvia; order Mytilida; family Modiolidae; genus Limnoperna; species Limnoperna fortunei. The sequence goes on from OX104113.1 coordinate 41,628,844, forward strand.
ATATTTAGAGAAACTGCAAATTTCGTAAAAATGTCTGAAATGTTTCTCTAATAGAAGGTTCACATTTTACATCCAGGTGCTAAAAACCAGACAACAAACGTTTCCAATTGTATCCAAATGGAGGTACATATGTCTAAGGTGGACAGAAACATAACACCAAGTTGGAAGGCTCTGGTTGAAAACTGTACATGGAGTTAACAATACAAAATAAGAAGTTGACTTTCACCAAACATGACTTAGTTTCACAACCAGTAAATTCTGCAAAATTATTCCAAATTTATCCCCAGTTGTTTAATATAAACAATTTGCCAATATGCCATATGTTCAACCAGTCCAATAAAAGTTCCAGCTTTTGCTGATTGTGATCTAGAAACATAAGGGGTAATAACATACAAAATATGACAAGTTTACCATTAATATTTGTACTGTGGGTGAAATCTAGATTACATGATTCTATTTGCAAATTTCTAACATAGATGAAATTAATCAATACCAAATTAGCTATGTTAAGGTTTTAAATGTCTCCATCTGACATAATTGTTTTAAGAGTTATACTTTGGGAGTAAGAACACACTACCTGATGTCTAAATAGACTAGTTCTTAAAATGTGAGGGCAGTGCTTCTTTTATATTATTCAAAACATAACTTGCAGGAGTATACAATATGAATATTGAAGTAATCTGAAAGAAGTATATGAAACAAAAAGTCATTCATATTAACAGCTTCAGTGCATGCTTATCATATCAGATGATATTATCAGAAATTGTATTCGAATGTGGTTGTTAGACTGTCAACAATTAACCGAAATCATTTCTGTCAATGATTGCTGGTCATATTGAGGTTACATTATACCTATTGAGGTGAATTACAGGATAAGAGAACAATAACAACAGATATTCAAAAACAAGGCAATTACACATACTGCTTACCATGTTGGGCTAATAAAATACTCTACATGTATTAATATATTTACATGCCTTGAGAAATTAAAATAAAGAGTATAGGGAGTAATTTCAATTCGTATCAGCTAAACATCATTAGACATAACTAAAATTTATATAATAGAAGATAAAATGTAGGTCCTTTGTATTTCAATGATTTACCTGAACAGGTGAATGCTAAAATCATAAAAACAACTTGGATTCCAAAACTGACTGAATACACAAACAAACCATCGTAGATGTGACACGGTACTAGTATGGACAAAAATTTTGTACAAACTAATCCAGCAGCAACAAATACAAATGAGATCTATTTAAAAAAAGTAAATAAACAAACAAAACAAACATCTTTGGTCAGCTAAACTTCATAACAATTAAATACCGTGCGACCAAGGGCATTAAGTTGTCGGCGTAGGACGTTAAAAACTCCCCAATGTCAAGTCACAATTAAATATTAACCAATACATAGGAAAGGTTTTATTTCCACACCAATAATAGCCTTTAATGCCATTGTTACACTTATTTTGTTTACCTTGCCACTTTCAAACTTCTGCTAATTGAGATGAAAAACTTAAATCACCTACTTGTAATTTTATAGATTTTTATACCATTAAGTGTATAAAAGTAGAAAAATAACATGACGTAAAAGCTTTTATTGCATTCACATGGATTTATTCTTGACTAGACCTAATCAGTGAAATTAATGGAAGCTTGCCACATAATTTTAAAATCTCCAAATAAACAAAAAAGTTATGGTCTAGAAAGGAGTTCGGGACAGACATACATAAGCTCCAACAGTGCAGTGACTATATCCTTGCCCTAAATTTATTCAAGGGATTAAAAAATATGCCAAAATTTTACAGGGAGTTTGAAAAACTGTTTCAGTAATATGTGTCTAATCTTCAAAATTTCGCTGTAGCTAAAAATTTGCATAAAAAAGTAGAAAAACCCAATCAATACAAAATACTTGATAAAATTTGAATAGCTTAATTATTGCAAAAATGAAATAATAATACAAACCCTCCACTTGGACAGAGTGGATCGGACAAGTTCCAACCAAATTGTAAGTACCCAGGCAAATACAGCTAAATCAAGATACAGCAAGCCACAGTTTGGATGCAGTGTGGCAACACTGAACAGCATCAGAAATACAATGTAAAAAATCTGAAAACACAATATAACAATTAGTATATTATCTGATTTTCTTTTTTATTTTAACAAGTATAGGCTTCTCTCATAATCTAATACATACAATACTTTTAAGAAACATTATTATTTAACAAAAGCTTGAATTCTCAACAGCAGGAAATCTTAAACACTTTTATTTACTAACAAATCTATTTTGGAGGTAAAAATTGAATCTGTGTCCTTATCAAGGAAGACTGAGTTGGTAAACTGCTGATTGAAGCATCACTCTAATTGTTTTAAAAATAAATATGATTTTTTTGTTATCTAGAATTTTTTTTTACAAAAACACAAATATTGATATAAATGAAGTATGTGTTTGGGGGGGGGGAAAGAATGTAATGAAATCAACTGTGAGTTACTGATGATAAAAAAGAATAGGAAGTACTATTAAAATAAATAAATAAAGCAAATTTTGTTTTAACCTCTCTGTACCTTACCTGGTTAAGCCAAAATTTAGTTATTGGGGCACTCCACAGGTAGTAAAACTGCAAATGTACTGGAACCTTAAATCTTTCTCTGCCATAATTCCACACACTTCTCATTTTATAGGCAAGAGTTTCAGATGGTTTCACTAACTGAAATTGAGAACAGATTTTGTTTTCTTTTCATTATCAGACTGTTTCAGTTTTCATGGTAAAATTCCCTTGCTGTGTAAATATGCTAACCGTATCATACTTTAACCAATTTAGGGTCCATTTTAAGACCACTTTAAACAAAGATCCCTCTCAGATTGTAGACAAAAATAGCATATCAGTACAACATTTTTCATTTTTAGTCAGTTACCTAGCTCTGAAAATACCATGTATGATTTATAGAGCATGAAAGCATTTTATAACTAGAGTCAATTAATTCATACGATTCAGGGAATGAAACTTTTTAAAACCTTGCAACGTTTAACATACTGATATACTAGTCAATCAAGTATTCATACACAATTGTCAGTTTACAAACTACTCAATTAACAAATGCACTATTAATTCACAGATTAATGGCATGGAATGATCTGAAGTGTACTCTTCACTGTGTACTGATTTTATGACAAATGGTACTGTTGAAATTCAGTCTAGTGTTTAGAATTAAAATTCATACCTCACCTTTATTGAAAACATTCAATAACTCTCATAGAATAAAACATATATTTATCATTTAATAAATCTAAAGTATCAATTGTAAACAATTTTCTACAGCTTACCCATCTATTAACAAAGACAGATGCATTGGTAGGAACTGGTTCTTCTAATAATGTGTGCTCATCAAAATCATCTAAAAATAGAAATATTTTCATACATTAGACATTTTATTATACTATGCAACATCCATCTATAAATATATAAGACCTACTGCTATAATGGTGCAATGATACATGTCTACTGAGATTAAGTTAGGTGATGGAAATTATTTAAATAAATATTAAATGAAATTTATTTAAAATATTCATGTTAAGCATGGTTTCATATGCCCGTATTTGATTTATATGAATGTAGCACAGTAGAGAAAGTTTTGCTGACAATATTACCCCAACAATAACCAAAGAAAATAGAACAATAAAAAATAATGTCTAATGCATCAATTCATTTTTTTTTCAGGATGGCTGCCAAATATAAAACACACCAGAATGATTAACATATTATTGAAGGTAGTAGCAAGGTCAGAATTCTATAGAATGCAAAACACAAGATTTAAGGGCAGATAACTCAAGAATTGTCAGCACAAAGCATTTTAAAATGCAAGATATTAAATGTCTATTGGCATCACAGACTGTATGAAGAAAGAGTATATTTATTTTATATCAAAATATAGTAAAAGACATCAAGTGATAAAAATTTTTCTATTGAAAATTATATATGAGTAAATATTTGTTTTCTTTAAATAGTTTGAACAAATGAACAATTCCTAAGAGGAATGTATTGAAACTAAATACATGTGAAACAAAATGTCTGAAGTTAACAAAACACTAAAATGTCAGTTTTGACAAATAATTTGCTGTGTCTCAGAGAACTTTCTAGGCTACCTGGTATATTAATTTATATTTAAGGTATCCGCACCACAATTGACCATGTGATCATAGATGGTGTCCCAGATGTCTATTGACTTCGGTAATGTTGGGCAAACATCAGAAATATTATTTGAGTAACTAAATTTTGTACTGTTAACTGTTAACACTTACTCAAAATAAAACAATATATTTAATGTGTCATTAATTAGCAATACATCGATTTAATTCGGCTGTATTTCTTGGCCGAAAAATGAAATTAAATGAAAACTTCAATTATGGGTCGAATATCTTAGGTATATATATTAACCATGGTTACCCAGGAAGTTATCGAAATTACAATGATTAAAAAAAGACTCAATAAAAAACTAAATGTTCAACAATGTTACAATAAACTTGTCAAACTAGCGAACACAAAACCATTGTTATGTGTTTTGACAGAACCATTGAAAATGAAACACTGTGTTATCAAGAAACAATTGTTTGAAACACTGTTTCATAACAAACAAAAGGCAACAGTGGAAAACTACAAACAAAAGAGACCTCTATGGATGTAGGAATACATGAAATATGTAAATAGGAAAGACAACAACAGCAAATCATGAAACACACATTATAGAAGGTAGGTTATGGGCCAATCCTTACCATTCAATAATAAATCACTCACCAAACAAAAAAATGTTACAAAATCATGCAAATATTGTCTCTGTACAAATTAATCCTTTTGGTTTGGGGAGTTGTCTGAACTTAATGTTACTGTGTAAGTGTTTCATCAGGCCTTAATTTCTCAAAACAAATTGAATACAAATATCCGTCTTAAGCTTGAGTTTTTTTTAAACACCAGAGAAACAACAAAACTACAAAAGTTTTGATTGGCTAAAACAGAGATTTAAACTCAGCAAAATATTTTCTGTTTGAGAAATTGAGCCAAGTCCTGAAATTCAAATTAATAAGTGTCTTCAATGAAAGAACCTCTGTTGTTAGATTATGATGAAGTAAGGTTGTGCAGAGGTGTATATACATGCTTTTACTTACTTGGTTTCCCTATATGTACATGTAAAAAACAGTACATAGCTTGTACTTCACAGATAAATATTTCTTTATCTAATTTACCATATAAGTGGTTTTTTTTCGCTTGGTGAAAATTTAGCGTTTTTGTTAAAATATTGTGTGAGTTTATTTTGGTGTAATGTAATTTTCCCTGTCCTTAATTAGAATGAATACCTTTATCTCATTTCAAAATATTTCACGTGTTTTTTTATTTTCGCATTACAGCTTTTACTGTGAATATAGCGAAAATTAAGTCACCACAAAAAAGCCCACTTATAGGGTATAACATTAATTCATTTGACATTTACTAAGTATAACAAAAAATCAGATCTCTAATCTCTCTGTAGTGACACAGCATCACAGCACCAAGTGACACACCTGTACATTTGGCATGATGACATATCTAATTATAATTATAAATAACAGGATTGATTTAAGTAAAATAAATTAATGGAACATGACAAAGAGTACATCCAGTAGTATATGGTATATGTGCTTCCAACAATAAAACTGGTGTTCAAGACATTATAAAGTGGGCACACTGATTACACACTGACAAAAGTGGTGTTAAACCCACACTCACAAACACACAATCAAACTCCATACCCAAACTGTTACTATTGTAACCTATAAACCAGTACAAAAAAAACTTGACATTATTAAGTTTTTGAAATATAGCAACAAGGGCTTTTTTCAATTTTACATTGATTAATGGGATAACAGTCCACAAAGTTTAAAAAAAATCATAAGATACCAAGTCAGGATCAATAAACAATAAATCAAGACAACAGAAGAATAATAAACACATAAATTGAACAACCATTGGCATCAAACCTAGAAAACCAAAGACATACAACTCCACTAAAAACTAATGCTCCAGAAGGATAAGCAGTTTCTGTTCCATGTGTGCCACCCATCGTGGTAGTCAAGAGAATTGTCAGTCTAATTAAAGATGTGTTGTTAAGCACATAGAAGAAGGGAAACAGATTAAAACAATGCAAACCAATCCAAAGTCATTTGTAAGACAGACACTTTTTAGCAATCAACCAAATTCCTGACTTTTGAAGTGAGGACTTCAATCTTACAGTGATGAATCTCTGTTTAAGCAGTTTCCTAGTCAGCAGCAATTTCTATCCAGATCATCCAGAGGATGCACAAGCCTTTCTGGAATGTTGCTACAGTTGAATGGAAAGATACATTTTAAAGTTTAGACACATCTTGTTTTTTATACAATTAGAAGTCATCTGGTTTGTCATACAGCTGGAATGATGTTGAATTGGAACTTTGAACTTTTCTAGTGTATCATACAATTTTGATCTCAATCAGTCCTTAAAATCAATTTTCACCTGAAGGTCAACATATGAAGTGGTGTTGTGATATCCTTAATTTCAATCTCATTTGGCTGTTTACAATCAGAAAATCACCAATGCATGAACTATTTTATTTTAGGACATCAACTGTATAAAGGGATGAAATTAACAAATTGAGCTGACTTCTTTTCTATACTCTGAAGTAGCTTAATTGTTAATTGAAATAGAAATTATTAGAATTAATAACCTAAAGTTTGTATTGAGTGCCCTGGATACAAGGATTTATCACCTAAATTGTACAATTTCACGAGAGCCCTGGATACAAGGATTTGACACCTAAATTGTACAACTTCACATGTTTGTTTAAGAAAGATAGCAAAAGAAGAAAGATGGTCCTTCCAAGATGTATAAAATCTTAAATAATATTAAACTTTGTTATAAATAAAAACTAATTGAGTACATGTTGATTTTTGTAGCAGCCAAACATCAGAACAAGCAAACAAACAAACAAACAAACAAACAGTGTACCTATAACTGAGAAATGGTGATAATTTACATCCTTGTTTAACATCGTGCTTCCATGCTGACGATGTAGTTTACCTATGGTAGGATTAAACATTCAATAATAATTTAAATATTTTGACTGTGTCGGATAACTGATTATAAAACTTAAAACAACAATTGTGACGGAATATACAAGTAGCAAAAAGTTCAAATAATATAATAAGTAGCTAAGAAATTAGATGTATTTTGCAGTCATACTATAAATAGGTTTGCTTTAGCAACACAAATTTTTCAAACTGTTTTTTGTCCCTTCAGTTTTTCATTTATGTCTGTATCATTAACCTTGGTTCCTCAACAACAGTTTCTCAAAAACTTATGTGAAAGTATGTGTGATAATCAATTCATATGTCACTCACACTTAAAAAAAAGTTATAAATTGCCAGTTTGAAACAATCAACTACCAGTACCAAGAACACAAAAAATTGAAGCCATGGATATAGCAATTTCTGACATACAAGTCATATGTCATTTAATCAAAATAACAGTTAACGATTACCGTAGATGCTCGCTTAAAAGTCGGTCCGCATATAAGTCGGGAGGTCTTTTTGGGCCTTAAAATTTGGTATTTTGCTGTTGACCCTCGTATAAGTCGGTCGGAAGACAGACGTGTTGACATGAGGTCAGAATCAAATAAAAATTCCAAATTTTTGAATAAAAATCATTATATCAGTAAAACTTCTTGTTTATTATTTGTTTCTCATGTTTTATGAGTTAAATATCGCTTGTCATTTATCTTAAGTGGTTTGTTTACATTAGTGTACACGTGTTTTGAAAATGTAAACGTAATTATCACCCTGAATGTGCCATGACTAAAAACCATAAAAAAGACAAACACAAGTAAATATACAAATACTCATTTTCGTAATTATTTAATATTTAAAGCAGAGTTTTTAAAATAAATGAAAGCTAAAATACAAAATATAAAGGAATATGGTTTGTAAATTAAAATAATAATTGATGAAAAAAAACGACTTCTGTAGCATATATGTATTAGTTAGTTTATCTAAATATCCGGTTTTTAGTTGTATCATGACATCACCGGATGTATTATGCAATACATACAAATAAATCGATACTTGTGTAAACAGTGGTAAATACGAATGGAAAAATGGAAACTGAATAAAATAAACAATACACAAGTAAAAACAATCTTTATTAATGTCTTATAATACTTTATTTAGCATAACTAATCACGTTTCTGTATATTTTCGTCTTTATAGTTGGCGATCTATGTACGGCCTTCAAACTTCGACCGGAATTCTTTCCTCTTGTGGGGTATGACTCGCTTAAAAGTCGGAACCCTTCTCTAAAACCAAATTAACTCCCAATTTCCCAACTTATTTGCGAGTATGTACGGTATGTCATTATTAGTGCTAACAGGTAAATAGACATTAGTTGATCTCAAAATTGCAAATATAAGTGTTCAATGCTCATTTGATAATCAAATAGAAAAATAATTTGAGGGGATGCAGGACACCTTCTGCCATTTTTTTGTGAAATTTTCCAAATAGATATCACATTTATGGTAATTTTAATAATAATTTCTGTCATTAAATCCCTTAACTCCATTAACATTTAAAACAATTACTAAAATTTATTAATGGTTGAAGTACAAAATTTTCTCATAAATGAGTTGGTTATAGGCTAAAGTAATGAAAATAAAATTTTTAACAAGGAGGGTAATTTTGATCAAAAAATACCAATTTTTTTTTATTTTTTGACCACTTATTTCATAATAAACAAAAATTTCACTCAGAGACCCCTATTTTCTTTACATTATATAAAAAATTAAGAAAAGCTCAATGGACAGAATTTTTATTCTATCATTTAAGTTCATTTTTATTCTCTTTTATGTATAATGTATTGGAAAATGTGAAATTTCAGTGCTAAACCGCACCAAACTAAGCTCTGAAACTTCTTATTTATTTTTAATTATGATTCCTTGTATAAAAAACTTACTATAAAATCTCTTACACAATTAATTAAACAATTAAAGAAAATTTATTGACAAATTATTTTCAGTGAAAGTGTCCTGAAGCCCCTTAAAATCTAATCAGTTAATTAGGACTTGGATGTTAGATGACACTCGCAGTTGTACAGAAATTAAAAGTAAATTGCACAAGCAGATAACAATTTATTTAAATCAAATTGATTCTGAAAACAACCAATACACAGCACAGAAAATTCTTTAGCAATATTTAAAAGCATTCATGTTATGGAACAGATAGATTTTTGGTTTGAACTACAGTTAGCTCAGATTGTTTTTTGATGACCCTTCATGATTGAGTAGTGTAGTTTAGTTTAGAATTCATGGCTGAATTATAAGACAACTTGCACATCATGTCACATCTACAACTAAACTGAGAACATAGCTGAAATATTTGCTGAAAACTGACAAGTTCAATAAACCAAAATTATATGAAAATTCATAATTAAATTCTTATAATATATGATATAGTTCTGCATCAAGCATTCAATTTGCAAGCTTTTAAAAGATTTAAACTTTTCCTATACCCACTTTATTGTGAACTGTGGATCTTCAACATATTTTCTTTTTTAAGGTAAACATGAACAAAAATTAATAGAAAGATGCAAGGTATCATTTTCAATATGATGGTCGCAAATGAAGCAGGACCATTATAACAGATATGTGTGACATTCAAATCCCAACTGACTGGCACTGTTTACTACACATTACTGTTATCTGTGATCTATTGCAATACTTATCAAATGTTCAAAATAAAATTAAGCAATGTTGTTCCCAGTGATTGTGGAACTGATGGTCCACATGGTCTAATCAGAAGTTGCATTAGATTTTAAATTGCATTCAGATTTCTTTTAAAGAGGAGTCTCATCATTTTTATTCCATTGAAGCATTCTCATAACTTAACTAAAGGCTACACATGAGATATCTACCTTCCCTTATCTTGTCTCTTCTCTTCTTGTCTGCAAGGTCATAGGTTACCCAAAAAAACATGGGAAATATGAAGACTATACACAGATAGATCTGAAAAGTTAAATATACAGAGTGAACAGTTTAGGTGTTAAAAGAATTTAACACAGTTTCCATTAAAACACGAAGTATATAGAACCAGAAAAAATTTAGAGAAAGGAACAAGTTTCAGGTCAAACATAAATTGATTTATAAACGAAAAAAAATCTAGTTTTTTTTCTATACTAAAATCCATGACAATATGAATGTATTTAAGAGAATATTTCTTTACAAATCCTTTAGCAGGTAATACACTAAAAAACTTGTATAAATGAAACCATGAAACAAGGTAATGACAGGTAACTCCAAAAAACGTGCAGGAATTATTCTGTTAATAGTGATATCATATATAATTATAAAATGGCTACAAGTACTGAAAAGTATGTTTATCTTGCCTGATACCATTTATCCTAATTAGCAAATTATAAATTAAATTGAGTAGTTATGCAAAATTAATTGAATCAAATAAGACTGATACTTTGATCAACATGTATAATATACAAACATAAAACATATATACATATTATATATATATGCAACTATATATATAGGGGAGACAAACACATTGTACAGGGGAGACAAACACACAAACAGATTGCACAGGGGAGACCATGCATAAAAACAAATTGTACAGGGGAGACAAACACACAAACACATTGTACAGGGGAAACAAACACACAAACACATTGTACAGTGGAGACAAACTTACAAACACATTGTACAGGGGAGACAAACACACAAACACATTGTACAGGGGAAACAAACACACAAACACATTGTACAGTGGAGACAAACTTACAAACACATTGTACAGGGGAGACAAACACACAAACACATTGTAAAGGGAAGACAAACACACAAACACATTGTACAGTGGAGACAAACACACAAACACATTGTACAGGGAAGACAAACACGCAAACACATTGTACAGTGGAGACAAACACACAAACACATTGTACAGTGGAGACAAACATACAAACACATTGTACAGTGGAGACAAACACACAAACACATTGTACAGGGGAGACAAACTTACAAACACATTGTACAGGGGAGACAAACATACAAACACATTGTACAGGGGAGAAAAACATACAAACACATTGTACAGGGGAGACAAACACACAAACACATTGTACAGGGGAGACAAACACACAAACACATTGTACAGGGGAGACAAACACACAAACACATTGTACAGTGGAGACAAACACACAAACACATTGTACAGGGGAGACAAACACACAAACACATTGTACAGGGGAGACAAACACACAAACACATTGTACAGGGGAGACAAACACACAAACACATTGTACAGGGGAGACAAACACACAAACACATTGTACAGGGGAGACAAACATACAAACACATTGTACAGGGGAGACAAACACACAAACACATTGTACAGGGGAGACAAACACACAAACACATTGTACAGGGGAGACAAACATACAAACACATTGTACAGGGGAGACAAACACACAAACACATTGTACAGTGGAGACAAACTTACAAACACATTGTACAGGGGAGAAAAACATACAAACACATTGTACAGTGGAGACAAACACACAAACACATTGTACAGGGGAGACAAACACACAAACACATTGTACAGTGGAGACAAACACACAAACACATTGTACAGTGGAGACAAACATACAAACACATTGTACAGTGGAGACAAACACACAAACACATTGTACAGGGGAGACAAACACACAAACACATTGTACAGTGGAGACAAACATACAAACACATTGTACAGTGGAGACAAACTTACAAACACATTGTACAGTGGAGAAAAACATACAAACACATTGTACAGTGGAGACAAACACACAAACACATTGTACAGTGGAGACAAACACACAAACACATTGTACAGGGGAGACAAACACACAAACACATTGTAATTTAAAACAAAATCAAGAGAAACTAATAAGGGAAATGATAAAAAAGACATACTCTGGAAAATGTTAATATAAGATTGTGAGGCATCTAAAAATCTTATTTTTTATACAAAAGTAGACAAATGATGAAACATAAAAGGCACAACCTTAAAGGATTAAATTTAAAAATAAATAAAATAAAACAGTTGAATTTGACAATTGAAACTGATTGCATATAATTTAAATATATATATATATATATATATTTTAATTTCTTTTAAATACTCATAGCTGAGCAAAGTTGGTTATTTTGTATAACCTAACTTGGTATTTCAGCACGTGACTGATTGTGACGTCATAATAAGATGTATTGATGATGTTGACTATACATGAATTCTTCCACAAACAACAAGTGACACAATAAACAATGTACATACCTTTACCCAGTTAGGGATCTTGATCGGTCCCCAGTCAAGCTTAGTAATTAGCAAGTTACCAAACCATCTTCTTTTGAGCCACTTCTGACATACATAGTGAGCAATAAAGTTCTTGTTGTTTGCCATGTGAGCCAGTTCAATGATTGTTTTATTGTTAAAATCTTCAAGCTTTTTATCAAGAAGGGCAATAGTGTTGAAATTGGAATCTTGGTAGCTATACTCTAACAGCTGCACTGCCATTTTTCCAAATTCTCTGAAAAGAGTTAAAACCTTCGGCATGAAATACTTATAATAAATGTATTGAGTATCATTATTAGCATTGTTATGATAATAAGATTAATTTTGTCAAGGCAGATTCTAGACAATTGTCAACATATAAACTAACTGTATCCATAGTATAAAATTCCTTTAGTATAATAAAAGTATGGAAATGAGTTAACCATACAAGCAACAAAGAAAGCTAATATAATTAAATACTGCATGAACAACTTAAATATTAATTTACTCTGCGCTGGCTCTAAGTTTTCTCTTTAAATCTGAGTCAGGACACCATCTTTTACTCATTCGATGCCAGATCATATTTATTACAAGAGCCATAGCTACAGGTTCCTCTGTCCTCTTCCATAACGTTTTTGTTAACTCTGGGTCATAGTTCAAAGCTGCCCAGTAAACTAAAGTGTTGACGGCCTGAAATTGAACATATAGCAATATATATCTTGTGCATATTTAAACCTGTAACTTATAACAGCTTGGGTAACTTTTACTAAAAAAAAAGATTGAATATACCCAAATTATATAACAATCCAAACTTTTTTATGTAATAGACTTTTGCTATCAGAGTGGGTATTCAGGATTATCAGCATTTTTTTGTCAATGAAAGTATTTCTTTTATTGAATTACATCCATTATGTATGGCATGTATGAATATGAAATATACTGAAGTATTATTATACTTTCTGTAAGAATGTCCTTAAATAGAAATATTTTACTATTTTGACATATATTTCTAAACGAATTGTGCTCCGTGCACTATGCCCTCATAGTTTCTCCACCTGCCTAAGAAAACTATTGATTTGGACGTCAATCAATTTTAATTCACACGAATGGGCGGGATTAACTTGTTATCAATGATTGATCACTGCTGCGCTTTAAATAAGGTATTTTATCCAGTCAACGTAAGAAACCGATCAATGTATAACGTCTGCAAAAAAACACAAAAAAAAAAACCACAAAAAAACAACAAAAACCAAAGCGGCGGTGAAAGCATTGATTCTTAATTTGATATTGGTGCAAATTAATGTATCATAATAAAGATACTATCATAATTTAGTCAAATCAAGATGACTGCCAAAACAGATGCAAGACCATAGATTGGTTTAATTTATATCCTATTTGTTAACCCTGCTATGCAGGCAACAACAAACAATCATTGCACAACAACTACACAATAATTTTACATTTGGCATAAGTATCTATAATAAATTGCAAATTTGAAAGTGTGCTTACTTTACGTTCTGCTATTGCTGATCTGATAATATCACTTTCCATAAATTCCATTCCAAAGTCCTCAAACGAAACAAGACTGGAGAGATAAGTTGTTTTGTACAGTATCAAATTCAGAGAACTTTTTGATCCACTTACAAATCGTTTGCTGACAGGATAATCAGTGAGCTATAAAAAATAATTCAAGATTTTCCAAAAGGATGAAAAACTATTTTTGTATAACACAAATATAATTTTCTATTTTTTGTAGCTATTTATAAATAATAATAAATAATTTGAAACAGATATTATAATGAAGCTTGATTTTAAATGAAAATCATTACTGGTACCATCCTCACAAGTCAGATTTTCTGTGTCCACATGTGTCCACGAAATCCTGACAAACTTAGCTAGGAAATTCCCGGGCTAGAAGATTTTCATATGACGTCAAATCTTCAAAATATCAACCAATGACAGATCGAAAGAAGCAAGTATTTAGAAGAAGTCATTCTTACTCTTTTTTGAGTGGGAAGAAAACGTAACGCAACTAATTAAAAATGGGGTAATAACACACCTATTAACAATACTGTACAAAATACAATGATTTTCACATGGTCTATGCAATGCATCTGTTTGGTTTATTTACAATCGACATCTGGATATCCCCTAACCAAGTCGTGAATGAAAGCGAGCTTTTGATTGGCTACATGCAGGTATGATGTAGCCAATCAAAATAGTGACTTCTAGCCTGGGAATTTCCTAGCTAAGTTTGTCAGGGTCTCGTGGACACATGAGGACACAGAAACCCTGACTTGTGAGGATGTACTGGTACCATTAAAGTATAAATCTAAAGTCTATGCAGTATCATGTACAATATAAAAATTTTGAGTTCATTCCTACTTGATCAACAATGACCCTAAATAGAGACAGATTGTTGGTTTACAGTTTGTTCAAGTCAAACCATTGATCATTAACTTACATATAAACATGCTAACATATCATCCAATCAGAAATTTGAGTCTGCCATGTTTTTTGGATTTAATCTTAAAATTAGGTATCTTTATAATAGACCACAAATACGAACTTAAAAACATTTAGTTATGTACTTTTGGGAGATTTTTTGTGTCAGCCAATCGAAAGCAAGAATTACCAAAGGCAGCTGTGTTTTTCTTGAAATCAAGATAATTGGGAATCTTTTTAGAGAACTCAGAGAGCATTTTTGGAAAGTTGGTTCAAATTGGTACTGAAGGTTTGGTGTAGTCATTTAAACATTTATGTACGGATGGCAGACCAAAAAGCACCAATCTGACTTTCAGTCAGATGACCTAAACAAGTTGGTCACAAAAACATACGATTTTATTTCATCTCTTTTTAAGACATAATCTATTACATGTGAAAGATTTAAAGAAATCAAGATCAATCATGCAAGTTATAATAATTATACTTACTGGAGAATTTCCTAAAATTTCTCCTATACAGATGGTACGAAAAAATTCTGGATCTTCATAATGATTAATGAGATACAAAAACCTTTTTAAACTAAAATATCTGTGCAGTTCGATTGCCTGTTGATCTAGAAATAGTTCTACAAAGTTGTGTCTGTCTTTCCTAATCAAGGCCAAGTCAAATAAGTCTCCACCAATCTAAAATATGGAACAAACAGGCTAAGTAGTCTAATCTGAGATCAACAAAATACTAATTCACTGAATGTATATGATGTACAACACTATTGATAATTGTGTCAGATGTTGGACCTCCTTTACTTTTAATCCATTTCAAAAGCAGTATTTTTTTACTCCCCAACTGTCTTCTCGGGATTTTGTTATAAACAAATTAACAAAATATATGATACCACTTCATTGATTCTTAGAGAAAAAAAAACTTACAAAGTCCATACAAAACGTGTTTTCTGCCAAATTTTCAATTAATTATATGACAAAAATATGCACATTGACCTTTCATTAATATAATAACCTTGAAAATGACCAGGGACAATCATTAAGAGGATGTCTTGTGAACTTCGGACCATGGTAACAAAGATTGTATCTTTATGTGGTGTCCCTCTACAATCATAATGATAAAACAGAAACTTCCATACACAACTATTACCTTGATGTTTATCCAATCAAATTTTTGAAATATTTGTGATGCAGCAATATCACTCCTGTTCCAATCCAATGTTAGCTTCAAGTCACTCTGTATCTGCTCTTTAAATGTTCCATTTTTCTTTGGTTCTTGTGCTTATATTAATTATAATAATAGTAATAATCAATAACAACATTCATGGAATATTACTTTGAAAAAAATGTATGACCAATAGTTTCTTAAAATTACCCCAAAAAACTATATAAGTATAAAACTAGATCACAACAGGAAGAACAAGATTACCATACAAGAATGGCTGACCAGCTTTAATTGAAGATAATCCGTTAGGAAGTCATATTTAACTATAATATTTTATTTCATTCTATTTCGATCCACCTTTTAGAAGTCACCTCATCCAAATAGATGTTCTTTACATGCCATATAAAAACTGCTTGCTGCATTTGGTTAAGTTGGTAACGAACAGGTACAATATAGAAAATAAACTGGACATACTGTGACTTTAACTTTAATAATATATCCCGCACAAAACAAGAATTTATTGAAATAAAAATAAAAATTGAACACTGATTTAACAAATAAAATACACTTTTTACCTAATGAAGTTCAAGTTTGGCTTGCTTAAAAGAAACTATATTGATAAACTTACAATCAAATAAAGCCATCAGAATATACTTGTCTAAGTTCTTCAAACCATTAGGGTCTGTATCAATATCTAAGATTGTTAGATAGTTCTGCTTGCCCTGCATAAAAATAATTGTAAAATATATAGAAGATTATCATTATATCAATTCACTGAGATTTTAAAAACATCTGTCTATGTGCCATGTAAATATAATGTACATGTATCAGTTCACATTTGAAAAATAATTCCAGAGATTCCCAATAATGCTTATTTATTTCTGGTGGACCAGATGTCCAGTATTTATCTTAATAATTCTATTTCCAGTCATGTTGAAATTATGATTTTGCTAAAAAATAGCAATATTTAGAAGACGGAGTGACTAGCCAAGTCTTTCAGACCTTAGGAAACTCTGAAGTTCTAGTTCTTTAGGATCAGTTTCAGAATATATAACAACATACATGGCCAAACATAAACTATGCATTTATAAAAATAGCCTGATTGTTACACAAACCTCTAGAGAAAAGTGTACACATTCTATTATCATGTCACGACATCTGTTTCTTGCAAGGTTATCATTCTTGAATTCTTTGGGATATATCTTTTGTATCCTTTTTAACAGTTCTGGTTTCACATAAGAATGCAAATGATCTTCATCTGGTCTGTAAATTAACAAAGAATATTCTGTTTTATTTTATCTTAAAGATAGATTTACTATAATGTTAGAAATATTTTTCACTACTTTTTATAAGAAAATCTGAAATCCAGTTATATTTACTGATCAGGTGATCATGTGTGACATCTACATGGCATACTTAAAATCATCTGAAATCTGTTTACAGACAATAACATAAATGGAGAAATATTTCTTCAAGATTCTGTGATATTTTTTTAACGAACTTCTGGCAGAATGTAATGACAATTGTTTTCTCATGTAGGTTAAAATATGATCTAACAAATATTCCATATAATTGTGGTAAATGTATAAGAATCATATGGAATATTTATATATGTATTCCATTTAAGTCACAGTGTCACTATGTAAAAGATCAGTAAATGTAAAATATAATTCTTATAGTATTTATTCTAAGATTACCACCAAATAATTTTGCTAGCTTTTGATGTGAAGGATTTGATATTATTTTCAGAGCACTTATTTTCCCATAAGCATTACAGGGTCTCCATGGCTGAGTCGTTAAGGTAGTTTGTCACCTACTCTTGATCACATGCCTATCAACACTGAGGTTTTTCGAGTCTAACTGTTAAGCTGGGTGTGCTCATCTCTAATCTTAATTAACAAGAATTGTCATTTTTTCTTACTACAGTTTGGAGGTTTTCTCCTGGTACTCCAGCTTCCTCCCTAAAAATTGCTGAAAGTGGTGTTAAACCACAAACAAAAAAGTAGATATGGGTTCTCTGGTTAATGTTAAGAGAGTATCACTGCATGCATCAATTCATAGGGTAGCATCTGGTAAATCTATGTATTGATCTGATAATAATACCCAGTATTATGACACTACTACAGTTTAAGATTTTACGTCGTGAAAACTATAGAACCTTGATTCTCCTGATACATGACATCATAAGATGTTAAATAATATGATGCTAAGTAGAGATACCTCTGAGATATCATATTATAAACTTATGTTCATCTCTGTATCACATATCATGTAAAAGTCAGTTCATATAAAAATTATAAACAGGGTTAAAGATAAAATTATAGATTTGCTATTGACCCACAATTTGCAGTGTAAAATATTTGAAGTATGTGTATAAGCATGTTATTTTTGTAAATTTTTAAAATCAATTTAAAAAAAAACAAAAATTTTAATCTGACATGTCTAGTTTTTTCATACTGACTGATTAAAAGTCATATAGTGAATGTAAAAAAAAACCAGTATTTTTTTGTCTTCAGTGACTATGTACTGTAAATTCAGAAATTTTTGCGACGTTTTTATTATTGCGAATAATGCGATCGGTCTGTGATCGCAATAATTAAACCTCGCAATTCTAGTGTTGTTTATCCATTGACAAAATTACTCAACCTAGCATGCATACATAAAACATCTGTAAAGCCCTACCATAGCCTTTTGATTTAAATATGATAATTAATTGTACACAACATAATTGATTTTTCTTTGATTTTAACAAATAGTTGTTTTATTACCCATGGTGAACATCAATATACACTTTTGCAATTGAAATGTGTATTCCAGTTTGTGTATAGAGATTATTTACAGACCACAAACATTTAAGTTACAAATGACAATTGTTGAGTAATTATCCGTTGTCATTGCATTTGGGCTACCTCAGCTGATCGAAAAAATATGAACTCGCATTTCTTTAGGGGTACCCGAATCGCAATAATAAATGCACGCAATAATTTCCAAATTTACAGTATATGGTGAGGCTAGGTCAAAATGGTAATATGCACTTTCTTTATGTCTACTGTAATTATATTTTTGGTCATTAGTGATACCATACAAAATATATTTACCTTTTTTTAATTTCTTCATATGCAAATGAGAAAAGTTCTGCTCCTGACCCTGTTCCTTTGAAAATAACAACTGGTACCTTCATCTTAACAAGGTCACACACATGTTCAATATCTGATGGACTGCCTTGTATTAAGACACCAACCATTGGAGTCTTGGGTTTATTTTTCAAATCTGTGTCATCTTCATCTAAAAGAAAACATACTTGATTGAATGATTAAATAGTAAATGATTGTATGACTACTTTCCTCTAGAGACAATACTGAACTCAAAGGTAACATAGTCAGTTTTTATTTGTTTCTGACATATTTTGGAACAATCTGCACATATGCTTGGAATCAAAATTTTTTTAATTTCAGAGCAGAATAAAATGACAAATAGCATAAACTATCGGTTGTAATATCGTAATAGCAGGAAGCTGCATTAAAGTTTAGTTACACAAATCAAAGAGCTTAGTATTGATACATGCAGCTATAACCTATTTCTTTATATTACTTACAAATTATATCGTAATGATTAGGTTTGCCAATGGTTAAACGCAATCGTTCTTCAAGTGACAATTTTTGGCTATTTTCTTCTCTGGGATTTGCAATTTCATCTAACAGGATAAAATTGGTCAGGTTCGGATTTAATTCTACAGATTCTGTCATTGACATTTCGCCATGGGTTTTTAAGTCGATGGTTATTTCTGTTTCCTGCAAAAGATACAAGCCAATGAACTGTTGTTTACTGAAAAGCAAAACATTACATCATACTATGAATCATTGTAAAGGGCCATAACTTATTATTCGTAACAAGAATATATAAGGCATGTAAGAGGCTGTAATGATAACCAGACCTATTACAACACACTTTTTAGGAGGCATGGATTGAGAATCAGCACCAAAAATTCAAAACAAACAATTCCCAACAATTAACATTACAATATGGCCACTCTTGTCTGTTGTTTTTGGAGAATAAAGGTGTGGTGTTTGCTGTATAGTCCACTATTACAAAATGTATATGCAGTTTTCACATCTCCCCCTGCCAGAATTGAGGATGGTCCAAAAGTTGTATAACAAAGATGAACTGTATTTTATTATGATAATAAAAGTGTAAGATTTATAGTTAATCAGGTAGGCTTGTTACTGTACACAAACCTCAGAAGTAAATTCATCTGGATGAGATAGTTGTGAAATAGGAAGTATTCCAATGGCTGTTATTCTTGGCAAGTTTTCAAGTCTAGTTGTGGTTATACATTTTCGATCGTAATTGGTTGCCAGTAAATGTCTCCTTTCCTTCTCCATTTTGATAGCGTCTCCGATCAGTTTGCTAACTCCACTATGTGTACCATTTGTCAGGATCCATATGGATGTTGTATTCACTGCCTGGAAGTAATAGCAAACATTTTCAGTGATACACTTCATAAAAATCAGTCATTAACAGACACTCTACAATCTTAACAGTTGTGCCCACTCAGATACTTGGACTATCTCAGTCAATAAGGCAGACAGGAATGCAGCAAAAAAATTTTTGATTTTATTCCTGAATTGTAAACATACTTAAATGAACATTTTTAATATTTTGTTTCATTAATGGAACTAAACAAAATAATCATCAAGCAGAAAATTAAATACAAATATATAAGAAGTACGATCTCGAAAAATGACAAATTGAAAAAGTAAGAAATACCAACTATACATGTACACCTCAAACAACAGACTTCTATAGAACACAGAAGTGGTTATAGGTTCACACATATAGCTTCATTCAAATATTGTCAGGGAACAAGATAAAGAAACATTTTTGTTAATTATATTAAAAACTACAGAAAATCCAACCATACTTCTATAATGCCTTTTTGGAAGTCTTCTTTTTGACGCTGATTCATCCATTTTTTCCCATATCCAGGGCTAGATATTACAGACAGAATGATACTTGGTGATCGTAATTTCCAAGCCTTGTCCATATACTCTGCTATAAGATCTGTGCTGGTATCTTTTGACATCTTCACAAAGTAACTTGCAGTTGCCTAAATTAAAATATAGTTACTTAAAAATAGAAAATTTTTAGTACAAAAGTTAATTTGAAATCATATTTTTAAATAGATGGTATCTGCATGTTTAAGTCTTATTTTCTATTCTTGGGTTTTCCATTCATTCAATACATCTGATTTTTCAACTTGGAAGAATTAAGTTACATTGTTTACCTCCTCATAATGAACTGTAATGATACAACACTGAGATTGGTCAGCTTAAATCCAAGATACTGGACTCATTTGCTTATCCACTTTTAAAAAATTACAAAAAGTTCAATGCACTAAGTCTTATATATATGACAGCATTGCCTGCCTTAGTATTACTGAGACATGCCTTAATAAATGAAGAATGGTTTAAAATGTAGCTGAAAGAAAGATAAGGGGATTTTAAAACTTGTTGAAAATGACGAAGCTGGAAGTTTTTCATCACGACAGCATATCAATCTCTTTACATCACATCAAATAAAACAACCGCTTTATAGTTCCTGTAAGAGGCATTGATGTTTAACAGAAACAACACGACATTATTGTTATTATTACTTAAAATATCTACTAAGTTAATTGGGCTAAGGTGATCACCCCAGACTCCTCCTATTTTAATGACTCTAGCCTTGGGGATGAGCATAGTATGAGGGTTATAACTATAGTTATAGGCAAGGAATATAATATGATGGCAATTTGTTTGACACTGCCTTACATGGAGATGATCCACAATCAACATACAAGTATATAGGAATTGTTTCAGATAACAGACTAATTAGGCAGATGATTGTCTAGCTAGAATATGGCTATTGGTTAACAATTTTTCTTGACAATTATTCAATTATTGCGTTATTTATTGTCTAACCAATTCTTACACCCTGAAGGAATATGTATGTGGAAACTATCAATCTCCCCAAACGAGCTGTACAAGGAGTATCTAACATTATGCATCAATAAATTAAGAGATTTTTTTTTATGTGTAATACTGCAGTTCTTACAGTAACATGTTGAAATACTTTAAAAAATCATTTTTTTAAATATTTCAAACTTAGCTCACAACATACAAATCTATTTAATCTGATTGAACACATGATAATCCTTGTAGATAGATGTAAAACAGTTTAGTTACCTTCTTGTAGACTGCAATTGGAGAAATGAATTTTATTATTCCTCCAGACAATCCACTGTTTTTTATCCATGTTTCAATATCAAAATCCTCATCACGGAGAGAGGCTTTACTGGTCACTGTTGCATAGACAGGGTCTATGAACATGACAGGGAATTCATCATCCAGGTCACTTGACATGTTTTTTTCTTTATGAGCAGGAATCACTTCATTCTGTAGAAATCTAAAACATAAATTATTACAATTTACTAAAGACAAAACTTAAATACTGTGACACTGTAATATATAACAACATCAGTAAATATGTATGATAAATATATAATATAGGTCATCCGATGTAATAATAGGAAGAGGTTACTTACTACAGCACTTCCTATTAATGGGTAAATAAAATGAATGAACATTACGACTAAAAACACAGGTAAGAAAACTAATTACCACTAGTCTATTGACTTAGGTGTTTACAGGTAAACAAGGATTGACGAAGGATTGCTTACAGGTTTTTTTTTAAATGTCACCTAAAAATAAAATTGTCTTAAGGATGATGCTTTAAAGATGTTTTTCACACAGTAGTTCATAAAATTTCAAACGAGTCTTTAAAAATGAAAATTAAGCCTTTACCTCAGGGAAGCTTGGTACATTTGAAATAATGTGACACTTGACTTACACAATGCCTATCGATCTTTAAAACTATCTAGCCATAACTGGTCTTGCATTAAAATAAAGTTCATTTAAAACCTAAACTCAGTGACCTGTTTTTTTTGGTCAAATCATAATGAACAAAGCAAGTTCAAAAGAATGTTGTAGCATAAAAGTGAACTTCCCTTCAATAAAAAATCCTTTTCTTAAACATCAAATAAACAAGATAAATCCCAACAGATTGAAGAGATAATGTAATAGTAATTAAAATAATCAATGTGATATAGCTAAAAAAAATTGATTGTTGTAATGGGATTACAGACCTATATAATAATTTCATGTTTAACTAATTTTACAGTATTTTATTAATACCTTGTATTCCTATAGACAAAACTGTTACTAAAGAAATCCCTACTTTATTGTTTGTTTTTATAACATGGGTAAAATGTTGAAATTTTATTCTTGAATATTTTGCAAAACATAACTAGAAAAAATATCACTATACTATACAATTCTTATCAATGTTAAAATGATTGTTTGTATGTTTGAATGTTGTTTTAACACTACTTTCAGCAATTGTTCAGCTATATCATGGTGTCCAGTTTGTATTGGGGGAGGAAACCCAGAGAAAACTAACAACCCTTTGGTAGGAAAAATGGCAATCCTTGTCAATTAAGATGTTAAAATGATAATACAGTTTGTTGGCATGAATTATTGGAATTATGATCATGACAAATACATGTACAGAAATTATTGCAATATATAAGTAAAAAAGTCATACAAATCTAATGAACAATAACAAATTAAGAACAATAATAGTAATTGAACAAACAATAAATAATGGTGATGTACATGCAGTATTGCATGGAATTTTTCACTACTAGACAATGACTCTGCATTAAAAACTGGGGAGAAATGGAGCAGCCATGATGGAATCTGGGTCAGTTATACACATACATTTAATGTCATTATTTAAGGTTTTGGTATATATACATGTATACTTAATCTTTTTCCTAATAAATTATAATTTAAACTTAATCTTAATAAGAATTTAATTTATAGTTAAAAATTGTCATGTATTTGGTTTACATAGTAGTTTTCCATAGAGGTTATTGTTGAAACCTTCACCACGCCTTTTGTACCAAAACATCTCATACTATTAGTAGAACCTTACAGTATTAACATCATACATGTTATCTGGAGATATCTATAACTAATATTTGAGAAATACCAAACCCACATTTTGTTTTCTAAATTACACATAGAAACAATGGTTTGTAATGTTAGAACATTGTAATATCTGTTCACTTGTTCTCTCTTTTAGTGATATAATTGAATTATCTCCACTAAAACATCACAAAATACTCATGAGGCGAATTAGTCGCATGAATGTACAACATTTAAAACCCTAATCTATTTACTATGCCATATCCCATATTATATAACCTGCATATTAAAGTTGTTGATGTCAGTGTGGGTTGGAAATGAATCATACAGGCAAAAGTTGCTTTATCATTATTGTATTTATTCAGAGTATTATCCTTGTTTGTTTTTCCATATTATAGTGCTTTTATACAAGTCAATGCCCCTTTTTACACAATCAGTCTGCTAGCTGGAAATTAAGCAACCATTAAACATTATATAATTGCTCAGTTAAAACCTCCAGTAAAAGTTTTATTTACATCAACTTGGTAAATCCTTCTTTTCCTTGTGATAAACAAATATGTACACAAAAAATAGGCAAAAACCAGTTTATATTAGGTAGTATAACTCCAAACTTTCTTCACCATCATCCCCCCTTTTTCACATAAACAGTATCTATATTACACATGTACATCTATAAAAAAGGGCAGCACTTACCTCCAAAAGCTCTTCTTTTTATCTCTTGCTTTAATAAAATCCAGGGGCACTTTATGAACAGTAAATAGTTTTATGTCAATGTTTTATACTTGTATGCTAAATTTACCATTAGACAGAATCAATATTGTCAAGAAACTATTTTGGGGTAATTTATAGGAAATATGTAGGAGTTTTATTACATCAGAGCTGGTACAGCATTTTTATAAATTGCAGTTGCACAAATGGTACTACAGTATTCTTCAATTAGTTTTGTATAAGAAAACATCTTATGGTGGATATATATTTATTCTATGTCCTACTTCTTAATGATCAAAGGGTCTAAAACATTTTCACCATTGATTGATCAAAAGTAACACAATTTTTTTCTCTAGAAACAGTCAAGACAATGAGAAAATGTACTCTTACACCTCATTAAGCTAAGGTAACATTCAATTCAAACAACATTTAGCAAATAATTAGCCCTTAATCAGCCTGAAACTTGGTTTTTTCAAGCTCACAACATTCAAGTACTGAATATTGAAATTGTAACAAAGCAATACATTATAGATATACATTACTCCATTCAACTAATCCAATTTTATCTTCCTACAACAGCTTATTTATATATTTTTAAGGATTTGATAAACCTTTTAAAAATAAACTTAAGGTATATTCCAAACTTGCACATAAACAAAAATCTAAATCCTCAGAAAAACACTAAAAGTATGGAAAAGATTTGTATTGAAACCATGCAGTACATATGTGAAAACTTAAAAATTAAACTTACAAATCTCATAAATAAAGGATTAAATATATCAATTTAAAATTTATCAGTTTTTAACATTTCCTTCCCAGGTTTATATGAGAAATATTTATTTACGAAAAGCTCTTAATTAATATAAAATATATTAAATTAATATAAGCTACATTGCATTTTTATTGGGGGAGGCAGAAAGAGTACCAGATGGAAAAGCCAGACCTTCTGCAGGAAACTGACAATACTTATCAATTAGTACACCCTGCCAAAATGTCAACATCAGTGCTGATACCAAGGTAATCAATTGTAGATGACTAACTAAACCTATTGGCCAGCAAGGCCTCTTGTTTATTTCTAATAACATCAATTATAAATAAAAACAAAAATGCAAAAGGTCCATTTAACTGTGTCCTGTATGTATAAAACAGAACATGCCTCTAATAATTAATCCTATCTTGAGTAACAGATTTAATAACACTAACTAATCCCTACGGATTAAAGACTCCATAAAACACTGGATGTCATTTTCCTTATAGCCATTAAAAAATCAATGTGGTATAGCTAAACAATTGTATAATGGTAATGGAGACCCATTTAATAATTGCATGTTAAACTAATTCTTTATCAATATATTCCACATTTCAGAGTCTTTATGTAGTTTCTTGATTACCCTCAATGCTCCCGTTTCATAGCCTAGTAGAATTAACCTATTATCCCATACAAACACGATTTATCAGCAATGTGCACAGGTAAATCCATTAATTTTTTTTAATTCACAAGGTCTTAGAGAAAATATTGAGAAAATAAAAGCTTATTGGCTGACTCAGGTATGGTTCTCATGCCCCCTTAAGTTAGCTAAATGTTAACCTGTAAGATTCTACTAACAAAAACTTAAATACAGTCATCATTAGACAACAGTCCTCGTCCTTTCTGGTAAAAACTTACCGGTAACAGTCTGGCAGACTGAAGGATAAATTATCTAATAACGGTTTTATTTTGGAGATAGGGAGATAGTATTTATGTTATAAGTGCTTCATGGAGAGAAGGTACCAATAAACAATATCAAAGTGCATGGAATTTAAACTATAGTATTGTCAAAATGTTCCAGGAACCTAGTTATACTAGTCCCAGATCCAACTGTAGTGGCCAGAATGTTCTAGCTATATGAAAATCATACAGCATTCTGAACACAGTTTACAACATTTAAAAAGCTAGTTTATTTTAAGGATTATTATTTTTCATGCCATTTCCAATAATGGACATCTTAAATTGTGGATGTTTTTGAGGGCTGGAATGGATTATTCAAGCAAAAATTACTATTTAGTCAGAATTCTTCCTTAGAACTTGGTGATTGTTTCTACATATTATAGTCTAATTATTCCATGTTAAATCCCCCATTACAAGTTTTATTTACATTTACTTTGTAATTAATCCTAACATTTGTATACTAGAATTATACTAGTACTCAGACAGTTTCAAAACTGTCCTCATATTTAATTCTTCCTCTTTCACAAAAACAGTATCAATCTAAACAGTCAAACCAAGAGCAGGACTTACCTCCACACATCTTCTGTATTGTATTTCATTTTATGAAGCAAAGCAACACTCCAGGGGCACTTTATAAACAGTAGATGATTTTATCAAAATTATGTCATAATGCATTATCAGACCTGTAAAATTGCTACTGGCAAATCATTAAATTACATGTTTTTCTAACACCCCCACAGGTACACTTTATAATCCTTTAATGTTTTTTTCTCTTAATCCTTTAATTTGACATGTGGCGCTAATTAACTTTTGACATTTTTTTACAATTCAATTAGGAATTTCTTATTTAACTTTGATGTTACTAAATTCAATTATAGTCATGATGTCACAGATTGATAAAATTTAAATCAGTGTATAGTATTTTTGACCAATCAGATAACTTGATTTGTAATTCTTACTTATTAAAAAAGTCACTAGCTTTGTTTTTATTAAGTTATTTATTTCTACTGAAACAAAACAATTAACAATTACAACCCTCCAAGCCCAGGGCAAATAATGATACATCTGCAGCAATGATGGTAAAGTAAATTAAACAATTACAAGAGATAAGACTCTATTTAAAAATCGCTGTAGACAGAATTTTATTGTTTAAAGTTAAAAGCCTGGACAGAAAAATGTCTCACCCGCATTCCACATCATTAATGTATATACTAAGTATTTAGTATATTGTGTCCATGTTAAATTGTCATTTTTTAAAATATATAAAATGAATGTTAACAGAGGAACTGACCTAATCCAAAAACTTATTAAGTATAACTAGAGGCTCCCAGGAGCCTGTAATCGCTCACCTGGAACCCAAATGACTTCAACTATATTAAAATTTTTGAAATTAACAGTTTGAGTCTAGTTGTTATAGCTTTTAAGTTACTGTGCAAAAACAAAACATTTCTTCAAAAATTTTAGTTAAATACAATAACTCCTATAAGGTGCCATTAGACAATTTCTGAAAATTAAATGGTTTTTAGGCATTGTCCTTTAGGGTACTTAATAAATTTACAGTTTTACTCTACTAATAGGTTCAAAAACTGTTCATTTGTCTAAATTCATAATGAAAGGGCAATAATTCCTAAAACGAGTCATCTTGCAATTTTGGACTAAGCAATCATTTGTAGGGCTTCTATTGCTGATCATTTGTGCAATTTACAGTTTCAATCTAGCTGCTATAGTTTTCAAGTCACAGGACAAAAAAGAAAAATTTCATAAAAAATTGTCATTTATGGGCAATAACTTATTTAAGGAGTTGTCTGACAATTTCAGACCAATCAAGTGAATTGTAGGGCCTTTATTGCTGATCATTTGTGCAATTTACATTTTCAATCTATCTGCTTTAGTTTTCAAGTTACAGGACAAAAATGGAAAATTTCATAAAAAATTGCCATTTAAGGGCAATAACTCCTATAAGGAGTCATCTGACAATTTCAGACTAATACAGTGAATTGTAGGGCTTGTATTGTTGATTATTTTTGCTATTTACAGTTTTACTCTAGCTGTTATAGTTTTAAAGTTACAGGACAAAAACGGAAAATTTCATAAAAAATTGCCATTTAATGGCAATAACTCATATAAGGAGTCATCTGACAATTTCAGCCCAATCAAGTGAATTGTAGGGCTTTTATTGCTGATCATTTTTGCCATTTACAGTTTCACTCTTCCTCGTATAGTTTTCAGGTTATATTGCAAATACCAAAAATTTGATCAAAAATCGTCAATAAAGGGCAATAACTCTTACAAGAAGCCAATACACAACTTCACACTAATAGCAACTATTGTAGACCTTAATGTGCTGATCAAATTGAAGTAACGGTTTTCTCTATA
Source organism: Limnoperna fortunei (assembly GCA_944474755.1). Taxonomy (NCBI): domain Eukaryota; kingdom Metazoa; phylum Mollusca; class Bivalvia; order Mytilida; family Modiolidae; genus Limnoperna; species Limnoperna fortunei. Next base: position 41,657,642 of record OX104113.1, read on the forward strand.
GCTATTATAATTTTTTAGATAATGATCAAAAACCTGTGTTGACCCCCATGTTCTATTTTTAGCAACAGCGGCCATATTTGTCAGTTGATCAACACCCTGGGTACAAACTTGAAACTAGGAACCCTAAGGATGATTGTGGCCAAGTTTGAAAAAAATTGACCCAGTGGTTTCATACGAGAAGATTTTTGAAAAAGTTTACGACAGACGACGGACGCCAAGTGATAGCAAAAGCTCACATGGACCTTCGTCCAGGTGAGCTAAAAAGCATAGTAACTGGACCGTGAAATTTAGGTTCTGAATCACACCTAACATATTGTATTATTAATCAGCAACCTATTTACCAAATATTATCCTCCTACCACTCTTGGTTTCATAGGAATTGCCCTAATCAAAAAACTTTAATGACATAGTCACTGGGCCATGAAATTGATGTCAAGGTCAGGTGACACCTACCAGACAATCATGTACTATTCATCAGCAAATTATATATTAAATATTGTCATCGTAGCGTGCATTGGCATGCTTACAGAGGAATTGCATTTGTCCAAAACTTTAACATGGTCACGAGGTCAAGGTGAGGTGACATATGACTGACTGGCAAGCACTAATATGATATAGCTGTTCCACAGTATCTCAGACTATGAACATGATAACAAGGCATTAATGTACCTACTTTTTTCTTAAATCTACAAAATGTATCTTTTATAATGCAAGGAACATATGGGTCTGTGCAAAAATATCACCCACTATATATGGTATGTGGTCTAGTTTTCTGCTTTAAAAGCTGACAACTACCAACACAAAAGGCATCCATATCCACCATTAAAATACACTTTATTAAAGTGGTACTAAATTCCATTTAACCAATAGAATTCTTCAATTTTAAGACAATTAAGTTAGGAAATTACCCGAGTCATGCAGGAGTAGCTGCCATTTAAATGTCCAGCTATTACTGATGAAGACACAGTGGGATGAAGAGCTTTAAAGAAAATAGATTAAAGCAGTTTTCTAAACAGCTGTTATCTAAATTAAGAACTGATTAACCAATAGATAGAAAATACCCACCAGGCGATTGTGTTTTGACTATAAGAATATTATTGTATATGTAACATATTTTTTAGATAACAGATAAAGAATTAAATAACCAATAAGACAATTTCATTAATTATTCAGTCTATTTTCTATTGACTTCCATAATTGAACATACTTTACATGTATTCATTACCTACTGATGTATTATCCCTCTTTTTAATATCACCTGCACTATTAATCAATATCATACCACATATCAATAATTAATAACCAGCACTAATACCTAGTTGTTGTAGAGATTAATAAGATATGCGCAAAAATAACATTTGTTGATCTGATATTGATAGCAATCAAATTTACCTTTAATTACAATACTGTATGCAAACGTACAGTATCACATTATAGAATTATATGCCAATTTTAGCAATTTTTCAACTTTATCATGGTTTTTGTTGATGGAGAAAGACAGAGTAGCAGATGAAAAATACCATGACCTTATAAAAATGTAATAATGAAACTGGCAATCCTTATCAATTAAGGTAGGAGTCAAGTGCACCCTACCAGAACTCTTAATCTCAGTCAACTAGTCAGCAAGGCTCCCTATTTATTTCTAATAACAGCAAGAACATCATTTTTTTCATGTGTGATAAAGTGAAAGTGGACATTTTGAGACAATGACAACATATACATGTTAATGGGCCTTCATAAGACTCGTCACAATCAAACATACCTCACTTCTGTCTTATGTTCAGTTCCATGATAAAAGTTGCTGAGTATATATCTAACTCCAAAGATTTATCAGTATTTCATAACATGACATACAGTTTGATTGAATCAATGAAAACTTAATATTTATAACATTAGAATGATGTTTTCTAACTTCTTAAAAATGAAAAATAAATTAATACATGTCCTTTCCTCCTGTTATCAGTCATCATACTGAAGCTGTCTGGCTGACATTAGGATCTTAGGATAAATAAAGCCAAATATAGAAAAGGACATATTTATTATTACATTGTTTTGTATATATATTTCCATATCAGTCCTGTTTTCATTCCTGGCCTAATGTGGAAAAGGCGTAGGGAATGGAGTGATCTATAAATATCATAACATAAAAATGTATTATGTCAAACAAAACTGCTAGTAGTCTCTATCCACAAAAAACAATGATCTATATCATTACACTACTTCTATTTTTGTCACACAAACCAATTCTTTATTTGTCAATTAAGATGCCCAATAAGATAAGCTGTATAATTGAAAACAAAATTAAAGTATACATGATTGAATAATTGGTATTGGGTTTGAATATTAAATAAAGGAATGAAGAAAAAAAATTAAAAAAATTATGGAACAGTGACCACTCCTTACCATTGCAATTGTCAAGAAATATAAAATTTTGTCACACATGTACTTAGATTGGTGGTATAACATTATATTAGTAAAAGCAAATGTATTATGCTTCAAATTAAATAGAATCTTAAGCATTGTACAGTTGTATGAACTGTCCACTTTGTACCTCTACAATTTTCATGATCAAGTTTATGATTGGTATTGTAAAATAAGAAAGGAAATCACAAAGAAACAAAACAAAATCCATTGAAACAAACACAAATACATCAAAAGAAATGAAACCCTATGTACGAAATACACCAACATGAAAATGAAAGAACTTGAAGAGTACCTGAGTATATCAAGAATATACATGTCGTCAATAAATTGATAAGGACATAAAAAACTCCATCCTGAACTAACTTTCAATATAGGTATTGTAAATGGTACATGTAAGTGGATAGTGTAAAAGCAGAAAAATACTCAACAAAAAAACATGGACCCAAAATTGATTTTTTGTTTGTTTGAATGGTTTTTAATGCCCAAATTAAACAATCTTAATAATCCACTAATTTTAGAAATTTATTGCATTAAACATATGCAAACAGTACATGTATATAAATTAGACTCAGATCAAAGTAGTCCTCAAATCAAATGCATGTTCTCAGATCTATGGCAGATGACATCATACAATTGAAAAATACATGGCCACTTTTGAGGGAATGCAAATCTAATGCATCATACGGTAAATGCTTCAAATGCATGTAAAATTTTGTTGCTCAAATCTAACAGCCAGGGAAATATATTAAATGGGCATGATGAATAAGTTCAACTATACATAACTTATAAGTTATATAATATAGAGGCTCTCAAGAGCCTGTATCCCTCGCCTGACTTACACAAAATTTTTAAGAGACATTACATTTCTTGACGATAAATGCTAAAGAGTTTACATTAAGATACTGTTATATGAATGTTGCCATGTTGAATTTCCAATCAGCAGCAATTTGTAGGACACTTTCTTAGAAGAAGCCGTTTTATGTTTTTTCATAGGTTACTGATGATCTATGGTGGCAGCAATCTTGTATTTTGGATCAAACAAAACACTCAAAATTATTAGAGGACCATACAATATCACATATCCTTCTGCATATCGGTTTGTGAGGAAACAAATTTTGAAATTTCAGCCAATGAGAACTCATGTGCAGCTCTGGCCATGTTGAAGTTCCTATAGACTCAAAAAACTTAAAATAATAAGATTACTTTCCAAGATTCACAAGAAGATTTTTGAAATTTCAGCAAATAAGAACCCATTAGTGGCCCTGGAAGTCATATTCAATTTGCAATTGGCTCGAAAAACTCAAAATAATAAGATAAATATCCAACCCACATTTCTTCATAATTTGGCTTCGTTGTGAGAACAGTTTCTGGGAAGAAGTTGTTTATAGGTTTTTCCCATAGGGTCCTATGTTAAACTATGCAATAGAGGCCATCTTGGATTTTTGATTGGGACAAAAAGCTCAACTTTGTAGAGGACCAGCTAAGGTACATTTCTGCAACATTTCAAATCAATCTGACAAGCGGTTTATAAAAAGAAGATTTCTGAAATTCAGCCAATCAGAACGCATTAATGGCTCTGGCAGCCATGTTTAATATTTGATCAGCATCGAAAACTCTAACTTTGTAAAGAACTACTAGTACCCAATAAACATTCCTGCCGAGTTTGGTTCCAATTGGCCAAGTGGTTTTGGAGAAGAAGATTGAAATGTGAAAAATTTACAGCCGACAACGACGACAACGACGACGATGACAGATGCAAAGTGATGAGAATAGCTCACACTGACCCTTTGGGTCAGGTGAGCTAAAAGAGATCTATACATACCAGGTATCTTATAATTTAACAGCAACAATCTGATTACCGGTATTATAATTAACAAAATAAACTTACAGCATAATTTGTGGCATTTGGCTTTTTTTTTATAAGCCAAGACCCTGCATGCTGCCTATATCTGAATCATTTTTGTTGTTTTCATTAAATATGTTTTTAACTCAATATTAGTGCATAAACGTTGTTTTATGATTTATGAAAATTATTCTCAAGTCTATCTATGTTCATCTGTGGTCAATCTAATAGTTAGTTATGTTGATGATGTCATCAACCATTGATCAGAGAAGTAACTCTCGTCATCTGCCCTAGTTTGAGAAAACGCCTTCGGTTTGAGGACATACTTCAATGTATATCTGTTGTTGCTTCTGTAAAGATTACTTTGAAATTCAAGTTCGTTGATTTTCTTTGAAAATATAAGCTTACTGTTCACTTTGCTTCAGCAATTTTGAAATACTATCTGTTTAATAAAAGGAACAAACAATTTACAGCAACAAAATACGATATATAAAAAACCAAAACATAAAACTATTAAATTAATGATTTTACTTAGGTACTGTTGTGGTGTATTTCGCATCATGGGTTTCATAATGTTATAATTAGTTCTCAATGTACTTGCCTATGGTCTGCCCATGTTACCTGCCTAATGTCCGGAGTACAATCCAACTGTTGTTCCTTTATGTGTTTTGATTGAAAATAAGACTTTTAAGGACAGTTCTCTATTTTATCCAGATTTGTTGAATACATATACAAGACACATATAACAAAACATGCTTACAAGTCACTACATAAAATTTATATTAGGGCAAAGAAATTATTTCACAACTGAAATGTCAAAGATTTGATGGATAATACCTTACACAGTTGGCTAGGTATTGCACATACATAATATAACATATGTACTACAGATGTATTCTACTTTGTACAATTTATAGCACATTAATTAAAGAATATAAATAAATAATAATGAGTCATATTGCCTAAACAATATTTGTTTAATTATTATTTATATAGTATAAGCATATATTAAACTATAAATACAATGTATTATTTTTTATGCTTGGTTTAATTGTTTGATGGTGTTTTATTGCCACTTTCAACAATTTTTCAGCTATATCATGGCATCCAGTTTTTATAGGGGGAGAAAGCCAGGAGTACCTGGAGAAAACCCTGACCTGCAGTAGAAAAACTGGAAATCCTTGAGAATTAAGATTGGAGTAAAGTACATCCTGCCTGCAGTGAGAATGGAACCCGCAATCTAAGTGTTGACAGACCATGTGGTCAATAGTGGATAAAGTACCTTAACCAATCGGCCATCATTTTTTAACAATCCTTTCTATTATCAATACACAGGGATGGCTTCAGGTGGGTGTGCCACACACAAAATTTGCAAAAGCATGGGTAACAGTAAAAAAAATATTTAAAAACATTGTTGATTTGAAGGTTTAGATTATAATTGTAATTGCAAAAATAATAGGAGCTTTCTATACCCTTAGCTGAATTATTCTAATCCTAAATCTCATGTACAATTAATTAAGGTGAACAATTTGTCTGGATTCTGGATCAACTGCAGATTTACATGTAGGACCAGGTGGCAAATTATTACAAACTAGCCACACAAAAAATTGTAGGAAATGTTTAGTGACAGTATCATATTAGAAAATTTAACTTACTTTTGATTCACATGCAAGCAAACATCTAATCTTAGGTGGATTTTATATACATGTTCTTTTAACAAGAAATGCACTTTCAAATTAATGTATGTTTTAAGCCAACACTATACAAAAAGAAAGAGGAAAAATGAACATTAAAACAGATGTCTTTCAACCTTTAAACCTATATATCCACCACAGAAAATACTGTCAAAAGAATTTCAGGATTGAGGTGAAATTGAAACATCATTAAGGAACACAGAACCCCTATTTCAAATATAAAAATAACTAGATATCAGTGAGATGGTACCCATCTCTGTGGGCCCCGCCAACCTTGAGGTCAAGGTCAAAGGTCATCAACCATGGTATGCGACACATTGCCTTTATGTTATCTACCCACATTCCAAATATCAAAAGCCTACCTCAAAAGATAAAAAAGTTACAACTTGGACATGATTTTGTTATTCAGAAAACAATAATGTGACCTTAAGGTCAAAGCTCAAGGTCACAGGTCAACAACCACGGTATGCGACACATCGCCTTGATATTATTTACCCACATTCCAAATATCAAAAGCCTATCTCAAAAGATAAAAAAGTTACAGCCCGGACATGAATTTGTCATACAGAAAGCAATAATGTGATCTTAAGGTCAAAGTTCAAGGTCAAAGCTTATTAACCACGGTATGCGACACATCGCCTTGATATTATCTACCCACATTCCAAATATCAAAAGCCTATCTCAAAAGATAAAAAAGTTACTCCCCGGACATGAATTTGTCATACAGAAAGCAATAATGTGACCTTAAGGTCAAAGTTCAAGGTCAAAGGTTATCAACCATGGTATGCGACACATCACTTTGATATCTACCTACATTCCAAATATCAAAAGCCTACCTCAAAAGATAAAAAAGTTATAGCCCAGACAAGATTAGTTCGGACGGACGGACAGACTGATCATTATAGACCGTCCGCCACAAAGTGGCAGGGCCCTTATAAAAAAACAAGTGTGGACTGTGAGCATGCTCACAAAGGGATACCTCCCGCTTCGCTTCAAGTCTAATTATCTCCCCTGAATAATATCAGACAGCGACGAAAATTCTTCATGCACATCTACATATGATGTACTTCCTTCATGTAAAGTTTCATCAAAATCTGTCAAGTGGTTTAGGAGGAGAAGTGCTTACAAGGGATGTGGACGGACGGACGGACGGACGGACGGACAGACAGACAGACAGACAGACAGACAGACAGACAGACAGACAGACAGACAGACAGGGTGATTCCTATATACCCCCCAAAACTAGTTTGCGGGGGGTATAAAAACTGAATATAAAAGACTGAATATCCATTACATTAGAATACTGTTAACCATGTAAACAGGTATAATGTTTAAATAAATGTACATGTAGTTATTTTATCTGTAAGTGGCTGAGGATTTTAGGATTATACTCAATTTACTGGGTGGATATTATTACTTAATCTTGATCCAATATTTGTTAAAAATAAAATTGTTTTACCAGATTAGACTTAGTATAAGACTATTCTTATAAAATTGACCTTTCACGTCCTGTTTAACAAAATTTACCAGTAATTTATAAAAGTGACCTTGAACAACTTCTATGCAAAATCAAATGACAACACAAAATCATGTCACAAAAACGTTTAGTGCTATCAGGGACAGTCTATACTAAGTATAGACTGTCCCTGGTGCTATGTAGTACTTAAAAAAAAGTACACATATTATTTAGAACTTAGAATAAAGTACACATATTATTTAGAACTTAAAATAAAGTACACAAGTAGTACTTAAGAAATAAAGTACACATATTATTTGTCCGTAATTTTATCCATTATCCATAATGCATCTTTTTCATATTTAAAAGGCAAATTAAGGTAAATTTTCTAGTACTAAGTATCACTTTATCATTGAAAAGAAATCATTTCAACATATAAGATGTTTAAAAATGATGGTAAACGATCTACTTTTGATTCTCTTTAAATTTCTGTAGCATGATTTAAATACCTTTATTTGATATTTTATTAATTACCGACTCAGGCATAGAAAAACTCATTGCCTGGAACTTTGATGTAGTTTTGATTTCTAAGATATAAAGCAAAATAATTTTGTTATAAGCCAAATAATATTGTTTTATTTCAAGATTAACTGCAAAAATATTTTCTACATTGAGGGATAACAAAATTTCAGTTTAGCACATTGTATAGTCCATGTATCAATTTGCACAACAGAAGTTTTCCTATGGAGACAATTCTTTTTATTTATTAATACTTATAAATTCTAACATTATAAAAAAAACTATACAATTGAATTTTTATGATTTTTTCCATTTTTTTGAAAAAGAGACCATCACACAAACTGTAATTGTTTCCTAGAGTAATATATTAGTAATATATCTATGACGATGTTTTTTTCTTTTATCCTCTGATAGAAAAAATGTCTAGCCAATCAAAAGTCAGTATTCTTGTATAGTTTTACTGATATACTGCTCTATATCCACCAGATTGTGTGAGATTTGAACTTCTTATCACCACCCTTGATCCCGTCTACCCCACCCCAACTGCGATGTATAATTATTAAGATTCTTTTCCATGATCACATTTTGTAAACAATGACATACCTCAATCACCATCTGTATAAAAACAGGATACACAATACATGTATGTCATCCCTTAAGAACTATTAAATGACTGATGTTACGAACTCAGTAATATCAGTTAACACTATTTAAAATTATTCAATGCTGATATTTCCGTAAGTTATTCCAATGGAAAAAAAGCAAATCAATATGAAAAATACTTCTGTCATTCTTATGTGTATGACACATAATGGCCTCCATCATTATGTTGATGCCACGATTGAAGCCATCAGCGTAATGACCAACTACATGTTGGTTCAAAACCAAACAGATAATTTAATGATACAAATAATTTAAAATTAAAATTAACTATAAAACAGTGTAATAAAATAATGTGTTACCTGACAGTCATTGTCATGCTTAATATTGTACTCTTTCCTTAATTACTATATCCTGATTCTAATGGTGCTTGCAGGTAAGTTGGCATTTGTATATATATTAATTACTGCTGTGGGGTCATTTTTAGGTCAAGGTTGTGCCAACTTGTGAGGAACATCACCTAAATCCTTTTAAATTATACATGTACTTTAAGTACATAGTATGGCATAAAATGCTTGCATAAAACCTATGATTACATGAAGGCATATTTTTCCTTATTCAACTTAAAGTGTACAAATTAATAGATGAATTATTAGACTTGCCACAAATCCCTTTGAATATTTTGCTATTAGAGATACCCCTTTATCATCCACATTTCCTATACTTTCAGCTTGAGTATCTCTCCAATAGCAAAAAATTCAAAGGGACTTGTGGAAAGTCTAATGAATTATGGGTACATTTCATTTTGAAATCCAGGTTACAATTGCATGTATGGCGAATCTAGGTAACAAGGATCACAGTTATCATGGTTATACGGTATAATCGAGTTAAAGGTTTACATACATGAGGAATTGAGTTTGAAGGAATCAAGGTTACAGCAATTACAAAACAAGAATTACATGTATAAAATGCAGGTTACATGTTTGTTTGAATGGGAAATTTATAGTACAAGGGATCTTTGTATACCCTAGCATGGGTTACATGCATGAAGAATAAAGCTTACAAGGGTTATATGCAGGGGCAATAAAGGTTACAGGGGTTTCATGTTTAGGTAGTCCAGATAACAAGTGTTTCATACATTTAGAATAAAGATTAAAAGGCTTTACATGTATGAGGAACCTAGATAACAATGGTTACATGCATTTGGAATCAAGACCTGGATTTATTTAAACTGAGACTTAAAGCTTAGATAGATTTTGAGTTTTTTCTTAACTACCATAAAAAATTCAAAGTTAATTAGTTTTAATGTGCTAAAATTGGGACTTACTAGTAAACTCAAACTCAACTAAGATTGTTTACAAAATTCTGGGTCAGGTTACACTGTCTGCATGCACTTGGAATTTAGGTTATATGGGTTACAAGTATACATGCATACCAGTATAGATTACACAATGCACAAGATGCACAAGTTTAAACCAAAGTACAAGGAATTATTTGTTCTTTAATGCCACATTGAGCAATTTTTTGAGTATATCATAGTCTCCAGTTTTCATTAGGGGAGCAAGCCAAATTACCCGGATAAAACCTGACCTTCTGTAGGCTGAATTACAGATTTTAAATATACCATTAGAATAATTAGAATACCAAGAATTTAATTACCAGTACATTGTCATAAACAATGATTATCATTAAAGCTATGTTTGATAAACAATGTTGTAAAGTGTGCTTAATTAAAAAAATATTTGTTTATAATAGAAATTGATACTTAAACATGCAACATATCAGAAAAAGACTTTTACATTTAAAAAAACTATTACGGTATCAAGAGTTCAGTTATACCTATTTTTAATAATACAAGATTTTAATTTTGTTTGGCTAATATCAGTACACAAAAAGTTTTCTCAGAACAAACTTTAAAAAGGCCCACATGACATGTAAAACTATTAATAAATTACATACGGTATAACAATATACATCAAGCTTAAACAAGACATGGGACAGCATTGGGTACATCAAAGGAGGATTACATTGTAAATGATAATAGTTAATTACACTATGATCACAGAGATTTTTGGATGAATATTAGATGTTACTCTCCATAACAAAAGAAAATTAATTTTATTGAGTATGAATAACCATCCTTTTTGAGCATACATTTACTACAAATGTAACTCTGGTAACCTAAATTTCCTAAGCATTTAATCCATGTATTCTTGATTATGTGTGCATGTCACCATTGTAACCTAGAGTAGACTCTTATATAGGACTCATAACCCATTTTCTATATGAATGTAACCCTTTTAACCTGGATTCACCAAACCATTATAACAAAGATTCCCCTTATATATATGCTAACATGGAGGATTCCAAAATAAATGTACCCTGCTCGATATTCCTTATGAAAAGTAACCAAATGTAAATCTGAATTTGACATAAATCGATGTAACAATTGTAAAGTGGATTCTATGTGCATGTACTAAGTACCCCTTGTACTGTAACTGAGACATTACATACACCAGGAACCAATAGACAGTAGTCCCAGCATACAATTGATGGACTCTTTAAGCATGTAACCTATTCTTGCCGCCCAAATAGTATTTAGGTATTACCAGCCAAGATAAATCCTCTTTAATAATTATTTGTGTGTCAAATAAGAATACAATCATACAATATTAGATATTTTGTCAAATAATTCACACATAAATAAGAAGAACAACTGGCAAGATAAAAAATGCAGTGAGAATGGGTCAGACACCAGTAAAGATTTGATTCTCCATAAATGTATTAAAACAATTCCAAAGCAGCGATGAAGACAGTTGTCATGGTTACTTTGTTAGTAACTCCATATTATATCCATATTGTAACCAACAACACCTGTGACTGTGTGTAACCATGACGAACTGGTTTTTTTAATCAGGTATTTTTCGTTTCAGTAGATTAACAATGTGTTTGTGCATGAATAGTTAATATATGTGAACAGAAACAACCTTAACTTGTGCATGATGACATTGAGGAAATGTATCCTTAAAGTACAGCTCTTTAATTTTTAAATGTGTATTTAGTGCCGTGTATGAATTTTCTTATAACGACATTTTATAGCATCCATATGCACATGCTTCTGGAATAATAGAAATAGGAGGTAAGTACCTGCATACGATTCTTCAAACAATTTCTATTTAAATAGATCACAATATAAAATATTTGGTAGGTGATTCAAATTCGTTTCTGTTCCGTTCCCGTTTTTTTTTGTTTCATTTGGATGGTAACTTCCGCTTTTGATTTTGCTTCTATACGTCTGCTATAATAGTTCTTGCTTCTGTGTCTGATCGTTACAGTAAAAATGTACTAGCGCACATTGGATTTAGCTGAAAACGACACATACCATGATAAATTTTAAATATTTATTTGTGCTGCCAATTATGGCAGCACTTTTTGCATATTTCTACCCTACTTATTTTAATTATGAAGACGACACGAACGAACGACTTCAACAAGTGTTGTCTGGGTTACTTAGAGCAGAAAAGAAAATTGTTCAGCCAAAAGTGAAAGTTGCTATCGGTTTTGGTGGTTGTAAAGATATGTTTGTTGATGGTTTTAAACTGTTAGATGCATTGAACTATTCAGCACCCGAAAATCCAGAACACTTTGTTTCTGTACATACACAGGAAGAATTGACAAAAATGATGGCATACTTCTTTCAACATGGTGCTGCTGCTGAGTATGTTACAATACATAATTCTACTTGTAAAATATCAAGTCTACATTTATATACATGCTCATATCCTGCCAAATAGGAGTAAAATATAATCAACAGTATGTCATCACGTTTTGCCCCTACAACCTGTTCGCCCAGAGTCGATTCGCTCTAGATGCGTTTCGTACCTGTAAAATGAGTCACTTGCCCTTGGTCTTTTCGCTCCTCTAAATAAAAACAATGTGTATTTTTAAACAAATAAAATGTATTTTGTGTGTTGGAGCTGATGAACTTTAATTAATAAAGAGTATTTTCGCAAAATTATGTTAGAACTATAACAGTTATTATTTCATTTGTTAATTGACGACTTTCCAATTTAAAAAACGCCACCTAGTGTCAACTTCCGGTACTAAAAACTGCGGCTATAGCCGCAGTTTTCCTGTTGAAACCTTTTGAAATGGACAATTGTCTTTGATAAATTTTCACGCTTCAGTTGAATGACAGGTGTCAATATCTAAGTGAGGAAGGTTATTAAAACCGCCTGCTGTGTAAACATGATCGTTAATTAATTAATCAATGTTCATTACCCTATTTACCTGATGCTAATTGGAGGTAGAACCCCAGCTGTTTTATAGCTTAAATAAACAAGCTTACCAGTGACATCCGTGTTGTATTCAAACTCACCTGTTGCCTATAGTAACATATACAAATAAAATTAATTAGATGAAAAATTAAATTGGCATAGACAAACTATATAAAAACAATCCAAAATCTTTATTTCAATATCATAGTCTTTTAGTAATGACAGCCGTAGTTTTTTTAACAGGAAGTAAAAGGGGAGATAAATCAGGTAAAACTGGAAATGGGTCAATTACTTCATCAAAATAATTCAGTTAATTTGTTAATCACTGTCAAATACCAATTATCATGTTTTAATGTGATGATTAAAAGAAATTAAGTATGTTATGATTAAATAAAATTTAAATAAAATTTCAATCAAATGCCTATGAGCATTGTATGCTTTGTTGTTTTTATGAAATAAAATTTCTTTTTTTTTCTGTACACCTATAATAATTTAGATCCATTATATGTAAAAGGTGGAAAGAGTAAAAACAAGCACTTCAACAAAAAAAAAGTTAATTATTAAAGAAACCACAAGCACACCTAATAGACAATTATCTATCATTATACTAGTATAGTATAAAAGTAAGAGCGAAACGACCTAGGGCGAATGGGAATCGGGGCAAAACGACTCAGAGGAAACAGGATTCGGGACGAAACGACCCAGAGGTGAACAGGATTTGAGGTGAAACGACCCGGTTTCAGTCATCACAGATTGTTTAATTGGTTCTTAAGAAGAAGAAGCAGAAGTAAAACCCATGATTTACATCAGCATCCATCTGATACAATACCATTATTCCTAATTGAATAAAGAAAAAATATATTAAACATTAGTAAACAATACATAAAATTAAAATGGCCTTGGGACAAAAATAATGTTTAAAAAGACATGAGAAAATCTAGAAAATAAATAGCTATTCCTGGCCATAGTAAGGTTCTGCCATACTTTAATGAGACGTTTCATCCATGGTTTTATGAAACTAGTTATAAATACATGTAAAATGGTTGAAATTTTCTTTAAATAAATATTGGTAAAAGTTAAGTTTGAAAAAAATGTTTTATAACTTTTCAAACTTAAATTAATAGTGCTATTATGATAATAACATTGTTATAATTAATCTTTTAATCGGTTTATTACTTTGTATATTGGGCCAACATCTACATCCATTACATAAAATTTCTTTTAATAAAACCCCCAAAAAACCAGCTTGAATAAAATGATTAAACACTTTCTGCAGAATTTTCGTCCTTATCATGGCATATAATTATCCAGTAAACTTGAACCATTAAACTTACTTTAAATATGTTACAGAAAACTTTGCTGTAAATTATACAAAGCAGTGGATACAGTGAACCCTCGTTACAACAACATTTGATTAAACGGAATATTCGACATCCAACCAGATTTCAGTGGTAACAAACGTGTCCATGTGTTGTTTATGCTCTGTACAACAACATATTCGGTTTCCAACTCCGACTGCATAAGTCAGTAACAAATATACCAAAGAAAGCATAAAATAATTTGTTATAACAACAAATTATTAAGATTTACCTGTGAAAATTATCTTTGTCCGGAGAATTGATTATTCAAAGAATATTTAATATTTTAATTTCAAATATTTCATAAAATTATTGGCTTAATTAGGAGTGTGTAAAGACTGATGCTTCACATCATAAATAGGATAAATACAGAAAATCATAATAAATAAAATAAGGGAGATAATCAAAGTACAAATTCAAAAATTACAAATTCATTATAACAGCAAATTCAGTTTAATGTCAATGCTTGCAGGAAACTAACATGGTCGATGTTAAGAGGGTTGACTGTACTTATTTAATATTTTTCCAAGAATTTTTACATATTTTTTTTATTTCTTACTGAAGTGCCTTTGGTTTGTTACAAATATGAATTCTAACATTTGAGAATTTCAATTTGAAGGTACAACATGTTGTGTTCCCTTTACAAATGTCAGTGTCCAATAAAAACTATTCTAAAATCTATAAACATTTTGCAAATATAAAAAGTTTTTTTTATTAACAATACTAATGCTTCCTTAAATTTGAACCAAATTTTTTAGGAGATATATTCACAATGATACCTTGTTTAGTGAGTTGAAAAAAGCAGCTAAAGGAATTTCTGGTTATAGAGAAGAAGTAGGAGGAAATGCTCCTGCCATGGCTCAGAGAATGGCTACTGATGGGGCTGAGGTGTTATTGGCTGCCAAGATGTCAGAAGAAACACTAAAGTTACTTCATCCAAGTTTAAAAAGTAATTGTTTCGCAGGTTTATGATGTCAAAAATAATGTTTATGTCCTTCAAATTAATTACTTAAAATACACATTAGATCTGTTAATTATTTAAAATACACATTAGATCTGATCGGAACTTTAGTGACATGACTAAAATGCTTTCTGGTAAATTGCAAAAATCATTGTTTTACATGTAGCTATGATTTCATTCTTTAAATAAACTGTGCATTAAAGGAAGCACAAAATATTTTTTTTTACAGTTTTGCACATATTCCATCATTTGATTTTGACAAATTGATGTCATCATAATGATCTATCCATTATATAAGATGAAAACTATTAAGCATTCATAACATGGAATGTGTCAGTCAGTGGCTGTGTCCTTTGTCTGTCAACAGCTTCAACAGCTCTACATGTACATTTGATGTAGTTGTCTGATGGTTTTAAATTTAACTGTTAAAATGTTTCCTGAGCAAAAATAAAGGTTGTGTTTGATTATGGCATTGGGTGTCTCACTGGCTGCTAAAAGGAACTGAATTTTGGTTTTTTTAAATAAGAGTTTCAGTTTTTTTATCTCACATGTACCTTTAGACCAGAAGTCCATGTGAGCTTTTGCCATTACTTAACATCGGTGGTCTGTCATTCATCAAACTTTTTCAAAAATATTCTCTTCATTTTTTTTCAAATTTGGTCATAATCATTCTTAGGGTACCTAGTTTCCATCCATTTCAGTTTCATTTTTTTCACTACCATGCTTCTAGACAAGACAAGACATGTCTGCTGTTACTCAATATAGAAGTGGGGGTCAACAGAGTTTTTGGTCAATATTTCAAAAATTTTAATAGCTTAAGACAAAAACATAATCTCAGATTGAACAGCACATTATGCTCTACAGTACAAAGTTTCTAATTAGTCCAGAGTCGGGTAGTGACTACTGTTTTATTCCATGTTTATATGAGCTTTAAAAGTATTTAACAAATGTTTTCAATTGTTGACTGTGTTATGCAATAATTGGTAAAAAGTGGATGTTTGTGTTTTCTGCATTTTTGCAAGTATATTTTATATCAGATTTGATATTATTTCATTGGAGCAAATTAGATTTTTCATACTTGCAATGGATAGTTTTTAGACATTAGTGGTATACATGGTCAATTATTTGTTATTCAAATATTTGTATTACTAAATTATATTTTACTTCTTTTATATATTACTTGATACATGCGAGTCAAAAGGGCAGCACTTTTGTTATGTCCATTTTAAAACAGTTGTAAACCATATATTAAGCTCCATACTTGCAGAATTAGAACATTTCCCATGTCAACTTGTGCAGTCATAAAACAACCAAAAGACATATGACGATGGAGTCGATGTTCTGCATAGTAACATTAATTACATAATGCCTTTTCTTTTTCTTTAAACATCAGGTCTTTAGAGTTATTAGAATCGAGTAATTGCTATTAATCTTTTGTAGTTGTTGGAGATGTATTAGAGGAGGATGATATACACCTGATTCTGGAGTACAAAACTGGTGATAAATGGGGAAAATTTACTTCACCGAGAGCTAACAGGTATTGAAATTGAATAAAAAATGGAAAAATAATTTTTTTTTCTTAAAATTTTTCAAGTTCTTTTCACTTGAGATGGGGTACTAGTAGCCATTACCTTGGTCAAGTTGGGAAGAAAAAAGAGAGTAATTCAGGTAGATTGAATAAACATCTTTAAAGTATTTTATCCGAAGTGTGGTTATATTCACACTTGAGCAGTGAAATTTATGCATTTTTGTCTTGAACATAATTAACATCAACAAATTATTATAGCTGGTATTGTAACAAAGAAAAATTGGACAAAATATGGAAAGGATTGAACTTAATTTTTATTTATAGGTTTATAGTTCACAGTGACAATAGTAATCCATATCTTGAAACATTAGAAGATTTAGAAAAAAGCATTTTAAAATTCGACCCATCAGTTCTGGTTGTTGGAGGACTTCAGATGATGGATAATTTTCCATTCAAAAATGGTAATTGTAATCTTCTACTTCTACTGGGTAGTGACCGCCTTCAACACATTGAAGATAACGTCACATGGATGCGCATACAGCAAGAATTACTAAAATTTATAAAAATTAGATCTATATACCATATTTACATAGTTACTGTTTTTTTTGTTTTTTTTTTTTACTTTATTTATTTATATGTTTTTTTTTTTTTATATATATTTTAAGATTTAGGATAAAAACGGCATACATGTATAGATTAATTGTAGGTACTGGTTGAAATAGCTGCTTTGAATGATTCAATAGAGTCACTCATTACAGTATTCAACGGTAGTCTGTTCCAGATTTTTATAGTACGTGGAAAGAAGGATTTTTGTCGAGTTTCGGTTCTGCAAGCTGGGATTTGGTATGAGAGTGAGTGTACATTTCGTGATTGTCGTAGTGGTGGGATAAGTCTATCTATTTTTTGGATGGCAACTAGTTGGTTTGAAATTTTAAAAAGCATGAATAGGCTTGCGTCTGTTCGTCTGTCTGCTAGGGATCTCCAGTTTAGGTGTTGTAGCATGTCACTAACACTTGATGTGTTTCGATGTCTGTTAGTGACAAACCTAGCAGCTCTTCTCTGAACCATTTCGATTTTGTTAACATCTTCAGAGAAGTAAGGGTTCCACACAGGGCTTGCGTATTCTAACGACGGCCTTACTAAGGATTTATATGCTTGTTCTTTTATTTTTGTCGAGCTGATGTTTAAATTTGGACGTAGGAATCCTAAGGTGCTATTTGCTTTGTTGCATACGTTTGTGACATGGTTATTCCATTTTAAATCTGACTGAATTGTGACTCCTAAGTATTTTACGTTGTCAACGTGTTCTAGTGTGTGACCATGTAATGTGTAATTGTATTTTATTGGATCTTTCTTTCTACTGATGGATAGCACATTACACTTATCTGGATGAAATGCCATTTTCCAGGTTTTCTCCCATGTGCCAAGTTTATTTAGATCATTCTGAAGAGTGTTACAGTCTTTGTTGGATCTGATGACAATGTTTGCAATTGTGTCGTCAGCGAACAGTCTTATGGTAGAGTGTAATCCTATTGGTATATCGTTTATATAAAATAAGAAAAGACTTGGCCCCAGGACAGTTGGGGTACACCCGACTTGACAGGTACATAGCCTGAAGTCGTTCCCTCAACTAGGACAGCTTGTGTGCGATTTGAGAGGAAGCTTTGTATCCATGTCTTGGTTTTACCCTGTATCCCATAGTGGTTAAGTTTATGGATAAGGAGATTATGACTGACTTTATCAAAGGCTTTTGAGAAATCCATTATCAATACATCTGTCTGTTTATTGTTTTCCATGTTTTTTGAAATGTCGTCGATAAATTCCAGGAGTTGAGTTTCACAAGAGCGTTTTTGACGGAAACCATGTTGAAGGGGATACAGAATATTATGTTTGTCTGCATGAGTCATGATGGAACTAACTACTACATGCTCCAATATCTTGCAACATATACATGTTAATGAAATAGGTCTGTAGTTCTCACAATTATACTTAGACCCTTTCTTGTATATTGGAGAGACATGAGCAGTTTGCCAGTCTGTTGGGACTAGACCAGTGTCGATGGATTTCTGATAAAGAATGCTCAGTATAGGTGCAATCTCATTAGCAAGTTCTTTTAAGAGGCGAGGTTTGAGTTCATCCGGTCCACTTGCTTTTGTAGGGTCTAGATTAAGGAGACGTTTTGTTATGTCTTGAGTAGTTATGTGAATATCGTTCATTTTAGGATAAGGAGTTTTACCTTGCATAAAGTCTTCTTGTATAAAGTCAGATGATGTTATTGTACTAGGTTCTGAGAAAACAGACTGAAATTGTTTATTAAGAAGATCTGATTTCACTTTGGGATCTGTTATTAGTCTCCCATTCTGTTTTAGTGAGGCTATACCAGAATAGTCAGTTCTCTTACTTTTGATATACCGGTAAGACCAGAATTTTTTCATACTGCCAAATTGATTTTCATCTCCTTTTGGTGTAATTATGCTTTCTATATATTGCCAATATGATTGCCTTAGTTGCTTTTGCACCTGATGCTTAATTTGTTTGTATTTGTTTCTTGTGTGGTTGTCTCCTGATTTTTTCATTTTCTTGTAAAGGCGATCCCTAGTTTTCATAAGCTTTTTAGTTTCAGCATTTATCCATGGTGTTTTCTGCTTACATGTTATATTTTTGTGTGGAATATGGGCAGTGGCTAATTCAGTAAGTGTTGCTTTAAATGTTTGCCAAATTTCTTCAACATTGTGGTCGTTTGCCATGGTAATAATAGTTTGATGTAGATTATTTACCTCAGTTTTTATGGTATCCCAATTGGCTTTTTTGTAGATTGGGATTTTTCTAGGTAACTGTTTGGCCTTAGATGGTGTAATATTAAATTCTAAAAAGACAATATCATGGTCCGATATTCCAGGCATTACTTCAGTTCTTGGTACTTGGTTTGGTAGATTTGTTATCATTAAGTCAAGAGTGTTACCTTTTCTGGTTGGTAGTTCTATCATTTGTACAAGACCAGTGTCATCAAGAGTGTTTCCAAAGTCATAGTGGTTCTTTTGATAGGTAGCTTTTGTTTTTAGAACCCTGTTCTTCCAGTCCCAACTTGGGAGGTTAAAGTCCCCCCCAATAAGAATTGCTGAGTTTTTTATTGAAGTTGCTCTTCTAACTGCAGTATCAAACCATTTTAAGCTTTGTTCGTCAGAGGTTTTAGGATTATAGAAAGATGAGATGTAAAGTGTTTTGCTTCCTTTGAATTCAATTTTGGCCCATACCATTTCAGATTTACTATCTGGTACGAGCTCCTCTACTTCATCACTAATGAAGGTTGTTTTTATAGCTATTAGGACACCGCCACCTTGTGATTTACGGTCTTTTCTGTAAATTTTATAGTTTGATGGAAATAATTCACTATCTCGAATACTTGGGTCTAGCCAGGTTTCTGTGCCAAGTACAATGTCAGGATTTGTACTATCTAAGATGTTTTGGACAAGGTGTTGCTTGCGTTTGATTGATTGAAAGTTCACATTAAGAATTCTGAGTGGTTTTTTACATTTAGTTTGGTGTTTGTTACTTCTGACTGGTGTAGACTGATGAGACGGTTTGGGAAGATTTGTAGGTGTTTTGGGACTAGCTACATTGCTATCACCAAAGTGTAGCAGGCTACCAAATGGGTTTTGGCTAGAAGTCTCATGTGGGTCAAACAAACATGTACTGTAGTTGGGATGGTTGCATATCAAGCAATGCCAACTAATCATACTGTCATTTAAAACATTATATGTATCACTATTTATATTTTGACAATCAATGTGAAACCACTGATCACAGGTTTCGCAGACTATACCTTTATGTTGCCAAGTGACAGTGTTATCGCATGTGCCACACATGTATTTTGTCTTATCCCTTCCCTTCAGTTGAGGCAAGTTAATAAGTCCTATTTATTTGTTTCTTGTCACTAACCTTGGTGCAAAAGGGTAGCAACTTGTTCAAAAGGAGCAAAGAGAGGAAACTGTCACCAAACTTTCAAGGTCATAGTTCCAAAAAGTCCAAATTTGGGGTTGGGACAGCAATGGCTTTGTGCACTTCTAATAACCTAAGGGTTGGAAGGTCACATTTCAAAGGGAATATAAAAACAACGTGATATGCAGCACATTGTATAGCCTAAATATATTTTTTTTAAATTTCTACACGGCACCTTTATGTTATTTAAGGAATATTTGTTTATTAAATCCATTTAAATTTTTATGTTTGCAGGTGAAATGGATGCAAGAATTTCAAAATTGAGATCACTGCTATCAACACTGCCTCAAAAAATAAACACCCATTTTGAAATGGCATCATTTACAGATCCTGTGTTGATGCAGCAAATTATTTCAAATGTAGTTGTATATTCTGATTCACTAGGAATGAATGAGCAAGAGTTACCAAACTTGGTTAGTATGTTGCAGTATGGTAATATATCACTCCTTTCTGATGCTTATCCAAGAGTGGCCTCAGTTTTGGACCAGATGAGACTAGTTTACAAATTGCTTAAAAATACAAAAGAAGAAAATGGCCAGAGGAAATTGACACGTCTGCATGTTCACACACTGGCCTATCAAGCTATCTTGACAACAAAAGGTTCTTCTTGGAAGAATACCATGTCTGCAACAGCAAAGGCATCATTGACAGCTCACCGTCATGTGTGTGGATCAAATTATATCCATACTGATAAGTCAAAGTTACTCATGGATGACTCATTTTCATCAAGTATTTCGTCCAGCTCAACAAGAATATCAGTACATGAGAATCGTCCTGTGTCTTGTTGGGAAGAAGATGACTACCAAATTTGTGTTGCACCTGTGTTGGTTTGTACAGAAGTCAGACAAACAGCTGGGGGTGGGGATAATATATCGTCTGCTGGACTTCTTGTTCAAGTTTATTAAACAGTTTGCTGTTTGACTTAAAAAAAAAATTAATTACTGGTATTGATTTTTTGTTTCTGTCTTTTTTTTTATAGATATGTTCTCAACTGTTGTCTGTGATTATAGTTTAATAGGCTGTTTCAGTCATTTCTTGGAAGTATTTATAACTAATATATTTCTTGAAATATACAGTTTGAGATTTTTAACTTTTGCAAGACAACACTAAATTAGATAATTACTGGTTCATTTCTTTTTTGTCAATTTTGTAAATTTAAGAAATTGTAATTAATTCAAATTTGTTTGTAATGATTTTAGGTCATTTACAAATGCATTCCAATTACTTACCCAAAATTGTGAAAACAATTATTACAGGAATTAAACTTCTTCATAAAACACTGTTTCAAAATTCTACAAAATACTGCACACCATTCCACTTTTTCAGTTGTTCATTGTTGTCTAATTTTAGCAATGTATAAAATTGTGTTCAGATACAAAAAAGTGGGATGCACTATTGTCATATTAAATTATCGGTAATTAAACAATGTCAGTTTTAGTGACATGTTATCATGTAAATTGATTTTTATATGTGTAATACTGCCAGTAGTAACATTATTGTAGCTATACTGCCAATAGATTGTGATCTACAAAAAACACACAAAAAATAGAAATCCACAATAGATCCCAATAGCTCTGAATATTGTGCTAAAACAAATCAATTATGAATTTCGTCTCATCTGCAACCATAGACACTGGAGGTGAGATATGCATGTGGTTATCCGGTGGCACTTGTGGCATAAACACTACATTTTGCTTATGCTCTAGGTCCATCAAGTTTGGTCTAGTGGTAGCTTATGATGAGTACTTACCAGTCTGTAACCTGACCTTGAATTCAATTTCATGGTCCAGTGACTATGTTTTAAGTTTTTGGATAAGGGTAGTTTCGTTAATAACCATGAATGGGTAGGATGACATTATTTGGTATATTGTTGCTGGTGAATATAATTACATGCCTGTGTGGTACATGTAGGTTGTCTTCTGACCTTGACCTCGATGTAACCATGCATGCATTGTATATTTTAAATGATGACCATGTAGTGCTATTTACATGTTGCTAATTTTTCATTACTGATGCAGAATGCAGGCAAGATAAATTTTCTGTGTACACACTTTATTTGTGACTTCATGAAAATTACAAGTATTTGTGGAATTTTTCTTTCACATTTATATACTCATACATATTTATGTGGGTAATGTTATTGGATAACTAACATTAAGCATATGATTTACATTATTATGTATTACATTAATACAAGTAACATTTACTTGAGTTATGCACAGTATTATATTTAGTATTTCTGCACATTTCTTAGTCTGACAATCTTTTATCTTTGTATTATCTTTAAACTTTTGCTAGTATTATTTTAATGCATTTACCTGGGAGTGTATCCATGAATATATTGCAATGGTCAGAAATAATTTGTAAAGTTTTTGTTTCAATTGGTTTTATGCAATTTTCCTTTTTCTATGTTGCCTTTACTATAATACATCCTTAATACAGTGCACAGACACATTTGGAAAAAGGGATGGTGGCAGCCCATTGACTTCCCACCTTGCCTGGTGAGCTGTCAATACAACATGGGGATGGGAGCTGGTCAAGGCCCCAATCACTACCGGAAAAATGTTTCAAAATCCTGCGTTGTGAACATTTCCTGTTACTTGTAATGTGCTTTAAAATCATGGATTTTTTAAATAAGTAATTCCCTGAAAATTCACAGCAGTCTTGTTTTGAGATTTGTCCATTATGTGGGTAGTGTCCAGGTTAGAAATGCACTCATATTTGTACCAAATCAATTTTAAATGTAGAATAACTTTTGCCAATATCACTCTTTCAGTTTAAAACAGTGCTTGTATGATGATCATTGTACCAAAATGTTAAGATATAAGAGTTTAAGGGCACATTACTGACAAAATAATTGCAGTACACAGTGAACTTATTTATTTGTTTACTAGAGCTCAGAATTTTTATACCCCCGCTCGACAGAGTCGTGGGTATATAGTGGTCCTCATGTCCGTCCGTGCGTCCACATTTGGTTTCCAGATGATAATTCAAAAAGTTTACATCCGATTTGAATGAAACTTTGGGAGATTGTTATATATCAGGTTGGTAAGAAGCCTATTGATTTTGGGGGAAATCCGTCAAATTTCAAGGTCACAGTCCACGAAAAACGTTGGAAATTTTAACAAAAAAGTTGTTTCCGGACAATAACTCAAAAAGTTTACATCTGATTTGAATGAAACTTTGGGATATTTTCATATATTAGGTTGGTAAGAAGCCTATTGATTTTGGGGGAAATACGTCAAATTTCAAGGTCACAGTCCACGAAAACGTTAGAAATTTTTACAAAAAAGTTGTTTCCGGACAATAACTCAAAAAGTTTGCATTCAATTTGAATGAAACTTTGGGATATTGTTATATATCAGGTTTGTAAAAAGCCTTCTGATTTTGGGGGAAATGGGTTAAATTTCAAGGTCACAGTCCACGAAAATTTTTACAAAAAAGTTGTTTCCGGACGATAACTCAAAAAGTGTGCATGTGATTTGAATGAAACTTTGGGATATTGTTATATATCAGGTTGGTAAGAAGCCTATTAATTTTTGGGGAAATCCGTCAAATTTCAAGGTCACAGTCCACGAAAAACGTTGATTTTTACAAAAAAGTTGTTTCCGGAAAATAACTCAAAAAGTTTGCATCCGATTTTAATGAAACTGTAAAATATTGTTAATTATTTTGTTAGTAAGAAGCCTATTGATTTTGGTGGAAATCTATCAAATTTCAAGGTCACAGTCCACAAAAAACGTTAGAAATTTTTACAAAATGCGGGGGTATTAGTGATCGCTAGATCGACTTTGTCTAGTTTTGTGTGTTATGTATTGTTTATATTTTTAATGTGCATGCTATGCTGTGCTAGTGTATATGGAGCTATGCCCCCAATATGGTTTTTTTTTCCATCTCTATTTTTTAACCAAAGCAACAACAAAAAAAATTTAAGACTTTGTCATATGTATATAGCAGTTAATGTTGTTTTTGAATGGCATGCATATTGCCTATTTATGCTTGGAACATTTTAAGCCGAGGATAGCTCATTCAGTACTGTATGCTACGGTCACATCTGCTATATTAAGGAGCTACTTCTTCATTACCTGTTAATTGCTAGGGACATACCTGGTATAATTTATGTACATACTGTATGCTGGGAATATACCTTGGTCTCTTTCAACATCAAATTATATTATAACAAATTCACATGAGCAGGGTGAGGCTCATGGTAGCACGAGTTAATAACTAGAATGAAATTAGGCTTAATATATTTGAAGCACTTCTACTGTGATAATAAAATTCACCATGTTATACTTCTTGTTATTGTTTGTTCAACCTCATGTGTCCAAGCTGATCACTTTATCTATCCTGTTCTTTATTTTAATTTAGGTTTGCCAGATTCTATTAAAACAAATGTATACTGTACTTAATATATACCATAATACTGAACATGTACCAAATTAGTATACAACAAAAAGACAATATCCCTGCACTATCTCATCAATACTTGACACCTCATTTCAAATGATAGAACACAAAAAGTAACAAATAAATCAACCCAGACTTTATTAAAAAAGAGGTGAATCTACTCACCAATGTTTGTGTAGTATGTTGAACTCGCGAGTAAAGAAAAGCATTCGATTCTGTCTTTATAAGTAAAATTACAACTAATCCTTTTTATTTTCATCCAACAATATAGGTAATAAAAATGACATTCTTTTCTCTTTTATACGAATATTTTTCATTGTTTTGCTCTATCTTTGTACATGTCGCTTCATGAGAAAAAACACCAAGACTTGAATGAAGGAAACTAAATTTAAGATAAAGGCTTTGTGGTTATCCGACCTCATTCCTCAATAATTTCATTCTATCATGCAGACATTGATATATTTAGTGATTAAAACTACATTCTCCAAGTTCAGCCCATCTTCCCAACATGTTTAGAACTTGGATGAACCGGATATGCACCCAAACAACAAATAAAGACCTAAAAGATCCTAGAAATTATGAGAACTTCTATATATCAAGACTGTACAGTCAAGTGAAACCACTCAAATTGGGCACTACCTGATAACTACTAGCAAACATATTCCTATGCACTAATCAGTTACCTTTAAATTACAACACATGTCAGAGGGGATAGTTAACTTTATCAATTGTCAACCAAGGAGCTAGAGCATTCAGCAGCCCATTTCTAAACAAGTCATAGATATTACATGTACCAAATGTGTTTCAAATATTGGTTGGTTGGATTGGTAAAGGTATTTAATCATCTACCACTGTCAGCACTAAGGTTGCGGGAAGGGTGTACTCAACTACAATCTTAATTGACAAGGATTGCCAGTTTTCCTACCAAAGGTAGGTGGTTTTCTACAGGTATTTGGGCATTATCCCAAAATAAAAAACTGGAAGCCACAATTTAGCTGAAAAAAATTGCTGAAGGTGGAGTTAAAACTCTCTTCAAACAAACGATTAACTGGTAATTGTACATTTTTAGCCAGATATAACAGAGTGAAAATCCGGGTTATAATATGGTAAATGTCGGATCGGGTAGGCGGGGTAAAAATTTCTGTAAGAGTTTTCTCAGCAACTAATAATCTCATTAATTAGAGATGCAGCATCAGCATGGCCTCCCATAACATGGGATTCGGTTTCAGGCCAGTCATCCACTGCTACAAGTCATGGAGACAGAAATATTAGGCATTAATCTATCCATCCACTTGTGCTCAAAACCTTCACATCAGTCAATACATTGAATTTATCTCAAATAAATATGTCACATGTAATTGGTACACAAATTGTGCAATAAGAGTTGTAAAATTGTAAGAATTTTTTAAACAAAATTCTACTGCTATAAATATTTCAGGCTAGCTTTTAATGTCCTTTAGGTATAAATAATGTATTCAATCTTACTAAAATTAAATCTTTCACTTAGTCAACCACTTTTTGCTCAAGTCACTATGTAATTTATTGAACTTAATCTGGCCTGAAAAAATCTCCCACACACCATACAAGTAAAACAACCAATGAGAATTTTAATTTTGTTGCTTGTGGAATATAGCTTGGCATAAAGTCTTGATCATCCAGATGTAATTTTGAGTGTAAGGATTTATTTACCTATTGAAATAGTTATTTGTTTGGATGACATCTTAATTGGCTAAATAACTACTTCTGCAGCTATGAAGCTGTTAATTGACATGGACTACCAGTTTCCTTCTTTACATCAATAGTTATACTTCAATGTCCTCACCAAGTAAAAAGCTGAATGACATGATGTTGTGAAAAATTGCTGAAAAGTCCTAAGAAGCTTTTTAAACTTCCTTCCTTAGGATTTTATATTAAATTTAATGATATTGATGGCCGATATCTTGAATTCTTAATGAAACGAAAACAAAATTCAAGAGGAAGATCAATAAACATTCATATGCAGAAGGGTTTCAATCAATTTCAATGTTCTGAGAAGGTATTCAAACATTTTCTTATCAGGTTTCTATCCCCAATTCATTCCAAGTGACAATAGTTTATATGTGGCCGATTTTAAAAAAGAAAAGACAGCTACCCCATCCTGTGTTGAGTAAAATTCTTTAAGAGCAAACCACACATTTAGTGCACACATGTAGACCATTAATATGGATCTGCAAGTAAGATTCACTTTTTTAATAATATTAGAATAATCAAGGACATGTCTTTAGCCATTTATAGTTCATTGTTTCTGAATACAAAATATTATATTCCAATAATATATTTTTGGTTAAAATAAAGTTTGGTTAATTACGAACAGGTGCCACACCTGTTCAGAATTAACCAAACTTTATTGGTGAAAAAAAGAATATACCATCCTATTTTTCTAAACTTTAAAGAGCACAACACAGCAGCTCATACACCTTAGTTCTTATGTAGAAGCTGTAAAAAGTTCCTTTCTGGAGTTTAGTTAAGGATAAGCAAAAAGTGTAACAATAGTTGGTAATCCTGATGTTGAAAAGGGTTAGTCGCACATTAAATACCTCTGCGTATTAATATGATTGTGTCAATTTTAACAACCGATACATGAAAAACTCATCTATTACCAGATACAAATATGTAAATAACGATGGATATAATTAGCAATGCTGAAGTATGCTTTTCCTTGGCTCTAAATACTGTTATGTTGATTGATTGAATGGTTGCTTTACCTCCAGCAAGCAATTTTTCAATAAATTTAGTGCAAGCCACAAAATACAAACTAGATAACAAAAATTGCCACCAAATGATACGACGGGCATGTTGCAGCAGGCAGATATTTAAAAACTAGAGGCTCCCAGGAACCTGTATCGCTCACCTGAACCTGAAACCAAACAACCCTTTTTGATCCAGCTTTTCGTTGCTATAAGGAATTGCCCAACACTTCTGCAAACATCATTAATTTTAACCTTTTAAGGGAAATAACTCCTATAAGGATCTTTTGATGCTTAGAGGGAGAAGGAAGTTTCACTTCAAATTTGCTGTACCTGTTATACTTTTTTAACTATCGGTCGAAAACTCTCTCGACTCCCACCCCCCCTTTTTCATTTTTTCTATTTTAAGCCAACGTAGCTATGTAGGTAGTCGGGTGTCATGATTTGCAAAATTTTGGTAGAGGACATCCTAAAGATGATGTGTGCAATGTTTCAAAGCAGTACTTTAATTGGTTAAAGAGGAGAAGATTTTTTTAAATCAAGTAAAATTGATTAAAAAAAATGTTCAAGGAGAATAATTCCTAAACGGTTCATCAGACAATCTTGACCCTAAAGTCATTTTTGTAGCCCTCATAGAGCAGAACAATTAAGCAATGCTAACTTTTTCTCTAGTTCTAATAATTTTTAAGATTTTGAGGCAAAAATGTGAAAAATAATCAATTTGGACAATTAAAGGGCAATAACTCCTATAAGGAGTCATCATACAACTTCAACCTAATGGAGTGTTTCGTAGAGCTTTTGATGCAGATGAAGGCATGTCTGTTCGGTTTTCCTGTATCTGTTACACTTTTTTAAATATAAGCCAAAAACTGTATTTTACCCCTTCCCCCCTCCTGCGTCCTATTTTTAGCCATGGTGGCCATGTTGGTTAATCTGCAGCTATGGCTGGTACAAACTTGGTTGAGGAAATTTAACGGATGATGTGTACAAAATTCCAAAGCAGTACTTTCAGAGGAGAAGATTTAAAAAAATCAATTAAAACCGATTAAAAAGAACAGTTCAAGGGGAATAACTCTTAAAAGGTTAATCAGACAATCTTGACCCTTAAGTCATTTTTGTAGATCTCATAGAGCAGAACAATTAAGCAATGCTAACTTTTTCTCTAGTTCTAATAATTTTCAAGATTTTGAGGCAAAAATCATCAATTTTGACAATTAAAGGGCAATAACTCCTACAAGGAGTCATCATACAACTTTGACCCAATGGAGTGTTTTGTAGAGCTTTAGATGCTGAAGAAGGAAGGTCTGTTCGGTTTTCCTGTATCTGTTATACTTTTTCAACTATAAGCAAAAAACTGTATTTTGACCCCCCTATTCTATTTTTAGCCATGGCGGCCATGTTGGTTGGTCTGAGGCCATGATTTGGGCAAACTTGGTAGAGGACATTTTACTGATGATGTGTGCAAATTTTCAAAGCAATCCCTTTAG
Organism: Limnoperna fortunei; assembly: GCA_944474755.1. Lineage (NCBI taxonomy): Eukaryota > Metazoa > Mollusca > Bivalvia > Mytilida > Modiolidae > Limnoperna > Limnoperna fortunei. The sequence goes on from OX104113.1 coordinate 41,686,924, forward strand.
TGGTTTTGGAGGAGAAGATTTTTGAAGAAAAGTTCACGACGACGATGGACGCCAAGAGATGGCAATAGCTCACATGACCCTTCGGGTCAGGTGAGCTAAAAATTGATGGAAAATCAAAATCCTTTGGTCATGCATACTTTCATTATGTGATTCATACATACTATTAAATATAAATACTGTAACTATAAAAACCAGAGGCTCTTAAGAGCCTGTATCGCTCACCTGATTTTATAGGCAACGAAGATGGCATTTCCCTGATGTTAAAGTAAGTCCTGTAATTTTCAATAAACTTTAAATAGGACCATCCAAACAATATTACTAGAAAGCTTTGTTTCATTGGTTAACCAGTTGTAGAGATTTTTTTTATTTGCCCATAGGGTCCTATGTTAAACTAAGTCCTGCGGGGGAGTTGGCCATTTTGAATTTCCAATTGCCATAAAAAACATAAACTTTATAAAGGACCATCCAAACAATATTGCTAGTAAGTTTTTGTTTCCATTGATTAACCGGTTTCGGAGAAGAAGCCTTTAAAAACTTTTTCCCATAGGGTTGTATGTTAAACAAAGTCCTGCGGTAGCGGCCATTTTGAATTTCCAATTGCCATAAAAAACAAACTTTATAGGGGACCATCCAAACAATATTGCTAGTAAGTTTTTGTTTCCATTGATTAACCGGTTTCAGAGAAGAAGCCTTTAAAAACTTTTTCCCATAGGGTCCTATGTTAAACTAAGTCCTGCGGTAGTGGCCATTTTGAATTTCCAGTTGGCATAAAAATCATAAACTTTATAAAGGACCACCCAAACAATATTGCTAGTAAGTTTTGTTTTGATTGGTTAACCGGTTTCAGAGAAGAAGCCCTTTTTAACATTTTTCCCATAGGGTCCAATGTTAAACTAAGTCCTGCGGTGGTGGCCATTTTGAATATCAGATTGGGATAAAAAAACATTAACTTTATAGAGGACCATCCAAACAATATTGCTAGTAAGTTTTGTTTCCATTGGTTGGCCGGTTTCAGAAAAGAAGCCTTTCAAACTTTTTCCCATAGGGTCCTATGTTAAATTAAGTCCTGCGGTGGCAGCCATTTTGAATTTCCAGTTGCCATAAAAAACGCTAACTTTATAGAGGACCATCCAAACAATATTGCTAGTAAGTTTTTGTTTCCATTGATTAACCGGTTTTAGAGAAGAAGCCTTTTAAAACTTTTTCCCATAGGGTTCTATGTTAAACTAAGTCCTGCAGTAGCGGCCATTTTGAATTTCCAATTCCCATCTAAAACGCAAACTTTATAGAGGACCATCTAAACAATATTGCTAGTAAGTTTTGTTTTGATTGGTTAAACGGTTTCAGAGAAGAAGCCCTTTTTAACTTTTTTCCCATAGGGTCCTATGTTAAACTAAGTCTTGAGGTGGCGGCCATATTGGTTTACCAATCAAAATAAAAAACACAAACTTTGTAAAGGTCCATCCAATAAACATTATGGCCAAGTTTGGTTTCAATTGGCCAAGTGGTTTCAGAGAAGAAGATTAAAATGTAAAAGTACAGACGCCGACGCCGACGGACGCAAAGTGATAACAATAGCTCACATGACCCTTTGGGTCAGGTGAGCTAAAAACCTGCAAACTGACAGTTTTTTTTTCTAATTTTATGAAAATTAAATGAAAACTAAAATCCTTTGGTCCTGCACACCATCATTATGCTATCTTGCTATTAAATTCGTGTTTTCTTTCATTATGTGCTTTGTCCTAACAAAACATACTGGACTGGATTCTTATAGTGCTAGCCAAATACTTCAACTCATAAGAACATAGACTATCTAACACAGATAGGTCTTACCATATCTAGGACAACTTTTAGACTAGTGGAGAAAACAAAAACACATTTGGAATTGGATGTTATTTTAGTAGCACTTTTCCACTTCCACAATCATCAATAAATAATCTAGATGTCATAAATCACTTGAATATTTTTCCTTGATTAAATTTTCTTCCATCAAAGTCCCCTTCCCAGGTAAAATATTCTTGTACAATTTTCTTTGTCTCTGGACTGTCTGGATCTAACTTTTTCCAGTCATATGATTCATAATCACTTTGCCAGTCTTCACAGAGCTGCAAACCAAAATATATTTATTCATTTACTTATTCTGCAATAACAGCAAATAACCTCTAGACCTGATTTACATCATAAAAGAATGGTGATGGATAAATGAAAGAGTGAGTTCCGTTTGGTGTTCTCTTCTGATGAAGTGCAGAGTACTAAATGTCGTAAGAAGTGAGGTCAAGGGTACCAGGAGATTTTATTCGGCACTGCCTAATAAAGCAAAAATTTAATTCGACTACTTTTATTGGACAGTAAATGTACTGATTGCAGGATAAACATATTTATATAGTTTTTTGCTGTTATAAAATAAAGAAAAATAAGTTTCAATGAATTTTTTTATATTTCTTAGAAGTAAATTTGATCTTCAAAAATCTAGGTACATTGTATATACAAAAATACAATCCTATACATCAGAAAACATAACTTTTGTAAAATGTACATGTTGTAACTGTGTACATGAGAAAAAAAAATCATCCCAGTTTATACAGCAGTCACTATTTTTATACCTCCAGTTCTTACACATTTGTCATTTGTAACAAACATGCCTTTGATGAAGGATTTGTTTGTGAATTCATTTAATGCTCAGGAACTGTAATCAGTTCACATAGGTCATATATTTTATATTTTTGTATGTAGTTTGAATGTTTAAATGGTTTTTAACAACACTTTCAGCAAATTATCAGTACAGTGTTTTTCTAGGGTAAAAATGATATTCAAAAACAAATATGCATAATGTATGTAAACAAACAAATCAATGACATTTGAAACTTGTAGCAGAAGAAATACAGCTTCTTTAAAATATCACTAAGTGTTGATCAGAAATGATTGATTGGATGTTCCTTTATGTTCAGCAAGCAGTTTGTCAGCTATATTCAGGATGAGAAGTTAATAAACAATAAATCAATGGAAAATATGGGTGCGATTGGCTCAAGGGTCCGGAAACGGTCATATTTGCCGGACAAGACCGAAATCTATACTAAAATGACCGACTACGATTTGCTCAAATCGGATATCAAAAAGTAATATTTTATAATAATCACCTGTTGGACTTAATCCCTTTAATTTCTTCTAGAAATATTTGTATTAAAAACCCTAAGGCTATTTCCTGTCACTGACATGTGTTTATTGACCAACGACCGGTGATTACGTAATAGGTAAACAGGTGGTGACCGATCTGTTTCATCCATATCGTAAACATACTATTGCAACAACATTTTGAATATACAGAGATTGAATATAATAGATTGTTTCTATTTCACATTTCTAAGAAAAAAAGACAACTTTACAGTATAGTGTACACGCAACTTTAATGAAAAACGCGTGCTGTCAAAATTGTACACTACGCAAGCGCCAATGTAACTAAACGTTACATAAATCAAAAGAAAACCAATTTGAAGAAAAAGTATGAAGAATCGGGTAGGGGAGTATTTAGCCTTGCTTGAATGAGCCAACACTTTTTCAAAATCCACAAACGTGTTCTTCAAAGTGAAGAAGCATGGCACTTTCCCAACATGTCCCCCACTATGGTCTGCAGCCAGTCTTTCTACATTATGACCTGACGATCAAGGAGAGGCTCTTCCCTATTTAGGGTAGGCCCTGGGCTGCACTGTGGGTCAAGCACTGGGAACCCTCCCAGTATGATCCCAGTGATAATGTAATTTTGGTATCTTGTATATTAATAACTACCTCAAATGCCAGTCCTGGTCCTCTCCAGAACCACAAACCACATATAGTATTATTGTCATCTTCACCTAATACACACATACTTCCAAAGGCATTCTTCCTCAATTTCTCAATTCTTTGGAAAAACCCTGTTAAAATATTATATTTCATACAATCTAATTTGAAGAAATAAATTAACACAAATGTAAATTTCTTAAAAAAAAAATTCTGAATTTTGTATGAACGAACAGGTTACATTTTTTTTTTTTGTTGTTGTAAATTTAATGAATCAATTTATCAGGTGTCATCTTCAATTCAACTTATATAAACAAGTTTCTTGCTTTAATAGACAAATGAACTAGTTCTGCATTTATGTCAACATGCTGAAAGCCACATACATTCTTTATAAAACAGCTTGAGGCTAATAGTAGCCAGGATCTCTCACTTGAATATGAAAACAATTGAACTATGCATTTCTTTCTTTTAATAAAGCTTTATTATGATATGCAAACTAATTCTGCAGTTTTTTAGGTGTACTGGAAGAGTAAGTCCACAGACATTATTTAAAAAAAATAAAAACGCGATTTTCCCCTATCTGTTCAATATTAGATACCTGCTGTTATGAAAGACAACTCTTGCAAATGGGAAGTAACTCTTGTATTCAGAACATGGGGAATTGTCCAACACTAATGTAAAAATCGATAATTTTGACATTTTAAGAGGAATAACTCCTATAGCGAGTTGTTCAATGCATATTCACCGAAAATCATGTGTGTACATCTTGATAAGCTTAAGAAATCTGTATTAGAAGTTTTTTTTGTAGCTCTTTCGTTTCCAAGGTATTAAGGGAAAATGACAAAAATCTACAGTTATGAGTATTAAGGGGCGTAAACTTGTATGTTTGTTTGATGTTTAATGCCATTTTCAGCAATTTTTCAACTGTATCAAAGCATCCAGTTTTAATTTGGGGAGGAAGCCGGACTACACAGAGAAAATCCCCGCTATTCGGATGGAAAACTGGAAATCCTTGGCAATTAAGATTGCAGTCGAGTACACCCTGCCTGCATTGAGAATCAAACCCTCAATCTCAGTGTTGACAGATCATAATAAATAGTAGAACTACATTAACCATCCACCACCCAGGCTCCCAAATTCATATGTGTGGAGATTTTGATGCTGAGGAGGGAGGGCAACTTCTTCTTTCCTCCAGGTTATACCTTTAGAACTTACCTCCTACTAAATTGCAGGTCATAAAAATCTTCTTTAATTCACTGCTATATTTGTAGCTACAAAACCAAATTGAATAATTGTCTTTTTCAAAATTTTTCCAGAAATATGGCAATGCTTCTGTAAGGGTGTCTTTGTTGGAATATTCCCTTTTAAATTCATCCATGTTAAATTTCCTAAAAAGATATAACATGTACATTTAAAATAAATTTTATCACAGAACATAGGGCCATCCAAAAATAAATGTTTGGGTAGGAATTTTAATAGAAATCACAAAAGTTGCAAATCATCAATTGCAAAGCACAAACATTAACAAACATGCCAACATAAATAAGGAATATTTTAAAATGTACAATGAAGTTGACAGAAATGAAGCAAGGAGTCAAAACCCGTTTTAATTAATTACTAACAAGAAAATGTGTCTTAGCAACTAATGTCCCATTTGGCAAATATTAGTAAATTCCCTCCTTTTTCTAATTCATGCATTTGGCACAGCACTACAGAATTTTGCCAGAATCTCACCATGTTGTAACTGTATATCAAAGTTTTATGAAGATTTGAAGTCACCTTCATAAAAAAGCTTCAACACAAAGATAAACCTGAGGTGGGAAGGAAGGACAGACAAACTAGCTATCAGTGAGATGGTATCCATCTATGTGGGCCTGGTCGACCTTGAGGTCAAGGTCAAAGTTCACCTGCCAAACTAATCACTATAGGGCATCGGCCACTCAATGGCGTGGTGATTATGAATACACTGAAAATCTGATGCAGGACACAAAAAGTAATTCTGTAAAATTTTAAGCTGTTGAAGATTTGATCAAACAAAACTGGCGACGTTGCAATGCACATGCCATAATAAAATAGTAATGGTGTGAAATGTAGTTTTGAAAAAATTTAAAGGTCATTGTCCTATATATCTGTATATTGACAAATTCATCGATGAAATCATGTGCCGCGCCATATTGATGTTATTCGGAACCCGCTAGTTAGCAGTGGTACACGCTCTCGGGTTTTATCCATTCAGACAATGGTGCAGGAATGATAATGAACCGTTAATTGCGTAATCATTTCAAAAGATAACGTCAAGCTGGGTGCACCGTCTGCTAATTTTATCTATCAACTATGTCTAAGAAGAAAATTAAAAGTAAAATACTAATTAAATTCCTTTGTATGGCCCATTTTTAGCGAATAGGAAAGATGACAAATGAGAATTATAAATGTTTGCTTCTGATTTATATACTTTACAGTACCAACTTTTTGTTTTGTTTTACGATTACAGAATGTATATTATTTGCCTGCTTTTGATTTAAAGTTTTTTTCATTATTCTTTTTTATTTACAAGTTAAGTCAGTGCATAGTTGAGAAATGTAATGCATGCAGAATGGCCGTAGCATCCATTGATGCCTCATAAAAAATTTGAACAAGTATGGTTTTGATATACGGACAATTTTGTTAAGAATTAAAAATAAAATATCGAAATCATGTCTTTTACTTTCTAAAACTGTATATCGCTATAACTAATACGGACGTCGGTAGCTTTAAACCAAACAACGGTCTTAATATTGAATTATCGATTTGTTACAATTTACGGATTTTCACTGTCCAGTATCAGCAGTCGTTACAATAATTATAATAAAGGTCATGATGTCGAACGTAAACAAATAAAAAGAAAAGCAGACAGCATCCATGGATCTAAGGGTAAAAACTGGAAGCTGTAGAAAAAGAAGTGCAGGTGAATTTAATATTTAAAGTGAACTGAATAATATGTAGAATTTTAATATTTTTAATGTAAATATGAACAGACACTGTTTTTTTCAAATATCAATGTCCTTTGGCTATTGGGACAATCGACGATCGCACAAATGCGACCGCCACGGCTAGTATTCGACATAATTATTACTATACCAATGTAAATTTAACGTGTGTAGTGTGTACCATGCAATGTCGGATTGTGTATTGCGTCACCTGTCGACACGAATTATAACTCGTATATGACCAATTTCTGACATCGTCTATTGGTAGGCACGAACTTCAATGTGTTCATTCATTCAGTCAATCTTATTAAATTACCTTCATCCCCCTTACTGTTAATGTTACTGTTAAGATCTAACGAAATCCCATACTAGGTCATTATAAGAAAGTGATATCATAACCAGAGGCTCCCAAGAGCATATATCGCTCACCTGATTTTATAGGCAATGAAGATGGCATTTCCCTGGTGTGAATAACATTATCTTTGTTGAGACCACCAAATGAATATGGCTGTTTGGTTTCAACTGGTTCAATAGTTTCAGATAGGTAGCTATTTTTAAATTATCCTATAGGTTTTTATGTGAAATTAATTCCTAAAATTGCAGCCATCATGGTTATTCGATCAAATAAGCATACATAATCTTTTAAGAGAATCATCCAATAACCATTGATTCAGCTTTGCAGTATCAGTAAATATGGCATTTGAAAATTATTCCTAGAGTCCTCTGTTAAATTATTGCTAGCAAGTTCTATTTCAAATGGTAAACCAGTTTCAGAGAAGAAGCCTTTTAAATTTTTTTTTTATAGGGTCTTATGTTAAACCAAGTAATATGTTTGTGGCCATTTTAGTTTTCCAATCAGAAAATACAAACTTTTGTACAAGACCATCAAATGAACACTGTGATAAAATTCAGGTTTGCTTGGCCCAGTGGTTTCAGATAAGATTGAAATTTAAGTTTGCAGATGCCAACAATACTGATGACAGAAACAAAGTGACAATTATATATAGACCGGGAAATAGGATGGTGTATTCAAGTGAATATATTGGTAAAGAACAAACATAAATACCCTTTAGGAAATGGTAAAAATGGATCTTTTTGTTCCTTTTCTTTATAAATGTCCTCTTCTTCCTCCATGTCCTCTTCTTCTTTCTAGGAAATAAAAAAACACTTTTAGTTATTCATCTGAAATTTTTTAAAAGGATATTCAAAGTAATATTTTATGTTGTGATAGTAGGTTGTAAAGCAAAAAATAAAGAGAAAATGTACTTGTTTATCTAAAATGCTGCTAAAATTCTAAATTTTTAATTCACAAACCAAGTTGATACTGTTTCCAACAGGTGGAAACCTAATATTAAATGTTAACTATTAATATTGTTCCGTCCTGGTTGATAAAAATTGCCAACATAATTTTATTTTTGGTTCTTGAAATTTGTTATAATCCTGCAAACAAATTTTCATCGTTAATGTAAACATGTTCAGGTTTTTCAATTGATCAGAATGCTTGTCATGTATAATATGGAAGAATCAAACAAAATTTCTTAAATTAAAAGACGTAATTTGTAATGAAACAGTTAATTTAACATTTTAAGGTCACAAGGCCATCAGATAAAAAAAAAGGTATCTTTCCAAATGTTGTTTACTGAATTGCAATCATCACATGAAGATATTACGACATCAATATACAAACCCCCAAAATAAATAACCCACACTGATTTTTGTATCAATATTACCTAATAAGCATTTTATTCATTTTTTTTTTCCGAAGCTACATTCCCAATCTGATCTTAAAGCACTTCTATCCAAGTGAAACTTGTATCAAGTTCTATGTTGATACACAGTGTAGTAATGTGGTGGTGTAAATTTGTTTTCACCACCAAAAAAACACCCCCCCATCTATGGAAAAGCTTCAAGTGAACATAACATATCAAATGTTCTACTAACTTGGGCAACTAAGTATCAGACCAAAGTCGGATTCTGTTCTATGCAAGATAGGATACAGACACTACAAAATTGTTTCATAAAACAAAAACAAAATTTATTGGGTTGGCATCTGCATTTTTAGAGGTCTAATAGTCTTAGTAACAAACTATTTTTTTTATTATGGCCATACAGCAACAGGTGATTAACTTCAATTTGAGAACAAAATGTCCATGAAAAAGATCTACTGTAAATTCGGAAATTATTGCGTGCATTTATTATTGCGATTCTGGGACCCCTAAACAAATGCGAGTTTTTGCGATCGGCTAAGGTAGCAAAAAATGCAACGACAAATGAATTAATTATTCCTCAGAAATTGTCAGGTTGTCGTTTAATGTTGTCTTTAAAAAATCGCTCTTCATCAAACGGAATACACGTTTTAATTTTTAAAGTGATTTACCTCTGTTGAAGATCAGAACACTAGGGTGTCTTTAATAATAAAATGATTTGCGTGTATATTGAGGTTCAGCGTGGGTACTAAAACTGTTATTTATTTACATCAAAAAGAAATCAATTGTGTTGTGTACAATTAATTATCGTGTTCAAATTAAATGGCTATGGTAGGGCTTTACAGATGGTTTCTGTATTCACGATATGTTGAGTAATTCTGTCCATGGATACACTGGTAGAAATGTGAGGTTTAATTATTGCGATCACATTATTCATAATAATAAAAACATCACAAAAATTTCTGAATTTACAGTATCTTGAGTAGGTCCTGATTACACAAAATCGGCACCCTATTTTCCCCTGCACAACTTAAGTATGCAAGTCCCCCAACTCAGCCAAATATTTTTTACTTTTTTATTATCCACTGTCTGATTAAAACCAACATTTATATTGTGCAAAGATAAAATGCAGGAAACATAGTGCCAAACATTGATATAAACTTAGTGTATAACTGAAATATACGATATAAAAACAAAATGCCCTTAAAGAACTTTAGAATGCAACCATATTGAACTGTCATGCTTAACCTTTGGTTTTTCTTCTTTAGGCTGTTTTGGCTTTTCTTGCTTTTTCTCTGCAGGCTTCTTTTCTGGCTTCTTATCCTTCTTGCCACCTTCAGCTTTACCATGAAGTTCAGCATACTTTTTGGCTGCAAAATAATAATTAAAAAAAATAAATCTCAATTCTACATGCCATGCCCAGTAAGCTATTAGGAATATGACTACGGATAAGACCTGGAAAACCTGACAAAGAGACGACACTGAAAAAAAAAAGTCATCTGCATTTCACATCCATAAAAACATTTTTTTTTTTAAATGGCAATATAATTAGCATCACATGTCATTTTATAAATACGTTACATAATTTTGATGCAGTCAAGTGAAACCTATGTATAAGCTAGTGTCATCAAGCCATGCATGCTTAATTAGGAAATGACCCCACCCAAAACTTCTAGACCACACGACAATGAAATTAAGATAATTGTCAGATAACATGTACCAGACTGTCATGTATTATTCATCAGAAACCTACATAACAAATATTGTCATCCTACCATACATGATTACTGAACTACCTGTGGAAAAAAAATAATGGACCTACAGCTTTGGTGTTTTCTCCAGAAATTTGAGAGAAAGTGGGGAAATCCCCCTTGAGATCAAATCTAAATGTTCTATATTTTCTTGTTTTATCTGACATTTTCAATGTTTTTGATTGCTGCATTCAATTTTTTCTTTATTAAGGTAAAATAAACTTTGTTTAATCTTTTTGCTTATTCAATAACTACCAAAGTGGTAAAATATTTTTCTACCTTACAACCATAGATTTAAAGGTACAGTTGGAAAACTGCAAACAAACATATTTTTAAGGTTGGAATAATGTAGCTTGACAAAAGGGTGAAAACATTTATTGTGACGATCCAGCTATCCTGCATCCTACAGAAAACACTAGCTAGGCTTATAAAAGAACATGCAATGTGTTAACAATCCCACCGGAAAGATATATATCTTGCCAAGAAAAAAACCTTTTAAAAATTTACAAAATCAAAAATAATATTGCTGACACAATATTACAATCTTTAAAAGTAAAACCACAAAATTGCTTACATTTTTTGCAATTGTACAACCCCAAGAGGTAATTTTGTCAGCTAGATTTAAAATAGGTCAAATATATGGAACATTAGGACTTCATGAACAATACAATGTTGACAAAGACTCGGAGTTCCACTTTTATTTTCCCTCACTGTGGACAACATTCTATTGATTACAATGCCATATTTGCCATGAGGATTCGTCTATTGTACAAGGAACATAAATGTATGTTTTAACCTGTGTAAAGGTTATTACCAGAAAACATTGTGTGCTCATTAACATCAAAATTCCAGGTCACTAGTTTTGCAGAGAAAGGTTGTTACCAATAAAAATACAGAGAAACAAAATATGATTGAACTCTAGAACATTATATCACCAACAAGTAATACACTTATACAGTTGGTGCAGTGTACCAAAAAATGAACTTCAGTAACATGTTTTTATTAAATATATATCCTCATTGTCATTAAACTGTCCATATCTCCCTTTAAACAACTTACCACCTACCATCAAATTCAGCCATTTTTTCACATAATTTAAAATCTCCAATAACTTTTTTGAATTGTGGTTGGTTGACAAGTGTGGTAAACCACCTGTTGACATTACCAAAAGGTTCTCTGAAGCTGGAATCCAGAGCCTAATAAAGATAAAATAGCAAATAAACAAAGTATACTGAGAGTCTTTTTTAAACATTAAGCTGTTTTGTTTAGAAAATTTTATACTGCAGCAAATTGTGGGCTTGATATACATCAGGGGCTGCTCTGGCTTCTAAAAATCGCCAACGGCAATTTTCCATCGCCAGTTTTGTTAAAGTGTCGCCATATTAGAAATCACTAGATCACTATATGACATGGCGAAATTGTTTAACATTTATGTGTGACATATTCTGTAACGTCGGACGAAATCCAAGTTTGCAGGACTCTTAATTCAATTTTTCAAAAGTTTGGTCTGGAGCAGCCGTACACTAATTGTATTTTAATCATGAACAGAAGTGTGAGTGATTTCTTGTTGGCAGAAAACCAAAATTTTACAGTAATTTATTAGAAACATCTATTCCCGTGAATGAACATAAAACCGGAAATACTAAAAATAGATCTACGCATGTGTAAGAGTTTTCTAATTACGAAATTAAGACGGACATCCGGTGCGGAAATCACTCAACAACGACGTCAGTTTTCATACCTGTATTTTATTAATTACATTTAAAAAAAAATATTACTACAAAAATATGTTTGTTTTGTTATTTTTATAAATTAATTAACAGCATCAATTGTTTTATTACACGTCTACTCAAATGTGATGCAGGTAATGCTTTTCATCAGACAACTTTGTCGATTCATTTTTTGCAATATTTTGTCGCCAAATGAAAAAAAATAAATCGCAATTGGCGACATTGGCGAAGCCAAGCGCTACCCCTGTACATGCAAACAAACCACTCTATTTTTTTTTATTTTGAAGTTTATATTGAAATTTCCATGCATGCTTTTCAAGCATTTCTGTTTGGTTTCACAAAACATTACTTTAACCTACCGAGGTTACCAGGTCAATGTATATAGCAATTAAATGTTGTTACGGTTTCAATTAGAAAGACAACCTTTCACAGTTTACACATTAGAAACCCTTTTGTACCTTCAGTTCTTACACATTTATCCTTTGTAACAAACATGTATTTTTAGCATGGATATTGTCATTAATTATAAATATAAACATGGGCAGCAAGAAATCCCATTAAGCTGGCAGAATCCTTAAATCAAATTCCGCGAGAGCCATCTCAACAAGTTGAATTTTTGGCAACCAGTGGACATCTTAAGAGTAAGGTATGCTAAGGCCATGTGAAAATTATTGTTAGTTTCCACAAACCAGACTAATTAAAAACCACTTCTGGAATCGGTAAATAGTTGTAATTTAGTTATTTCCGCTCCTTCATTCACATAGATAGAAAAAAAATATGGAAGAACCCTTTTTTACTTCCCAGATCACCATAATTTTCCAATGTTCTGAGACGTAAACAAACAATTTTCCATGGACTTGTAAAATACATTCATGGAAAATTTTGATCCAAATGACAAAATAACAATAGTTACTGTGTGCAATAAAAACATTTTGTAAACATTCAAGTCAATAAAACAGCTGCCATTAAGTTTTCAGCACAAATGATTTATTGCAGAGAACATGAACCCTTACCAGTGTATCCATTTTCCACTGCCATAAATGTACAGATTTATGGGAAAAACTGCCGTTCAAACAACTTATTAACAGTATTCTGCATACACTTGAATTGCAGGTTATTAAACTTACATATTTATACAGAGACAAAAGATTGCAAGCAACACTGATGTCTGCCTGTGTGATGCGTTCTCCTACAAGGTATGTTCTTGTTTGCAAATATTTGTCTAGAACTTCCAGGGCTTTCTTTATCTGAGTTTTGGCACGATCTGTCTCCTAAAAAATGAATGGAACAAATATGGCTTAGAAACATATAATTTTCATATTACATAATTTTCGTTTAATTATATTTTCAATACTCTTTGATTTTTATGGTTCAATTATACGGATTAGATGAAGACAATTTACCAAATTTTATTATGCAGATGTATGTTCATCTCTAAAATGACACGGGAAGAAAAATTAGACAAAGTTATTTTTCAGGGATGAAGTTATGTTTGGAACCATTTATTATTCGATTTCCCTGGAATGAATGTTTACTCAAAGCCTGTCAGTGTCAAGAAAAACTGCAAGTATTAAAATTTAGGAGCAAATGAAAACTTTTCTTTTTTATTATAAGCGATGCAAAATTCATTGTTAACAATAATTGCATGATCGAAATAGCAGAAGTACCATGACCTAAAATGTATTTAAACTAGAGGCTCCCAGGAGCCTGTATCGCTCACCTGAACCTGAAACCAAACAACCCTTTTCTATCCACCTTTTCTTTGCTATAAGGAATTGCCCAACACTTCTGCAAAAGTCATTAATGTTGACCTTTTAAGGGAAATAATTCCTATAAGGAGGAGCTTTTGATGCTTAGAGGGAGAAGGGAGGTTCACTTCAAATTTGCTGTACCTGTTATACTTTTTTAACTATCAGTCAAAAACTCTCGTGACTCCCGCCCCCCCCCCCCCATTTTCTATTTTAAGCTAACGTAGCTATATAGGTAGTCAGGTGTCATGATTTGCACAATTTTGGTAGAGGACGTCCTAAAGATGATGTGTGCAATGTTTCAAAGCAGTCCTTTAATGGGTTAAAGAGGAGAAGATTTTTTTAAATCAATTAAAATTGATTAAAAAAATGTTCAAGGAGAATAATTCCTAAACGGTTCATCAGACAATCTTGACCCTAAGTCATTTTTGTAGCCCTCATAGAGCAGAACAATTAAGCAATACTAACTTCTTCTCTAGTTCAAATAATTTTCAAGATTTTAAGGCAAAAATGTCAAAAATAATCAATTTTGACAATTAAAGGGCAATAACTCCTATAAGGAGTCCTCATACAACTTCAACCCAATGGAGTGTTTCGTAGAGCTTTTGATGCCGATAAAGGCATGGCATGTCTCTTCGGTTTTCCTGTATCTGTTATACTTTTTGAACTATAAGCCAAAAACTGTATTTTACCCCCCCCCCACCCCTATCCAATTTTTAGCCATGGTGGCCAGGTTGGTTAATCTGCAGCCATGATTGGTGCAAACTTGGTTGAGGACATTTGACAGATGATGTGTACAAAGTTTCAAAGCAGTACTTTAAGTTGTTTCAGAGGAGAAGATTTTAAAAAATCAATTAAAACCGATAAAAAAAAACAGTTCAAGGGGAATAACTCTTAAACGGTTAATCAGACAATCTTGACCCTTAAGTCATTTTTGTAGCCCTCATAGAGCAGAACAATTAAGCAATGCAAACTTTTTCTCTAGTTCTAATAATTTTCAAGATTTTGAGGCAAAATTGGCAAAAATCATCAATTTTGACAATTAAAGGGCAATAACTCCTACAAGGAGTCATCATACAACTTTGATCCAATGGAGTGTTTTGTAGAGCTTTAGATGCTGAAGAAGGAAGGTCTCTTCGGTTTTCCTGTATCTGTTATACTTTTTGAACTATAAGTAAAAAACTGTATTTTGACCCCTCTGTTCTATTTTTAGCCATGGTGGCCATGTTGGTTGGTCTGAGGCCATGATTTGGGCAAACTTGGTAGAGGGCATTTTACTGATGATGTATGCAAAGTTTCAAAGCAATCCCTTCAGTGGTTTTTGAGAAGATTTTTGAAGAAAAGTTAACGACGACGACGGACGCCAAGTGATGGCAATAGCTCACATGACCCTTCAGGTCAGGTGAGCTAAAAAATGCATATTAAATCAGTCCAAGCGAAACATCGTCGGACCGTCGGTCATGTCCAGTAAATTTGTGCGAGGTCCGATAATTTTAGATAATTACCAGGACCTGCTGTCCTGTAATTTTTTTGTTGTTGGTTATTAAATATATATTTATAAAACAGGTAAAATGTGTGTTTGTCACTCTCCGGCCCGTCCGATGACATAATGTTCTGTATAAACAATCGATCAGTTACTAAATCACGGAATTTCCCTTTCCTATAAATTAAGATTCGTAAAAATAACAACCAATCAGAAGCCGTATAAAACCAGATGACCAATCAAAGCAGGGCTCACCACACTGGGCGAAGTCCTACGGCACCTCAAAAGCGAAGTCGAAGTCGCCATGTTATTTCCCTCAAGTTGCCCAATGGTTCACAGAAGATACTTGTATATGATCTGGTCCAAATAATTCACCCAGACTACCAATTTATCAGTAAATGTGTAATTCCAATAAACAAGTGTGGACACAGAAAAACGTCTCGCCTGAATTCCGCATCAGTAACGAAAATAAATTTCGTCATAAGCATTACGTTAATAGCATTAATTATGAGCAGCGGCCTGTATACCAAATATTGTCAGCATACTATGCATAGTTACAGAGGAACTGTCCTAATACAAAAACTAACGTAGTCGCTGGACCGTGAAATTGAGGTCAAGGTCAGGTGGAACCTACCAGACAGTCATGTACTATTAATCAGCAACCTATATACCAAATATTGTCATCCTACCATGCGTAGTTACAGAGGAACTATCGTAACCCAAAAACTTTAACGCAGTCGCTGGACCGTGAAATTGAGGTCAAGATCAGGTGACACCTACCAGACAGTCATGTACTAGTCATCAGCAACCTATACACCAAATATTGTCATCCTACCATGCGTAGTTACAGAGGAACTGTCGTAACCCTAAAACTTTAACGTAGTCGCTGGACCGTGAAATTGAGGTCAAGGTCAGGTGACACCTACCAGACAGTCATGTACTAGTTATCAGCAACCTATACACCTAATATTGTCATCCTACCATGCATAGTTACAGAGGAACTGTCGTAACCCCAAAACTTTAACGTAGTCGCTGGACCGTGAAATTGAGGTCAAGGTCAGGTGACACCTACCAGACAGTCATGTACTAGTCATCAGCAACCTATACACCAAATATTGTCATCCTACCATGCGTAGTTACAGAGGAACTGTCGTAACCCCAAAACTTTAACGTAGTCGCTGGACCGTGAAATTGAGGTCAAGGTCAGGTGACACCTACCAGACAGTCATGTACTAGTCATTAGCAACCTATACACCAAATATTGTCATCCTACCATGCGTAGTTACAGAGGAACTGTCGTTACCCAAAAACTTTAACGTAGTCGCTGGACCGTGAAATTGAGGTCAAGGTCAGGTGACAGGTGACTGACTGGCAAGTACTCATCATAAGCTACCTCTGGACCAAATTTGATGGACCTAGGGCTTGGGCTTACAAAGATATGAAGCAAGATGTCAAGTGTTTACGCCGCCGCCGCCGGATTCCCATACATATGTCTCGCCTCCAGCGACTTTCGTCGCAGGCGAGACAAAAACGGCAAACAATATGCGTATTTAACATTTTTTCAAGGATTCAAGTCTTTCAACTAGATTACGCGCCATTTGTTTATTTACCGGATATGACTAATTACCGGAAATTAATAACAAAGAAAAGTAATGTACAACGGCCCATAATGAAAAATCGTAATTTGTTTGATAAACAAACACTTTCAATTGGTTTCAAACTTCAGTTCTTTCAAAGGGTATTGTATTTTAACAATTTTCTTTGATAAATATATGAGCTGCACTTGAAAGAATAAAGATGTTTAGTAATTATTGACATCATGATAAGTTCTGTCGATGGGTGTCCCATGAAGCAATTTTGATCAGCACAACTTTGTCCAAGTGGAAGTGTGGTGAACAGAAGAATTATTTTTGGGTTTAATGTTATGTTATTCTACCCATCTTCTTTGAAAATTTTGCTCAGATAAACATGGCATGTTCATAACAAACTGTTAGAAATATTTATGTTATACAAGAACTTCATGAATGATGGTTATGTATACACCTATACAAATATTTTTAGTTGATCTATTTTTATTTGTGAATACCTTGTATGGTTACAAGTACTGAAGTAAATAGAAAAATAATCACTATATCTGGTACCTTTTTTCACTGATTTTATAATGATAAAGGTTAGGTGCTATTTGATATTGCATACCATGAATAATAATGAAAAAGAAGGAAAAAAAACTGAATCTAAGTGTGTTATGGTTTAAAAACACAAGAGAAATATTCCTGGAAGTCCACATTTAAAAAAAAAAGATATACATGTAAATAATGAAAAATGTATGTAACTACTGCGAAAATTAATTATTTGAAAATAAGGCCAAAAAATTGAAAGCTTGGCCCCACAATGATAGGTCCTGTAAAAGTTATGCAGGTTCAGTAAAATACTAGTCTTTACTGGACCTATTGTCCTGTAAATAATTATCAAGTTTCACTAGGTCTGTTAAATGGCCAAAATCTGACAATGTTTAAGTTTGTTTACTCATGCTTTCATAAATGTTATTGTGTATTCCAATTTGATGTTAACGAATTGAATTGCAATACCGAATTGAGAATTTTTAGATTCAATGCAAGTTTGACCCAATTTAATTGTGTTTTAGACTTCAATTAGGTTTGATCATATAAATGCATGTTTAAAAATAAGAATTCTTATTTATTTTCTGTATGCAATTTTGCCAAGCCAAAGAAGTGCAAATTTGTTGCCAAGTGGACTCAAAACTTGCTATTTTTAGAAGCCTATAGCAATGTTTTTTGAGGCAATAACATGCTGGGCCCAGCTTATCTTTTTCTTAACACTGTACCATCTATTTCTATTCACTTGACTTGTTATAGATTGGTTATTCTAATATGACATGCTTTACAGGTTTGAAACCACAACTATTGTTAAAAAATTGATTCATCTATGAGCAACAAGCACTGAAAAGGGTGTGTTTTTAATGGCTATTCCAGTTACAAAACTGTAACTCCCTCCGGACAGCTATTGCATATGACGTATAAATCTTATAAATAGCGACACTTGCTATAATTATCCGTTGCAATATATTGTGTGTTACATTGACGGAACAGCCAGTTTATAGCAGAAATGATGTTTTCTATTGGTAGGAAAATATTATAAATGTACTCTGTCTTATTAGAATAGAAATAATTCACAGAGGCTGTGATTTATTATTGTTTTACCACGGGATAACCATTTATATCATTATTTTATAATAATACGACACAAATGGTCACCCCGTGGTAAAACAATGATAAACCACAGCCTCAGTGAATTATTTCTTAATTTTACCTGCTTGTTGTACTGGATAATTCCAAGACATGGATATACCCATGTACATGATGCTGGAAGAATTTCATTGTCAGCAAAATTAATCCATTGTAGAATTAATGAAGCATCTCCATCAGTCTTACCCCTCAGCTGAGCATTTCCAACTGAAAATACAGGAACATTCAATGTTTTACAATTCCTGCATTTTTATTAATTAATTTAGGAATTTAAACTATATGTGTGTGATACAAACATAAAACTAGAGTATCTAAAGATCCTGTATTGCTCACCTGACTTACAAAAAAACTTTTTAAGAGACATGACATTTCCTGCAACTTTTGATACAAAAATGCTTAAGTTTATGTGAAGATGCTGCTTCTATGTATGTTGCCATGTTGAATTTTCAATCAGCAGCAATTCGTAGGACAGTTTTTGATAAGCCTATTAATGTTTTTCTTATAGGTAACTAACCCATGTCAAGTGTTGTTCCATGGTGGCAGCAATCTTGTAATTTGGATCGAAACAAAAAACTAAAAATTAGTAGAGGGTCATTTGCGGTACATTTCTACAATATTATAATTTCTTCTGTCAAGCAGTTTGTGAGAAAATGAATTTTGACATTTCCGCCAATGAGGACACAATTGCATTCTCTGGCAGTCAGGTTTAACGCTATAAAAGACTCAAAATAATTGGATAATCATCCAAGCTTTATTTCTGCATAATTTCCCATAATTGTGAGGAACAGTTTCATAGAAGAAGCTATTTGTGTGTTTTTCCCCTTTATGTCAGGTGAGCTAACAATAAATGACCCTGTAATTTTTTTTATTTAAACAACATTTTTTTGAACTTACCATAAAAAGCAATTGCATTGCTTTCAAATATACATTCACCAGACTTGGAAACAAATGCGGGAACCTATAATTATAATTAAATTAGAAATCAATAAAATAAGTTAACAAATTTTAGATATATACAGATATATATATGTCAATTATTGGTAAATTATTTAATTAGCTCTTCACCAAATTGGAAAATATATTTATTATCCTTTAGCTCTGGTGTAATGGGTGAAAAATCTTGCATTTGGGGTTTTTCCAGGCAACACTCACTTTCAGGAACACTGAACTTTAATTTATATACAGTCCCCCATAAGTTAAGCATCACCTACTTTTCCGGATCTGATCTTTTTTCAATAACATAAACAAATGAGAAAATGTATAATTTGTATGAAAATGTATATATCATTAGGAAAATTCGAACCTGTAAATTCTTTATTTAAATCCTCAAATTGTAAAATTAAATTCTAGTGGTCTAATAATGATCACAAAAAATAGGCCAAAAAACAACAAAACAATAGGTGATTTTAAGTTTTAGTTTGACACAAAATTTTTCATTGTTTACAAAATTACGGTCATTCATCAAGTCCTTAGGTGAAAGAGTAACAAATGGAAAGTCGTTTGGCGTATTTTCCATCAATATAGGGTATAACCTCCACGCTTACGGTGTAAATGTTCAACACGCCGCCGAATTCCAACAACCAAACGCCCAAGTCTGTACTGTGGAAATCTCTGCCATTCTTCTACAAGAGCAACTTCCAATTCTCGACCATTTTGGCATCTTGGGTTCCGTTGATTGACTTTTTGCTCGATAAAGTCCCACACATGCTCAATCGGATTTAAGTCCGATGACATGGCTGGCTATGGAAGTGTGTCAATGGCTTCTGTTTCAATAAAGTCCTTAACAACACAGGCTCTATGTGATCGAGCTTTGTCATCTAGAAACATTGGCCTGTCTGCAAGAGCATGGTTGTCAAAATGTGGCCCAACATGACCATCCAAGATGTCATCGCGGTATTTCAGACCAATCAATGTATCGTTGAGAATCTGTAAAGTGATCTTGCAGTCACGTGAAAAGCATCTCCATACAGTAATGCAGCCAACACTGAATCCAGTTGTTCCTACAATATGGTATCTATCCAAAGCTGTATTCCTTTGCGGCCAAACACGTATCCGACCGTCAAAAGGCTTCAACAGAAAGCGGCTTTCATCTGACCAATGAATACGTCTCCAGCTTCTTAGATTCCAGTGATAATGATGTTTTGCCCACTCCATTTGTGCTTGGCAGTGCCATCTTGTCAAAGGCCTATGGGCATGTAAACGAGATCTGTGAAGCCTCGGAATAACTGTTCTGTCACTGATTGGACCACCAGAAGGCCACATTCCTCTTAACTGGCCTGCTGTTGAAAAGGGGTGCAATCTGGCTTGACAAGCAAGAAAGCGGTCCTCTCTTTGGGTTGTTTTACACAGTCTTCCAGATCTTAGGCAGTCCTCGTTTGACCCTGTCTGCCTATGCCTCACAACAAGTCTGCTAATAACAGAGTTGTTCACCACAAAAATGCTGCTATTTGGCGGTAAATCATTCCAGCATTTTTCATTCCAATTGCTTGCCAGCGTTCGGCGATACTTAATTTTCGTCTTACCATGTTGAAGTCTTTAAAAGATATTAACTAACCAGAATATCCACGTGCAATCGAACAAGGCTATTTGATTCAAAGTCAGTCTGTTAATTTGAAGCAAGACCAGTTTTTGAAACCGGTTTTTACACTTTAAAACTCTAATTATTGACATCTTACCTGTATGTTTTATAAAGGTATTGTTTGAAAGCATTGCATAAATGCATCAGATGCTGAATGAATCGTTTTGTAATGAAATTATTTCAGAAAATATTTAGGTGATGCTTAACTTTCTGCGGATTATAATTTTTTTTTCTTAGTCACAGCAGCCACACTTAATTTCATGTTGATCAGCCTTTTTGAAATTTACAAAATGGCTAAAAACCTGAAAATTACATTGAGACTTAATTATCCAAATCGTAATTGAACAAGACTAATAAATTTGTTACAATTCGTGAAAATAACATATCAAAATTCCTAGTTTTCTAGTTTTTGTCCACCTGTGGATGCACTAGGCAGCTCCATGGGTAGAGCATTGGGAACCCCCAATTATGATCTCAGCTGTCCATACATCATTTACTTGTTTTTGACCTGTTATTTAAGAAAGACAAAATGTACTCGGAGAACCAGTAATCTCTTTTCTTCACTCAATTCTTGGAAAAACAGCAAGATATTACAAAAATGTCATTGGACATACTTTTACTTTTTTTAAAATTATCTTCCTAGTATAATCCATTAAAAAATCATGAATTTGCTAAATCTCTAAATAAGCTAGGAGACCCTTACAATTCTTATTATTTTAATTAACAATCTTTCCATTAAATACTTGACCAATTTTAAAGAAAATTCTTGGAAAATTTTTTATATCTTTTAGTACAGGTCTGTTCTGCACCACCTTAACAGCCCCAATCACTCATTTGTATGGCTTTTTTAATGTCTATATAAAGCTTTTACTGCACACTAGAGTGTAGGCATATAAACTGATTTTATACCCAACCTGCTATAGAGGATAGCAGTTTTGTCCTAGTTTTTTTTATACAAGCGATTGATCTCGCTTTTGCTAATGAAAGTCTGAAAATGTGGATGAATTCTACCCAATCATTTTAAAAAATGAATCCCCATGTTTTATTTAAAAAGTATATTCAAAAAACTGTTCCTAGTGTCCAGTCATGAATGAGCTAAGTCCCTTGAATATTCTTTTGATAACTATCCTAAAAGGGAAACTGTGAAAAAATGAAAATTTGATATGTTATTCTTCAAATAAAAAGAAATATAATGGCCTTTTGATGTTTTATAGTATTCTTTACCGTTACCCTTCTAGAGTATATTAAAGGTGGTAAAATTTTGTGAAAGGGGGCTGCCATATTGACAGTATTTTATCATGTGACTGCGTTTGTGATGAGATAAATGTAATTATCCAGTAAATATGATTTATAATCCAGTTTTAAAATATGTTTTTCTACAATTGCTCTTTGAAGAATATTAAAACTGTGGCGATGACTAATAACCAGTCCCTTGAATATTCTTTTGATAACTATCCTAAAAGGGAAACTTTGTGAAAAAATGAAAATTTGATATGTTATTCTTCAAATAAAAAGAAATATAATGGCCTTTTGATGTTTTATAGTATTCTTTACCGTTACCCTTCTAGAGTATATTAAAGGTGGTAAAATTTTGTGAAAGGGGGCTGCCATATTGACAGTATTTTATCATGTGACTGCGTTTGTGATGAGATAAATGTAATTATCCAGTAAATATGATTTATAATCCAGTTTTAAAATATGTTTTTCTACAATTGCTCTTTGAAGAATATTAAAACTGTGGCGATGACTAATAACCAGCTAACAACATAAGATTACCAAATACGTCTTAATATTTTAATGATCTTTTTATTAATAAAAGTATTTTTAGACACAAATTTTAATCTGTCTTTATTTAACTCGGATAATTACCTAATAATAATTGTAATAAAAGATATATTTTTATATTTATTTTTTTAACATAAAATTCGGTAGACAATTTTGCACGTCTTGAAACGGCAGTTGTACCTGGACGTGAAAATTTTACAGGTAAATCATTACTCGTTTTTGAAGGATAATTAACAGAATTGGCAGGTTAACAAACAGGATGTTTATTGCAATTACTAGATTATTTGCCGCCATCTTTGAAGTACTAATATTCGGACATTTTCAAAAGCTAATCAGATTGCAGGTTGATCATGTACTTCGAAATTAGAACAGCATGCCCCCTCTTGCTAAGGACAGGTATGATCTGAATACATCGAAGTGTCAGAACACAGGATGTATAATATAAGATTTCGAATACCTTTAGTCTAGATACCATGTCAGAGGAAACTTAAAACGGACACGTTGACTCAAAATATACACATTTTGAAAACTGTTACGCACACGCACAATAAATGTTACCAGTAATAATAATTAAACGTGAAGTGAAATTTCTATGCGCGAAAGCAGTGTATTTAAAAATATTTCGTTTATAACCGTTATTTCTAAAATACCGTATATCTTCGCCTATAAGACGACTTTTTAGGAGGAATTTAAGGTTTCCTGGGAAGGGGGGTCGTCTTATAGGAATGGTCAACCACTTGGGGGTAAAATTTTATCAATATCTAAAAAGGTAAGTGGGAAAAATTACGATCTTACCAAGGAATTTTACGATCCTCTTTCCGAAAAATCGTTAAATTTCTCCAAATCAAAACGTCCTATAGTTCAGAATATACGGTATGTTATTAACGGTAATTGTATTTCAATTCAAACATGTAATTTGTTCTTGTTTATTGTTTATTTAGTAGTGAATTCAAAAATCTTTTGAAGTGTTGACCCTTAGCTTGTTGTGATGTGTTGATTACTGTGTCCCAATTTAAAGTATTAATTTATTTAATACTTATTATAGGTGAAAGATGTACAATTAGAATTTTAAAAGTTTGATAATCATATGTTTATTCACAGCTTGGCATGTTCAGTGTCAAAAGATAATCCGATTATCTCGTGTTAAGAGTTGCTCATGTCATGTTAGAATTATAATGTTGATCAAAATTTGATAGGGCAATTAAACTTTAAAAAAATATATACCAATTTGCATGGACAAGTGTTTTAAATTACTGTAAATAACTTTTTGTTCAAAATAATTACAAAAACAAAGCTGATGATTATCGATTTAATGAGATGTTCTATTTGTCTTTTATTATCAAAACAGGAAGTAACCTTCTTCAGTTTGAAGGAAGTAGATATTTCCCGCCGTTATCAAGTACGTTTCGCTGAATTCTAGACACTTCGGCACTCGGACAGTTCGGCACCCGGACAGTTCGGCACAGTAATTGGACACTTCGGCACTTTAAAATTTCGGCACCTAGACAGTTCGGCACCGTGATTGGACACTTCGGCACTCTGATTTAGACACTTCGGCACTTATAAAATATATATGTCTTTGTATGAAAACCATGTATTTATTTTCATTCGTTTCTATGGTAAGTGGTTTAATCATTATCATTTGATGCATACTTATGGTATAAGTAAATAAACATAATATATAAAAAAAACTGTTTAATTCTTCATATTTAATAATAAAGTATAACAGAACAATTGACATAAATTATGATGAAACATAAAGCACTGATACAAAACATATGATTTTTAAATAAAGCACTACTGTAAACTTTTGTCCATGATATTTCAGTGTTTTTCTTTTAGTCCATTAATGAAATCACAATGAATTTTACTGTGCTGGTGGTCCGTACACTAATCCACACTGCCTCAACAGCTGACTGGCGCTGATGTCCCGGCGAACATAGCGTTCCCATAGGGAAAATATCTGGCCTTGTAGCTGTCTATACTTCTTTCGTTGATACCGCTGAAGTTTACCTTCAGAAACCAATCTCAGCTGAAGAGGAATATCTGAAGCTTCGGCAAAAAGTTCCGTTACCAAGAAGTAGAAAGGTACCTTTCCTCTGGTGACGACATTGCCGTTGAAGCGGTTGTGCCACCCTTCAACGTCGTTGTTGGTGCGCACAGAAGACATGAACACAGACCAGTGATTGAGGTTAAATACTGTGCTGGTGATCCAAGTGCTGTATATGTAGTCCATTACCGGAATGACCAAGTGCCGAACTTTTACGGTGCCGAAGTGTCCAAATGTATAGGTGCCGAACTGTCCAGGTGCCGAAGTGTCCTGATACCGTTTCGCTCCCCTTTTCCTTAGTATTCCCCTGATGATAGTCGGGATTAATAACTGTTTGATGATAAATTATTTAAGTATTAATAAGTTGTTTTGGTGCCAATATTATTTCTAATACAAACAAGGACAAGTTTATTTTTGATAAAGACATAAAGTCTTGTAGATATTTTTCTAATTTGATGGTCGTCTTATAGCAGGGTCAAGACGAAAGTACTGAATTGTTTTCATGAAAAAGGGGGGTCGTCTTATAGGCGCCGTAGTCTTATGGGCGAGTATGTACGGTAGTCAACTTTGCTAAGATTTTGTATAAAAAAGTTTTGTTCAAAAAGTTGCATAATCTAATATTAAGAATATTCAATTTAATTAATATTTATGGACAAAATTCAAACGAATATTCGATAAAAAATGAGGTCACCGTACCATTAACTATCCTCCATTTAATTCTGGAATATGATATTCACATGAAGTTGTGGACATAGATAGGGTTTTTTTTGGCTAAGATCATGAATACAAGACGTAATCTTGCCACAACCTTGTCTTATAGTACAACCTTCTGTTATTGACCGTTTCAAGTTATTATCATACGGCGACTTTAAGGTACTTGGATGTCCAGGGATCTCTAGTATCGCCATCTAGTAAGGAGATAGTGACAAGATGGCGGACCTCCATAAGTGCATTTTTTACACTGTAAATTCAGTGTAATAACTAAACCATTGAAAATATAATAAAACATCAAGAGGCAAAAGTGTCTTGACGGAAGTACTTCAGAACGAGAAGTATCTTCAACATACCAGTACAGATACAACATGGCGATTCCAGTAAATACAACATCTTGGATAAGATTTATGCCTTTTTGTTATATAATAAAGATTGATTGATTGATTGATTAATGGTGTTTAACGCCCGAGCAGCAATATTTCAGCTATATTCAGGCAATGAACATGAAATGGATGATAAAATGAACATGAAATGATGATGAATGAAAATGGGATGGGACACAAGGAAAAATAGGGGCAACTGATTTTAGATTGCCACTGGCAAATGGGAGGATGGATAGGTCTGGCAATTTAGCCCCCTGTAGCGGGATCGAAATCCATACTCATATCGAATACTACAGCAGCGTTCTTTAACGTGCGGGAACGTGGCATTTTTCCCAACACGGTGCACTAAAATGGTTTGCGGTCAGGTTTTCTGTATTATGGCCCGACAACCCCAGCTTGCCAGGGGTACCCCATTCAACCACCTGGGGCACACATCCCAGTCGGTCTTAAGGCAAACTGACCTGACACGCCGGTCAGGGTACTGGGCGCTATTTAGTCGCCTTTTACGACAAACTAGCGCGACTGCACTTTATTCTTTTAGCCACCCGGATCCCGCACGATGCTATACAATAAAGAGAAATATTTTTTTTTCTGAAAGTGGACTTAATTGTTACTGAGAAAGTGAGTACCGAAAGGTCTCAAAGACGACAAACAATAAAGTCACCACTTCTGTCCAAGGTTATTGTCCGTTTCTTTTCAAACTGGTAGAAATTATTGAAATTTGAGAGTTAAAAATGACATTAGAAATATAAACGTAGGATTTTTATGAAGATAATTCAATTCAGAACAGAAATAATTACAAACCCGTGTAGAGAGGGGCAAATTAATATTTAAAAAAATGTTTGAAAGTTGGCGGGTATAGACCGTTTTTGCCCTTCTCCCACACTATAACAAAAACCCAGTATCGGAAAGACTTTGAACCCCCACTAAAAATGCATTATTTCCAACGTACATAAAAGTATGTGGCACTGTGTGGCAGCCACTGCTGAACCCCCCCCCCCCCCCTAAAGTGGACAGTCGTGCATTGCCAATGGGAAAGTGCGAGCTGTGTGAACTCCATGTACCTTGGTATAGTCTAATGCATTGCATATTTTTTATTGGGGTGTTCAATTAGAAGTCTTACCCCTGTATCATTCGAAAGCGCAAGTAAATTTATTTTTTACAAGCCCTGTGCCTGTGGTTATATATGCGAAACATTACGACTTACTTTTCCGAGTGGAAACTTGGCTAGAAAGTCTGCACTTTGATTGGTCTCGCCAAATTTGAAATCACTCGCTACTTGTACCGAAGCTCCGCTGTATTGAGCTGCAATAAGAGCTTTGAAAGCTCTAAAGTTGTCGGGGTAAGTGTACAGTGTCTACAAACAAATATAAACAATCGTTTAAGAGATAAAATTACAAAATTTTGAGTAAAATTAAGTAATATTCTTTATTAAAGATTAACTTTTGAATATCTTTCGTCTTTGATTATGGAGATATTGAAAGGATTGCCTCATCTGTCAGACAGTTACCCCAGCTGCCATTGTACCGGCATAAAAGGAAGTTGCATGTGCTTTCCGGTAGTACATGCGCAGTGCTTCGACATTTTATTAAATTGCCCGGATGTTTCGTCGAAAGTTGTCAAAAATCGAACTAACATATAATTGATTGGCACAGAAACACAGATTATTAGGAAAAAATGGTAACGAAAGTCGAAACAATTCCCTTTTAATACATCCTCACTAAACCGTATCTTCAATTATATGGGAAAAGACATCTTCCACATATAAATTGGAGATATTCGGGCTTTGCAGTTTGCTGCCAAGTCGATAAATATTGCATTTGCAGGGGTTCACAGTTATAGTAGCGGTTAAAGCCGATTTTATTTAACTCAGACTTTACTTGTTGCAAGTTTCGTCTAGATAGGGTTTTGCAAAGGCAAACTTAGTAGATATTTGCAGGGGTAGAAATAAGAAAAGTAACTGGGAGTCAAAAGGGTGTCGGTCGTTTCGCCCCGACTACCTGTTCGCCCTGAGTCGATTCGCTCGGGTCGTTTCGCACCTATAAAGTGAGTCGTTTCGCCCTGGGTCTTTTCGCTCCTCTAAATAAAAACAATGTGTATCTCATATTTTGTGTCCAGTCCGACCAAGGGCATTCAGTTGTTGGTGTAGGACGTAAAAAACTCCCCAAGTCAAGTAGCTGGATTAACTTATAGCAATTATAATTTCAGTTTATAATTACTTCATCAAAATAATTCAATTAATTTGTTAATCAGTGTCAAATACCAATTATCATTTTTTTTAATGTGATGATTAAAAGAAATTAATTATGTCATAATTAAATAAAATTTCAATCAAATTAAGAAACATATTTGATCTTACAGCTTGTGCCACTTGTCGGTTAATTAAAAGTTCAAAGTAATTTGTGAAATGTTTGATTAGTCAAAACATAAGCTGTAAAACTCGCCAGAATATACAGAGGGAACAACGTGTTTTTTATAAAAAACACTGACCCACCATGGAAGTTAATCCTTTCCTCTATCACCCACCATGGTATATCCACGCCTACTATCGTGGTTAAGAATTTTCTCAGGTAATCTTACCACGGTGGATGCATATGAGGGAGTTCAGTCTACCATGGCATGTCGCCACAGGGGTCTGGCCACGATATCTCCGCGGTGGTAAATGACAACATAAACGTTGTCATTTAATTGATTGCGGGTTTAAACATCGTTACCCGAATGAAAAGAGAACATTTTTAAACAGTGCTTAAGAATAATTTGCACATGCATTTTATTTGTTGATGATTAATAATGATTTAATGTGCCGGTAGAATTGAAGATCGAATATTTGTTCAACCGGATGCATGTGTTATGCATTAAATATTACCCTGAACAAGTTCGGTAAATTATCCGGATTTGAATTGTCACATTACGTTTTTTAGTGTATTACAACATCTAACGAATTGTCCTGAAGTTGTACGCGAACTTTCTTTAATCAATTATAAATCCTTTTCGACAGAAAACAGGCAGTTGAGCAGCGATCTTTTTCTTTATTTGGTATTTAAAACCAGAGTTGTTTTAACAAACGCGAACAAAAGTTTACATCACGTATCGCTATATAAAACTCGTTAACAGGATGGGATACAACAAATAAATTACTAAAATGAAGCCAACATGCAGCAGGAATAATAAATATGTGAAAAGTTTATAAACGAGAATCGCCACATAAAATATAGTTTAACTACGATATGGTACAGGCGCCTGTTTCACAAGGTTGAATGAAGTCTTACGTACGCACAATTCTAAATACACATTTACATTGGGCAAGGGCGTTTTAAACTATAACAATTAATATAACAGGTTTATATAAAAAAAGTAGTGATGTGCTTCTGAGCTAGATATACCCTACGCAAAACTGACAATTTTTTTAAATCGACGCAGACATGTTATTTGTATAAAGTTCCCGTTAAAATTAACTCGCAGTTTCGGAGTTTTTGCATGACATAGTATTTATTGGGATGAATGTTCTCGAGATCAGACCCCTTTTAGACTTGCCTTAGTTCTCTAAATACAAATACTAATTCTTAATTTTTTGTTGTATTGTGGTACATTGATCAAACAATAAAATATGCATAGTTCCTTACGTCTGTTATAACATTAACAAAACAAATCGGAATAAAATTATTTTTTGAAGACGAAAGAACTGATTTGTCTCCACACTCATATTAATATAAAATAATTGCCCGAATTTACTCAACAGCATATTTGTTTATTGGTTTGTTATTTTTTTTTTCTTCTTTATTTTTTGTTGTTGTTGTTTTTTTTTTTGCGCGCCGATACGAACGTCTGTTTTCGGACATAGGGCCTTGTCGTAATACAATAGAAATTATAAGAATGCTACTAAAGTCTTTTCTACAACAAAAGTTGATGATGTGTCAGGCTTTTAACACTGAAACGACTATTTTGGTTGATTCTATATCACGATTGTATTTTTTTAACACACGTGGTTCAACACCGAATACGAATCGAGTATAAAATCATTCATGGAACGATATATTCTTCGACATTAATATTTAAAGTGATAATTTCGAAAATTTTAAAAATCAAAATGTAGCATTTTAAGTCGGTATAGATTTTAAAGTTTTTAAAACGAATTTCTTTACAAGTATCGCATTTATTGTGTATTTCTTTACAAGTCTCGTATTTATTGTGTAATGTGCTATTTTACCGCTAAAAATGTGAAGCCGCGTGTTCACCTGTTAATTATAAAATTATACAATACACAAGTTTATTTAAATGTTTGAGAGCACGTGCTTGATTAAATCAAGACTGGACAATACTTAGATAATCGATGGATTTAAGGTGTGACACAATTTACATCCGGTAAAAGTTCAAACGGTTGGAACATTAATCAGAGGCGCTGACAGGGAAATTTTGACGATAGAATAGCAAAGATTTTGACAATTTTAAGGCCAAAATGCGGTTCTAACCTTTTAGAACACGTTAATGGAATAATTGTCAATCGAAATCAGTGACTACTCTAAGGTATTCTCGTAAAATGAATAGATTAGCAAGAACGCAGATTTATTTTGTTGTCAAACAAACGTATTAAAACGGCATATTTTAACACAAATCTCTCAATTAAATCGCAACATTTTAATTTTTTCACTGTGTAATCATGAAAGGAAATTGAAAATCCACCGTGGTCATCACGGTGGGTCACGATATGTAGTGGACATAACACGATGTACCGCAGAATACCACCGTGGCGTATCGTGGTGAATTTCTGAATGAAAAAACCACGACCACGGTATATAGTGGGTAATATAAAAAACACGTTGTCACGTCTGTATAAAATATGAGCCACACCAGTGGCAATCATTTCACGAAGTTCGCTGATTATTATACTTTTAAAATATCTTGCATTTATTGCTCTAACCAAATGACTCCTAAATAATAAAGTACAACGAAATCACAACTACCCAGTTTCCATCTACACCATTGAAGCTCAGGAGTGACAATAACTCTGTGCTGTATTAGTGTGCTTTTTATGCTTTGTTGTTGTTTTTGTTCAACTGACTTAATAAATTATAACAGAAACCATAACACAAACACTCGTAATAGACAATGATCTATCATTATATATCCTATACAAAGTACGGGCGAAACGACCCAGGGCGAATGGGAATCGGGGCGAAACGACTCAGCGCGAACTGGATTCGGGGCGAAACGACCCAGAGGCGAACGGGATTCGGGGCGAAACGACCCGGATTCAGTCAAAAGGACTCCCTATTATAGTCATTAACCAGTCAAGGAGTCCTTAAAAATTACAGGGAATCCCATTCAACCGGCAAAGACCCTCTGCACTTAAGTGAATTATTTGAATCATGTCATATGCAAGTATCTTATGGGGGGGGGGGGGGTATGGGGGCTCTGGCCAGTCTGGGGGTTTTAGTGCAAAAATATAAATTCTGGCAGTATTCTGAGGGTACATTTCCCAGGGATCCTCGCAACGCGTCTAGATGCGTATTGTACGCGTCTTTTCAGTTCTGGAAGCGCCTTTTCAACATCTTACGCGTCCGTGTCAGTTGTCAGACGCGTACGAATTTCCGTCATGTCAATTCCGTCTCCGATGCGTGATTAAGTATCCTTACAAATGGCGAGCGATATTTACCTGTCGTCCGATTCTCAGCAGGTAGCAATCACTCGGGTGGCAAATATGCTTCAATTAAGATGTTTATTAAACAATAAACGTGCAGTGTTGATGGACACTCTTTATGGTTAAAATAAAGCGTTGATAATACACTCGTTTCAAATTTCAATACACGTTCGGAACCTTGCAATGCAGTTGCAGTTCGGATTTTTTTTAAAGTAAGAATTCTTGCATGGTACAAAAATATCTTCAATATGAACATTAATTAGTTATCTTATAAACTTTTAATTTTTGTATATATCAGTAAGATAATCTGCTATAGACTAGGATCTGAAAAGGTGGGGGGGTGGATGAGTAATGAGTTGTTTGGAAGAAATATTAATGTCAGCATCTGTATCACGGTAAGACAAAAGTATCTCTTTAATGGGCAAACATCAGCATGTTTCAAGTAATGAGTGCACATCAATCATACTACAAAGACTTCCAAACTCAGCTATTACTAATATAAAATAGCATTGGATAAACATTCTGCAAGCCATGTTATATCTTTTTATAAAAAGACATTTAATGAGTCGGTCATCAAAGAAAATGGTTGTATGCAAGCACTTAGCTGGACTCATCTGCGATATGTGGGACTCGTGAAAATTTTTTGGGACTCTCCACTTTAAAAAGTGATGAGTCCAGGACTCACCATAAAAAAATCCTACAAGTATCACTGCATTTCCATTCTGAAAAACACTTTTTTTGTCTGAATTTTTTGTAGTTTTGGTCTCGCACTGATCATTCATGAAGTTCTTGTATTCATCATAATATTCCTAACAGTTTGTTATGAACATGCCATGTTTATATCAGCAAAATTTCCAAAGAAGATAGATAGAATAACATAACACTAAACCCAGAAAAATTTCTTCTGTTCAGCACACTTCCACTTTGACAAAGTTGTGCTGATCAAAACTGCTTCATGGGACACCCATCTACAGAACTTATCATGATGTAAATAATTTATTCTTTATCGTTTTTCTTTCATGTGCAGCTCATATATTTATCAAAGAAAATTGTTCTTGTATACATCATAATATTCCTTACAGTTTGTTATGAACATGCCATGTTTATATCAGCAAAATTTCCAAAGAAGATAGATAGAATAACATAACACTAAACCCAGAAAAATTTCTTCTGTTCAGCACACTTCCACTTTGACAAAGTTGTGCTGATGAAAACTGCTTCATGGGACACCCATCTACAGAACTTATCATGATGTAAATAATTTATTCTTTATCGTTATTCTTTCATGTGCAGCTCATATATTTATCAAAGAAAATTGTTAAAATACAATAAACTTTGAACACAGGAATTTGACCCCATATCATTTGGGTCAAAATATGGCCAGACAACGAAAAAAAAGTATTGTCGCGAACGAAGTGAGCGAAGGAGTCTAACGCAAAAGTAAACAATTCCTACCCCCCTACCTTTGTTGTTGATTTTGCTTTGAGAATTTGCACTGACAACATGATTGTAGCTGTTCTACTTACTCACTGACATTTTTTCTTTAAGATTATGATATCGATTCCTTTAATATATCCATATTGTTGCAACCGCGAAACTTTTTCATAGACTGAAACACTTTCTTTACTTCAGGGAATCTTCCATGGAGATTGGTTCCGCAGTAAATGAAAAAAAGTTAAACGCGAAGTCGGAACCTAGGGTAAAATTATCCGGAAATTGCAAAACCGAAAGAGCACATGGCTGATGTCATTGGGTTACATCCCTTTATCAACAGGTGCTAGAAATAAAGGGAATTTTTTAGCGCTCGCCACTTTTGTCATTGAGGAAATCATTTGAAAACTGACGATAGATTTCTAAATCAATTTCGTCACCTGATTTCTAACAAGTACAAAATTTTTTCATTACAAATGCATTCTACCAAGTGTAAATCGACATTTTTATGACCCCAAATCCAATTAACAGGAAATTTAATTATTTCACATTGCTAGTTTTAAACAGCAGGTGTCAATCGCCGAATCGATGTTTTTACAGGTAATCCGATTAACATGATTTAGTGGTGCTCCTGGTCAATATACGCAAACAAAAGTATCGTAGATCGTACTGATGCGCACAGACTTCCACCTTTTGATTAAATATGTAATGCAAATAAAAATTGCAAATATTTTGCGTATTTAACTCATTTTTCGTATGTTTTGCTGGTTTCAAATGGGTTACGCGCCATTTGTGTACATTCGAGATACGTCTAATTACCGATGGCTACCATTTGGAAAACGAGGAGTACAACGGCCCTTAATGAAAAATTGTAACCGATTGATATACAAACGCTTTTTAAATGAGTTTTAACATTCAAATTCTTTGAAAATTTATAAACATTTTGTTATAATCATTTTTTAAAACAAATTTAACACTGCAATTGAAAGAACATAGTTTTTTATACTATTATATTTCACCAGTACAATGAATGCATGCTTCTGAGCAGATGCTTATACGGCTCAACCGCTAAAGTGACTAAAGCCCTCAAAATCCTAAAAAATTCCCTGGAAATGTAAACAATTCGATTAAAACTCAATTTTACAAAAAATAATTAAAATTAGGATTTACATATTATTTCATTTACATACAAAGCAAAGTTTTATTTTTACCGTTTTATCCCATTAATTTTTTTGTCATTTACTGCGGAACCAATCTCCATGGACGATTCCCTGAAGTAAAGAAAGTGTTTCAGTCTATGAAAAAGTTTCGCGGTTGCAACAATATGGATATATTAAACGAATCGATATCATAATCTTAAAGAAAAAATGTCCGTGAGTAAGTAGAACACCTACAATCATGCTGTCAGTGCAAATTCTCAAAGCAAACTCAACAACAAAGGTAGGGGGGTAGGAATTGTTTACTTTTGCGTTAGACTCCTTCGCTCACTTCGTTTGCTCACTACTTTTTTTTCGTTGTCTGGCCATATTTCGACCCAAATGATATGGGGTCAACTTCCTGTGCTTTGAAAGAACTGAAGTTTGAAACAAATTGAAAGTGTTTGTTTATAAAAAAAAAAAAATTTTCATAATGAGCCGTTGTTGTTTTTTTCTTTGTTGTTCACCAGTAATTAGTCTCATCCATTAAATAAACAAATAGCGTGTAATCCAGTTGACAAAAAGTTTTAAATACGCATATTGTTTGCCGTTTTTATTGGAATTACACATTTACTGATAAATTGAAAGTCTGTGTGAACCATCGGTTGACCTTGGGGGAAATAACAGCCAACAGAGCAACTTCGATGCGCCGTAGCCGTATGGCGACTTTGCCCAGTGTGGTAAGCCCTGCTAAATTTTTAAGGAGCCAAACAGATTGTTACAGTATACATCCAGGGAGTCCTTTCAAGTTTTAGGGAGTCACAAGCTGCCGGGCTACCGCTTATTTAGAGCCCTGATTTATTTATGCAAATTTTTTGAATCACAATGCAGTTCTTGTGTATTTCGTACTTGGAATATTTTGGACACAATTCCTACCAAATCTATCTTATCAAAGAGATAAGGGTCAGTTTGTCCGGACCCACTTTGCACCTGAGTTATATTGCTTCATTTTCTGCTCATCCTGTTCCAGGGTTGTTTGGCCCTAGTGTAAGAACACGATATAAGCTACAATAATGTTGTAAAACAATCAATGAAAACCTTAAGGGTTACACACATTCCTCATAAATCTGTAACCATGGTAAAAAGATCTTAGGTTTTATTCATAGAAACCTTAAATATAGTCCCAGAATCCTCTGTCTTCCAACGCTTTTTTTGCATGTGACGTCAGAGAGCTCTCCATAAGCAAACAGCAGATTCAGTGATACTTGTAGGATTTTTTTATGGTGAGTCCTGGACTCATCTTTTTTGAAAGTGGTGAGTCCCAAAAAAGTCTTTTGGATTATCATTGAACTGCACTCATTACTTGAAACATGCTGATGTTTGCCCATTAAAGAGGGACTTTTGTCTTACCTGGATATAATCTTTATTCCAAACAACTATTACCCACCCACCCCCCTTTTCTCAGATCACAGTCTATAGCAGATCTTATTAATATATACAAGTTTATTAGATAACTAATTAATGTTCATATTGAAGATATCTTTGTACCCATCAGGAATTCTTACTTTTAAAAAAAATCGTAAGGAATGCAACTACGAGTGCAAGGTTACCACCGTGTATTAAAATTTGAACCGAGTGTATTGTCAACACTTAATTTTAACCATAAAAAGTGTCCATCAACACTGCACGTTTATTATTCAATAAACATCTTAATTAAAGCATATTTTCCGCCCGAGTGATTGCTACCTGCTGAGAATCAAGGTCGAGAATCGGACGAAACAGGTCAAAATCGATCGCCATTTGTAAGAATATGTAATCACGCATCGGAAACGGAACTGGCATGACGGAAATTCGTACGCGTCTCACAACAACACGGATGCGTACTGGGACGCGTTATACGTTGAAATGGGATGTCCAGAACTGAAAAGACGCGTACAATATGCATCTAGACGCGTTGCGAGGATCCCTGAGATTTTGGGACATGGGTCTGAGTTGGCAATTTTCATCGTGTCTAGATTTTAACAAACATTTTTCGTGCAGTATATAGGGCTCGCCTTGGAAGGTGACTCGGGCGAAGAAGTCGCCATGTCGTGGTCCCACTTCGCCCTCAATCATCTTAAAAAGTGAAGTGAAGTCGTCCATTCATTTTTTAAAATCACCAGATTTTCACATTTTATTTCCATTTCAGGTTGAAAATTCCTAAAGCCTGGTGCCTGGGGCTTAAAAAACTGAAACCTTGGGCTTGCCGATTTTCTGTTTCAAACAGAAAAGGATGGTCTTACCATCTTGGAAGGACATGTTTCCCTGGGTTGAAAGAAATGAATTGCAAATATTTTAGAAAATATCCCCATCTCTCAGACAGAAAGGATGCCTAACTAGGGGTACTAAAAATTTACAAATTGATCCCCCAAGTTGCACAAGAAACATGCTGAACTTTCTGCAAAACAATAATATTGTACACTTTTATTAAAACAAACATGACAAATCCAATTTAAAATCAGCGCTCCAATAATTTTTAGGGCTTGGTTATTTTATGTTGGGGCTTAGGGTTTCAAAGTTAAAAAAGCCCAGGGCTTAGGCTTGCCCAAAAAAATTTTCAACCCCTGATAAAGAATAAGAAATAGTTAATTACACAAAATCTTTGCAAAGAAATATTGTTAAATATGGAATATCTTAAAAATTTTATTGGTATGACATTTGTGGTAGCCAGCTAGTACTGTTGTCTGATGACAAGATAGCATACCTCAATAAGTGTAATTTGTCCACAATAATTAACACTCTAGTGGTTGACCTTATAATGAACTGTCAAAAGGCTAATATGTTTCTTTCTAACTTAATAAGCCATATATAAAATTATCTTTTTTCAAGAATCTTACCTCTTATTTTGTTTCTTATTATTTTTGCAATATTTAATTTAAACCTATTTCATTCCAGGGGAACGAATCGTCCTTGCCTATGGAATTATGTTCAAACTGTAAGTATTAAAGACATTGTTTTTCTATACCTTGACAATGAGAAATAATTATTCTTAAGAACACAGTTTTGTTCCATAGGCCTAAAAAAGAAACAACGCATTGAGAGATGATGTTTTTTCCAATTGTACAATTTCCCAATTTCATTTGTTAAACTCCAATTGATGTAAATAAACGCAACACTTCTAGATATATCAAATTTTTTAAATCACTGTGTATTTGTATGTTTATGTCTGTAATGCTCATTTATATAAATGTAGCTGTCATCTTGTTGAAGGTCTTCCTTTACTTAATATGTAGAGATCGGAAGACCTTTTTTTTGTTATTTAATATGCAAACTGCACACAATACTGCTTTGTCTTCCTGTTATTTTTCTTAAACACTTGAATCCCATAGATACATTTAATTTTAATATTTTTCTCATACAGTTGATGCAGATGAAATTAAGAGACTTGGTAAACGATTTCGTAAATTAGATCTAGACAATTCTGGATCTTTGAGTGTAGATGAATTTATGTCATTACCAGAATTACAACAGAATCCTTTAGTACAACGAGTTATCGATATATTTGACACTGATGGGAATGGAGAAGTAGATTTTAAAGGTAATTAATTTGAGATCAGTCAGAAGTTAGTTTAGTATCGGTTATTTAACAAGAAGCAGGTATCCAGATGGATGTACTTGCTAAAGTCTTTTTATTGAACACTTAATACCAACTTAATTTTGCAAATTCTTGTCATTGCTTATTTTCAAATTGCAGATTTCATTTCATGTGTTTTACTCGTTTAGTAATCAAGTTCATCAAGAAACACTTATTATAATTTAACTTTGCATTGTAACTTCTTTTCTCCAGTGCTGTGGTTTGCCATATAGAATGTGAAATTGTAGTAATATTGTAGCTAATACTGTAGATATAATTCTTAATAAACACATTATAATGCCCAGTGAAGTTTATCCATATCTTCTCACAGTTATTGTCTTGCATGTGACGATAGTCACTGGAGGCAAGACATATAAATGGAAATCTGCAGCCAGCAGGGTTCACACTTGACATTTTGCATTATATCTTTGTAAGCTTAATTCCTAACTCCATCAAATTTGGTAGAGTGGTAGCTTATGATAACAACTGACCTTTACCTCAATTTCATAGTTCAGACACTACCTTGAAATTTTTGGATAAGGACATGTCCTCTGTAACCATGTATGTGGTATGCTGATGAATTGAACATGACTGTCTGGTGTGTGTCACCTGTACATTTTTAAAGAAATAATATATGTATTTTTACTGTTTTAGAATTCATAGAAGGTGTGTCACAGTTTAGTGTAAAAGGAGATAAATTGTCAAAATTAAGATGTAAGTACTAATATGTAGAATTTTATGTCTTCACTGCCAGCTTTCCAATGTATACGTACAAGCATATACATGTATATATATTTATATATTATTCATCTACATAAAAGTCAAAAGTTGTTCTTGTGGGACATTGAATTGTTACAATTGTTATACAGATATTGTTGAGATGATAAAAAAGCATTAAAAAGTTGTATAACAACAACAAGATACATAATTTAACCCCAAAAAGGGTTACGCTTTAGAAATCTCCTGACCAACAGCTTGCATCATAGTTGAACAATGGCAAATATATATATCTATAGTACTTAATTATAGACCCCCTTTTTTAAGCGTGCATCACAAAACACAGAGAAATACATGTAGCACAAGTATAAGGTTTCATGCAGTTAATGTTGCATATGCAAATTATTTGATTTTTATATCAATTACTGCTTTTAATAATTAGCAATTAACGATTAATTATGCCCACAAATTTGAACCAGATACGGTCCTCCTTTACATTTAGAAATTTATTTCCGGGGCAACTCATGAGGGGTCCAAAACAAACGTTGGCCTACCCAACTGGCAACTATTAAATTAGAAGGCATTAATTACGAGGTAACTTTGTAATCAGTTAAAGCGTAGCTTTAGTTCATTTTATAATGTCATATTAGTCCTGATCGCAGTAAAAACAAAATTCCTAGGACCTACCTGGCATGTCTCTTGAAAATCCCTTGGATTCCAATTGTTTTCTTGAAGTGAGCCAGCTGAATTTAAACAAGAAGAAACTGTTCGCTTGCTTCACATGAGGGAAGTCTATAGCTGTAGTTCGTACTTCAATATGTACATGTATAAGGTTACATGCAGTTTATGTTGAATATATTTTATGTTGATAGCAGTAAGTCCGTTATTAAATTATTTCTATGTGTTTTGTGATGCGCACTACTAAAAGAGGTTTATTATTTTAGAAGTATAGATGATAAACATTTCAGTTAATTTCTGAGAGACAACAACCCCAAATTTATGCAAAGCAACCCATCCCTGCCATATTAACCTACAGTTGTGTTCCTTATATTGCCATCATAAAAGTAACCACCAAAAATCAATACCATGGGTTCAAAAAATCTGTCTTTCTAGTATATATATATAATTTAACTTGCTTTGAAAGCTGAGATTGGACAATTCAGATTGGGTAGTATACCATATAACTTGGTTGGTCATACACAATATTCTTACACCATTAGAATTCAAATAGTTCTATTATGTCCTTGCTGTTTTTTCGTGGTTTTTTAGGTGTTAACCAGGGGCTGCTCTGGCTTCTAAAAAGCTGGCGCCAAAAAAATCGCCAACTGCAATTTTCCGTCGCCAGTTTTGTAAAAGTGTCGCCATATTATAAATCACTAGATCACTATATGACATGGCGAAATTGTTTAACATTATGTGTGACATATTCTGTAACGTCGGACGAAATCCAAGTTTGGCGGACTCTTAATTCAATTTTTCAAAAGTTTGGTCTCTAGCACACCTTACACTAATTGTATTTTAA
Source organism: Limnoperna fortunei (assembly GCA_944474755.1). NCBI lineage: Eukaryota > Metazoa > Mollusca > Bivalvia > Mytilida > Modiolidae > Limnoperna > Limnoperna fortunei. The sequence continues at coordinate 41,726,915 of OX104113.1, forward strand.
TCATGAAAAGATGTGTGAGTGATTTCTTGTTGGCAGAAAACCAAAATTTTTTAGTAATTTATTAGAAACATCTATTCCCGTGAATGAAACATAAAACCAGAAATACTGAAATTAGAAATACACATGTGTAAGAGTTTTTAATTACGAAATTAAGACGGACATCCGGTCCGGAAATCACTCAACAACGACGTCAGTTTTCATACCTGTATTTTATTAATTACATTATAAAAAAAATATTACTAAAAAAATATGTTTGTTTTGTTATTTTTATAAATTAATTAACAGCATCAATTGTTTTATTACATGTCTACTCAAAGTGAAGCAGGTAAAGCTTCTTTTCATCAGACAACATTGTTGATTCATTTATTGCCGATTTCCGTTTAATAACTCCAAATAACACACATGTCACTGGATACTACACAATACACATGTATTTACGACCATAGAAGCCGACAAAGGATCTTTAATGATGCAATCGCCGATTACCGATAAGTTTGAAACGTGCATGCATCGTTTAACACTATAAAACCTTGGCGCCAAAAAAATCGCCAGACGCAATATTTTGTCACCAAATGAAAAAAAAAATCGCAATTGGCAACATTGGCAAAGCCCAGCGCTGCCCCTGTTAACAGACCCAAACCATATTATATATTTTAACCTGTTCAGGAATTTCAAGTATTCCTTATATATATATATATATATAAACAATTTAATGAATATGACAACTTTCTACAAGGATATGTATTGATAGGCGATGTTACTTGTCTACAGGAACTTATTTAATGCTTGCATGCACACACACACATTAGGTAACCATGTTTTTCTGTATTGATTCTGGTATTTAGAATCAAAGACTTGTTCAAAATATTAAAGTTTCTAATATAAATAAAAATAAAACATAGTATAATCAGGTGCATGCAAGAAGAGAACTGTAGCACATTAAAATTCAATATACAAAAAAGCATTACCATATAGACCTTACAGGAATGCATACATGATTAAGGCACATATAAACTTAACGTAAACATTTAAAAGTGACTATTTATATTTTCAGTTGCATTTAAGATATATGACATGGACAAAGATGGTTATATATCAAACGGGGAATTGTTCCAGGTGCTGAAAATGATGGTAGGAAATAATCTAAAAGATACTCAACTACAACAGATAGTAGATAAAACTATCATTCATGCTGATACAGATGGTGATGGTAAAATATCATTTGAAGAATTTTGTTCAGTAAGTGTATTGTTTGATTAGTTTCACTTGTATTGGTCTGTCAAATGTTTTACAGATAAGAAGAAATAAGAAATTGGCGAATCCTTTTGAGAAATTACGACAATATTTTGAACTCAATTTCGCCACTTAACTTTTGAAATTTTGAAATCTCAGTGTCAAAATCGGCCCAGGTAAATCCAAACATCTTACCTAAGGTACTTGTGTATAACCCAAGGCAATCGAAGTAATTATGTCACTGGATAATATTTGATAATTAATCACTTAATTACTGTGTACATACCGTCACACGCAATCAAGCATAACCAGTTGGAAGGCAACTCGGGCGATTTTTATTGTGGTCCTGCATCGCCTTGTTCACCTTGAAAAAGGAAGTTGAAGTCGCTCTGTCAAAAAGTTGTCTTCTGTCTCCTTTTAATTTTATTGCCATTCTCGTCAGAAATCGTCATATTTTTGTCATAGCCTCATGTTTACAATTTGTACGCGCCATTTGTTAACGCTGGTTCTGGTGTGATTTTTGTTTGTACATAAAGTGTAGGTTAAAATACTAGCTGAAACCAGTTCAAAGCAAAAGATAATACCGACCATTATTGTACTGAATATGAACTTGGTGCTGGAGATTGCAAAATATGGTGCTGCTATTAAAATTAGAATTAAAATGACTTTTGCAAAATTTAACATAAAACAAAAATGAATACTTGGCAATCACTAAAAATTTTTTTTAGTTTAATCTGTTTAAATATATGTTCTATGACAATATTACATTGAAAACATAATATATGTTAGAAAATGGTGCCAGAAAATATTAAATATTTATTGATGTTTATTGTATTAATTAAATAATGATCTTCCATGCATTTAGGCTGGGACCATACTGGGAGGGTTCCCAGTGCTCAACCCACAGAGCAGCCCAGCGCGTCCCCTGGTGGCGGATAGGGGAGACCCTCTTGTTGGGGGGGTTGTCAGGTCATAATACGGAAAGCTTGACCATGGACCGTAGTGGGTAACGTGATTGGAGTGCCACGCTCCTTGCACGTTAAAGACCTCTTTTGTAGATTTCGAAAAAGAGTAGGCTCATTGAAGCCGCTACAATAGGCTAAATTTGCCCCCCCCCCCCCCCCCCCCTACCCAAAACTCCATACTTTTCCAGTGGCAGTCAAAATAACAAGATACGAATCTTTTAATACTTCAATACATGAGCAATTATTTAACCTTTTAGTCTAGTTTCGTCTTTATTAAGGATCATGTCTTAAAGTAGCATACGACATGCAAATAATTGCTTTTAGATAGCATATGTGATAGCTATAGGTGTTCTTAAATGTGGAGGCATTTTTTTATCCTCAGAAAGTAACCATAAACATGTAGCAGTTAATTGTTCAGAATTGGTCTCTAAGTGACTCATTCTGAAGGTTTTCATACTGTTTGTAATTGTCTCGCCTGTGACTAAAGTTGCTGCAGGCGAATTATACATATGGGAATCTGGCAGTGGCAGCATCAACACTTAAACATTTTGCTTTATATCTTTGTGAGCTTAAGCCTAAGTCCATCAATTTTGGTCCAGTGGTAGTTCATAATGAGTACTTGCCAGTCAGTCACCTGTCACCTGACCTTGACCTCAATTTCACAGTCCAGCAACTACGTTAAGAGTTTTTGTATTAGGACAGTTCCTCTGTAACCATGCATGGTAGGATAACAATATTTGGTATATAGGTTGCTGATGAAGGTAGGTGTCAACTGACCATGACCTCAATTTCACGGTCCAGTGACTATGCTGAAGTTTTTGGATTAGGTCCGTTTCTCTGTAACCATGCATTGTATATTTTAAATGATAACAATTTCATGTTATTTACATTATGCTTATGACATAATTCATTTTGTTATTGATGCGGAATGTAGGCGAGACATTTTGTTGTGTCCACACCTGTTATGTTAGTTTGAATATATTTAGAAGTGATTATTTATTCATTTATATTTATGTATTTATTTTTAGGTTGTAGGAAATATGGATGTACACAAGAAGATGGTGGTAGATGTTTAAATCTATCGATTGTAGTCTTAAATATTTTCCATGACATTTTTTTTGTCAATTGACAAATCCATTTATGTAATGTTTTGTGTAATTTTTCCATATTTTTATATTTCATTGTACTTTAGATCACACTGAAAAGAATGTGTGAATAATTGTTGCCGTTTTATGAGAATTTTTTTTGCGGTGAAAACAATATTTTAGCAGTTCATATATCACTGCTAGTGCTAGTCACAAATTCAGGTTGAAAATCACTATATATGGTATGTATGTACAGCACACAAAATTTTATTGGAACTTTTTTGATTGGTTATTAAGTATGTGAGGATATATAGCTTTTAAACATCTGTAGTAGATTTCACAAAAAGTTGTAAGTGTTGGAAGATCAAAGAGAAATGCACTTATTTTATACTGACTACTTTTTGTGAAATATGATCCTGTATTTAAGGAACAATTGACCACATTTAATTGTAAATTACATAAATTATTTTCATTGTTAATGTTTTGGTCCCAAAGATCTGCTCAAATGTAAATCACTATGTTCCATTGTATGTTTATTTTAATGTTCTCATCAGTTATTTATTATATTGAATCTTATTATTCGTTTTCATAGCTATGATTTTTTTATAGAAATTATGAAATTTAGAAAATATAGACTTTTTGAAAAAATATTTTTTCTCAAATACAACAAATATAGTACACAATCTGCCACGAGTACTACCTTTTCATTTTCGTGTAGAGATAATATTTGTAAATATATTTTGCACATTTTCTTGGTTATAAGAACCAGTACTGTTGTGGGTTATATTTGTCTACAAGTGTATTGAGATAATTCATAGTTTGCATGACAGTAAATTGTTTCACAACTTGAAATATTTCCTATGAGAAGGAAACACAACACGAAGTTTCAACAGTAAAATTTGCATCTCAAAATATAACAGAAGCAAAGTTCAGATAGCCATATCTTAGTTTTGAATGACTTGTAGTTTTTGTTTTATAAAGACTTTAGTTACATATCATGAAGTTGAGTTATTTCAAATGATGTTAACATGAAATTTATTTTTTACTGCACAAATTGATTAATTTAGACACAATCTAGAAATTACGTTGCATTGACATCATGTTATTTTATACATAACTATTTCGTTTTTTAACAGAAATTTATAAATCTATAAATATAATTATTTTAACAACACACACATATGTATACATTTACTTTCATGTCCAAACTGCAATTTTAAGGCATGACTGTTTAATATTTTTAATTTTAAAAAAATTGGAACAATGGTTGTATACAGCGCTAAAAGTAACATTCTTCCTATACGCCACATCTAAGATAAGTGGACACTATAGTAATGATGAAAGAATGATATTGCAGCACCCATAGAAATTCACTGGTCTGTTAACTTATTGTTTACCTGATGTGTTGTTGTTTACTTGATTTGGGTGTGTCTTATTTGTATTGTATTTTATCATTAATGCCAGGTGTTTGTTTTTGCTATTGTCATCGACAGTTAATACTATCGTATTATTTTATTGTGATTATTCAATGTTTTAAATGTTTTGAACAAAAGGATTGTTATATTTTTTGTTTTGTTTGTATTTTTTTTTGTTATTAAATATCTCTGATTTATTAAAGGTGATTGCTGTATGTTTCTAAGATAACTCATTCAAATTTTACAACAGCTAAGTCCCTTGAATACTTTCATCTTATATGCTGTTATCACTGAGTACTAAATTTGCATACTGTAGTATATATTGGATTAGAACAAAGTGTTTATAACATAAGTAGTGCATTTTATATCCCTTTATTCTTATTTGTACACGTCCCTGAAGCAGCATAGTTGTAGACATTTTTGTCTACAAGGTTATACTGTGGCTGTCTTAAATTATTGAACAAATTTTGTTTATGGTTTTTTTCAGTCTTTATAAATTTGCGAAATTGTTAACATATACTGCATTTTTTAAGATGACTAATTTAAATTTGAATTAATTTTAGATGTGTTGAAAACAATTTAGATTTTTAATATTTTTTGTATTTATTTGAATAGCCAACATTTTGTAATAAACATCTGTCAACTTATGCTGGCCAGTTTGAACAAGAAGTTATAAAATATTTGAATATCAATGTAGATTTATGCATTCCATGAAATCTGTTTTTGGCTTTGTCTTTCATTTTTTCTGTAGGATTAAAAAACTTATACCAAGCTATTCAATAGCGAAATATTTATACTACAAATTTGTAAAAGAAAGAATGTGTGATCATTTGTTCTGTTTCTGGTGACTGTTCTTTAGTGGTATGGATGTATGTATATGAAATTTTCTAGTTTTTTTTGTCAACAACTTTATTATGAAAAATTTTTAAACTTATAAATCTATCAATGTATTGTTAACATATTTTATAGTTGCTTTTCTGGTAAGAGTTCTTACTGGAAATGCAACTTGTACTATTAATTATTAAATATGTAAGTTTCTAATGAAATTAACGGATCTGGTTTGAATATAGTAAATTTTTTAAAAATCATGAGAATAAATATGTACTGTTCCAAGAATTACATTTTACAAAAGTCAATTGGAAGTAGTTTTCTTGATTTTCAGTAAAAATTAACTACAATTCTAAGTTTTCTGCTGTAAATAGCAATCAGTAGTCACTCTTATTTGCTTCTCTACCTCTTCATGTACATAAATATGAATTTAAATTGCATTACCTCAGAATGAAAATCAAACACATAGATCTTGATCAGTTTTATCTATATAATCTGGAATGACACCTTACTGATAAAAGTCGTGATATCCTAATGTGTTTGCCAGTATTCATTGAATTTTGACAGATTCTTTAACACAATATTTTACTATAATCTTAGACGCTTTATGGTTTTGTAGTTTGATTACCTTTTTGCCTTAAACCTTTTTAAATATATTTAATTATGTAGTACAAGCTTTTATGGAGTGAGTTCTATAACAGTGTTTTCTAATGGTAAAGAAGGCAAAACAAGAGGAGAAAGAAGTTAGAGAGATATCTTTTGTGCATGATCCAGCATAATTCATTTTACTTTATTTGTCAAAACTTGTAAAATGTAAAATATAGTCATGCTTATTTCTATCTGATTCCGTTGTCGATTGCACTTAAAATATGAAAAATATTTAGTTTGAACACAAAATATGCAGAAAATGATTTGGTATGTATTTAAAACTTGAAATCAATAACAATCTTAGTTCTATTGCTGAAATTAAAACATATTTTACTTTTTTAATTCATTTGAAAACACTGTTATACGGACATGAAATGCATGGTTTTGTGTATTGTCTAGAAATATATGTTGTCTTTTTGTCGTGTCTTAATATAACTTATATTTAAAGCAATATATATGTACAGCAGTCAGATATTGATATTGTAAATTTCCAAGTTTATTAAAATTTACAGTGTTATTTGTCATTTTTTCTCTCACAAATATTACTGAAATTAAAAAATTAAAAAATTTTAAAATAATTATTGTTATCTTTTCACTTTCTGATTGCAATTGTTTTCAAAGTTGTGCATAATCTAGGATGTGGTCTTGCCTTCACAATAGTATATATAAAACCTTGCTATACAGTACATGCAGTACATATAACTCCATATTGCACACAATATCAAGAATTATGTGATATATTATACTTTTAACCACTCCAATTGATAGACTATGTATCTAAAAATGCACATTACTATGTATGCTATTAGGGTTTACATGAAAAAGGTTTTATATTAACACATTTCATCTTCAAACACATTTTAATGATGCAAAGAATATTCTGCACAGTTCCCTATAAATACAAAGGTTTTTTGTTCAAGTGTTAACTAGATCTATAATGTAATATTTTGTCCAGTTGACTGAAATACCATGAAAGGTAATCCATCAACTGGAATTACAATTAAAAATATTGATGGATTTAAAAGAAAACCAAAATATGGACAAAACAAGGAGACAAGGTTAATACCTTATCCATATGGTAAAAGTCTTGAGGTCATTGCTTCAAATAAGAATCTGTACAAAAGCATTAGTCTACGTAAAATATGTTGTGCCAGCAGAGATAAAGCCCCTAACAACATTAATTTTATCTGCAATGCACATAATATAGTGTTTAATAAATAAATAAGTCATGGAGAGTTCACTTGGCCATCCTTAAATATCCACAAGGCTTGTTTAACAGATTCCTAAAAATCCCAAATCAGTTTTGGCATCCTTTGATCTTGATATCAAAGTCGAAGACATCTTCCTTCCTTGTATTAGATACCAAACTTCAAAGACACTGCGTTTTCTTAGAAGGATCGTCCAAGTTAATAAACAAATCTGTACCGAAACTCATAACCTTTTTTTTACACCAATAAAACGGACGTCCAAAGATAAAGTGAAACTTGATATGCATGAAATGTGGATACTTCCTCACCGACCTGTTTTTGTACCTATGAGCCGAGTTTCTAGAAGGCCCACCAAAGAAAAATAAGACACTGAACCAGACCTTGATATCAACACATTTCATATTCAAACACATTTTTTAATTTTACATTTCTTATTGATACTGTCTTGTCCCTGAACAATTCTAAATGCGTTGAAATTTTGCATTTAATCTACCATAACGAGCAGACTCCACCAATACAATTATGTTGACTGTTAGACCCTTTTAGAAATAGTGCCAGGAAAACTACTAACAAGACTTGTTGACAAACATTACGACTTGCCAATTTTCCGCTCGTCTATATCGGCAATCCAGCAGCTCCACCGTAATGTGTTTACATTTCACAACTTTTACGTTATAATAGAGCATGCGATCGTTATTCGATTTTTATTGCTATTAACTACTAAGCTACTAAAAGAAATTTTGATAGGGGTGATGGGCGAGCTAGGAAAATACGGTACCTATTTTGTATAATCAACTAGTTTTCAACCCAGATCTCTGAAACTTCACAGAAAGATTGCACCTGCTATTATGTTATTGTTCCAGTATTTTTTTCCTTATTTCCCAGACATGGGAACTTAGTCATATTTCAAAACATTTGCAGAAAACGGTACCTGTTTTGTATAATCAACTCCTCCTACAGTTTTAAACCCAGATCTCTGAAACTTCGCTGAAAGATTGCACATGTATTGTTGTGCATCTGCTGTTAATGAATTATTCCAGGATTTTTTTTCCTAATTTCTCGGTGGCCAAGTGGTTAAGGTAGTTCGTCTACTATTGATCACGTTGGCTGTCAACACTGAGATTGCGGGTTCGATTCTCACTGCAGCCAGTGTGTACTCGACTCCCAATTTTATTGACAAGGATTTCCAGTATTCCTACCGCAGATCGGGGTTTCTCTCCCGGTACCCCGGCTTCCTCCCCCAATTAAAACTGGAGGCCATGATATAGGTGAAAAATTGCTGAAAGTGGCATTAAACACCATCTAAACATAAAACATATCCATGTACGATCTGGTTTTGCTGAGTTATAGGAAGTCTTAATGGATTGTTATTGTAAATCCATCCCTCATATACCATCAGGTTTTGCTGAGATAAAGGTAGACTTTCCTATTCCTTTGACTCTTTCCTAGATATGACAATGAGTAGATTGACTTGTGTCTAATTATAGACAGGCACTGCTTTCTCGTCCGAAGCACCTGATTGCACCAATGTTTTTTTATTGATTTCGGATTTCTCCCTCTCAATTTGTATTTATTGTGTTTTTGGCTTTTGTTTCATGTTGTAAATGTTTGTCGTAAACCTGATTTGTAATCGTTCCATGACCTTTAGCTGTTTTTGTTCGGTCTTTTTCCTTCCATTTTTCCCCTTTCTTGCCAATGAGACCTGCCTAAATAGAAATTTCCAACTAACTTAATAAAATTGTGTTTTCAAGGAATTCCTTAATTACAATAATATACCATATTCAGCAAAATTTCTTACACTTTTTAGCTAACCTGACCTGGGCCCAGTTTCATAAAACACCTAAAATTTCCTCAACTTATTCTCAGCATAAAAATTGCTTAAAACGCAAATTTGAGGTTGAACTCAAGGATTTAAAGAAAATATAAATTTGAAGTTTTATGAAACTGGGGCATGGTAACGTAAGTTATTGTCATCTCTCTGCATCTGTCGTTGTCGACTGTAAATTTGTACATGTTGATCCTCTCTAAAATTAATGGCATACCAAAAACCAAACTTGGTCACAAAGTTCATGTGATGATCCAAATTTGAAAGTATACTAAATTTTATTATTCTGATCGGAATATTTAACCAGTTAATCGATTGGAACAAAACGTATCGGCATTATGTATGTGGTGGTCCTTTATAAAGTTAATGTTTTATGCCAATCCTAAATTCAAAAATAGCCACCACAGCAGGACTAACATAATTATGACCAAATAGGAAAATTTTTCAAATGCCTTCTGCTTTGAAAGTGTGAAGTGGCTGCAGCAATATTTTATTCATATGTTTAAAATTGTTAGCTTTCTAATGTACTTAAAATATTGCTAATGTATCAAGTAGTTGGTAAGTAGTTGATGCAGTAATACAAACACGTTTTATTCGCTTTCTGGTGGTTTTATTGTCCATTCTGCAAAACACGGGAAACCCCTCTTAAACTGAGCAAAGACGAATTGTTTTGATTTGTTCTCTTTTTATTTATATCCAAGTCAATGTAGATGCTGAACATATTGGGAGACGTGTTAAAGGTTTCTACGCTTCTTGCACGTTAAAGATCCCTGTTGTAGTTGTGTTAAAAGAATAATTGCATGGAGAACAATACCATACACCCAATAATTTTCTGGTGGCATACCAATCTCACCAATTCGGTTATGCTTTTTAACTTGTTTTTCTTCTCAATAACCTAAATATTGCAGATCACTACACCGTTAACCCAATTAATATTAGGTCAATATTAGTGCAGCTTGTGTACCAACAAACTGAGTACTTTAATGTGTTCAAAAATTTAACACTTAACAAAGCTGTTATTATTCTGTATATTACAAAAATGACTTAAATAACAACACTAAGTCAATTTTAAAAGACAAAGCATCTCTGACCAACAATTATTTTATTTAAAGGGGTTCGTTAATACATTCTTATACAATTCGTGACCACTTAACACACTGTCTACACGTTAAACGTCCCTATCACTCCGTTCAATTTATATAAGGAGGTAAAGTCATTATTACTAAGTTTCTATGAAACAATTTTAAGTAGGTATACATATAAGTAAATTCTGTTTCTTTAAACATGTACTAGAAAAGCGATAGAATGTAAAAAAAACGTATGGAATTATTTCCATCAACTAAGTTTTGTGATCTTTTACATGTGGACCTTAACATTTTAATCACTTTGGAATTTCTCCGTTTAACTTGTCCTCAGATAAATTCGTAGGTATTGAAGGCTTTAAAATTCCTGGTTGTGTCATTTTATGACGTGTACCAATATTATATTCGCAAACGTAATGTGGTGGTCAGTGGCGTAGCTAGGGGAAGCTCGAAAGCAAATGCTTACACTTCGTTTTGGCAATTGACCCACTGGGGCCTGTATCGGCTTAGACCCTTTTGCCGGCAAAAAGATTTCTACATCATTTATACCCCAGCTACGCCACTAGTGGTCAGAATTGTCGGCTTCAAATTTTGGCAAAACCTATTGGTATTAGTCATATTTGCAATATGTTCGAAAAACCAACATTTATATTTAAATTAGCAACAAGCAATTATTTAAGCGACGAATCTTCGTAGGGTGAGCTTGTTGGTGTATTATATGAAAATGTCTGCTTCGTCGCCTGCTTGATTTGTGTAGAAAATGGCCACATTAAACCAGAGAAGATGGATGATGATTGCTTGGTCTGGATGGTTCGACCCCTTTGTGCAGCTTCCCTGTCTCGTCTTTCACGGGCACGTCTATTCTGAAACCATATCTTTACCTATAATGTAAAATTTACAAATTTAATTTCGAAAGTGACGATTACGTTTTGGCAAAATAAACCCTAGGCCATTAGTTAAACCGTGACATGATTCTAGCGTCCCAAGAAACTTGTATTAATTTCATTGTTTGCTATTTCTACCAGCCTTTAAATTGCAAAAATTAGCAGTAGCTAAATTTAAAATTCATATATAAGACGACCGTTATGTGTTTTAGATCTTTTTATATGGAATTGTCTTCTTTTCCTGTAACAACCGCATGATTAAAAGGGAAATAACATTTTTTGACTGATTTTTTTTATCTTGGTTTCTATTGCAGCTGCATATCGGGTATTTATTTCTAAGCCTGTTAAATATTTCCGGACACAAGAGAATTTTTACCCAGTGGGATTGTTGTAGCGAAAATGTTCTCAAGCCTAGTCCGGGTCGTCCCTAAAGACAATAATGAACTGCTGGTCGACTTTGTTTGGTATCATCGCATTGGATAGCTTACCAGACACCTATCTGGTACGTGAACTAAAACCCATTTAATCCCCCTTCCACCACCACAGGGCCGTAAATTGTGTTTGGATTCACGGCAGGTAGTAAAGGCGTGGGTCTGGGGGCGCATATGCTCCCCTTTTATCTGAGCACATTTGTGTGCACAATCCTGCTATCTGGCAAATCCTGGGGTGCTTTCCACTTGTTTTTATGATGGGGGTTTAGTGTATGGAACTCTGAATTTTGTTTATTGAGACACTAAATTTTTTTTACTATATTGGGTTTAATATTAATTTAACGTAGATGCACACAGAAAAGGTGGTATATTTAGTTAATTAAATTCATTTTAAAATAGCTCAGTTTATTAAACTGATTAAATACCACCAATCACTAATTTTTCAGACCGTTATTATACTCATAGAATATAGATAATACAACTATGACATTTGCATAATAATTTGTTTTTATTTTATCTTATCCTTTCTCTCTCTATTCTCTTTTTTACTTTTTTCATTTATTTTATTTTTGGTCATATTTTTTTTTGCCAGTTTGCAATAGAAGGCAGTTGCCTACATGCCTACTTATAATTTACGGCACTGCACCACCCCACCACACACACAGTTCGGTTGCTATTAGTAATGTTCACCCTTGGCCTTACGGAAATCTGCCGTTTTTGTATGTTTGTGTTAAGTAGGTTTCTGATCGCTGTTTCGTATATGAATTTTCACTTTTGATTACGCTTCGCTTTTTACTAATTAACCTTTGTTTTTATTTTACTAAACTTAAGTTACCACGAAGCCTGAGAGAAACAATAACATACATATTTTTTTTACTTTTACAGATAATGACGTCGTAACACCCATCTACGTGTCAAGCGCGTAAGCTGATGATTTGCCGATGATTAAATTAGCAAGTTTGATTTATAATATTAATAAAGAGAATGAAAATAGCACCTGACTTTAATGGGGACATAACAAAGAAACTATAATTAAACGTTTAGACGAGTTGATATTCCCGCTGTTAAGTCAATGACGCGTTTAATTTGCTGCGTGGTCAGTGTTATGAAAACGTATTAATAACATAAACATCGTGTGATACATTGGCTGACCACTCATTACGCTTTCCAGTGACAATGTGTAATCATAGGTTACACCACACCGTTCTATAATTTCACTAGCTTTGCCGAAAATTAATCTCGCCACAGGTGTAAAATTGAAGTTAATCACACGCTTTTATTACAGTGTATCTGATTTAAGAAAAAAAATCCCATTACTGTGATGTTTTTAATGCAAACAATTTGGACCTAACAACAAGAATTTCATGGTAAATGTGCTTATTAATTATCTAGAAAACAATTGAAAACCTGGCAGGGCGTATATATATTATTTAATAGATTAATAAGATTAAATTGAAAGACCTTTTATATTAACATTGGTCAATATTTGATGATCAAAAGATAAAAACATAATTAAGGTCTTTATATTAGTAATAAACAGAAAACATTTTCCAGAAAAAACAAAGCTATTGTGATTATTTATTAAAGAATTTGTTATTAAAGACGTCATAAAGGTTCATGAAATCCCAATTTTAGGACACAGATGGAGATAAAAAAAACCCCAAAAAAACTAGTTTAAGTCAGATTTTCTAGTTTAAATAAAAGAAAGTTATACGTATGTGTAATAAAAATAACGAAATTTTTATCGAATCCCAACTAATAGGAATTCGAACAAACCATAAAATTAGGTATTTCTGTTTCAATTCCCTGTGCAACATACTGACTAGTGAAGTAGATCCAAAATCACAAATTGTAATGTAAACTCTAAACCATACAGACGTATGACTATCACCGAAAAACATACAAGCTGCTGAAAGTTCTTTCGCTGTCTACGTACGTCTTAACATTTTCATCCAAGTATATTTTATTTACCCCATCATAAAAATCGTCTAGATAGACATTTAACGCAAATTCGTTGTTCTTTGAATTAAGATTTTCTCTGTGTAAATGTTGATTTACAACGAATTTTTAACAGCAGAGGTATATCCATGAAATTGTATGAAAACATTTTTAATAAAGCCGAAAATGTTCGACAGAACCAGGTCGATTATTAAATATTAAAGGTATATTCTTCCGCTGAATTTGGTAATAATAAGGAGGCTATTAAAATCTATTTTCAAGCTATTAAATGCGGATTAGTTTCAATCAATGTTAAATTTAATCCAAATTTTCAATTACTATTTTCTGTTACTAGGTTTTAATTGGTAACGTTAATTCTTTACAAACAACAGATTTTAAGTAGGCTTATGTAACTTTGCCAAACACATATTGTATTGTTTAAAATATTGTTACAAACTGTAAAAATAACATTGTCTTGACGCCATAGCTTAATTTTGATTTAAATTACAGGACTTATGTGTGAAATCTGAACTAAAAACCAACCATAAACCGGGTTGAAATAAAATCGAGGCATTTCGGTCAACAGAATGTAACATCTGAGCTATAGTTCCAGCACTTTCGACTTTTGTCCACGTGCGTGTTTAAGATATAACAAAATATATGGTCAAACAGTTAGGTTTTCACGTTGAATAATGTTTATTTATTTCGCCCTTCGTACGGTCATGAATTCATATCAAGGAAAATTTAATATATTTTAATGTTAAAGTACGCTATATCGTAAGAAATTTATACATCGGAACTGAGAACATTGGACTGGCCTTTTACCATCATCGTGGTCGATTTAAGAAAGCAAGCGACCGTATATCGTGCGTAATAAGGAAGTCAGTAATAGCAAAAAAAACTCGTTTTTTGTCAATGCTTGCCACATGTTTAGAGAAAAAGTCTGCATAAGCCGTCGAAATGTTTCTACCCATGAAAGGGAATATGACCATGGGGAAGTTATAGTTATCAAAATTTTTTTTTGTATGCATAAATACGCCGTTATACAGTATGTCAAGCATTTATTCTCGATGTGAATTCAGTGTGTTCTGTTCTCGTTCAATAGCCTTTTACATTTCATTTTATATTTTGAGTTTAACTAAGACGTGAGCAAATAATGACTTGTCATTTGATATAACCAATATTAAAGCGTAGCAATTAATTTTACAACAATGATGTCTTCAAGAAAACGTTGAGCTAATCTCTAGAAGTATTAATGTACATATTAATGCGAGTCATACCATACAAATTACTTTTCGAATTCTATAATTTTCCTATAAAATTGTCTTGTTCTTTTGATATTATAGTTTAAAAAGATAATAAAACCATGGTTATATTAAGACAAAAAATATTAATGTATATAGCGACGATGTCTTTATTAGCTCCTTTCTAATCCCACTACAGCGGCTAATTATATGTCTTAAGAATATAATGGACAATTATTATAGTTTTAGTATTTAGAAAGGTAATTTCCTATTTTTCGGATTTAATCTCTATTTGTTCTATTTAATAAAACCCTGGAAGTTATTGGTTTTAAAGAAACATACGAAACTCGTATTTGTATTGATATGGAACACCGTAACATAACAAATTATCTGGTTTTAAATGACAAATTAAAATTTGCTTTACGATAAATTTTTTCTGAGTCAATTTGATATTTTAATAAATGTCTGATTCGACAGATTGCTAATTTCGGTACGACTCTTTATAATCATTATTATTCCTGTTATTATTATTAAACCTATATTATTTTTGGAGAACCTCTACACCAGAATAAGAACATATCATATACATATACAATGTGGGGTTTATGTGTTATCATCAAAGTGATATATTAAGAAAAATTTGGCTTTTTTGTAAAAACAGGATTAATTATTTTTGAATTAAAACCTTGTCTCCGTGAATGCATAACAGAAAACAACAACCCACAGATTGTATTGACCAGACATGTGTACGTTTATGTATCAATGCATGTTGTACTTTTCACACTCTTCAGCACATGTCCCTTACAATTTTTGGCAACGCTTTGAACCCTAAACTTGAGTGGGTAGCAGGAATAAGGTCTTTAAATATGATTAACTGTCTTTGCCAAATATAATTATCAGACTCTTCCCAGGTGAGATGTGTTTTTATTACAAAATAAGTAAACAAAAATAATTTCAGACATCGGTAACATAATGATGACGAAATGAATGAGATAATTTTAAGGTTGATGGTCGTATGTGCTCTCTTTTTACAGCGAGAGAGAAGTTTTAATATTATCACATGGTACTGCTTACTATGAAAATTTCTTGATTTTCAAAGACTCAATTAAATATTTTCAACCTAAACTTTGAATCTGTATACCTTAAAATGATACTATACTTAGTTGAAGTAATGTCTATAATTATTTAATAAATAACATGTACAGATACAAACCCTTGTTTCTGTCAAATTAAGAAGAGTTGATAGTTCTGCAACGTCCATACTGCTAAGATATTGTGTTCTTCGAAATTTTTGCTCCAAAGCCGCAACCTGGTGCTGGGTAAATGGAACTCTAGGGTTTCTGCCAAGTTTTCGTTTCTTTACACAGTCTTTTTTAATGTTTCCTATTAATTTAATAGGTTAAATTGTATATTTAGCATAAGAAGCAGTCAAATTGTTTAACTATTATTTGTTTGGGAATTTTAGGGTTAAAGATGGTATGCATATGCTATTGTGAATCTTGTAAAAACATTGAAACATATTTTGGTAAATATAATGTTATAAAATATTGGAAGACATATTTTGCAATATTTCATTTTATTATTATTTTATGTTTTTATAAATATTGTTAGTAGTTACAATGTTTTGAGAAAAAAACTTTAAACTAAATACTTTATTTTCAACTCCGATATGATGAAATGTTTAATTCTGACTTTTACGACGAGTTGAACTTTCAAAGAAACCCGTCCAGTAATAACTGTCCCACGGAGGATATCATCTTGTAGAGAAAATGAGATATTAAACAATCGTCTATTAACTTTGTTTTGCCATAAACTCTTTCACACCGATTGTGCTATTTGTATCACAGTTTGACCATGGACTGCAACTAACCGCACACAAAGTCAGTCGACAGGATAACTAGATGAACGACCGGAAGATACTGATCACAACAATAGTGGGTGGGACTGAATCGTTTGTGCGGGCCTGTTATTTGACAAGTACAAGGTAGTTTTTAGTATTTGTTAATTACAACCTCACTGTAAAATGACACACAAGACTTTTAAAATGCTGTTAATTTGCCCATCTGCTCCTTTTTATAGAGCGATTTAAGGTGTTTAAAAACTTTCGATAAATACTAATTTTTTTAGCTGCTTTGTAATACAATTAAACAGTTTTACGTCGAAAATAATGTCAATAATTTTCAGTCAAAGCCAAAGTCATTTCTAAACAATGGTAAACTATGTCTACAGAAGAAAAAAAATAATCCATTTAAAAATCAGACTTCTATTATATGTTTACCCTGTTGATGCTAGTATATAATATAGACAAACAGTTGAATACGAAGTATACAACTGTACAACTGATAGCGTGTTGCGTTTTTTTATACCAATGCAAAATTCCAGGACACCAGCGCATTAAAAAATTAATGTAATTTTGTTTTTATCGACCTTGTGTGTTAGGTAGCTATCTAGTAAGTATCGTCATGCAAAATATAATTGTGTTATTTTTTTTAATTAGAAGAAAAACTCAGGGAAATTGAGCACATGTTAAATCACTGTTATCATCACTATCTTTGATATTTATTTTTTCAGGTTACGCACAAGTCACAACAAGGAAAATGTCACGAATTTGCTTGCAATTTTCGCCTTTTGTCTTCCCGTGTCTCAAAACAAGCTTACCCACAATATGCGACGGAATTGAAGCACGACGGAAGTGTTTAACGATGAAGAAAACGCTAAACAGAGAATCTTGGTTTACTCTTAGCCTTTTCATAGGAGTGCGTTATAATGTTTAGTAATGTTAGTTCACTGTTTTATCTGTATTTCGCGTCTTGGTCTTATACATGGGTTTACCTGTTATTTTTTTTTTTTTGCATGCTAACACATGTTTTAGCTAAAGCAATAGCTTCTGAAATTTCACGAATTGTCATCTTGAAGCTATAAACAGTCCAGCCTTATTAAGTAGTTTTATAAATCAAGTACCATAATTCCTACACAAAGGTATTGTATCTGTAAGATGTGTAGGGGTGTTCCCGGAATGCCAACATTTTTAAAATCACATAATTAAGTTTTGTTGTTTTAGTGGTTACAAAGGGGTACAACAAGGGGTGTAGGTATAATCATAGGTAAAATAACCTTTTTTACAGAAAAGGGTGAATTTTAAAATTTTTAAATTACATGTATTTTGAACTTATTATTATTATGTTATTTAGGTAAAAATGAATAATAAATTAATTAATTAATATTTTAAGCATCACACTTAATTTGGTTAAAAATGTGAAAATTAACAAATTGATTATAATATAATGTATCAATTACTATAATTATAAGTATAGTAAGTAAGTATACCAAGCTGCTTAATTCATGAATACTAAACTGTGACTACTGCTTACACTTTAGTAGGCAACAGATTAGGAGGCAACAACTTAGACTTCAATGGTTATCTTTTCCGGGTAAAAACTACCCGTATTGAAAGAACTTACTAAAAATGAAATATACCAGCATGCCCATCCAGTAACAACACCAAGAACGACACTATTACTGGACTAGGACAGCACCAACACAGTCACTCTGCAGACAAAGCAAAAATTGTAGCCGAAGACATCATGCACCTGATATCGACCAAATTGCATGAAGAACTAAGATTAATACCAGCTATCTACCAAGAAGTTTAGTCAAATCATGACATGTGGGCGACGATTCGAGAGAAGTTGTTGAGAAGATACCGACATTCAACTCTGCAAAATCAATATTGTACAGAGCAGGCAGACACCCAAGTTACCCACCACTATTACATACATCCAGCTTGATGGCAAGTGGACACATACTACAACTTGAGACCGATTCCCACTATTCGACGACACCACACAAGGACAACGCATCCTTGCCTGCGCATCGACAGAAAACCTGACTCATCTTTCTGCTTCAGACTGCATCTTCTGTGATGGGACCTTCTACAAATGCCCATTACTTTTCAACCAGAACCTGATATACATCATCCACATCCAGCTTGAAGGTACTATGGGTCCAATTGTATATGCCGTACTATCAGGGAAGAGCGAACAAACTTACGGAAGATTTTTCCGCCTACTGCAAACAGAAATGACTCATGGACTATGTGGATGCCGTGTCACACTTCTCCATCTGGGATAAAAACTTAATAGACTAAATACTTGTGCTGCATTATTTGTACTGTGATTATAATTTTAATGAGAAATTTAGTGTTCTTTATTATTACCTGTTTGTTTTATTTTGCTATAAATGAATGTATTTAAAATGATAAAATAAAATGATAAAAAAGTATTCAAAATATATTCTTTGAAAATATACAAATATCTATTTATTATCTATAGTATTTGTATACCAAATATTACTTAAAATCTGTTTTAAAAATTTATAATTTTGTTAAGTATTTATTGACTGCATGAAGGCAGAATTTTTTAAATTCACAATGCAAATATACAAATACTATCACTCAATATAATTTATTACACCAGTACAATATTACACAATTTTACCTTTACAGTTTTTTCTGCATAAAATGCCATCTAAGTTGAGACATTAACAGAAAAAAATCTTAAACTTTGTGCCACTAATGATAAAACTGTAAAATGAAACGAAAATGTTCAATAATACAATATTTTGTCTTACTTCAGGTAAGATGAGAACATGAAAGCAAATTTGGCAAGTGCTGTCAAATCTAAACGATACTGGTATATATTTTTTACTTTCACAAATTGAATGGTATATTGGTATATTGTCTATTTATCACGACAGAAAAATTGTTTTAAGTTGTGCTTATCTAGATTTAATTTTCAATATTGATATTAAAAGTAGAAATAAAATACATAAAAGGTATCATTGACGTAATAATTAATCAGACGCCTTTGTTTGGGTCTAAGTTTTACCACATATAGGAAACTCGGCTATTGGGAACAGGTGTCCTAATAAATATTAACTCCAAACGATTCAAATAGCAAAATAATCAAAAATATTATCGTTGTTCTTAATTTTAATAGATTTAATATTCTTTGAAAACGAAAATAAATAAGTTTTCTGTACAATTGATATTATCAAATTTCATTATTAATTTACTTTTACTATCTTCAACTAAATGCTGTAGGGTGTCACTGCTTATGTTTGAATAGTTAAAGATAATATTTCAAAGCAGTTCCTTGGGGATAGTTTTCATTGTTGGATGGCAATAACATGATTTCCATTTGAGGACTTCATTAATATCATTTCAAAAGGCAAAATCAAGACTATTATTCCAATCATAAGTATTCGAAAACTCACCAGCACATTTATAAAATATAACGAGTAAAAATATTTTGCTCAGCATGAACATTTTCTCAATTAACATGACAACAACGGAACAGGTAAGATTGATTGGATGAAATTAAGAATAAAAAAATTTTCAGCAAAGAAAATGTTTATGGCGCTGGGCCATAATGTATGGTGTTTATTACGAAATATAACAACATAAACAAAGCTACGAAATTGAGGAGTTAAGCACATTTGTAAATTGATATTGGTTAAACAGAACAATAACTCACTTAAATGTTTAAGAAAATTTTGCATAATGTTTAGACGCCATCCCGAGTAATAATGTTCCAAGTCTCTTATGTGTGATTTCAGCGATCAATTTAATTGTTACTTTTGTGTTCGGTTTTATATCCACTGTGTATTTTAAGAACTTGTTTTGAAAGACAAATCACTTTAAGGTCTGTTTTGCAAACATATTAAAAATATATATTTAATTGAATGTAACATAATCCTAGTCCAAAAAGGATTAAATTAAAAATGTTGATAAAAACTAATACGTAAATATTTGACAACGACACAGGCAAACGAAATACCCTATAGCATTCATTTACACTAATGTATACTTTTAAACTTAGATGTAAGACTAAATTGTAATAATTTCAATTCAATTTTAGTCACATTTTGCACTGTAAAATATCTATAAAAAATGTTCAGCTGACAAAATAAACAATAAACAATTTTAATTAACTACTTGGTATAAGTTCACTTTCCATACTAGGTCATTTCTAAGATATATGTTTTAGTTATTTTTTATCTTCAGAGGTGTGAGGTACAATTTTACAACCGGAATGGTTGACATTTTGTATATGTCCTAAGCATTGTGAGTTCTTGTTTAAACTATATGTGAACTGTTTTTTTGTGTTTTATTTACCAAATGTTGAAGTCAACACAATATTTAAATATATCAAGTTACTTATCTTGATAAAAAATCTTAACATCATTTTTTAGCGTTATTCTGAAATTTTGATGTTGCACATAAAAAGAATAAATTATGCAATAAACTGCTGTAAATGATCAAATATTAAACATTAATCTCAATAAAATTTTTGATTTAACAATGATATTATTTTGATAAAAGGCGTTGCCTTGCACAAACGAATTTAATCAAATTAAGAAGGATGCAGAAGGGATGTACACTTCTTGTAAATATCTGTTTTGTATCTCTATGATTCCATAATTTTAAGAAATATCTAAAATCTGCTAATAATCATAGGTTTTAACAAGCAGCTTTCTGTTGTTATTATCATCTATAAACTCATAATTTATGTTTAATTGTGTTTATAACATGCGTTTTCCAACATAAATTTTAAAATTAGCTTATTGGTTAAATTTAATGTGTTCTTCGATAATGGATTATGACAATAAAACTTTTCCTTTGACATATTGAAGTTATTTAATGGGTAGTCACTTAGATGTCCTTAGATCGGCTACATAAATTTGATTTCATAATACTATCGATGTTTCTGTTCAGGTGTGTAGATTTGTGATAAAGTAAGATGAAACACAATAAAATATTAGTAAAACTAAAACTGACTAACTATAAATATGCAGAATACAATAACGATGCTTTATTTACCAAAATTGACAGTATACATTAGTTTTAGAAAATGATAAAGACACATAGATACTTTAGACAAATTTGTTAGTACAATTATTAGAATATTTCGTTTATTTCTTTATAGTCTTGAAAAACTATAGTAAATAAAGGTAAAAACAAAAGCAGAACACCCAGGAAACGGTCTAAAAGACAGTCCACAAATTGAAGTATAAACCCGTGCAAACTACATCAATGGTACAGGCATTTATACAGAAATGGTGGTTAAACCAAGTTTTTGTGGTATGCTTAACCACCCGCTGCCATTAATGTAGTATTTAATGAAAAAGCTTGAGTATCACAAACCACTAGTAACAGGTGTATCCACAGATCAACGCAACACAATAACTATGTACTGAATTTAAATGAATCCATATCTTCATATGATATAGAATATTTATCAACAAGAACTTGTTTCTAAAGTAAAACTTATTGAAGTTGCGGATGAAATATTTTTTCTTATAACCTTGGCTTGTAAGTCTAGAAGAAATTGGTGTCATATGCAAGACTCAGTAAAATCACTGCAAGATCTTGCAAACCTAATCAATAGAGGACTATGACACCGTATGTAAGTGACGCTGGAATATTGCTGCACAAATGAGGAAAATTTCTCATTTGAAATTAAAATCGACTCATTTGTCCTCGCATGTACGTCTAAAAATGATGTTTCTGTGGAATCTTTTATTTTCAGTTCTGAAGGATATATTGACGGAAGCCACTAAGAAAATTACGATTTGTAAATTAAAAGGGCATTATTAATATATCTATAGAAGTGAAATGAAAAAAGCCTAGCGTCTGCTATCTTCTTGTCTTTAATAAAACGATGCAGAAATTCAGTTTCATAAGAATACAGGAACAAATGATCAAGGAGTGGGACACAGTTTGTACCCGTCTGAATTCATATTGACGGGTGACATCCACACCCTCTTAAAGTTACACTATGTTGTCGATAAGAAAATCTAGCATAGTGTAAACCTGTTTCTCGTTGCCTGTTTGTTCTTTAGTAGAAAAATACCTATTGCTATAACCTGAAAATAGCCATATATGTAGCCATATGTGGAAACGAATGCTTGATGTGATATCTTTCAAAAAGGAGTGTAGTTTATCGTGAGGCAATGTGATACAAAGAGTTAAATGATGAAAAGTGCTAAATTGAAGATACAGTTTCGATGGTCTATACTACGTCTTTCTTTCCCGAAATTCAAACTGAACACCATGCGTATTTCATATAAATCTAAGTAAAATTAAGTCTTTTACTTTCTCCTTTGGAATCTAAAAATGGGTTCAATTTGATTATCAAAGTTCCAATTTTCATTAGGACTAATCGTTTTCCGAGGATGCTGTATATATACAGAAACACAGCAATGTAAGGATCTCATTATGATGATTATTTTTGTATAATGCCTGTTTATATAAAGGGACAGTTAAATAAAAGATCTTGTGGATTTGTAAATTAATAAATACACCAAGGAACGCACATTTTAGTCAACAATGTCGTGCAACAGTTTTTATAAATCCTCAGTAAAAACTTTATACCAACTAAAGATTATTTTTTTTCATAATTGTAAAATTAATTTCTAACATGAATACATGAGAAAGGAAAAAGCGTTTGAACTGTATCATAAAAATAAGAAATATGTATAAACTTTTCTTTTGAAATTGTATGTAGCTTGTTTATTTTTATAGTTTTCTGATTTTGCCATACTTGTAGTTTGTCTTAATTTGGCGACTTATCACAGTAACAATATTTAAAGACGAACTTCATCATAACTGTCGAAAAAGGTTAATGTCAGAACAAAAAGTAACTAATAAAAAACATAACCTAAATCGTACTTGAGAACATGTTATAATAAATTTCCTTTTATTCCTTAAAATGTACATTGTACATTTCTTCAATTTTTTTACTTTGTCATTATGGAATGCAAGAATATTTACAAACTTTAGCAAACAGTGGAATTTCATTATGAATTTTGTTAATCACAATTTCTGTCTTTACTTTTAATCATCTTAAAATTCTATATGTTATAAACAAAATCCATTACATTGCATGACTTATCTCTTACAAGATTCTGAATTTACTAAAAAAAATTTAAATGGTTAAATGTTAATTATGCAATGTATTCAATGTTTCTTATAATTTTTGATTTGTTTGTATCTACTTTATTGTTTTTAATAGCCCGTCTGTACAAAATTAGACCGTAAACCTTTTTTTTAAATTTTTAAACCGAAACACCAGTTAAAATGAACAAAATGAAGGCAACTTACTTGGCAGTTTTGGTGGCTTGTATCGCGTGCATTGTAACCATGACAATTTATCGTCTTCGTCGTCTGTATCATCGGAATCGACAACATTTACAGCTGACGTCTCCATCGTTGTCAACCTGTTTTTTGCTACTTTGTCTGTTGATTCATTCAGTATACTGTCTATTGAGAATTTCATCTTTTCTTGACCAGAAGGTTTTTTGTTATCAGTTTTCTGTTTTCTTTCCGTTGTTTCGTTTTCCGGAACCGGTGCAATATGAGCATTGCTGACAGTCTGTAGCGGAATAAGTTGTGGGATTTGTGTTGGATAACAGCCGAAATTAGTATATATTTCTGGTCTTCTATGTGGATTCATTCTATTATACGCGACATAACTACCTGCGAAAAAAGATGCAAGTGTGTCCATTTTGCTATCTTTTTAATGAAAGCCGAATAAAATAAAGTTTTATTATATTAATCGTTCGTTCACATAAACCACCTGTAAAATTAGCGGAAAATACCTAGTTATAGTGCTTCAATGAGGTTAAATAGAGATGTGTAAATTAACTGATGAGATTGGGCGGTTCCTCCGCACACTAAACCCACCGCTAAACATAAAGTAGAAAATAACGCATGCGCGATACCCGTTATATTCTTGGTTTTGTAATCTGACAATGCGTTATGTTTCATTAATGAAGCACATGATTGCACCTGAGACAAGATATTGTTTTCGTAATAATTCATGAAGGTAGTTTTCATTTTCATTGTATAACAAAGTAAGAGGTAGAATTAATGGTTGGAAAATTGTGTTGATTTTAAAATTGTCATATTTGCTATAAGACAGTTGATCTAATAAGACCAGGGAAAAAAGAAGTACGTCTATTATATATTATATATTTCTTTTAAAACTTTGTTTATTTCTATTGTATGGATTTTATCCTTTCAATCAAGTTACGGGTACAATTAAGATATATGTTAATAAAATAAGATAAGACGTCAATTTTTGTTGTCGTTTTTTTCTTTCTGTTAATAGTTTTTTTTCCAATAAAATGACCAATTGAACATTCATTTGAAGGTGCTGTACTATACCGCTTAAAAACCCAGCACTTTTAAATAAACATTATATGTATGTTTGCAGGACATCCTTGATAAAATTATGCATATGAGCGTTGTAATTACACTTTCTGATTTTGCAAGAACTACTGTACGCAGTTGGATGAAACAAAGACACTAAAATTGCCAAAATAAACAGTAAAAAAATAGTAATATATAGTTGTATTTATAAATTGAAATTTAGGTATAAAGGACGCTAAATCAAAACTAGAGTTTAAAAAAGGCTGGTTTTAAGAAACGCACATTAATTGTGTACACGCGAGTTAATTTCATAAATTTACGCTTTCTTTTAAATCGAGTAGTGCGTTTGAAAATTTAATTGCATCACATAAAAACGTGTGTATTTTTTTTCAAAATTTAGGTTTAAATTTTAAAATATAGTTAACTTGTTAAAATCGAGCTTTTTTTGTTAAATGTATCTATATATTTGAAAGACCAGCGTTTACATAATGGGTGCCATAAATGGCACGTAAAAGCCACAAGTTGCGTACAATGTTCAATAATTGGCATTAGTTGTTTCTGTATTAAATAAATAATTTATTAGGGAACGAATATATATGGATTTAACCACTGGTTGACCCTTTATACCAAATATTATACCCCGATACTAAGCAATGGGTAAAGTATGGCCTACCTGTGGAAAAATTAGTATTTGTTCATGCCCGATATATAAAATACAGTAAAAATGAAATTAAAATTACGTTTAATGAGATGTACCAATATACGTTTATTATATATCAATTGTTGTAAAATTGATATACAAATTTAACAACAGTTGTGGACTTAATATTTATGCACGTCAGATTAAAGTTGCTGATTAAACCTATTCATAATATGTAAAAAAATATGTGAACATTGTTTAATGATAGTTGAAGTATCCTGTACAGAATCTACAAAACACAATAGTAACACTTAACAGCGTTCATAACATAAAGAGAATTAAATCTATGATCAATAGTGGAAATAGTTGCAAAAACGTTAATGATAAGTTCTTATAATCGCTTACACTAACTCTTGCGAATTCTGCGAACCAGACTTATTTTCATTTAATTATAAACCTTTTATCTAATATAGTGTGTTGCGGATTCGAGTCTCACTGCGGCAAG
This sequence comes from Limnoperna fortunei, assembly GCA_944474755.1. NCBI lineage: Eukaryota > Metazoa > Mollusca > Bivalvia > Mytilida > Modiolidae > Limnoperna > Limnoperna fortunei. Next base: position 41,753,059 of record OX104113.1, read on the forward strand.
GTGCACTAGACTACAATCCTTATTGACAAGGATTGCCGGTTTTCATGCCGAAAGTCGGGGTTTTTTCCTGGTACGCCTGCTTTCTCCCCGATAAAAACTGGACTCTATGATATAGCTTAAAAATTGCAGAAAGTGGTGTTAAACATCATTCAAAAAACAAATAAACAATCTAATATTGTGTAAGCGGTTCATTGCGGGCATTTTGCAATGGTGACTGTAGCGGCTTAATTGAAATTGTTTGAGAGCATTTACAACACGTTGACCGAATCTGTTTTATTAAAGGGTGTAAGTTCTGCGGTATTTTACTGAAATGAGTTTTTCCTGTCGCGGAGTTGCAGCTATTTAAACTCTAGATCAATAATTATGTCAGTTGCTACAATAATAGCAACAGCTTAAATAGTATTTGTTTATTGTTAAGCGTGTCACTCGTAATAGTTTCTGTATACTTCACAATAAGTACTAACTGCAGTTCATAATGGCATTTGTTCATTATTGCGATTCAATAGAAAAAATCTTATAAACCGCTACTTAAAACATAGTTTGTGGCTTTTTCAATAAAGAAGAAATACAAAATAAATCTAAATGACATACAGTACTTTCCTTTACTATACATTTTAATTAGTTTGTGTGCTTACTATGAATGATACAAAAACAACAAAATTACTTAAACACCGACTAAGTACACTATATACTAGTACATTAGAGGGTTCCTAGTGATCTAGCCATGCAGGAGGCATAATAAGGCTTTTATTCATAAATTTTGCAGCGTTTGTTAAGTTGACGACCTCAGTTCTAAAACTTAACTTCACTGTAGATGACTCTCTTATCTTACTTACAAAGCAGTACATCCAACTATATAATGATATTCATCTCCCTATTCTGAACAATTACATAAATTACAATATTATACTGTGAAGATTTATTTTTCAATGATTTGTTTTTAAGCATAAACGGTCCATATAATCGCATATAGACCGGCTGGAGTATATGGACCGGTCCATATAATGTATATGGACCGGCTGTGGATAAAATGTACATTGGATTTACACATCTGTTCGAAAAACACAAATAACCAAACATGTGATTAGTAATCTCATTGAAAATTATTTACGAAAAGTAACTGATATGCAAGATGAGTTTTCAGAACAAAAATAGCCTAAAATGATCAATCACGTTTGTACATGTTGTGCATATGAAGCAAATAAGTGAGCATAGAAATTACAAAAAGTACAAGTATAATATAACAAATATTTCATGATACTTCGGGTCATATGACAGTATATGGACCGGTTGGTGGTGCAAAAAAAATATGGACCTCAGCTGCACTTCGGTCCATATAATTTTTTGGGGCCACCAACCGGTCCATATACTGCCACATGACCCTCAGTGTCATGAACTATTTGTTAATTAACGGATTTCTCTGCCAATATTTTGCCATCTCCCATTTTATATTTGGTAAATAGTGGTTCGTAAATTCTATATATATATAATCTAAGGGGCCGCGGTGGCCGAGTGGAACAAAGCCACAATTGTTGAAGACCTCTTTTTCCCTCTTTGTTTATATTAACATAAAGTCAATTTAAACAAATTCCACCTTCGTTTCTGGAATGCCATTTGGCAGTCTGAAAGTACCATATCTCTTCCAAACTATATCCAAAATTTAGAGAACTGTAATAACTCTAACTCATTTTAAAGCTAGCTGGAAGCATCCCTACCTTCAGGGATGAAGTCCGAGAGACTATGAAAACAGGAAATTTGCAATCCTTCCACAAGACCAAATTACTTCTAATCCATTATATTTCATCAAATGTTTATTTTAAACATTTTTTTTCAAAGATCCTTCTTTCCAATGAGCCCCAAAAGTAGAACCAAAACAAGAAAAAAGCCAAAGAAAAAAAATTACAAAGAAATACACTATTTTATGGGGAACTACATTCGGACAACGAGTTGCAAAGGTCAAGGTCATTAATTGTGTTGTTGTTCCGAGTGGTTAAGGTAGATCGTCTACTTTTGATCACGTGATCTGTCAACACTGAGATTGCGGGTTCGATTCTCACTGCAGGCAGATATACTCGACTCTAATCTTAATTGACAAAAGGATTGCCAGTTTTCCTACTGCAGGTCGGGGGTTTCTCCGGGTACTCCGGCTTCCTCCCCAATAAAAACTGGTCGCCATGATATAGCTGAAAAATTCCTGAAAGTGGCGTTAAACATCATTCAAATAATCAACCAATCTATGTAATTTAAAAGCACTTTTAGTACTAAGGAAATTCAAATAGTTTTCATACCAATAAGAATTTTATTTTGAAAAATTAACAGCTTGGAGAGTTGTGTTCAATAACGAAAACCAGTTTTATTTAAACTAAATCGATACTGGAACCATCTCATTTGTCATTTTAAACAAAAATATTATGTCCTATATCGTAAGAATACAAACAAGTTGTATTACATAAGATGTGTTAAAAAAGGGGGTGTCATAGTTAGTAAGTAAACATTTATGTTATTATTTCCAAAATTTTATTCTCAACTGCATACTTGATGTAATTTTCAATTGATAATAAAAGAAAATAATCCTATGTTATTGCAGATTGATTCGAGTTTAAATATTGAAGTTAAACATGATATAAAGCATAGTTACAATACAGTATTTCAGCTTGTTAAACAATTGTTGGAAAAAATATAGCATAGGAAATCGATCGAAGAACAAGAGCCAAAAGTCAAGGGACAATTACAAATCCGGACACAGACAAACATATACAATAGAAAACAAAAACCAAAAAAAAAAAACAGAAAGTGCGTTACCCGAACCCAATAAAAAAACATGAGTGAAATCAGGTGGTCCGAACGAGTACAAAGTGCCTGCCTCTAAGTAGACAGTCGTCGAGTTACTCATTGTCATGTCCAGGAAAAAGTCAAATCCAGGAATATGAAAGACTACCAATGACTCCGATCGTATTTGAGAGATTAATTTCCCATAACGATCAATTAAGTCATGGTTAAGACCATAGAATTTCTGGAGAGAACATCAACAAGGTTCAAAGTATGTATAGGTTTCTGAATTTTTAGTATCCCATATGTGGGGCAGTGATAACGGACATTTTGTGTTGAGAAATATTTGACCAATATGGACAAGGTCGACAACTCTAGAATTATTAATAAAACTAAATTGATACTAGAACCATTTCAAAGTGACAATTTTAAATCATGGATTAATGAAAAGCAAAGATTGCTACAGACAGCTCTGTTTTTGGTAAGTCGTCACAGTACGAACATTTTAGTCGTCGTTGCATGTATGTATCTGCTACTGTGACAGAATATAAGTTCCATCATAATACTTGTTCTAGAGATCTTTTATTATATAACAAAAGTTCCAGTTGGAACATTCATTATGTAATATTTTATAAGGAAAATTCCACCCGAAAGAAATGGAACTATTATTATATAAGTAATGTTCCGTGGAACTTTTATTATATTGTAAAATGTTCCAGGCGGAACAATTATTATCCGGAATAAATATATGTTCACACTACTTGTATACACAAGTCAGTATAGTTCAAGGATCTTTCCTGTTATGCAGGTTGGTTACTGGTCACATCGATTTTTGGCAGGCAGTGACTACAATTCTTTGTGATAATACACAAACAAAGAGAGCAACTTGTGTAATGGAAGTTTAATTTTATAAATATATGACGCACAAGGCAAATCAACTCGGGTTAGGTTTAAATTTGGTAGTAATTAACAACTACAGTTCTTAACACTACACAGAAATGCATAAGCAGGTATTATGTGCATTATAACATTTAAATTTCCTGCAGATTGTTACATAGATTAAAGAATTGCTATTAGTTTTTGTTCTCAAGTTTATGTTTACTCCAGAGAAACCCATTCTTATGCATTGGTCATTTTCTATGTTATTGACATCGTTTGATGGGCCCGAAAACATTCGATCATAGGCGATATGTTGTAAGCTTTAGAAAGTGGCAAAAATAGAACTGAAATGAGGGGAGGGGCTAGAGGGATCCATTAACAGGTTAACAATTTCTTATTTTAAAAAAAACAGATAACAGTAAATTTTAAATAATGATAACAGATAAAAGAAATGTACATGAGAAAACAAACAATGAGTTCAAAAATCGAATAAAATAGAACGGCTATACTATTAACAGCAAACAGGGTTTTTATTTTCATTATAACAGTTAACAACAATGTCAATTTTTTTTTGAAAACAGATAACAGCTAATGGTTGAAAAACAGTTAACAATTGTTTTATTAGTTAACACACCTGTAGAAATGCCCCAAACACATTAACAAAAAAGATCTTGCCACCTCTTTAAATACGTAAAGAATGCCACTGGTGTTATGGATGCTTTCAGTACTACAACAAAATTATAATAATTTTATAATGTTTCACAAAGAGCATTATTGAAATATAAAATTTTCCAAATACACTGAAAAACACATAGTATTAATAAAAAAATTTTTTTTTACCATATATAGAAAGAGTCTAGAGGATTATGCAACGATACAAATAGAGACGTTTCTATTATAATTAATTAAATATATTAATAAATACGACAAAATTTTCAACCAACTGATGGCCTTATTCAGTGTCAACTATCAATCTATGAGTACTAAATTTTAAAAAAATGTTTGCAATCATATTTCAAACGAGCCTGAATATTTATCAACTTCTTATTTTATTAAAACACTTGTTTTTGTGTAACATTGGCTTAGACGGCTATCTTAAAAACGTTTGTGGTGTTTGCAAAAATCAGTATATTCACTTCAAGCTATTGTAAACCAGATCAACTGGGATATACAGACGCCGTATCCATGAGAATCTGGAATGTTGCTTCACAAGTGAGGAAAATTTATAATTTTGAAATTAAAATCGTCCCGTTTGTCGTAAATTCTTGTGACGAAATGAACGTCATATTCGAAGTGTAGGTCTAAATATTATGTAAATGTAGCTGATTCTGTGGTTTCCTTATGTTCCAGTTGTGCGGATTTGAGGATATATTGACAAGCTACTAAGCAAATTGAAGGTTGTGAATTGCAATGACATCATCAATACATTTATAAGTGAAATTAAAGGACCTAGCTTTTGCTATCTACTTGTTTTAATAAGACGCCGAAGAAATTCAGATACAGGAACAAATCGGCAGGGATTGGGGCACAGTTTTTACTCAAAAGAATACCATTAAAAACGCATCCTCCGAACGTAATCAATATGTTGTCGATCATAAAATCCAGCACGCTATAAACCATTTCCTAGGGGTAGAATAATTGCATTAAGTGTTTTTTTTTGTACAAAAATACGTATTGTAGTAAACTAAAAGTACATATTGATAGACACATGTAGAAGCGATAGTCCGAGAATCCTCTGCCGTCCAACGCTTTTTCTTTTTCTTTTTTTTTGCGTGGCACGCAAAAAAAAAAAAGAAAAAGCGTTGGACGGCAGAGGATTCTCGGACTATAGAAGCGAAGGCTTTATGTCTGATTTCTTTACGACAGGGATTTTAGTTCATCTTGAGGCAAGATGGTATAAAGAGTTGAGAAATCACAGGTTAAAATTGATGGAATTTTAGATAGCGATCTTGAAAATTCATTAGAATTTTTCAGAATCTACACATGATTGATATTACTTCAAGAATTTTCACAGCAGTTTTTATTGTTGTCCTCCATTACCTAAGTCAACTGCATTGACAACTATTGGAAGAAAACGTAGATCAGCAGGCTATCTACCTTTCCTTGTCACGGTTTTTATTTAGATTTGGAACCCAATACAAGTACGTTAAGTCTTAAGACGCTTTATCATAAGCCATAAGACATAAGAAGACATTTTATTATACTAAAGACCCCCACATAGTATGTTAGTACATGTACGATTTTTTAATATAGCAACAGTGTAAACATCAGTGTTTTTTTTTAGCGCTCGCCACTTATGTTTTGTTTTACATTCAGCGAACAGTATTTCAGCTATATTCAGGACGAGAATAAGTTAACAAAAATTTAATTAACGAAACAAGGGGGTGGAATGGGACACAGGGAATACACTAACTTCCACTGGAAAAATAATGAGTTTGGATAGAGGCGGAGAATTTAGCCTTTTGTAGCGGCTGCATATGAGCCTACTTACAAAATAAGTCTTTATCTTGCAAGGAGCGTGGGACTCTCCAGGCTTTCTGTATTATAACCTGAAAATCCCCAAACGAGAGGGTCTCCTTTATCCGCCAGCCGGGGTCGCGTTGGGCTGCTGTATGGGTAGAGAACTGGGAACCCTCCTAGCACGTTTTGTGCTGTTCAAATGGGCATATTTGCAACGTAATAAAATAATACAATTAGAAACCAGTATTGAAACAAGTTTATCATTTTATTATGATATGATAAATGACGAGCAGACAAGTTATCACAAAGTTTTAATACCAATTTAGCAAAACTATAACGGAATATGTTTGAAGAACAATGTGAATTTTGTGTTAACAAATGAAAAAGAAAAATGTTGGTAAAACAGTTAACAGTGTTCTATAATGATATTATGATATATTAACAGCAAACAGGGATTTTTCATTGAACAGTCTAACAACATTGTCATTTTTTTTGGAAAATAGCTGATGACTAAAATCAGTTAACAGTTGATTGATTTAAAAAAAAATAAGTTAACATACGTGTAAGAATGCCCAAAACACATTTAAATAAAAGATCCTGCACGCCTCTTTGAAAAACAAAAACATAGCACAAATAACCAAAAAAAGTTCAGAATAACTAAATGTGCACTTAAGGTGTAACAAATCACTAATCAGCTTGGAGCGGGGAGCATCATCATATTAAATAAAACAATAAGTAATGAGTTATTAAAAGAAATTTATAGTAATTGCAGAATAAATGTACTAAATTAATATGATTTTATATAAAAAAATTGATATAATTAGTTTTTTATTTACAAGTGAACAAGTTTTTGTCCAAAAAAAAATTCTTAAATAGTTTATTATTTTAATACAAAAGAATTATTTTAATTAATAAGATTAATTAATTACCATTTTGAGACATACCGAAATTTACATTAATACATTCTTAAATCACATGACGACATAGATAAGCTAAAAATTAGATTTTATAATCTATAGTTAAGACATTTAGCAGAATTCATAACATTATTTTGCAAAATTTTTATAAACTTATTACTTCGACTATTCTTAACATTTTTTTGCCAATTCAATTAAATTTTAAAATTCTTTGACCATTCAATAAAAGTTGTAATACCATTCATACAAGGTATTATTAATTTCCAGTGACCATTTTGCAGGGCCGGCTCTAGGAAGTGTGGGGCCCCATTGGAAACATGATGTCGGGCCTCCGTTTATGAAGTTATGATAACACTATAGATAGTCTTACAAACTTGCATGTTTTAAATGTTAATATAACTGTATAGCTGGTACTTCTTCACTTGCCACTTGCTACAGTTACCATGTTGCCCGTACACCTAAAACTGGCAAAAGATTGTGTTCCTTGACTTCGGTTGTATCACAATGCACTGAATGTGAACTGACCCCCTTCATCCCCCCCCCACAATCAATCAATCAAAATTGTACTAACACCATGGACTCAGTTTGTAAATTGAATATTTCAGCAATTTCTCAAAGGAATTATACAGATTAGACTTCGGTGACACATACTTTTTACAAGTTTTATTAAAATGTGAATGAAGAGAGACCATACGTGTAAATATTACACATATTTATCATATAATTTTAATTGCTTAAATATCTTTGCAAAAATAACCCAAAAAGCAGCTATTTTCAAAATGCTTCTGTGTTATCTTATATTAACCCACGCATACATTTCTGGCAAAAACATCACATTCCATTTGTATAACAGTTTCATAATTAATGGACGAGTGTCCGCCTTAAAAGTTTGAAAAGGGGATTTTGTCCGTTTACAGATGGGATTATTTTGTCCGCCTATGTGAAATTACATAGAAGGGATTTTGTCCCGGGTGGATTTTACCCGTCTCCCATAGTGCGTGGGGGGAGTAAGAGATATTTCTGTGTGATTTAATTGTATATTAAATTAAATGTGCCTTGTTTATTAGTTAATTGCTTATTTATTATCTGACACTTTACTTAAATAAAAGGTAAAAAAAAAATGAAAGACCGACAAAAAAATTATAATAAAAATAAATAAAATAAAATAAGCCGCGAGAATGCTAATTAAGATAATGATTTGTATACGAGAATTATATTTTAAAATCAGGTATGTTATCTAAATCAATAATGATTTGTATACGATAATTAGATTTTAAAAACAGGTATGTTATCTAAATCAATAAAAATCAGTGGAAAAATGTAGGAGCAAATAGAAGAAAAGTAAATATATTAATAATAAGAGAAAGTCACAAAAGATATTTATATTTGTTTATTTTATTGAGATATTAAAATTTCGATGTAAAACTATTGTAACAAGAAAAGATATGGGTTAAACCCATATCCAGAGATGTTCGATGTATATGTTATAGGTGTATCCCATTTGGTTAAATAGTTTTTTTTCAATTTGTTTTATTTAAAATTTCATCATATGCTGTAAAGGGATGCAAATATAGACGATTGTGAAAGGCAAGAAATAATCATCTTGATTATTATATCTCAACTTTGAGAAGAGTACTGTAATAAAAAAAGCAAAGTTTTGGAAGGACAAATATATGTTTACCAATAAAAATACATTGACCATAGTCAAGTGGTTCTGTGGGATCGGCAAGTTACAATTTTTATTGATTTAATTTTACTGTAATAGAATTTAAAGTCATAAGATTTAAATTCTTTTATCATTAAGCAAATATGTAATTAAGCTTGTTTTGTTCCCTACATTTCCTTTGAGATATCTTTGATAACTATTGGTTGAAAGTTTCTCATTTATTAATTCCTTGTACATTTTTAAATAATCTTTCCTTTAACAAAGCACTTGGTCTTGCCCTTATTCGTCACGTGACATCTACTTCCTTTCCAAATTGTGCTCAAAAACTGGTAGACGACACGAAGTCTTATCCAAGCAAATTTAAAGCCATTTCACAACTTGAGCTCCATCGACACCAAAAAATTGGTAACAGTGATGTAGTTATTCATTTTGTTGCTTAACTTATAGCCATATTTTAATTAAATAATATTATTCTCCTTTATTTTATCTTTGAGCTTTCGCGGTTTCTAAACTCCGATGTAATACCTCGTGCACGTGGTTATCACTTTGTGTAATGACTAATTTTTATATATTCTATTTTCGCATAATAACTTTATTTACATTTAAGATCTTCTGGTAAGTTTTGTTTACAATTATTTAATTTATAAAATTATAATTCCATAAATAATTTCCAATTTGTTGCACTAGTTGTCGCCCCTTTGAAACTTGCCTTTGTATTTTCACATCGGTTTTCAAACTGGACGTGATAAAACATATGAAACTACCCTTACTACATATATTGGAAAGAATAAATTTTTCTTACTTTGGAAATATTCGTTTATTGCATTTGTAATTGACTTAATCATATCGGTAATACATATTCACAGCACCTACAGGTATTCATGTATATGGTTATGAAATAAATTCTGCCTATACTATAATGTATTCACATTGCATTTAAAATTTACTTCACTGGCCACAGTATACCTATTTTTGTGTGTGCAATGTGCATTTCTGGTTCATTTACATTAATGTTGTTGCATATACCTGAAGCAGAGGGTATTAATTTATTTGTCTATTTATCACATGCTTCAGTTTTGCATTGCTTTATTTGGTACTAATAAAATTATTTGAGTTTCAGATCATGTCATACTTAAGAAGAAGTGGCAGGAAAAGGAAAGTTCCGAGCAGTTTGGAAGATTCTACTTCCAGCTCAACTGGTACTTCTACATGTAGTATGGCAAATAATTCACAGGAAGTCAATACTTTAGCTTCCAGTTCCGGTACACAAACAGGTTTTGCTCAGTCCTCGTCTGCACCATTACACTTGGATACATGTAACAACAGTGTGAATTTAACACTTACTTCATTGGGAGCAGGTTTTGGAGCCATAGCCCCAACTATTTACTCTTCTCCAGGTACTAGCAATTCTGTTAATACAGTGTCATTTATCCCTGCCCCAGTTTTAAGTGTAACAAATGAAGTGTCGGCCACTGTGCCACAAAATTTAAAAGAGAAAATTATAAGGGGTGATTACATTGAGCTATTTACATTACTAAATAATAGTCATTCTCATGGAGTGCAAAAACTTGTTCTATCTAATAAAGGTGAAATAGTTGTACAAAGCAACCAAAACAGCCAAAAGCTTTTGACTATAGATCAATGGACAACTGCGTTTATTATATTCACCAGTATATTTTGTTCTGTTCACTCGCATAGATTTCAAGAACTTTTGAAATATATGTATGTCGTCCGTCAGGGAGCTTCACGCAGTACTTTAGGTTGGATAACTTATGACGAGCAATATCGTTTGAGAAAATCCATTAACCCATCCAGCTCTTGGGCTGATGTTGACATGGAGCTTTGGCTTCTGTACATGAATGGAAATTCTAGCACATATTTCTTCAATTCACAACATGCCACTAAATTTCAGAACTCGTTACATTCCAACCTGAAGTGCTACCCATTCAATTATTCTAACAAGTGCACTCGTCAGACCTGTATGTATAGTCACACCTGTCTAAGATGTAATGAAAATCATCCAGTCGCATCATGCAGAAAGAATGCATATATATCTAATCAGGGTAAAATTGAATTTAATGGTCAATATAATTCAGTTAGGCGTCCTGTAAGAATTCCGAAGACTAATTCGCATGTTTTAAATTCATTTAGAGTTCCTCAGCAGTTCTCTAGACCAAGAGTTGCTTCCTCGCCTATGGGACTTGGGGTATACCCCAATTAAAGTCAAACAGTTATCTACTCTCCTGCAAGCTTATCCAAAGAAGGATGTAGCATGTGAATTAATTTCTGGTTTCACAAATGGATTTAGATTACATTATACTGGTCCCAGATATCACTCTTTAGCACCAAATTTGATTTCGGCTGAGTTGCACAAAGAAGAGACCATGGCCAAGTTATTAAAGGAAGTTGAAATAGGTAGAATGTTAGGTCCCTTTAAAAACATGCCAATTTCAACCTTAAGAATCTCCCCCATTGGTCTTGTTCCTAAAACTGATGGCTCATGGCGACTTATAACCAATTTGTCTTATCCACCTGGAAACAGTATTAATTCTTATATTGATGAAAAACTATGTAGAGTGCAGTACACATCATTTGATTCGATTTTGGACAAAATATACAGTCTTGGTCCCAGGGCCCTCTTGGGGAAAATCGATATAAGCTCGGCCTTTAGATTGCTTATTGTAAATCCAGCTGATTTCGATTTGCTTGGTATCAAATTTTTAGGTTTTTATTTTATTGAAAAGAATTTACCTATGGGTCTTTCCTTATCTTGTAATTTATTCGAAAAGTTTGCACATTTTCTTCAGTGGGCAGTAGAAATGCGTTGTGGTTTACACACTGTGGACCACTATCTGGACGATTATATCTTTATGGGTTCAGAATTGTCTGACGACTGTGCCACCTTGATGTCTAGTTTCACTGATTTGTGCGAAGATCTGGGGGTTCCACTAGCTGTTGACAAAACTTTAGGCCCAACAACTATTCTACCTTTTTTAGGTTTTATTATCAACACTGAGTTGATGCTAGTTATGATCCCCAAAGAAAAATTGTCTAAATTACATGATCTTCTCAAACCTATGCTACTTAAAAAGAAAATGTTAGTTAAAGATTTGGAATCAGTTACAGGTCTTTTGGCCTTTTGCTCGAAAGCCATTCCAGCAATTCGTGCATTTATTAGGAGATTTTATGACCTGATTGGGAGTGTTCGACTCAAAAAACCATATTATAGGGTACGCATAAATGGGGAGGTTAAAGCCGATGTTCTAATGTTGTTAGAATTTTTGGACAAATTTAATGGTCATTTTTATTTTCCTGATCGCCTTTGGTATTCTTCTCAAACTTTAGAGCTATTCACAGATGCGTCTGGTAATCCTGAACTTGGTTGTGGTGCCTTCTTTCAAGGGCATTGGGCTCAACTCTCATGGCCAAAAAGCATAAGTTATTCCCCCCTTATTAGGAACATGGCTTATTTAGAGATGGTGCCTGTTTTGTTAGCGTTTTACTTGTGGGGTCATTTACTTAAAAACACTAGAATATTGCTCCACATTGATAATTTGGCCGTGGTCTCGATACTTAGCAAGTGCTCATCTAAAGATAAAAACATCATGAAATTAGTTAGGAAATTTGTTCTTATAGCTATGCTGCATAATATCCAATTTAAACCAATTTATATCTGCTCCTTTATTAACGAGATTTCTGATTCATTGTCACGTTTTCAGATGGACAGGTTCAAGATTCTAGCCCCCTTAGCCGATCCAGTGATGACCCAAATACCAGAGGAGTTTTTGATGCATTTAGGCCCATGATTGAACAATTTTTAAACAAGTCATTATCCCCAAACACAGTTTTGCTGTATCAGAGGGCAATATCAGAATTTTCTAGATTTAGACTTAACAGTGGCTTACCTGTTAGTTGGCCCCCCAATGTAATGGTTATTTTGTCATTCATTATGTATTTAATTCAAAAAAAATCTTGCTCATTCTTCAATAAATTGTTATCTATCGGGTATTGCCTTCTATTGCAAAATAAACGATTTCGATGACCCAACCCAAAAATTTGTAGTACGCAAGGTACTTGAAGGTCTAAAGAGGTCTAAAGGAACAGTGCATGATCATCGTTTACCTATTACGTCAGATTTGTTATATAATATTCTCAGGATTTTACCAAATGTCTGCAAAAATGCATTTGAAACTTTACTCTTCAGAACTTCATTTAGTGTAGCCTTTCATGCTATGTTGAGAATATCAGAGTTTGCCCTAAGTAGCACCAAAAGTCAACATGCCTTGGTGTATTCAGATGTATCACTTCATCAAAACTCTGTATTGATTCAAATTGGGTCCTCTAAAACTGATCAATATAGGAAGGGAGTTTGTTTAAAGTTAGACCATAAGCCTGGTTTTGAGTACTGTCCAGTTTTGTTAGTGTCACAGTTCTTTAAAGCAAGACCTCCTAATTCTGGACTATTTTTTTGCCATTTTGATACAAAACCGCTGACGCGTTTTCAGGTTGTGACAGTTTTGAAGAAGGCATTGGAATTGTTAGGTGTAGATAAACAATTTTATAGCTCACACTCCTTCCGTATAGGGGCTGCCACTAGCATGGCTATTCAGGGCTTTAATGACGTGGACATCATGAAGGCAGGTCGTTGGAAATCTTCTTGTTTTAAACGCTATATAAGACCTTAAATTTTAAAATTTGTTGTCTGTAAATTTTTAAGTTGCATTTGTTAGTTGTCTAAATTTTTATATAATGGGAATTTTAGGTAACCCTGTGAACATTTGGATACTGGGCTCATCCATTATAAGAGATGCTTTCAGGGCAGCAAGATCTCGTCCTGGTGGTCTCAACTTGGGGCTAGAACGATTGAACCCTAACCTTAATATTTGGTGGCAAGGCTATGCTGGTTTGAGGATTCAGCAAGTACATTCTCATATCCAGACAATGTTGAATTTAACTGAAAATCCTCCAACAATTTTAGTACTCCATGTCTCGGGTAACAACATTGGTCATACTAGAATAGGAAATCTTCGCATTCAGGTCAAAGAACTAATTTTATGGTTGAAAGATGTCCTTCCAGGCACTACTATTGTATGGTCTCAAATTCTTCCAAGAACATCTTGGAGATTCTCAAATAACTTGAAAGCCATGGAAAGATGTCGATATAGACTAAATAATTTTATTGCATATACTGTAATTGCTAATGGGGGTCGTTACATACACTATCCAGATTTGCGACTTAATATCGCTAGATTTCTCAAGCAAGATGGTGTCCATTTAACAGACTTGGGTACTGAAGTTCTGTTAAACAATTTACAAGGGGGGTTGGAGCAGTTTTTAGCTAATGATTGGATCACAACTTTTCCTTCATCTTGAGAGATTGGTTCATAGTGTATACGTACATCTTTACAATTTATGTATACATAGCATTTTTCTTTCATTGTATTCTTGGTAAATTATACCATTATACATGTATGTTTACTGATTTCGTGCTCAATTTTGTATTTGTTATCCCGTATATAATTGGGAGTCGGTAAATACCAATGTGATTTATTTGGTTTAGTTTTGTCCTAGGGCCACAGTTTTGGGTGCAGCTCACCGCATAATGGCGGTTGACAGTGTATCTTATGTGCCACTGTCAAGTTGGCAAAATCGCTGCACCAGAGTTATGCAAGGAGATATTAGATTTACATGAACTGTATTATTTACCCTATTTAGGCCTCATCATCTGTGTTTCCCACGATGATGTCAAAAATTAAATTTACCTTTTTTAGAAGTGATTGAAAGGTTGTCATAATCTGCGGCAACCATTTAGATTGAACATTTTAAGTGATTGTTATACAGTTTATTGATTGTTCCAATGATCGATCGTTCGTCAGTTAAGTTATCGATATGCAAAGACTTTCAAATAATCAGTTTTCAATCGATCGATGTATTCAGTTTTGTTCTTTTGTAATAAATACTGTGGCCCTATTATGCCAACCCTATTTCAAGTCTTTTGTCTTATTTAGTCCTTAGCCTGCATTATGGGATAATAGAATTTAAAGTCATAAGATTTAAATTCTTTTATCATTAAGCAAATATGTAATTAAGCTTGTTTTGTTCCCTACATTTCCTTTGAGATATCTTTGATAACTATTGGTTGAAAGTTTCTCATTTATTAATTCCTTGTACATTTTTAAATAATCTTTCCTTTAACAAAGCACTTGGTCTTGCCCTTATTCGTCACGTGACATCTACTTCCTTTCCAAATTGTGCTCAAAAACTGGTAGACGACACGAAGTCTTATCCAAGCAAATTTCCTCTCCCTCCCACCCTTATCGGTCACCGTTAATGTGCAGTTACAATACCCTCCACGTACAATTTATACAAATATATTCATGTATAATTAGGGATTTTTGGTATATGTTCCAGGTTTATTGCTTGGTGTGAATGTATTCTGCTGGGTTTTAATATATATTTGCAGGTACCTGTTCTTGTTTGAACTTTGAGGCTGATCAATTGTACCTCTTGGTGGGCCAAGATCGAGGAGAAAACCAAAGTAATTGACGGCACACACGTATGTCTTTGTTGGCAAAATCGCTGCACCAGAGTTATGCAAGGAGATATTAGATTTACATGAACTGTATTATTTACCCTATTTAGGCCTCATCATCTGTGTTTCCCACGATGATGTCAAAAATTAAATTTACCTTTTTTAGAAGTGATTGAAAGGTTGTCATAATCTGCGGCAACCATTTAGATTGAACATTTTAAGTGATTGTTATACAGTTTATTGATTGTTCCAATGATCGATCGTTCGTCAGTTAAGTTATCGATATGCAAAGACTTTCAAATAATCAGTTTTCAATCGATCGATGTATTCAGTTTTGTTCTTTTGTAATAAATACTGTGGCCCTATTATGCCAACCCTATTTCAAGTCTTTTGTCTTATTTAGTCCTTAGCCTGCATTATGGGATAATTAAAATTGTTTCAAAAGATTTGCAATTAAATGTATTTCAAACGTCAAACTAGCATTCATGTGCATAAACATTGCTAAGAACTTTATAAAATGTTCTGAATTTAAAATATAAAAAAAACAATTAGAAGAAGGGTCTTATTTTGCAAAACAATCGATGAGATTATTAACTTCTACAATTATTTTCAACAATATAAACTGTTGATGACCTTTATTCGAACGTAAATGAATTTTTTTCTGTTGTATTATTATATATATAACTTGCTTCGTTAAAATATCTTAACATCAAAATTTTTAAATCTTGAATTAAATAAAAATCTATATTTTGTGCTTTTTTTTATTATTGAGAAATTTCTTTTCCCTACTAATTTCTACCACATTTTTCACTGATTCAGACATCAATTTTTTTTAAATAACATGCCTGTTTGAAAATCTAATTTTGTATATATAGTTTCTTCTCACACCAATAATACAATTGGTACAGAGAAAGTAACAAATAAACAAACAAAACAACAGGCTATATACAATATATATCAAAATCATAATCTAATTTAGCCATTTTAGCGGCTTATTATGCGAGTCTGATTGGTCTTTCATTTTTACCTTTCATCAAAGTTCAGTGTCAGGTAATAAATAATCAATTAGCAAATAAACAAGGCACATCTAATATACAATTACATCACAGAAATGTCTCTGCCCCCTTCCTAAAACCACCACTACCACACACGAATCGTTCACGAGAGTTTAGGATTTCGAAACCGTCAATAAACAAAACCCAGGGAAATTAAATTCAATGTTCAAGATGACTAATTTTCTGCGTAAAGGTTCCATTTTCTAAATAAGTTTTCTGGATGAGTAGTCACAAGCGCGTTAAACAAAATCTAAAAAAAAATGCACTTTTATTGTCAAATTATCTAAGTAACTAAAAAAAGAACGAAAAATTTACACTTTATCATGTTAAAATAAGAATGCATAAAAAATTTCGAAGCTTGACATATAAATCACGAAATAATCCAAGAAATTAGGGACAGTCTATACTAACTGTCTAGTCTAGTCTAGTATAGACTGTCCCTGATGAAATACAATTGAAGCGATGAAATACATTACGTATAACATAACAAAATTTTTAAATGCCTTTTTCTTATCAAATTAAATAACTAATCAATAAAAGAAACTCAAGTATATACATTTTATTATGTCAAGAATAGAATGCATTAATAAAAATACTAGGCTTACCCTATAGATAGTTAAATAATCCAAAAATAAAAATTGAAGCGGATCTATTCATACTACCGAGATACGGGTAAAGCGCGCATTAATATGCAATTATGTACATCTTTACTTCTTCTTATTAGATCAGGACAAAAAAGTATTTTAAAGCTTGAAGGATTTAACAAATACGAAAAACTGTAATTGAAATATTTTCTTTAATATTAAATTTGCCATTTTATCATTTACAACATGAACTATATTGTAGAGTATGGTTTTTACCTTTTTGCTCAATTTACCAGAAAACAATTATATATCATTAAGAGATAATAAGAAGAGATCGAACATATGAAAAATACAAGTTATATTAGATACTTATAGAATGAAATTTAAAATACATAGGATCGTATATGAAGTCCTTAAAACTAGCATTAATTTAAAAAAAAAAGCTAAATGACATTTTTAAAAATATAATATAAAATATAATACAATAAAAAAATAATTTTATATATTAAAAATTGTCATCAACAATATTATATATATATAATATATATAAATATATATACATCCACAAATTAAGCTCAACACTGTTAGAATTAGATTTGTAACACCGTCAAATTTTAGCTTACTCTAAGCGGGATTCGAACTAACAACGTTGTGACACTGTGGCACCAATTTAGGCCGAATTTTACTGCCGTTATAATACGAAGTTAGTTGTGTGATTTGTCGGATTAACGGCAGAATTCAGTCCTTTTGCTCGTAATGTAGCAAATAAAAAATTCAAACTTCGGTCTATTTATACAAAATCCCAAAATAATATTCATCTTCTTTACGTTATTAAAGCTATAGACATTGCGAAAACTAACTGGAAACGATCTTTATTGAAGAAATTTCTTTTTTAGTCTTTGAAGATGCACGTGGAAAATGCTATGTTGATCATTTTTCCGTATATGGATAATGTGACTGACCTAATTTTATTATAAACGTGCTAATTTGCATACTATAACAACCATTCCGTAGCAAGAATCAAGTAATTTACATATATAGTACCCAAGATGCAACACGCCTATCGGTTTCGGGTTTCTCGATGTTTTTCATGTAGTAAGGGTAATTAAAAAGAGACACGAAAGTCAATTAATACAAAACGCACAGCGGGTTATTAAAAACGGCAATAACTATCATCACGTATCAATAATGATCGGTTTTAAACACGAAACCGATAAAAAATTGTGACTGTCGAAAGATATCAAGATCGACCACGTCTGATTGTATATGCAACTTCTTTTGGACATCAAAGTGACGGGAGTGATTAACTCACGCTCTGCTACATTACGAGTAATGGGACTAAATTCGAACCCTCGCCAAAAAAAAGCCAGGGTACGAATATTCGCTCTAGCACCAATTCGCCTGCACTATGTCCAGCGGTCTAGACCCCTCGGCCAAATCCGCTATATCCGCTAAATCTAATTCTAACAGTGTTGGGCTTAATTTGTAGACGTAAATTTGATATTAACCCTGTATTTCTGATGTTTCAAAAATCCGCTGGATAGATATATTATATGGTTGTCACAATACTTAGACGTTTGTGTATATATATTTATATATATTTTTTTTGACAAGAAACACCGTCATTTGTATCGTTTCGTTGCATAATCTTCTAGACTTGTACATTATTATTTTGTGTTTATGATGTATCTTCATGTTTGTCGATCCGATAATAAATAAGTGTACTAGTTTAGCAGCTTTCTTTAGACTCTGTATATAATATTTTGAACTGCCTGTATTGTGTATTTACACGATCCCAGTGACTTATATTATTTCATCTCCCAATGAACAAAAAATTTCAACTTTGGACTCAATTTATAAAAGCATGAAAAAATCCGGGCAGAATTGGTTAATATATTCCTCTAGTAAATTTTATAGCAAATCCATTGATATTTAACTCAATTTTATTCATGAAAGGGAAAGTTGTTAAAAATTGACCGAAAGGGTGGTCCGTTGGAGTATCGAGTACAGTGAAATTTCAACTCCCAAAGAAAAAATTTCAACTTTGGACTCAATTTGTAAAAACATGCAAAAATCCGGGCAAAATTGGTTAATATATTCCTCTAGTAAATATTATAGCAAATCCATTGATATATAACTCAATTTTATTCATGAAAGGAAAAGTTGTCAAAAGTTGACCGGATTGGATGTGAAAAAATCAGCCACAGGCCACTTTTGTTGGAATTTCTTTTCCACGATGTTTTGAATTCACATGTCAGCTTTAATTAATAAACCATTAATTGTCAACAGCTTCAAAATATTGAATTACAAAGATATATAATTCAATATATTATATATGAAACGAAATTTTGCAAAATATGAAATGTTGAAATGTATTCTACTTCTACTATGTTTGAGGGGGTGGACAGGGGGTACCTTTCTCCTTTCTCCCTCCCCACAGCTCCTTTCTCCCTCCCCTCAGCTCCTTTCTCCCTCCCCTCAGCTCCTTTCTCCTTCCCCTCTACTCCTTTCTCCCTCCCCTCGGCTCCTTTCTCCCTCCCCTCTTTACACTTCTCCCTCTTTAAAACCCTATAGCAATAGAAAAGATCACTAAATTTTGACTCAAAACTGATATAAATTTGGGACATGAAGCATATAAACGACTTTTACAAACAAAGCATGACTCATGACACATTATCAATGAATTTAATTGGTGTATCGTACCCTTTTGTAAAAAAATATGAGGATCATAAACTGTGACCGGTATATTTTATGAAATCATGACACTGAAACCTAATAGCAATCATACAGCCAGACCTGTAGTCCACATAGACCCATAGTCCACCCAACTTGTATCTCTAGTCCATACAACCTATAGTCCATACAACTTATAGTCCACACAGACCTATGGTCCATACAGTCTTATTTTCCACATAGATTTATAATCCACTTACATTTCTAAGTACACCAACACCCGTAGTCCACACAGACCTAAATGTTCAGAAAATAATATAGTGTATTCATAAGTACAATGCATCGTTGTTTTTATGGTCTCTTGTTAACTGTCTCGTTGTAGTTTGAAAAAGAAACACAAAAGAAATTCTTTAACAATAGGACAATCTTGTATTTTTAAACTTTTAGAAAACTGTGTTCACTATCATGTAAGATTAGCATTATTCTACACTTAATTTACAGGGAGGATTTAATAGGTTTACATTTAGAGTAAAATTTTGATTAGTTAAAAATTAATTCATGATTAGGTCTAGATTTCTCAAAACAAAACTCAAATCAATTCTCAGACTTTTGAGTTATTTCTTAACTATCACAGCAACATAAAAATTCTTGAAGTTCTGATCGACTTAAAAGGGAATTTAAACTGAAAAAATGGTGCTTATAAATGTAATGAAAAAGGGATTATTTGCTGCTGTAACATAAATTGCCTGATTATTTGTGCTATTTACAGTTTTACTTTTGCTGCTATAGTTTTTTTTATTTAAAAGGAGAAAACTGATATTTCATAAATTGTCATTCAAGGGAAATAACTCCAAAACAGAAGTCATTTGACAATCTTGGACCAAACGAGTTATTTGTAACCCTTGTCCAATCTAATTAAAGTTAAATCTTTCACTTGCTCTCCCTTTTTGTTATTGGTAGCTGCGTAGTAACACGCAGCGAGGTTGCGACCATAGCAAAAAGGGGGGGGGGAGCAAATGAAAGATGAACGCAGCGACCAATAACAACTAGAGGCTCCCAGGAGCCTGTATCGCTCACCTGAACCTAAAACCAAACAACCCTTTTCTATACAGCTTTTCTTTGCTATAAGGAATTGCCCAACACTTCTGCAAAAGTCATAATAATTCCTCTAAGGAGGAGCTTTTGATGCTTAGAGGGAGAAGGGAGGTTCACTTCAAATTTGCTGTACCTGTTATACTTTTTTAACTATCAGTCGAAAACTCTCTTGACCCCCCCCCCCCCATTTTCTATTTTAAGCTAACGTAGCTATATAGGTAGTCAGGTGTCATGATTTGCACAATTTTGGTAGAGGACGTCCTAAAGATGATGTGTGCAATGTTTCAAAGCAGTCCTTTAATGGGTTAAAGAGGAGAAGATTTTTTAAAATCAATTAAAATTGATTAAAAAAATGTTAAGGAGAATAATTCCTAAACGGTTCATCAGACAATCTTGACCCTAAGTCATTTTTGTAGCCCTCATAGAGCAGAACAATTAAGCAATACTAACTTTTTCTCTAGTTCAAATAATTTTCAAGATTTGAAGGCAAAAATGTCAAAAATAATCAATTTTGACAATTAAAGGGCAATAACTCCTATAAGGAGTCCTCATACAACTTCAACCCAATGGAGTGTTTCGTAGAGCTTTTGATGCCGATGAAGACAAGTCTCTTCGGTTTTCTTGTATCTGTTATACTTTTTGAACTATAAGCCAAAAACTGTATTTTACCCCCCCCCCCCCCTCCATTCTATTTTTAGCCATGGCGGCCATGTTGGTTAATCTGCAGCCATGGTTGGTGCAAGCTTGGTTAAGGACATTTGACGGATGATGTGTACAAAGTTTCAAAGCAGTACTTTCAGTGGTTTCAGAGGAGAAGATTTGAAAAAATCAATTAAAACCGATTAAAATAAACAGTTCAAGGGGAATAACTCTTAAACGTGTAATCAGACAATCTTGACCCTAAGGCAATTTTGTAGCCCTCATAAAGCAGAACAATTAAGCAATGCTAACTTTTTCTCTAGTTCTAATAATTTTCAAGATTTTGAGGCAAAATGGCTAAAATCAACAATTTCGACAATTAAAGGGCAATAACTCCTATAAGGAGTCATCATACAACTTCAACCCAATGGAGTGTTTCGTAGAGCTTTTGATGCAGATGAAGGCTTGTCTCTTCGGTTTTCCTGTATCTGTTACACTTTTTTAAATATAAGCCAAAAACTGTATTTTACCGCCCCCCCCCCAATCCAATTTTTAGCCATGGTGGCCAGGTTGGTTAATCTGCAGCCATGGTTGGTGCAAACTTGGTTGAGGACATTTGACAGATGATGTGTACAAAGTTTCAAAGCAGTACTTTCAGTTGTTTCAGAGGAGAAGATTTTAAAAAATCAATTAAAACCGATAAAAAAAACCAGTTCAAGGGGAATAACTCTTAAACGGTTTATCAGACAATCGTGACCCTAAAGTCATTTTTGTAGCCCTCATAGAGCAGAACAATTAAGCAATGCTATCTTTTTCTCTAGTTCTAATAATTTTCAAGATTTTGAGGCAAAAATGGCAAAAATCATCAATTTTGACAATTAAAAGGGCAATAACTCCTACAAGGAGTCATCATACAACTTTGACCCAATGGAGTGTTTTGTAGAGCTTTAGATGCTGAAGAAGGAAGGTCTCTTCGGTTTTCCTGTATCTGTTATACTTTTTGAACTATAAGCAAAAAACTGTATTTTGACCCCTCTGTTCTATTTTTAGCCATGGCGGCCATGTTGGTTGGTCTGAGGCCATGATTTGGGCAAACTTGGTAGAGGGCATTTTACTGATGATGTATGCAAAGTTTCAAAGCAATCCCTTCAGTGGTTTTTGAGGAGAAGATTTTTGAAGACAAGTTAACGACGACGACGACGACGACGACGGACGACGACGGACGCCAAGTGATGGCAATAGCTCACATGACCCTTCGGGTCAGGTGAGCTAAAAAGGGGGAGCAAGTGAAAGATGTAATTTTAATTAGAGTGGCCCTTGCCTTACAGATCATTTTTGCAGTTTAGAGTATCACTCTGATTTTAGGCTATAGTATGGTTTGGTAAGGCGGGCAGGGGAAATGGGGCATCTATTTTTATCAACTCCTCCTACAGTTTTCAACCCAGATCTCTGAAACTTC
Organism: Limnoperna fortunei; assembly: GCA_944474755.1. Lineage (NCBI taxonomy): Eukaryota > Metazoa > Mollusca > Bivalvia > Mytilida > Modiolidae > Limnoperna > Limnoperna fortunei. The sequence continues at coordinate 41,775,787 of OX104113.1, forward strand.
ACATAACGATTGCACATGTATTGAATTTGTTGCACCTGCTATTATGGAAGTGTTCCAGCATGTTCCTAATTTTCCAGACCTTGGAACTTGGTCATTTTTGAGCAGATTTACAGATGACAGTAAATGTATTGTGTAATTAACTCCTACAGTTTCAGTCTACTGAGAACTCTAAATGTCACAGAAAGATTGAAAATGTATTGAAGTTGTACACCTGTTATTATTGTTCAAGGATTTTTTTCCTTATTTTCAGACTTGGGAACTTTGCGATTTTGTTAACTGTTGAATTGTTTAATTATGTATTCCTTTATAAAAACTTAATTGTAAGTATGAGGATAATTCATTGAGAAATTTATAAGTTTTAGCAAACACTGAAAATTTCAAGAAAAATTATGAGTAAATTACATATAATACTATAAGGAGTAACTGGACAATTTTTTGACAGTTAAATTGTTTGTAGGCCATGTCCTTCTGTTTATTTTTGCAATTGACAGTTTTACTCAAGCTCTAAATTTATAAGGCAAATACTTATATTTTATTAACAAAATTGTTATTAAAGGGCAAAAAGACCTGTAAAGATTCGTCTGACAATTTTGGACCAAATGCGTTTTTTAAAGGCATTGTCTTGCAATTTACAGTTTCACTCTAGTCATTATTAAAGGGCAAAAACTCCTTTAAGAATTTGTCAGACAATTTAGACCAACATAGTGATTTGCATTGTCTGGCTGATCATTTTTGCAATTTACTATATCAATCTGCTGTTTTATTTTTCAAGTTATACTGTCAAAACTGACAATTTTCTAAAAAGAAATCGTAACTTAATGTCCATAACACCTACAGGCAGTTAAACAACTTCTGAAATTAAAAAACGATTGAATGTGCTGATCATTTTAATGTAACGGTTTTTTCTGTAGCTATATAACATTGTGAGATATTGGCCAAAAGATGTGTTGACCCATGTTCTTCAACTTGCGCTTGTGAAAAATAGTTCAGATTAGGGCCGCTCTCAGATACATAAACCAGTGTACTGTATTACTTTTCTATAAATCGTGAATCTTTGGTACTGATCCTAAAACCAAGATGGCCACAACACTGGAACATAGAACTCCAGAGGCACTAAAAATAGCTGGTTTCAGAAACTATTTCACTTATTTAAATCAAATTATGCAGCACTAATATAAGGGTAATTTTCTGCCATTGTAAAATGCATTGTGGCTACTAGAGCCGTTGATGTTCTGATTGGCGGAAATTAAAATGATCTTGCTCTGAAAATCTGAAGAGCAAACATAATTGATACTGTATAAATTTGAAGATTTTGGCGCAGATCCTAAATTCAAGATGGCCACAAATTTTGTGTCATGTTCATGTCGATTAAACTAAAGTTTTTGTAATGAGTAATGTGAGCATTACAGGCTTTCCATGTGTAGAAATATTTTTTTTTACAAGTGTAATTATGAATGACTAAGACTTAGAAAGGTTGTTGGGTCTTTTTTAGTTTCAGATACTAGTAAATATTTTTTGGTTCGGAGACCTTTAATGGATGACGAAAGTATTTTTAGTTGTGGATCAAAACTAACTATATCCGTCTTTTGGGTAACCAATATACTTGAATAATTAGAAGCTAAAAATATTTAACCAAGATTTCCACCATAAATCGTGTTGTAAATTGTAACAAGAAAAGCAAGACCAGGACATTTGGACATTCAGAGCTTTTAGTTCCTTGTTTTCCTGAAATTTGCCATTAGTGTTAGGTACCCAAAATCTAGTCTGGTGACGTAATCATTACTCTGAATTACTGTGAAGAACGGGATATACCTATAAAAGATGCCGTATTTTTTATTGTTTTTTATTTGTATAAAACTGTTAAATTGAAAAAAAAACACTTTTTCAAGAATGCGTTTTTCTTAATTTCAAATTTTGCCCTTTTTCAATTTGTTTTCATGTATTGTGAAATCGCTATACATTCAACCATGTCTAGTAACGTTTGTTACGAACACATTTGTGTAATTTTTTACCGATTTTTTACGACTTTCGACGTATTTGCCGCACTTTAAATTCACACTGAAAAATATAATATCATTTTAGATATGTGTTTTTTTTCTCAATAATTTTTCCATGAATTTTTAGAGTACAACATATATTTTTGTCAGATTTACACGAGTTTATCTATTTCTATAGTCGTTTCGTTAGCGCGACATTTTTTAAACGATGTTATTATAAACAAAGTTGCATGAACATATTATAAATATTCGATAAGGAAAATATTAATGCGCAAAACATATGTGTGCGAATTTAAATACAATTTGAGCAATAAATGGTTATTTATTGTGGACATAGACATACAAATCTAGATATTAAACCCTCTTTTAAGGTGCACGACGTAATATTTAACGTAACGTCAAAAAAGCTCAAATGACGCTACATTTAGAGGCCCTAATAACGTGCGCTACGTCTTATTGAAATTGTTACAATTTTCAATGTAAAAGAATTAACAAAACTTCATTTGTTTTAAAATCTACCGGTATTATGTACTACATGCAATAAAACACTACCAGTGCAAACTGCGCTTTGATTAATATTTGTTTTACATACATGGATCAAACTCATGGATGCAAAGCTAAAACTAGGTACTCTAAGTGGTGTCAGAGGAGAAGATTGTTTATAAAGTTAACAACGGACAGATAACAGAAGACTGACACCTAGTCAATAAGTGATCACAATATAGAAAAGGGACAGACATACGCTTTAGGAAAAACCTTACTGCATACTAGCATAGTAAAAATTCTGATCATTTGGATGCAATTTATCTCTTTACTGGACTTTTATGAAAATAATTTTAGTCTGTTTAAATTACATAAATGAATTGGCACTTATTAAATGATTTTCAGGTACGAATTAAAGAACATATTTGTAAAAGTACTGCCTCCCTCTTTTTTTATTTTTTCCTTTCTCCCTCCCCCTTTCTCCTTTCTCCCTCCCCTCACCTCCTTTCTCCCTCCCCTCAGCTCCTTTCTCCCTCCCCTCTACTCCTTTCTCCCTCCCCCTCTCTCCCTGTCTCCCACTACCCTGTCCACCCTCTCATGTTTAATGTCTAACATTACAACAATCATTTCGATCTCTCAACGGATCTCATCAGGCGGTGTTATCATTGTGCAATAAATTATTATTTTCATTTTAATACAAATTCAAAAATTATTTATTTATTTATTTATTTATTTATTTATTTATTTATTTATTTATTTATTTATTTATTTATTTATTTATTTATTTATTTATTTATTTATTTATTTATTTATTTATTTATTTATTTATTTATTTATTTATTTATTTATTTATTTATTTATTTATTTGTTTGTTTGTTTGTTTGTTTGTTTGTTTGTTTGTTTGGAAATATAGTAAAAATTAATGACATTACTAATGTTTCAGACATAACCAGTTTTCACCGTTTTCAACACATGACTTGTGCCTCCAAACATTACAAGTTCTTCTGTCTGACCTTCCGCTACATCCTATCATGTCTTCAATTGTGTCTGGCTTTTCACAAATGTAATTCATTGGAATAAGAATTGTTTTCAATTTATAATTTGATAGTGCTGGATCTATTGAACTTTGGAAATTGAGTAAAATGTCCCCTTTCCAGGCAACTAATTAAATGTTGTCTCATATATTTTGATCGAATATGATATGGGTACCCCCCATGAATCCTGTTAAACAAAATTCTAAGGCACATGGAATTGCAAACAGACCGCAATCAACGTTTCCGTTCTGCCTCTGCGTTTCAGGAAGCAAGTTGATTCTGATCTTTGCCGTAAATTTGAGCTAACTGGTATTCCAAACATGTGGTAATTTTTAGTGATAAACTGTCCAAAATATAAATTTCGTTTTTAGAATTTTGTAACTACAAAACCCAGTGATCTCGACCGTTATAATGAATGTGACATAATGATGATATTTGAGATTTAAAACCACAGTTACTTACTCACCTGTCCTAAATTTTAACTGGTGCTAATGTGGTATCTTGAAACCCGTTTATTTCTGGGTACTGGGATCTTAGTATATTTTGAGCAGTTATGATTATGTCTGAACATAAAGGTTCGTTAGCTAATATTGATTGTTTATGATGTTGTTTACAAATTCCCACCCAAGGTAATGTTGTAGAATCTGACAAATCCGAAATAGGTTCATTAACAAAGTTAGTTTTCTCTACAACATTTTCTTCTATTTTGAGTTTTTTAACGGGCAGGTTTTTATTTTGTTCAACGGCATATTTGTTTTTTGAAACATTTGCAAACATATCTGGGAGCTCTACATTATAACATGCTGTTTCTTCTTCTATTAAACTTTGCCTTTCCGATTTACGGGGGAGAACGAGTTTTGATTTTTGAGGAGCTTTTACAGATTTCGAGCTTTCTACTGTTGAGGGTGTTTTGTTTTTAATCTCAATTTTGAGACGAGGGCTTAAAGAAAAAAACCGAATCTGGAGCTGGTTTGATTTCAATATCGTTATCATTGAATCTTGGATGTTTCCTACCGGATTTTTATCAATTTTCTGTTTACACTTTTAGACAATGCCCTTAAATTAATAACGATGTTTTGTTCTATTGGTTCTATGCTCATCTTTGTCGCTAAAATGTGGTGACATGTAGTGGTGGATTCGCACTGACATGTTACTTTCGGAAAAAGTATAACACAATATTTTCCCTTTCTACCGTGGACAATAAATGCCCCTTGTTGAGGAACTAAAGTTATTAATTAGGCAAACGGAAAGAAAGTCACAGGAAAAAAGTCACAGTTTTGATGGGAAAAAAAGTCACAGGAAAAAATTCAGAATTAAAAAGTTGTATTGGTCACATATGTTGTCATAATATGACAATATTTTTATGTTGATTATAATTATAGTCATATTTTTATGTAAAAATTGTTTATTTCTTTATTACTTATAATTTATTTAATACCATTAATAAAAATTGTATTTCAAGTCCAACAAAATGTAGAAAACATGTAAGTAAAAACAAATTACTGTAGACAGCTCTTTGTGTGCTGCACAGTTAAAAATATGTATACCAAATAAAAAGTTTAGGATAAACAACTATAGAAATATTTTTTAAATATACATAGATCTAAGCCAAAAATATGGCTTCAAAATTTTTGTGATTTGTTTATTACATAATGTGTAGTAAAAAATGAACATGCGTGACCAATTACCGCAAAAAAAAGCCTTGGACGGCAAAGGATTCTCGGACTAATACATGCTATACATATTGGTTCCCCAGCATGTGCTGATGATATTGTGCTATTGGCAGAAAATGCTTATGACCTACAAGTTATGTTGAATATGCAGGAGTATTATGCAAATATGGAACGATATTTTATTAGTGAGAGTAAAAGTAAAATAATGATTTTCAATTCGAAGAGAAACCATATTAATATTAATGAACTATATCTTAATGATAAAAAGTTAGATGAAGTTTCAGAGTATACCCATATTGGATTATACAGGAGTCATAAAGATCAACAGTTAGTAAATGAAAGAATCAAAGTCGCTAGACGAACTTCATATGCTCTAATGGGTGCTGGTCTTCATGGATATAATGGTGTCAATCCAAATATCGGAATCCAGGTATGGAATACGTATGTACGCCCAAGACTGTTATTTGGACTTGATTCAGTTGTTTTGTCAAAACGAGATGTAAATGAACTAAACTTATTTCATAAAGGTCAATTGAAATCTTTACTAAATCTTCCAGAACGCACTGCAGATGCAGCCGTATACATACTTTCTGGTCAATTACCAATAGAAGCTTTTATTCATTATATGGTTTTAGTAAATCTCGGTAATATACTATCAAATAATAGAATTGAGAAAGAAATAGCTGTTCGGCAATTGTTGGTTAAGAAAAATGACTCTCATAGTTGGTTTATTTATGCTGCAAAACTTCTAGAACTTTATGATTTGGATTCTATATTTTATCTTATAGAAAATATGCCAAGTAAATGCAGTTGGAAAGCATCAGTGAAGAAGAAAATTGAATTTAGTTGGTTAAATAAAATAAATAAAATGTCTGAAGGAAAATCGTCACTTCAGTATTTGAGTTCGTCATCAATGGTCATAGGTAAACCGCATAATGTATGGAATAAGTGTGGAAATGATCCAGTTGCAATAAAAAAAGCCAATGTGAAATCTAGACTTCTTGCCGGTGTGTATATATTGCAGTCAATGCGTAGTAAATTTAATCAGCATAAGGTCAGCCCTGTATGTCTGTTGTGTGGAAAGAGAATTGAGGACACTGAACATTTCGTAATGAGCTGTGTGAAACTTGAGAAAATCAGAAATCCATTCTTGAAACTCATAACAAAAGAGCTGTTGATTATTGACAGTAACTTCCAATTGAATAATAATAAAATATTACTACAAGTCATGATGGACATAACACATCCAAAGTTACCAATGATGTATCAAAAACAGCACGTGTACCATAGTATAGAAGCAATCTCAAGAGGTTTATTGTATGCTCTACATAGAGAAAGATGTCAGATTCTTGGATTGACTATCCTATAGATTATGTGTGTGGACTAAAATAGACTAATTTTATGTCAGTCAAAGATGATCTGAGGTTATTAGTTAAATGCTGTTAGTAATGAAAAATAGATAATATCATACTTCAATATTAAAGTATGGAAATTAATACCTGATTTTCTAACTAGTCTATATTTTTGAATGACCATTGATAAATTGATTAATTTACAGTGGAAGACTGTGTAGTAAATCACAAGCACATAGAAAACAGATATCTGTCTAAGCTAGCTAATTATATTCATTTAATTGTTGCTAAATAATGCTTCTAAGTCAGTTTAATATTTTTTTTTTTTTTTTTTTTTGTATAATATGCTTGGTTAACAGTGTTTTTTTTTTTGTAGAGCATATTAGGTACTGACAATTACTGAACATTGTTGTGCACACTAGTTTTATGTATATAGATGTACTTATGGATTTGATGCAACCGGTGTGTAACGGACGTTGATCCCTATGTATATATGGTGGTGGGTTAAGTGGATTAATAGATTCTATTCCAATCCAGTATCGGACTTATAACTGATTTATCTATGGACTCCGTACCCGAAATATACTGGATCACAATTTTTTTATGCATGTTTTAGCCTGCACTCAGTTGCTATTCTGATACACTTCATCCTACCTGAACACACCTTATGAGGTTGGTTGCTCCAGACAGTGGAGGGAATACTACATTAAAGAAGGATATAGCAAACAATAATAAATACATAGTGACAAACAACGGATTACAGAGAACAAATACAAACTAGCTAGTAAATATACATTGAGACTTAAGTTTCCATGATGAATTTATAAACATAATACTTAACGAACATTTTAACAATTTATATAGTTTCTGACAATTTGGCCACGAACAATATTACATTTCGTAAAGATCTGTAAGTTGGACATACTAAAACAAAACGGTACTCATCTTCAACAACATTCATACATATAAAACACAATTTTCCTTTTCATGAATACAATTGAGTTATATATCAATGGATATGCTATAAAATTTACTAGAGGAATCTATTAACCTATTCTACCCGGAGTATTGTATGTTTTTACAAATTGAGTTCAAAATTGAAATATCGTATTCAATTTTAGTAGAGAAAAAACCCTTCCGGTCAAGTTTTAAATAATTTAAATCAAGATAATTTAAATTATTTTATACTTTTTATGTAGAAATTGTTATTATGTGTCAGAATCCGTTTAAGTTACATCAATATGTTTATCAGTTCTAAAGTTATAGGGAGAAATATACAAAAAACATTCCAGTTTTTCCACCCTTCCGCAGATTAGGGTCTCCCGATATTTCGAATTACTCCCAATCGGAACATCTCTCGGCCATTTCTGACCATAGGCGGAAATAACCGAGGTGATCCGATTGGAATTACTCCATACCTGTTTGTAAATGCTTTGTTGATTGGTCAATCGTTTTATGTAATAATTCTAATTTTAGAATCACGTGTGTTGTTATTGTTGCGGAAAGTTAAATAACAGGACTTCAGGAACCAGCAGAGATCAAGTGCCTGTGTCAGAGACACTGATACAGAACACTGAAAAGGTAACGTTTAAACAAAACAATGCTTTCACGAAATAAATGTTAGTTGAAATAGAATACTGATATAGCACATTTTAGCCTTAAATGCGGAAACATGGATAAGATCTTGATTTTTTAGGGGTCATTGTCCTGAATACTAGTCAGATCGGCACTTGGTCAAATCGGTACCAGGTCAGATCGGTACTTGGTATAGTCAAATCGGCACTTGGTATGGTCAATTCAGCACCCGATATAGTCAATTGGGCACCTGTATTTATAATAACTTTTTTTCTAAATATAATATAATATTCCGTTAAAAAGGCGATTTAAAAAAACACAATGTTTATTTCATATCTTTAAAAATTCAAGCAAATTTAACAATATATTAAATGCTATGAGCACTATGAAATACTAGTAAAAGAAAAAGTCATCATGTAATCAAGTTATAAAACATAACATTATAAAATTATATATGAATCGGAAGAAAGGAGCTCAAATTTTTGTCTCGCCTGCGACGATAGTCGCTGGAGGCGAGACATATGTATGGGAATCCGGTGAATTAATTAGGATAAAGACATAGCACTTTCGGAGTCATTACTACAACAACAAACGATGTAATAATACAAATATAAATTAATTTAATGTCTAATTATCGCTGTCTATTATAACAGTAGTATATGCGACTATTAAAGATAACAGTTGTAAATTTTATAGAATCTCCAATCAACATAAATAATTAGTAATTGTTTTATTTTAAATTATTATTGCAAGATTTCATTAAAATTTGCCTTTTAAACCATTTCATTGTAAGAAGTAAATAATATGACAGTTGCCGTTTTTGATGCCGATTTGACTCTTCCGAGGTGTCGAATTGAATAGTACCAGGTGCTGATTTGACTTGCACCCATTGTCCTAACGTATGGTCTATGCAAAAGTAACCGAACAGGTGAGACATCTAAATTTTTGTTAAGAAAATCTTTCTTCACTTAAACTTTCATATTTGGGACAGTACAGTACACATTTGTATATAATATGAATGTAGATTGTAGGCGCTGCCTAAAATGCGAGCATCGCACATTGTTCATGTCGTTACTTCAGAGCCTCCTAACAGTGCCTCTACATTCCATTGATGAGGTGACGTTATAATGTGTTGGTGACGTCACAAAACTCAATATCAAATGAAAAAAATTTGTCTGACATTTTTGTAGTAATTTCAAAAATAAGCACTTTAGTTTTATATACTGGTCAGAGAGTAGTTCTTGCCATAAAAAAGACAGAAGCAATTCTAGCCATTTTTGTGACTGTGCCGTTATTTTCCCATGTAAATAAATGGAAAAGGCTTCATTTAATAGATTTCACTGTCTTCCATCCAAAACAAATTATGCTGGTCACTTCTAAAATGCCAATTTTCCACACAGTCAAAAGATCGGGTGGCGAGAATTACTTGCCGGCGAGAACTACTCCGTGACCAGTAGCTGTTTGTAAAAAGAAAAAGTGAAAATACCGGGTCTCGCATTAGTCATATTGTCTGTACATGTGTTGAGGTTTTTATATGAAAACTGCTTACCACGTAATAACAATTGGATTATGATCCTTAAGTAGATCCAAAAATGTGCAGATTGAACAGAATTTTGCGTGTTTTTGATTGGTCTAAAAACTAATTTCGGTCATGTTAAATTGCAACAATACTAAAATTTCATCAAAATATGGAAATTCTTGTCCACTGCATGATTCCGCTGCTGGTAGGTCAAGTGGAATCCAATATTGCCCTGGTTTTTTCTCTTGAAAAAAGATTGAAAAGTACAATTGTGTGGTAGCAGCCTCCGTTTTTCTATTCTATTTGTGTAATAACGGCTTGGTGAATATTACATTTACATTTTCTTTGGCTGATAAATCCTAATAACAACCTATATCAAAGTCGTTAATTGTATAATATGAATTGAGCTATCAGAGTGTGCATGTATATGTATACACATATAATAGCAGAAACTGTTTTTTATTAGCACTTATTAAAAGTCTTGTGTATTTATTTTAAGAAATGGACCCTTCTCCATCATTATGACATGATCTTTACTATACATACAAGGACAAGGGTCAGGTCATTTAAAGTGTGCAAGAAGACAAGGTGACGGATTGTGATGTATCTTTTAAACTTCCCATATACATTTTCACACCAGTAAACAGATGAAAAATGGCAACTTACATTGGTGTTAAGGAATTATGGGATATATACAGCAGTGCCAGAAAACACCAAAATCAAGATCATGTAAGTTTACATCAGTTTGAAGACTTGGTAATAAATTTTCCACTTAAATAGATCATTGTTTTGTTTAATTCTGGTTGGTTGGCACAATTCATAAATGGGTAGGTTTTTCATGCTGCATGCTGAGGAATATATTAATGGAGGATGCAGCTGCACCACTCTACCAAAGTTTTCCCAATGAAATTTGATATACATAATCATGTTACTTTTGTGCTGTTGAATTTATGGAGCCTGTCAGTATTGATTTGATTGAATGTATGGTTCGTCAATATTGACTATTGTATATTGAATTGATGTGCTGTATGGTTACAGTACAAAAGGTTACAATATTTACATGTATATTAATTTGGAAATTTAAAAATATTTGAGATTTTTTTACCTATATAATTCTTGTGTACTAGTGTGTTCACTGTTAAAATGCAATATAATTTATTTCATAATGAAAAATATACATGTATAACACAATATACAATATATATACAATTTCTTTTTTCAGATAAGAATTCTTGCCTTAGATTTATTTCTTGCCTTTTGTTACAAAGAAGTGGAAGAGAATGGAGATATACCTATTGTGTAGTAAGTAATTGTAAATTTGAGTGTTATTGTATTAAACTGTCCCTGGCTATCATTGTAACATATAGTACACTGTCCATTACTATCACCGTGACCTATTGTACACTACACTGTCCCAAGGGTCCGGAAACGGTCATATTTGCCGGACATGACCGAAATTTATACTAAAATGACCGACTACGATTTGCTCAAATCGGACATCTAAAAAGTAATATTTTACATGCAATAATCACTTGTTGGACTTAATCCCTTTAATTTCTTCTATGTAGAAATATTTGTATTAAAAAATCAACCCTAAGGCTATTTCCTGTAACTGACATGTGTTTATTGACCACCGACCAGTGATTACATAATAGGTAAACAGGTGGTGACAGATCTGTTTCATCCATATCGTAAACATACTATTGCAACAACATTTTGAATATACAGAGATTGAATATAATAGATTGTTTCTATTTCACATTTCTAAGAAAATAAGACAACTTTACAGTACATGCAACTTTAATGAAAAACATGTGCGGTCAAATTGTACACTACGCAAGCGCCAATGTAACTAAACGTTACATAAATCAAAAGAAAACCAATTTGAAAAAAAATTCCTTGAAAAAAATGAGAACAAAATGATTATTCATTTAATAATAAAAACTTGTTAAAAGAATCCATCGCAGAATAACGCATAAATTCAATTCTGGTCCGAACTTGTTGCAATTATAGGTGACAACTTCCTATTTCCGGTAAATAAAAAACTCACCGGGATATTCATCAAAACAACGTTTTTTGCCATTATTTTGTTGCATAGACAACATGTCATCTTACAATAAAGATTTTTTAGGCAGGAGATTGTATCTCTACATATATTTTCGCTTACTCACACTATCGTGGCGAAACGACCCGATGTGCAAACAAGTTTCGGTACGAAACGACCCCAGACCGGCTATATTTACTACCATGGAATATGGTAATTTCTTAGGGGGAAAAATGACCGAAATGGGCAGGGAAAACTTCACCGTGACCTATTGTACACTACACTGTCCATTACTATCACCGTGACCTATTGTACACTACACTGTCCATTACTATCACCGTGACCTATTGTACACTACACTGTCCATTACTATCACCGTGACCTATTGTACACTACACTGTCCATTACTATCACCGTGACCTAATGTACACTACACCGTCCATTACTATCACCGTGACCTATTGTACACTACACTGTCCATTACTATCACCGTGACCTATTGTACACTACACTGTCCATTACTATCACCGTGACCTATTGTACACTACACTGCCATTACTATCACCGTGACCTATTGTACACTACACTGTCCATTACTATCACCGTGACCTATTGTACACTACACTGTCCATTACTATCACCGTGACCTTTATTGTACACTACACTGTCCATTACTATCACCGTGACCTATTGTACACTACACTGTCCATTACTATCACCGTGACCTATTGTACACTACACTGTCCATTACTATCACCGTGACCTATTGTACACTACACTGTCCATTACTATCACCGTGACCTATTGTACACTACACTGTCCATTACTATCACCGTGACCTATTGTACACTACACTGTCCATTACTATCACCGTGACCTATTGTACACTACACTGTCCATTACTATCACCGTGACCTATTGTACACTACACTGTCCATTACTATCATGGTGATCTTTAAGTACACTGTTCCTGGCTGTTACTGTGGCCTATAGTACACTGTCCCTGACTATCACAGTGACCTATAAGTACACTGTCTCACTGTGGACTATAGTACACTATCCATGGCTATCACTATGACCTACACCACACTGTCCTGGCTATCACTAACATTTACATGTAGTACACTGTCCATGGCTATCACTGTGACCTACACTACACTGTCCTGGCTATCACTAACATTTACATGTACATGTAGTACACTGTCCTGGCTATCACTGACATTTACATGTACATGTAGTACACTGCATGGCTATCACTGTGGCTACTGAAATTACCTGTAGTAACACTGTCCTTGGCTATCACTGTGGCCTATAGTACACAGTCCTGGATATCACTGACATTTACATGTACATGTAGTACACTGTCCTTGGCAATCACTGTGACCTATAGTACATTGTCCTGGATATCACTGACATTTACATGTACATGTAGTACACTGTCCTTGGCAATCACTGTGACCTATAGTACACAGTCCTGGATATCACTGACATTTACATGTACATTGTAGTACACTCTCCTTGGCTATCACTGTGGCTACTGACATTACATGTAGTAACACTGTCCTTGGCAATCACTGTGACCTATAGTACATTGTCCTGGATATCACTGACATTTAGGGGCCTCGGTGGCCGAGTGGTCAAGGTAGTTCGTCTACTATTGATCACGTGGTCTGTCAACACTGAGATTGCGGGTTCGATTCTCACTGAAGGCAGGGTGTACTCGACTCCAATCTTAATTGACAAGGATTGCCAGTTTTCCTACCGAAGGTCGGGGGTTTTCTCCGGGTACTCCGGCTTCCTCCCCCAATAAAAACTGGACGCCATGATATAGCTGAAAAATTGCTGAAAGTGGCTTTAAACACCATCAAACAAACAAACAAAACACTGACATTTACATGTACATGCTGTACACTGTCCTTGGCTATCACTGTGACCTATAGTACACAGTCCTGGCTATCACTGACATTTACATGTACATGTAGTACACTGTCCTTGGCTATCACTGTGACCTATAGTACACAGTCCTGGCTATCACTGACATTATGTACATGTAGTAGACTGTCCTTGGCTATCACTGTGACCTATAGTACACAGTCCTGGCTATCACTGACATTATGTACATGTAGTAGACTGTCCTTGGCTATCACTGTGACCTATAGTACACAGTCCTGGCTATCACTGACATTATGTACATGTAGTAGACTGTCCATGTCTATCATTGTGACACTGTATATTATGGTGAAGGTTGTGGTCGACTCCAATCTGACAAGTATTGCCAATTTTCCAGTCAATGATTGATGGGTTTCCTTGGCACTCAAGCTTCCTCACCTTATAAAATTATACACCATGATATAGTTGAAAAAAGCTGAAGTAGTATTAATTAAACAAACAGATCTGATTGAAATGAAACTGGAGGTAACTATGTAAGACAGAATTCCACAGTGCTATATACTGTCAGTGTCTTGTAAAAATCACTAGGAATAAGCACTCAGGAAGATCAGCTAGCCCAGTAAGACTTCTATACATGTATTTAACTATTTACTGGCCCTAGAAAGATTCTTTGTAACCCCAGGTTAGCTGGCTAGTGTTAATGTGAACTTTATGAATGAAAGTATCCCTTTGTAGTTTGTGATGGATACATTAATAGTAATATCCTAGTGGCTTGACTTAATAGTACAAGTACTTTTCTCATCAGTAGCCCTCAGAAACAAACAAACAGGAGTAATTGTAGAACAATATTTTCAATTTACATGACCATGTGTATTCATAAATCAATGTATGTTGCTTTCATTTAAAGTCTGGATTTCCAAAACAAAAGCAAAATAACAAATTATAAGAATTTTATTATAATTTTTAATATAGAACTTACTTGCATGGTACGTTGTATGGTAAAATTAAATACATTATACCTATCATAGTACTTCCAACATGCCATTTAATAAACATGTTAAAATATAAAGTTACCAAAAATACCAGTATCAGAAAAAAAGATTTGCTATTTTCACCAGTTAAGTGAAGCATATAGCTGCTGCTAGCTGTCTGTCTGTCTTTTGTGCTGTCTTGCTATCGGTAATAGTTTTGTCTAAAGTTTATCTCCAAAACCATTTGACCTATTGACTTCAACATGGAGGCTGGCTAGAAGGGGTCATTATCCTATTGATGAAATGAATTTCCAGGAATGTCAAAACATGGCAGGATGAAAAAATAGTACCAAATTTCTCTTTTGTTTCTTCTTTTGCTTATAACTGCTATTGCTAATGAGTTGGATATTTTGAAAGGTATGGCATTTCTGTAGAACCAGAAAAATTTTTTTCCAGTCATTGTCTTAAAAGTGAGCAATTCCTATAGTGTGTAAAGTGGTACAATGTGACCACGACATTGAAAACATTCTTAAACTTAGTAAAATTAGTACTCAAAGATTGTCGACACTAATACTTTTTTCACCATTTGTTTGTAATTTAGCATTATATGTGTAATGCCCCATACATGAAATTTGAAGTGAAAGAAAGATTTTTTTTTAATAAAAAATTTTGATGTCTTGTCCGTGCGGTTACTTTTGCACAGGCCAATCCAATAGGATAATGACCTCGTAACTCTCCCTGTGGTTATTGTTGAGTTATCTCTCTTAGGTGATTTTTCTAATCTGGAAATTAACTTTAAACCTGCTACATGTAGATGGATTTATTTCAAACTTAGTATGTAGCTTCCTGCAAATGATTAGACATGCAGTGCACAAAAACAATTACTCTATTTATGTCAAGTTTATTATTATTACCCTTAGTTTATTTTTATTGTCCTTATAGCCTTCTCTCAGTCATGTGTTTTGAGCATATCTCTAAAATGGTTAGACATATTGATTTTAAACTTTGAGGTTGAATGTGATAAGTGCAGTGCACACAAACCATTACTCTACCTACTAGTATATTCATTGTTGAGTTATCTCCCTTATTTAATGTTCTTGTTGGCTAGATTTCACGGCGTGAAAATCCTGCTTATAATATGGTGAATGTTAGGCGGGCAGGGAAAAAATTTTCTAACAGTTTTCTCAGCAACTATTAATCACATTCTCTTGAAATTTGGTCATTTCTCTCTTTGAAGGATTTTCTTTAGTTAATTTAAAAACAAATGTACCAGTAGTGACAATAATTCATTGGAGCAAGAATATATACGGATTTTATCACCGGTTGACCCTTTATGTTCAAAATTTACCCTGAGCATTAGTTGTGAATAGTTAAATGAACTGTACTGCTCATTTATTATCAGTAGTGATCGTCTGGGAGCATTTTTCAGTGACTGGACTTGTTTATCAAAACTACAAATGTAGTTTTGTCTAATATTTGTCTAACCTGCTAATACACTGTATTGTATTAGAAAGAGACTGTTTTCAAAAGTTTTATTCTCTATTTTTGTTATTCAGTTGTGTAATAGTTCTTTTGTTTAGTATTTCTCTACAGTTTCAGTATGCAAATTGGCATTAAAATTAATTTTTTTTTTCACTCTTCACATTTGAAATTTTAAAGAATAACTTGTTTGTTGTCATAAACATCTTTTATGGCCCAACATGTTTAATGTCTTTACAAAATTCATAATATATGTATATTAATTACATAATATTTTCATTAAAATTAAATGTAGGTATCTACCTAAGAAAGACAACTCTTAAAGACATATCCTACTATTGTTTCTGGGCATCTTGATTTTAAAAGTTATTGTTTCATTATTTGTTTATGACGTTGTTATCATCAAAATTCTGCGAAATTTCCATTTCAGTTACCGTATGTTTTATGGATCTACTCAAATGTTACTTTATAAGTAAAAAATCAATACAGCCTCTTAGAATTGGGCGAAAAACAAAATTAATCACTTTGCAATAGCAAACATACACAAAAAAGAACTATTTAACTTTCGTGATTATTTTTGGCGCTACAAATCTAAAAAATATATTGCAGTTTGTAAGAAAAACATGCCCTTTCCTTCCCGCCAATTCTGGCCTATATATATTTTATACAAATATTTTTTTTCTCTCATTCTGTGACCTTGTATTTTTATTTCTTCAATTTGGAGAGTAAGATATCCGCTATCTTCTGTAAAAAATATAGTTTTATTATCATATGTCATTTTTTGCGATCTGCGATTTTGTGTATTCCTAGTCCATAACAAAAATGGCAGGAACGTATTAATTCCACATTTATGCTCGAAACTTATGTATTTTAAGTTTTTATTATGGCATAGTTGTCTTCTACATGCCATGAAGCCTTCCAAACAGTCTTAAGTTGATTCTAACAAGAAACTATGGTAAATATATAAATATAATAACACATAATCCTATTACCCTAAAAAACAGCTAATAAAGATGAGGTTATAACTTTTGAATAAGGTTAGTGACCACTAATTTTTTTAGCTTTATTGAAAGATTTTGTCATAAGGAAAGTTAAGATTAAATATCAGGAAAATATCATATGTAGATCGAATAGTAGGATATATCCTTAAAATGTATTTTTAACTTCAAACCTCTGCCTCTGTGGCTGAGTGGTGGTTAACTTCATTATGTACCAGATGTTGCAGGTTCATGACCTTCTGTTGTCTTGGTGCTGAGTGGTGGTTAAGTTGATCATGTACCAGAGTTTGCAGGTTCTTTACCTTCTGTTGGCTTGGTGTTGGACCCCAGTCTTAAGGATTGCCAGTTTTCTTGTTGAAGGTCAGGGATTTTAGCCAGATACTCATATTTCCTTCCCATATAAAAACAGGAAACCTAATTTTGCTAAAATAACAGTCCTGAAAGAAGTGGAAAACAAATTCAAAACAAACACCACTTTGGCCTCAGGATATTGGAAAAATTTTTTAAATGTATCGAATTACATTTAACATTTTAATATATTTTAAACATATTTATTCATCAATTCCATGTACATTACAGAATACTGGAACAGGATCTGGTAAAAAGCACTAAGCTTTGATCAAAAGTCACTTCCTGACACATTTCTGCACACTATTATATAAATATTCAAAATACTCGTATACACGAAGGAAAAGGATTTTGTGAGCAATGTACATTACCAGTAGAAAAAAACCTCTGATTAAGTAAACTCAAACTTTTTACATCAGTTCAGTTAATGGTTGGTGTGTTTCTGGTTTTAATCGTGTAAATACATGTAGTTTTGTTAATGGCAGGGATGCAGAATTGTTCAGAAGTTAAAAGTAATTAACCGGTTGTAGCAAATTAGGGGTATGAATGATATGTGGGCCAGAATCTTAACTTTCTAATGCAAAGTAAAAAATTCCCATATGAAAATTTACCAGAGCAAAGCCTGAATACCCTTCCCTGATTTGACCATGTTTGTGGATTTGAAGGTAATTTTTTCATAGTATTGAACTTGCAACATTTATTAAAATATTAAGATAAGCAAATTTATCTTTGAGACAGAAGAAAAGATGAAAAAAAAACTGAAATCTGACCTTACATACATTTACCTGTGTCACAATTATATTGTGAATAGAATGTCTGTCAGTCATCAAAGTAAACAGAATGTCAGTACTTTGAAACATCATCTCATATCATTGATGCTTATATTACTTCTTTCCACTATCATATATTTTCGTGTGTATGGTGAATATAAATTTTAAAAATATAAACACATTTTTTGTGAGTTATAAAATAAAAACAAATCTGGTGTCAATATAACTGTCTAATCATTGCCATGTCAGTTACCCTTATGTACAATGTCCGATTGAAGAGGATATCAAGATGTCAATAAAGGATGTTATGTTATCTTCGGGTACATGTAGGGCACATTCAGTCTGACTTTCTGGTCAGCTGTGGTGTGTTTTCAATTGTTTATAAAACAGAAATTGTAAAATAACAACATAAAGTATTAAGGAATAGTCAGACTGTCAGGTCAGTTCTTTACAGTATGTTTATATTTTTTATTAAGTATTTGTTAATTACTTTGTATTTAATCTCTAGGAAAATAAATGACCCATTAAATTTTATTTTTACAAAAAATCATAAATGAGATTGTATAGCATCATGATCCAGGATCTTATGTACATTGAGGGTAATGTATATTGCTTTAAATAGCTGCTCGTAGATTTCTCCTTCCTTATAGCCAGACACATCTTGTAGGTAAATGTAAGTGTAGACATTAATCAAGGCCTCATATGTTTATTTCTGGTAACAAATTTAACTAATAATAATAACAATCTTTCCTCCTTCTCTACAGGGGAGGGGATCGTTCATTTTGTCTTCATAAGTAGAATGGAAGCTTTAAACAAAATTTTAAAATTTTGTTTTTGATAGAATCTACGTATTAGGGATAACAATGATACTGTTATTCATTTGTTTTTTTGTTTTTTTTTTCAGAATGATAATAAGATTATATATAAAACATGTACTAGTATAGATGATTGTAGTTTTCTTTTAAGTTCATGATAACTTATCTTGAAGTTTTTCATATAAAAAAATCTATGTCCAGTCTAATGTCATGTTTTAACTGAATGTTTTAAAATCTATACAGCTTTGTCTATGTGGATGATATTGTTTGTATAGCATTTTCTCCATAGGGTAATAACAGGAAACATCTGCAAGAAAAGGACATTGACATATACATGTATTCTATAAAATAAACCATTCATGTACATTATTTATCTAAAAAAGATCAGATCTTTGTAGAGTTTAAATGCAAATTATAAATGTAAGAAGGCAATATTTCTTTTGACAACAAATTGTGGTAACATTGTACAATGAATAATAGGAAGTTATCAACAACCTGCAGTTAAAAACCCATCCGTAACAAAAGATTGATATATATTTACCCCAAAGTCCAGGTAATTTTTTGTGTTCTGGCATGACATTTTTAGGTTTAAAAAAAAATTGTCTGTAATCCCCAAATTAATTTTTTACAGTTTGGTTGCCATATTATAAAAATTCTGCATAATTAAAGATAAAATACAGTTGAATTTCAGTGTTGGGAGGACTAGACCTACTGTTTTATTCAATAGCGACCAAATGTTACAGCACAGGTTTCTAATCGTGAGAAGTAGCAGAGGGTCAAATTAAGAAAATACAAAGTTAAACTGACAAAACAGAAACATTCAAAGTAAAATCTAATGCAGTCAGATCACAGTCTGTAGTTTACTGTTGTTTTGTGACATCAGTACTGTTTAAGGTAGAATCCATGTGAATGCAATAGTCATTAATTGTTTTAGGGTTTATAGGTTTTAGTTACTTCTACTGCTGGAGGCCTCGGTGGCAGAGTGGTTA
Organism: Limnoperna fortunei; assembly: GCA_944474755.1. Taxonomy (NCBI): domain Eukaryota; kingdom Metazoa; phylum Mollusca; class Bivalvia; order Mytilida; family Modiolidae; genus Limnoperna; species Limnoperna fortunei. Next base: position 41,795,724 of record OX104113.1, read on the forward strand.
AGTTAGTTCGTCTACTATTGATCACTTGGTCTGTCAACACTGAGATTGCGGGTTTGATTCTCACTGCAGGCAGGGTGTACTCGACTCCAATCTTAGGGGTTCTTTCCAGGTACTCTGGCTTCCTCCCCAATAAAAACTAGAGGCCATGATATAGCTGAAAAATTGCTGAAAGTTGCCTTAAAAATAATTCTACTGCTACTTTTGGATTTACAAGTTTTAGTAACCGCTACTGTATGGCTACATGAGTTTTAGTTACTGCTACTTCTACTTTTGGATTCACAAGTTTTAGTTACTACTACAGCTTTATGGCTTGAAGAATTTTATGTACTGCTACCACCACTTTATGGCTTCACGAGGTTTGGTTACTCTTACTGCTACTTTATGACTTCACAAGCTTTAGGTAATGCTACTACTACTTGATGGCCTCACATGTTTTAGTTACACTTACTGCTGCTTCATGGCTTCACACGTTTTAGTTACACTTACTGCTGCTTCATGACTTCACGAGGTTTAGTTACACTTACTGCTGCTTCATGGCTTCACAAGTTTTAGTTACTTTAGGTATATAGTGGTCCTCATGTCCGTCCATCCGTCTGTCCGTCTGTCCGTCCTTCCGTCCGTCCGTCTGTTCGTCCGTCCACATTTGATTTCCGGATGATAATTCAAAAAGTTTAAATCCGATTTGAATTAAACTTTGGGATATTGTTATATATCAGGTTGGTAGGAAGCCTATCAATTTTGGGGGAAATCCGCCAAATTTCAAGGTTGCAGTCCACGAAAAATGTTAGGAATTTTAACAAAAACTTGGTTTCCGGATGATAATTGAAAAAGTTTACATCCGATTTGAATGAAACTTTGGGATATATCAGGTTGGTAAGAAGCCTATCGATTTTGGGGGAAATCCGTCAAATTTCAAGGTTGCAGTCCACGAAAAATGTTAGGAATTTTAACAAAAACTTGGTTTCCGGATGATAATTCAAAAAGTTTACATCAGATTTGAATGAAACTTTGGGATATTGTTATATATCAGGTTGGTAAGAAGCCTATCGATTTTGGGTGAAATCTGTCAAATTTCAAGGTTCGCAGTCCATGAAAAACGTTAGGAATTTTAACACAAACGTTGTTTTCGGACAAAAACTCAAAAAGTTTGCATCCGATTTTAATGAAACTTTGGGATTTTGTTATATATCATGTTGGTAAAAAGCCTTTTAATTTGGTGAGAAATCGGTCAAATTTCAAGGTGCAGTCCATGGAAAACGTTAGAAATTTTTACAAAAAAGTTGTTTCCAGACAATAACTCAAAAAGTTTGCATCTGATTTGAATGAAACTTTTGGATATTATTATATATTATGTTGGTAAGAAGCCTATCGCTTTTGGGGGAAATCTGTCAAATTTCAAGGTCACAGTTCACGAAAAACGTTAGAACTTTTTACAAAAGCGGGGTATCAGTGATCGCTAGATCAACTTTGTCTAGTTTTAAGTTAATTAAGTTACTGCTTCTGACACTTTATTTTACAACAGTACTCTGTAATAGTACACAGCATGTGAAATATAAAATAATTTATCTGTTTAAACTACTGCCTATTTATTGAAGACACTGAGTGACTTCTGTAGTTTATTAGAAAGTATTTTTCCTGTTTATTTATTGTAATTTGAGAACATACACTTGAATAATTTAGATAACTTAACGTTTTTTCTTGTTATATGAGAAAGGAAGTTGTGAAAATATTTACATCAGGGTTCATTTTATATCCTGTAAGGAATTAAACAAAACACTAGACTTGTGTAACATAAAGATGCTGTCACTGCTTTCCATTATACACTTAGTTTAATTTAACTACAAGTTCACTGAGTGGTTATTAAGTTTTACAGATTTACTTATGATAACACTTGAGTACTAATAATAATTTATTTATAGAAGATTACACATATAGTACAACTTACATTTACTGATGCCTTGGTTTACATGTAGTATATACATTCACAAGATAAATATAGAGATACTTGTACCAGTATCTAAACAGAGATACACGAGTAAAAAAACCTTTCAAATGCTGTCTATCACAGGGTATTCCTGTTTCTCTAATTTTTATGTAATATTCCAACCCCTGAAGACATGTGTTGAATTTGTCTAAAGTCATGGGGGGAGGGGGGGACGGTAACTATATAGGGTAATACCGATGTGTGGCCCGACTGGGTCACTTTTTAGCTCACCTGGACCGAAGGTCCATGTGAGCTTTTGCTATCACTTGGCGTCCGTCGTCTGTCGTCCGTCGTAAACTTTTAAAAAAATGTTCTCCTCTGAAACCACTGGGCCAATTTTTTTCAAACTTGGCCACAATCATCCTTAGGGTTCCTAGTTTCAAGTTTGTACCCAGGGTGTTGATCAACAGACAAATATGGCCACTGTTACTAAAAATAGAACATGGGGGTCAACTCAGGTTTTTGATCATTATCTAAAAAACTATAATAGCTATAGAGAAAACCATTACTTCAAATTGATCAGCACATTAAGGTCTACAATAGTTGCTATTAGTGCGAAGTTGTGTATTGGCGTCTTGTAGGAGTTATTGCCCTTTTTTGACGATTTTTGACAAAATTTTTGGTATTTACAATATAACCTGAAAACTATACGAGGTAGAGTGAAACTGTAAATGGCAAAAATGATCAGCAATAAAAGCCCTACAATTCACTTAATTGGTCTGAAATTGTCAGATGACTCCTTTTATGAGTTATTGCCCTTAAATGGTAATTTTTTATGAAATTTTCGTTTTTTGTCCTGTAACTTTAAAACTATAACAGCTAGAGTAAAACTGTAAATAGCAAAAATGATCAACAATACAAGCCCTACAATTCACTGTATTAGTCTGAAATTGTCAGATGACTCCTTATAGGAGTTATTGCCCTTAAATGGCGATTTTTTTTTGAAATTTTCCGTTTTTGTCCTGTAACTTGAAAACTATAGCAGCTAGATTGAAACTGTAAATTGCACAAATGATCAGCAATAAAGACCCTACAATTCACTTGATTGGTCTGAAATTGTCAGACAACTCCTTAAATAAGTTATTGCCCATAAATGACAATTTTTTATGAAATTTTCCGTTTTTGTCCTGTAACTTAAAAACTGTAACAGCTAGAGTGAAACTGTTAATAGCAAAAATGATCAGCAATACAAGCCCTACAAATTACTATATAAGTCTGAAATTGTCAGATGACTCCTTATAGGAGTTATTGCCCTTAAATTGCAATTTTTTATGAAATTTTCCGTTTTTGTCCTGTAACTTAAAAACCATAAAAGCTAGAGTGAAATAATAAATTGCAAAAATGATCAGCAAAAAAAGCCCTACAATTCATTTAATTGGTCTGAAATTGTCAGATGACTCCTTATAGGGGTTATTGCCCTTAAATGACAATTTTGTTAAGAAATTTTCCATTTTTGTCCTGTAACTTGAAAACTATAGTAGCTAGATTAAAACTGTAAATTGCACAAATGATCAGTAATAGAAGCCCTACAAATGATTGCTTAGTCCAAAATTGCAAGATGACTCTTTATAGGAGTTATTGCCCTTTCATTATGAATTTGGACAAATGATCAGTTTTTTAATTATAAATTAGTCTATAACACACCTATTAGTAGAGTAAAACTGTAAATTTCTAAAGTACCCTAAAGGACAATGCCTAAAAACCATTTAATTTTCAGAAATTGTCGATGGCACCTTATAGGAGTTACTGTATTTAAAAATTTTTTTGAAGAAATGTTTAGTTTTTGCACAGTAACTTAAAAGCTAAAACAACTAGACTGAAACTGTTAATTTCAAAAATTTTAATATAGTTTAAGTCATTTGGATTCCAGGTGAGCGATTACAGGCTCCTGGGAGCCTCTAGTTTTTCCTCTCCAAAATATATGAATAGGTAGCTTTTTTCATTGAAAAATATATCATTGGGTACTTGTAAATTATCTGTATATATATCCATGCCTCTATTATCATCTTAAGCATGTTAAACCTAGATGTAAACCACTGTGATTTTACAAAGTGTTCCATTAACATCACTTGATCATTTTAATGTTCTATTTTGTCAATGGGGATGTGCAGTAATAATATATATGAATTGGTCTGATTTAATAATTCGATATATGATTAGGTCCTGTTTTATAACATCCGAAAATATATGAATAGGGTGGTTTTCAAATCTCCTTCAGCAGACCTGTACCTAAAAAGTATCCTTAGTTAGCCCCCGGTGTACTTACAGTGAAAATATTTGTAAAAGATTCAACCCAATATAATAATGAACAACATGATGGTTTATAAATAAAAAAAATACTAAAAGATACAATAAATAAGGGAAATGAACATCATTTTACTGACATTTATTACCTTGAAAAGGTCAGTTAAATATATACATTCATATCAATTGTTGGACACAAATATTGATAAAAATATAACCTAATAATGAAACAATTTTAATGTACTTTTTGAATAAACTGAAAAAACAAGTACAGGACCAGTATAAAAAAAAGATATGCTCAACTTGTTTATCATTTATGGACTTGCTGTGTTATATTTTGAAGATGTGTGTAACACATAAGTTTGTTATCAGAACAACAATGTCTATCTTGATAGGAAAAAACATCCTCACTTGAATTGCTTCCTTTTTACTAATTCAGTCTATTTATGTAAGATGTTATGAAAACCACATGATCCGTTATGTCGAAGCCAAAAAAATGAGTAAAAAGTATAAACATTTCTTTGTTCTATAAATACATATTATTCATCCATATTAATCAGCTGATGTTTTACCGCTCTGATTTTTCTTGTTGGTTTTTTGTTGGATTTGAGGACAATTTACTGACATTATTTACTTACTAAGTCAGATCTTATCAATTATGTCTTATATAAAAAGCTTTGTAGTTTTGGACTAGTTAATATTCTACAGTACACATGCATACAAAAAACATGCACACTTGTTTTTGACCCTTTTATGTAATAAAATACTGATCACAATCCACAAATTAAAGTTCAAGAAACCTTGCAAACTTCAGAACCAACAACCAAAAATATAGCTACTACAGAAATGGTCCAAACTCATTCAAGCTTTAATCTATGATCTACTAAAAACTGCATAATCAGTTTTGTTAGTGCCAGAGGTATTTTAAGCAAAAAGTATGAAATCATTTATTTGTTCTATAATTTATGTTATTCATCCTTTCTAAGTCAGCTATGTTCTGCCACACTGAATGCCCTTTGGGTAATTTTTGAAAAATTTTATTTGAGGATATTTCACTGGCATTGTTTATTAACTAATTCAAATCTTACCAGTGGTGTCTCAAATTAAGGTCACTGCTGTTATTCTAGGGTACACATGCACTACAGGTAATAAATGGTCCTGACCTACATGTATTTGACCAGTGGTCAAAATTTACCTTTGGACATTTGTTTGGTCCGTAGGTAACCAAGTTTTGAAGTATAGGTACATAAGACATTTTGCTTTTTACGTATCAAAGTTCATTTATATAGTATAAGGTTCTGATAAGTTAGAAAAGTTCTTTACTATAAACTATGAAGGAAGAAGAAACAGGGAGTGGGGGAGGCAAACAAAATGAATTACAGAATAATCAATTGGGCACTGTGAATATCAAAAATCTGCTTACATTGAAGTGCCACAAAACACTTCTGAAACAACAAGTGAGCAGAACTTGTTCTGTGCACACAATTTAATATGATGTATTTGGCATCATCAGTTATTATTCTATTTATTATATAGATCAGAATCCTTCATGGTTAATCCTAAATTTGATGATAAACTTTTTACAAATTATCATCCAAAAGTCATTTATGAAGCAAAATAGGAAGAAAAAAGTAAATAACTGTAAATACAAAAACTGGTCAGGTCTACAAATAGGTCAACATTTTGGGGCATTTTGTTGTTATTTTATAATTTTGAAAAATATTTAAGGAAACTATGGCGAAGACCATGTTTTCTTTTTAATATAAAAATTGATTTAAACAGGAAGTTAAATAAAAATTCAATATCACAGAATTGAAATTGGACACAACACAGGATTTTTCATTAATTTACATCTGCAATATTTGGTTCAAAATGTGATTTTACAAAAAAATAGGGGCAGGTTGAAATAAGAATCTAGAATTTTTTTTTATTAATCCTGACCACTCTTTCAAGATATTGGCAAATCTAAAGTTAAAATCTTTTATTTCATTTTTTTAAGAAAGATAAATCCATATATAGAATTGTTTTCATCTTAAACTCGGTAGAATTTACCCAAAGCTATATGACATCATATGGAAATAATAGTGAACTCTATATAACCTTCATACTTATATAATTTTACCACATGTTTAAATGCAAATATATTTAACCCCTTGAAAATAACATATCATTATTTAGAGAAATAGTATGTCAGTGGTGTTTAATTTGGACTCGATCAGATTAATTTATATGTGAAGTAATATGTATTTTTAATTGTATTTTAGAGTAGTAGTTTTTTTACTGTGTTTATTTAAACCCTATACTACATAACAGTTATTCCATAACCATGGCATTTACTGTAGCAGAGAGGATTATTATGTGTTATAACTCTGAATGCTGGTAAGGATGTTCAATATACAAAAATTATAAGAAAACATTTTTTATTACCTCACTCAGACTGAAGGTGACAATTTTTCATGACATTTTTTTCCCTTATATAAAACTATAAACTATAGAAATTAGGTAAATGTTAAAGATTAACCCCTTGAAAATTACATATCACAAAACATCGTATTAATCTGAAATACTTTTTAAGTTGTAGTTCTTATTTGTTATTTATGTTTTATTGGCTAAATGTAAAAAGTGCCAACTTTTTTCTTAGACTTGTTTTGAGTTATTGAACTAATTTAATAAAAATATTTGACATAATTTGTTGTTTTTGTTTCTTTGGGGAGTGGGGATTGGTGATGACTGTGGATGAGTGTTTTTGCCTATAACATGTAACTTAAAAAACTTGTATAGATAGGGTGAAACTTTAAACAGCAAAACAAGCTTTATTTTGATAACTCAAATTCAGTTTCCTTCCAGATGAGCTATTACAAGCCCCTGGAGTCTCAGATTTAAGGAAGCTTATGTACAGTACACTTATCTTCATATTTAAGGGAGATAACTGTTAATTGGAGTATTTGTACATTTGTACTCAGTTGAAGGGGGATAACTGTTACAAAAAAAAATAGATAAGTAGATATCAAGGGTTTTCATTTCTGGTTTTCATTTCTTTTACAATTTTTTTCTCATTTTTCTTGTAGTTTTTTATGTGCATATACCGTCGTACATTAAAAAAAAAAGAGTCAAAGCTGTCTTTTATATCAATTTGAATCAATTGTCATTTTACATTTTAAAAATAACAATATAACAAATAAGTATTCAGAACATTGATAGTGTACATGTACATACTCTTGTATGACCATTTACTGTTTAAAGTGATAACACGGGACCCACATGTCTAAATGAAAATTGGGATTCAGTTGATCATTAACTTGGTTATCTTTATCGGTTTAAATATTAATATTTAAAAGATTTAGATTACATTCATAAACATACATGTATGACATATATAATTTATACATTGGTGAATAATTATATAAGATATTCATAAATATATGACAGATTTAATTTAAGACATTTTTGAGTAAGATAAAAATTTAAATGCAGAAAACTTTTAGAGCTTCCTCCAGAACTTTCACTTTAAAAACTGTTGATTTTTACATAGCTTTTAGAATCCCACTTCAATGCAATTTTAAATTAGTTAAGATCTGTAAACGGATTATATACTGGGATGATAAGGTAATAGATTGCTTTTTTACAGTTTCTAATATTTTACTATACAAAAATGTTAAATAACTGATGCATGTAATGTTTATCACAAGACCCATAACTATTTTAGGCTCCTTTATATTTTTCTAAATTTATAACCATAAATTCTCAGACGAACAGTTACGAAAAGTTACACAACTACTATCTATAAAAATTAGCATGATAATGCATGTGTGACAATGAAAATACTTTTTTTATTTATAGGATTGTAACTATGGGAACTCAAATCATGCATATTGCAGCTCCCAGTGCATATATACCAAAACATTTATGTATATAATATATATATATTGTATAATACAGGAGTTTTCTTGGAACCATAATAAATGTCCCACCCCTTAGATACATGTATGTATGGAGCAGGAGGCCATTATTATGAACTGTGTGTTTAATGCTAGTTGTTGACAGAACCAGTAGCATAGTTTCTTTTCATCAGATCATTTTTAAAACAGGTGAATTACACAGAATAATAGGTTCTTACATACATTTTTGGGAAGGTCGGGGTTATATTACACAAGTGATAGAAATTGTATGTCTTTTTGGGGAATTAAGTGCAGCGAAATGAGTGGAGATCACTTGGGCTTTCCCAAAACACATAAAGTACCTATTATTTCTGTAAACCAACAACTTCCACATTGCGATATCCTATAAACTCTACATTGTTTAAGACTCCATTGTCTCAGATATGCAATCAGAATGCCTGAAGCAAGAATGGTAAACAAGAACGATGTTCTTGTTTCATGCATTTTGATTGGATGACACAACGAGTACAGATGCGTACGTTAGACCTCGTCTGTACTGGGTCATCTGTACCAGAAATTGGCCATTAACGAAAGAATAACATGACACACTAAATTGGTGGTGAATTTATATGTGTTTAAGCTCTGCAGACATTGTTGTTTTAATTTATATTTACAGCGATATGAAGAGCATTGTTAACCAGTTATGTAATGAGTTTATGAATGACATAATTCATATCACCAACACAGCAGAAGATGATGGTGACCCTGCTGCACTGGAGTCCTACCTCATTAAAGAACGTGGATGGCTGTTGTTATATGTCATTAACAAAAATGGTATACAGGTATGAGCAGTTATATTTGGTACAAAGGTTGCTGATGAAGAATACAGGACTGTCCGGTGTCTGTCACTTAACCTTGACTTCAATTTCACGGTCCAGCGACTTTGTTAAAGGTGTTAGATTATGGCAGTCCCTCTGTAACCATGCATAGTAGGACAATATTTGGTATATATGTTGGTTATGAATAGTAGTGACTGTCTGGTAGGTTTCATCTGACCTTGACCTCAATTTCACGGTCCAGTGGCTTGTTTTTGGATTAGGTCAATTTCTCTTTAACCATGCATTTTATATTTGAAATGAAAACAATTTTGTCTTTTTTTTTTGTTACTGATTTGGAATGCAGGCGAGACATTTTTCTGTGTCCAAAGTTGTTTTTTCTGTTCATCTGTCTGTCTGCAGCACTTTGTGGACACATCTCCACTGAAACCACTTGAAAGATTGCTTTGATACTTGGTAGGATTAATCATTATGATGTGTAGATGTGCATACTTTACCGTCACCTCGATTACTCAAATTTTGTAGCAGTTATGGGACTTGACAATTTCAGCAATATAATACAATGGAAGATCTTGTGGATGCATCTTCTCTAAAACTGCTTGACTACTTGCTTTGATATTTGTTAGGATTAATCATTATGATGTTTATAGATGTGCATACTCTTCCATTCGTTTGATTAAAAAAAAAAGTTACGAGATTTTGACCATTTCATTCATAAATACAATGGTAGAGCTTGTGGACGCATCTCCTTTGATATTGCCTGACAGATTGCTTTGATATGTGGTAGAATTGATCGTTATGATGTGTTGATGTGCATACATTACTATCATTTTTATTCATCAAATTCTGTAGTAGTTATGGGACTTTGACCATTTCAGCAATGTAATACAAGTGTGCATCTTGTGGGCATTTCTTCTCTGAAACTGTTCAATGGATGCTTTGATATTTGACAGGACATATTTTACCACCATTTTGATTCAGTTATGTAGTAGTTATGGTGCTATGACCATTTTAGCTGTATTAAACAATATTGAAAGCAACATTTTTATCAACCACTTGACTAAAGTTAGCACATTTTGATGAAGTTTTATCATCTAAGTTGCTTAGATCTCTCCAGAACACCAATCCGAATAATTCTGATACATGTACTAGTATTATATGCTTATTATTTTGTCCCATAGCTAAATGTATCAGAAGCAAAATTTTAAGTTTCTCGCACCAATTAGGCAATTTCAATACTTTAGGTGGCAGGGGACATTTAGCTACATGGAGCAATCTTCCCATTGTAAGAATTCTTTTGTGATCTTAAAGTATCCTTAGTCATTTGTGTTTCAACATGTTATATACCAACAATGTTATCTCATTTCAGGGTTTGACAGTTGGAAGAGATTTCAGCAACCTGATAGCATCCCTGTTACCATGGTGTTTAAAGTTTAAAACAAAACAAGAAGGTAATATTAGGTCTTGGTTTAAAGTTGACATGGTTTGGTTAGATTCCCACACAGTAATTAACACTGCTGTTTATATAATAACAAAAAATTGCTAGACCTGTGTGAGCTAAACAGTGCAAGACCTGCTAGATGAATTATTGCTAGACCTGTGTGAACAAAAGAGTGCTACACCTGTGGGAACTAAATGGTGCTAGACCTTGTGTTAACTTAATAGGGCTATGCAAGTCCTGTGAAAACTAAATAGTGCTGCTAGACCTGTGTGAACTAAATTGTGCTAGACCTGTATGAACTAAAATGTGCTAGACATGTGTTAATTAAATATTGCTAGATCTATGTGAACTGAATATTGCTTGTCTTGTTTGAACTAAATACATGCTAGAGATGTGTGCGCTGAATAGCACTAGACCCATGTGAATTAAGTATTGCTTGACTTGTTAGAGGGCTTTCCACTTCCTGCTATTTGTCAGTTTCTAATTTTCTTTTCCCATTATAAACTTTGTTTTGTGAAATGTCGTAAGGACATTTTGTTCTAAAGATATATTAAACATTGCGCTTTCACAGTTTACCCTAGCACACAGAATGCTTTTACTTTACTTGTAGAATTTATCTTCCCTTCTATATTGCAAGTGGGTTTTTAACCATTGCAACTCTTGAACTAGATGTAATAGAGACATAGGGTTGTTACTGTTGGTCACAAGGCCAAATGTCAAAGTCCCAGTCACATTCTAATTTGTAACATTCTGTTGTGTGCAGGATCAGGATCTCCTCCTTCACCATAAGAGATACGAAACTGAAACCTTTACCAAAATGTAAATCATATCAAGGTGTTGCATTGTCATATATTTTATTGGGCCATTTGTAAGTTATCTCGCCTGGATCAATAAATATGATATCTCAGAAACTACAGATATTGACATGAGACCTTCACTATTGGTCATCCTTGATTTTTAAAAAGGTCACAAGGACAAGGTCAAGGTCACCTAATTTTTGATATGTTGTGTACAGATCTTTTCCTTAACCATATGAGATACAGAACTGAAATCATGACTGAAATGTTGATCCCGTTAAGTTCTTCAAGAGTCATCTATTTTAAATGAACCTTTAAAACAGTTATCTAATCTGATTTGAATTTTTTTTATAAATGTATGGTCAAGGTCACACTGTTAGAGGTCAGGGTCAATGTTCTATTTTATATGAATAGATCAAAAGTTCAGTTATTTCTAAAGACAAGTTATTAATATTTTTTAGATTATTTAAATTTCAAGGTCATTTAATACAGGTGTTCTTGGGGGCCTCAGTGGCCAAGTGGTTAAGGTAGTTCATCTGTAACTAATCACATGGTCTGTCAACACTAATGTTGTGGGTTAGAGTCTCACTGCAGGCAGGGTGCGCTCAACTCCAGTCTTAATTGACAAGGTTTGCCAGTTTTCCTACCAAAGGTTGGAACAATGTTTGTGTTCTTTTTAAATTCATACCTAGGATAGCCTTTTAATTCTTCATTATAACTATTGAACCTGTATTTATTATTATTATTATATTTAATATACCTTTACAATGCAGGTTGATATTCTGTCCTTTCAACCCAGCATGATGAGATAGTAAACAAAAAAACAAATCTAGCTCTTATCCACCTCTAGTGATGCTTTAGTAGTGTGTTGTGCAAAACGTCGCTCACTTGATTACTATGTTAATGATTTTATGAATGGTATTCATTGGAATTTGTTTTTTAAGTGCTTAATTAAAAATAAACCTACTCAGGAGAGGGAGATGTTGTATTAGGAAATGCAGCTTTGTATCAAACAGGGAATAATTGTGGAAGAGAAATACAACCAATGCATTTTATCCCAATTTTAACATTATTTAGAGTTCCTGCCAAGGATCAGAGATTATCATTGGGAACTCTTGACTTCCTGTCCATGAAAACAGAATATGGCTGGCAATAATGCAGCAAGTGGCATAAAACTCCAAACAAAGATAATAAATATCATTTTAAACTTTGCTGTTTCTTGTCTTAATAGTTGTTGACATATAAAATTTAAAATATTACACAACAAATTCACAGTGCATTTCTATATACAGTAAAACCTGTATAAACCGGCTACCTATGGGGCCAAACAATATGGCCGGTTTGGACAGTGGGCCGGTTTGTTCGGATTTGGAAAATCACCGGAAGTGAAGATAAAAAAGGGGGGTTTAAAGACTACGGACACCTTTGATGCACACTTGTTTTATATGCTACAGAATACATGAAAGAAATGTAATTAAATGTATTATATTAAATAAAACTTATAATACACACTGATATTTTATTGATATATACGAGAGTAATAATTACTCCTGAATAGTTTACTGCAAAATACGTGTCAGGGGTTCCTTGTCTTTTCTCCGTTTTTCTTCGCACGATAGTGTTCTCTGTTAGTGATTGCCTAAGCAAATGAAACTACAGGTAACGATAATCTTTACTGTTTGCAAAGTTTATCATGTATGCTATGTGTCGTAGCATATCCTCAGACTTAAATCTTTACGAGATCGTTTGGCGAAGGAGTGTTACTTCATCCTCAAATTTCCGCTCTCCATTTTTGTCTCGCCTGTGACGAAAGTCGCTGGAGGCGAGACATATGTATGGGAATCCGGCGGCGGCGGCGGCGTAAACACTTGACATCTTGCTTCATATATTTGTAAGCCCAAGCCCTAGGTCCATCAAATTTGGTCCACAGGTAGCTTATGATGAGTACTTGCCAGTCAGTCACCTGTCACCTGACCTTGACCTCAATTTCACGGTCCAGCGACTACGTTAAAGTTTTTGGGTTACGACAGTTCCTCTGTAACTATGCATGGTAGGATGACAATATTTGGTGTATAGGTTGCTGATGACTAGTACATGACTGTCTGGTAGGTGTCACCTGACCTTGACCTCAATTTCACGGTCCAGCGACTACGTTAAAGTTTTTGGGTTACGACAGTTCCTCTGTAACTACGCATGGTAGGATGACAATATTTGGTGTATAGGTTGCTGATGACTAGTACATGACTGTCTGGTAGGTGTCACCTGACCTTGACCTCAATTTCATGGTCCAGCGACTACGCTAAAGTTTTTGGTTTACGACAGTTCCTCTGTAACCACGCATGGTAGGATGACAATATTTGGTATATAGGTTGCTGATGAATAGTACATGACTGTCTGGTAGGTTCCACCTGACCTTGACCTCAATTTCACGGTCTAGCGATTACTTTAAATTTTTTGGGTTACGACAGTTCCTCTGTAACTACGCATGGTAGGATGACAATATTTGGTGTATAGGTTGCTGATGACTAGTACATGACTGTCTGGTAGGTGTCACCTGACCTTGACCTCAATTTCATGGTCCAGCGACTATGTTAAAGTTTTTGGGTTACGGCTGTTCCCCTGTAACTATGCATGGTAGGGTGACAATATTTTGTATACATGCCGCTGCTGATGTTTAATGCTATATAAGTAATGCTTAGGATGAAATTTATTTTCTTTTTTATTTTGCTTCATATATTTGTAAGCCCAAGCCCTAGGTCCATCAAATTTGGTCCACAGGTAGCTTATGATGAGTACTTGCCAGTCAGTCACCTGTCACCTTGCTGATGACTAGTACATGACTGTCTGGTAGGTGTCACCTGACCTTGACCTCAATTTCACGGTCCAGCGACTACGTTAAAGTTTTTGGGTTACGACAGTTCCTCTGTAACTACGCATGGTAGGATGACAATATTTGGTGTATAGGTTGCTGATGACTAGTACATGACTGTCTGGTAGGTGTCACCTGACCTTGACCTCAATTTCATGGTCCAGCGACTACGCTAAAGTTTTTGGTTTACGACAGTTCCTCTGTAACCACGCATGGTAGGATGACAATATTTGGTATATAGGTTGCTGATGAATAGTACATGACTGTCTGGTAGGTTCCACCTGACCTTGACCTCAATTTCACGGTCTAGCGATTACTTTAAATTTTTTGGGTTACGACAGTTCCTCTGTAACTACGCATGGTAGGATGACAATATTTGGTGTATAGGTTGCTGATGACTAGTACATGACTGTCTGGTAGGTGTCACCTGACCTTGACCTCAATTTCATGGTCCAGCGACTATGTTAAAGTTTTTGGGTTACGGCTGTTCCCCTGTAACTATGCATGGTAGGGTGACAATATTTTGTATACATGCCGCTGCTGATGTTTAATGCTATATACGTAATGCTTAGGATGAAATTTATTTTCTTTTTTATTTTGCTTCATATATTTGTAAGCCCAAGCCCTAGGTCCATCAAATTTGGTCCACAGGTAGCTTATGATGAGTACTTGCCAGTCAGTCACCTGTCACCTGACCTTGACCTCAATTTCACGGTCCAGCGACTACGTTAAAGTTTTTGGGTTACGACAGTTCCTCTGTAACTATGCATGGTAGGATGACAATATTTGGTGTATAGGTTGCTGATGACTAGTACATGACTGTCTGGTAGGTGTCACCTGACCTTGACCTCAATTTCACGGTCCAGCGACTACGTTAAAGTTTTTGGGTTACGACAGTTCCTCTGTAACTATGCATGGTAGGATGACAATATTTGGTGTATAGGTTGCTGATGACTAGTACATGACTGTCTGGTAGGTGTCACCTGACCTTGACCTCAATTTCATGGTCCAGCGACTACGCTAAAGTTTTTGGTTTACGACAGTTCCTCTGTAACCACGCATGGTAGGATGACAATATTTGGTATATAGGTTGCTGATGAATAGTACATGACTGTCTGGTAGGTTCCACCTGACCTTGACCTCAATTTCACGGTCTAGCGATTACTTTAAATTTTTTGGGTTACGACAGTTCCTCTGTAACTACGCATGGTAGGATGACAATATTTGGTGTATAGGTTGCTGATGACTAGTACATGACTGTCTGGTAGGTGTCACCTGACCTTGACCTCAATTTCATGGTCCAGCGACTATGTTAAAGTTTTTGGGTTACGGCTGTTCCCCTGTAACTATGCATGGTAGGGTGACAATATTTTGTATACATGCCGCTGCTGATGTTTAATGCTATATACGTAATGCTTAGGATGAAATTTATTTTCGTTACTGATGCGGAATGCAGGCGGGACGTTTTTCTGTGTCCACACTTGTTACTTTTGAAATTATTGGTTTTGAAAACGAATCACATGTATCAAAAACATCGGTTCATTAATAGGATTCACTTTTGAAAATAATGCAAATTATGAAAATTAAATTAATGGTTTTGAAAACAATTCACCTTTGTTGTACGCTTTGGTTCATTAATTAAATACGCCCTCAATGAGACCTAACAAGTCATGTAAATTACCTCGTTTGTATAGCTATCAATTGATTAAATAAATAAATCTGGTCATGTAAATTATTCGGTTTAAACAGGTTAATTTTAATTGGGAAATGTGTATTGTGACTGGACATAATGGTTGTAATTCGGAATACACGAGGTCCGGTTTATACAGGTTAAATTAACGAAGGACTTTAAGGGGAAAAAATGGGACCTAAATTTTCGACCGGAATCGACAGGGAACCGGTTTATTCAGGGGCCGGTTTTAAAAGGTTTTACTGTAAAAGAATAACATTTGCATTATTATTTTGTAGACTATAAATTAACATTTCAACATGGCATCCTACCAACCATCAGTTCCAGTTTTTACCAACTTCACAAATCTTCCAAATGGTTACGTACTTGTCAGCAAAGAGACAAAGTATTAACAGGAAGTAAGAACAAGAAATCCAATAAAAGGGGTAGTAATCCTAGATCAAAGAGAACAAGAAATATTGTTTCCTCCAAAGAAGTTGATTCTACTGATTCCGAGCAGGAAACCATTAAACTGGTTACAACACCACCACACAAGTTACGAAGAGGAAGAAATATTTTTCGCCACAACCCTTTTGTTGACATTCATGGACGTACTATTCGTGACGAGGGAGATTCCTCCGAGGATGAGACTGAGGAAATTGCTTTGATTCTGTCGAAAGTTGTTGTAGAGCAGAAAGAAATGTCTGCTGAAAAAATATGTGAACTCATCTTAGATTTATTGTTGGAAATTTGTTTGCAAGACTTGAATCAAATTTCTCCTTCAAAAGTTTTGTCTCCCACTATTGTACCACACCTAATACATGTACTGACTAGTTTTTATCCAAATTCAAATGATGGTAGTGAGGAGGTTTTGGCAAGTGAATGGACAAAATCTAGCAGTATTTATTTCCAGAGAAAATTGCTGCGAGTGATACTGAGTCTTTGTGGTGCAATTGCAGTGCAACAAAATGGAGTCACCATTATAGGTAGTCATAATTGTTTACAGGACTTGTTACAAGTTTCTCAACAGATTTATAACTTGCAGAAAATAAAAGAAGAATTGTTTACAAGAAAAGAAGTAGAAACTGGTTCTTCTGTACCATTTGATTTAGATGCTTGTCTCCTTTCTGAAATAGTACTTGGCATAATAGTTCTGTTTGATACAGTTTTTCAGTGTTTACCGCAAAATCTTGTTTTTATCGGTAATGCAGTACAACTTGCCAGAGATTTTGAGAAAGGACATGGTTTTATTCTTTTAGAATTTGTTTTGCATTTCTTAGACGTCTTGAGAACCCAGTCTACAACTCTTGATGAATGGTCACATATTGAACCAATCAAAATCATTGATTCTTTTTTAAGCACTTTGAAATCTATTAAAGTCAATTATATACATTCCATGAAATGTTTGAAGTCTAAACATCAGAGATGTGAATTGAAAACTTACTTCAATCATCATCACAACATTTTAGGAGATGCTTGTGTTGATATTTCAAATATGACATCTGCAGATAGAGGAAAAGAACAATCTGAATGTCTTACTGGCTGTTTAATAGCAGCGTGGTGCAAGTTCCTTTTGGACATTTTAACAAAGCTTAACTGCAAATTTTCAAGAATAGAGACACTCCGAGCCATACGTCAGTCAGCATTGTGTTGCTGTTTACATGTAGAAGTGGTTGTAGCAGGTGTACTGAAATGTATACCAAAATTGTCAGTACCTGTTCAGAAGTATGCATTGGAAATATTAAACACAATCATCCTGGAAAATTGTTTAGGAGAAAAAATTGACACAGTTTTACCAACACCAACAAAAATTGTGCCATTTATTTGTGGTGTTTGTTTTGATAGGAGGAGCTTGAAACCAGAATTAAAAATTTATTCAGAAAATGTCAGTCTAGTCGATAGTGGATTTTCTAGTCATGGAATGAAGATTGAAGATAAAACTGAGGATATACAGACAAGAAACAGGAGAGTTTCGGATATGTACAGGGAAATTTTATTTTCCAACAATCAAGAATTAGCTGAATTATGTTCTAAGGAACTACTTTCACTGGTGATTCATGGTAATGATGACCTAAAAGAAGAACTTTTTTTTAAAGTGTATTCCTTCGCATTCAGTTCATTCCTGGGCACAATGAGGGCTAATTCTCCATATTCTTCAGAAGATGAGCATAATTTAAAGACTGAAGTTTCTAAAAAGGTCAAAGTGCATTGCCTGTCAGCCTTGCCTCATTTATTGAAGGTTGATAGTGTTTTACAAGAATTTATGCAAAACAGAGGAGTAGGTAGAATTTGTTGTCTTTTAGATGATGAAAGTTTGCGAAATCCCGTTTTAAAAACATTTGAAGCACTGGTGATTTTAGATGAATGTAGGTTAACTGACTCTGATATAATTTTTCCACAGAAACCAAATGAGGTCCAGAACTTGCCTAAAAATGGTCTAGTCATCAAAGCATTTATTGGCGGCCTTGCTAGTAAAACAGCAAACGATACTTGTATTGGTCAAACAATAGGCTTAGAACATTTTATAAAAATGTTTGATAATACATGCGTCCATTTTAGTTGTGAGAAGTTCGCTCACTTGATGCATAGAAACTTGACATTACTGGTTGACATGTGGGAAACTTGTGCCAGAATTTGTCTCCACAGCAAACGATTTGTCTTTCATTTTCAAAACTCCCCATGCCTGAAGATTGCGGAGAATGCATTACTGGTTATAATTAAACAACTGCTATGGCTCAATAAAGGTCAGATTTCTGAAGGGTCTCAGGAATCTGAACAAGACTTGGACTCCATCAAGACTAAGTCTGAATCATCCTGTTGCTTCCTGAAGCTGACACTTCTGAAGTCTTTACTCATTGTATGCTGTGCTTCCTACAACAGCATTGTTAAAAAGGTAATTAAACTTTTAAACATTTATTTGTATAATGTGGTATTGTGGTTTTTGTATTTAGCTTGTGGGCTGACATACATTTAAAAAGGGGAGCTGTATTACTTAACAAGTAGCTATATAATTTCCTGTAAAAATATACCACCCAACTGACATTTTAAGAGTTAATGCAAATGTTTTATGTGGTGTTAACTATTTAAAAAAAGTTGCCACAAAAATATTTCATGTTTTAATTGTTTAATGAACTCTTATTATGCCACAGGTTATCTCCCCTTGTCTGTAAAACAGTTGTTACACACATGCTTTTGTAAACATTTGTTTATGTTATCAACATGCACTATGATTTCAGGTAAATAAAAATAATTATATCTAGATTACTATTTCAGTGTCTCAGGAATATGTCAGTTATCTTTATTAAATTGGTTATCAGATTGGTATCTGTCACCGATTCATTTTTATTGGGATAATAAATGGAATTACAGTTTGTTGGTCAAGATAATGACCATCATCAATATTTTGTCAACACGTGATGATTTTTAAAGCATGTTTGACCACGAAATACTGATTACTGGCAATGCAAAGTAGACAGCATGTGTTCCAGGTATTGTAGCAGTCAAATCTCAACATTACAATTTTTTAATGAAAATCAAATTAAAATACATACATAAAAATGTGATTTTTATTGATATATTTTTTTTAGGATGCATGTATGCTATTGGTTACATGTCTGTTCTTTGTGATTTTGAGAATGGGCATTGTTTTGTTTTGAATTTCTTTTTATAATTTTCTATTTATATACATGTATGCACAACATTTGTTTGTCTTTCAACATTGGATCTTTAGAGATGAACTAAAGCTACGCATTGTTGAAATACATGATATACATGTACATGTATATAAATGTCTCTTGAGTGAATCAAACAATGTCATCTATAATCACAGATTTCATTTTTAAGGCATCTCACCAAGGGAACAAACTCTTTATTTAGGTGTATATTTTTATATAATTTATGAATATGATTCTTGATCAGTAATATAATTTGTGGAGTTGTAGTATAAGACTACTAAACTTTAAGGTTTATCAATTAAGGTCTTGGTCTCTGTATAGTAAATTACATCTATGGTACAGATAGTTTTCCAAATTTTTTAATTCATTGAAGAATTGAATGCATTCTTTTGAAGTTTCATTGATGTAGGAAAGCGTTGACCGAATCACTTTCAATAAAGCGTGCTTCGTTTAACACTTTCATATGTCAATGAAACTTCAAAATAATGCAGTTAACTTACATTTTATTTCATTTAAAAAATACCAGGGTCCTGATTTACCATTATGCACAATTTATTTTTGTTGATTTAAATCATTCCATGTTTGTTGTCTGTGGATGTCGTCAAGGAAGTACATGCTCTTCATGGCTGCCAGTTTCATTGAGTATTGCAAACAATGATTCTACATAATCTGTAATAGAAATCTAGGATATATGGATAAAAGACATACGTAATGTAAATATTGTACAGTGATTGTGTTACGATGATTTTTGGATACACCTACTAGTACTATTGACTAGTGGTATATGATACTCATCCATTTTAATCAACAAACTAACTCACATGGGAGTTGTTGGTTCTGAAGTTTGCTGGTTTCCCAGACTGTGATTTGTGAATCGTCTTTTTGACAATTTCCTCTGTGTTCCGTATTTTGTTATTACCTTCATATATTACACCTCATGGGATAATAATACATACACATGTACTATTTAACTGATTCAATGCTTTTAAGATCTATTTTAATTGGCCAATTCTATTTTCTCGTATACAGATTGAAATTAAAATATTTAGTCCCTGCAATGTGATTTTATGTCTATTTAATGTCAGTCACTTACCTTCAATATAGAAAACTCATGTCTTGTGATAAAGATTATCAGGTGCTGGCCTAAGATCACCTCTAGTCTCGTGACCTTTGTCAATATCAGTGGTCACATTGAACTCAGCTGGGCTGACAACTTATTCGACTTTTGGAGCCAGACATAGATATGTAAGGGAGATAACCAGACATAAACCTCACTATTTAAATAATCACTAAAAGACATTAATCTTTAAAAAAAAAACATGATGACAAATATAAAAAATATAAACTAGTAGATTGCAAGTGCCAAATTTTAAAATTATGTGGAAGTAGTGAACTGTTTTAATGAATTCCACATCCTCGGGATTGTATGACACCAACAAAATACAAAAACTGCATCAACACAATACAAAATCAACTGAAATGACCTGTATTTCCAAAAATCTAAATGCCATGTAAATACAAGCATAATATACGAACATTACATTAAGGTTGTAACTTGAGGATATAAAAAAATGAGGAAAAAATGACCAGAAATATACACAGACTCGGAGATATATCTAATAACAATAACGCTTTAGTTTGAACTGAAATTGCAGGTGTGATAAAAAAATTGTGTAAAAACCTTTTATTCTCTACTATCAAAAATTGAATGTTGGATCATAATGTAATAAACAAAGTTTATGAAAATCAAATCATATCAAAAAATCAAAAATGAAACTGAAGAATACTAGTAAGCATATGACAATAGATCCTTAGGTCATTCATTTTCCAATATATGATTGCATACTTTGGTGAAAACTCGGTCTCTTTATGTTAGCTGTTCAGGCTTTTCTGATATGTTGAATTGTGATAGTCTCTTGTTGTAGTTAAACATTGTTCTGTGCAAAAGAATGAAAAATTATCTCTTGAAATACCACACTTTTATCCAATGAAGCATATGTATGGCATTCAGGACAAAACTGGTTTGAACAAGTTACCAGTAAAAGCCTAATACATGTAGTAAATAACCTCCATTTCATGTTGTTTTTCGTATGCTTTATTTTAGGATGGACAAGAGATTATCATGTGGAGGAAGTTAAAAGAGTCATTTCAGGCATGCTCAAAACTTCCACCAACCAAAATAAAGACTGTTTGTGACATCCTTCTGTTGTCTGCTATGCCAAAGAAAACTACTGTGCTTGATCATTCCAAGTTAGAAAGCTTAAGCAAATTGGTAAGGCTTTTGTAAATAATTAATTTTTATATAAACTACAGTCTGAAAAACAAATCATTTCAGGCTTTTGTTGTATGATAATTAAATTTGATATGAAACTTGCTTAACAACAGTGTATCAAGACATATATCTTACAAGAATGATTAAAACTGTACAGCTAATGATGAATGAAGATCAGTTCAATAAAACACAAATTATGGGAACGTAGAATGTGATAACAATTTCATGTCAAAAATTATTGAATTGATGGAGTACAGTATTACAGCTTGTTCTTGTTAGTTCTGTATAGCACTAACACCATAAAATTTATTTAAATATCAGTTCATAAAAGATGACGATATTGATGATGATGAAATCAGACAACACTTGCATACAGCTAGTGAAGAAGATTATGACTCGCTAATGTTTGGCGAAGATGGTTACTATGGTGACACAGAAGATGGGTCTGATGATCAGGAAATACAAACCAAGTCTTCAGAGAATGGATCTGGTAAAGAAATATATCCTGCTGTATTCAGAATCTTAATCGAATTAATGATTGCCGTACAACAAGAGGACAATGTTACTGAAATTTTGTCCCAGGTCTTGCAGAAGTTGTTGCAGACACTGAGGTCAAGTTACAGAGCGACCATAGCTGTTTGTAATGAGGTAACATTATTAAAAGGTATTTACAGTTTACTATGAGGTCTTATTGATAACATAATCTGACCAAAGTTTGCAGAAAAAATTGCTGTTACTTTAAAAATTTTTCCAGAAAAGAGGTAATAGGCTCACTGAGTCCTTCCCTTAGCTCCCCCTGGATCAGTTTTATACAAATACAACAACAGTAGATTATAATATTTTCCTAGCAATGGAAACCCACTTTTCCACTTTACCCTGGATCTCACTTAATGATCCATTAGGGCCTCTGGTCTAGCCTTAAGGTAGTTAGTAATCTAATATTAATCCTGTCAACATTGAGCGGGCTTGAGTCTCATTGCGAGTAGGGTGTGCCTATTTCAATCTTAATTAATAGGGATCTTTTCTTCTGGTACTTTGGCCTTCTCCCCTAATAAAAACTGGACACATCGATAGAGCTGAAAAATTGCTAAAACTGGCATTAAACACTATTTAAACAAACAAACAAAGATCCAACATAGAATTTCAGAGGATTTCTTTTGACTTTGTAAACAATTCTTTTTGTGTAAGTAGGTTTGTTGGCCATTCATGTGCAATTGTGTTTACATCCTAATATGCTCTACTTTACAGGGATTGTTAGAAGATATACTGATGGGATTTTGGACAATTCTCGTAGAAGATAATAAAGGAAATGCAGGTAGGAATAAATGTTGGTTTGTAGTTAATCAGAAAAAATGTCCATAACAATGCATTCTCCAGACTTATCTTTTTTACACGAATGATTTATAGTAAAAGTCTGCATGTTTTGGTGGAGGTTTTTTGCCAGGCAAATAAAACTGTTTACCATGTATGGTTGAGCTCATGCTTCTTTATAAATCCAAAAAATTATTATTTAAAATCAGCAAATATTTCCTCGAAATATTCAATGTTTTGACATGTAGTGTTTTTAACATTTTGATAGGGCGATTTTCCATAGTAAATTTTTACCTAAGTAAGAGCAGAAGTGTAACATAATTGGTGTAGACTTTGGCTGTTTCAAAACCCTTCAGGCTTTGAGGTTAGCTGTTGACACAGGAAAAGTCTTATGGTTTGTCTGAATATCATTGTGAAAGCAGATTAATGTTTGTAAACTATAAGATACCTTTAGAAATAAAAAAGGCTGACTTACAACGTATAATTCCCATAGCAAAAGTCATTGACAATGTGCCATGTAAACAACAGAGGCATAATATTAAATATGGACATGTTATTGTAGATAGATTTTTTCTACTGTATTTTAGCAATAAAAATTTACAATATTGAATAATAAAAAATGGAAGCAAAAAAAGCACTCCATTTCAGTGTGACTTTTAGTACAGTTCTTTATTAAGGGTAGCATTGATGAAATTGTTTACTAGGAAACAGTATCAGTGGTATTAAACTTCATTAATTCAGTATAAAGTACAAAGAGATGGATAGTAATGTCATCTAGTATTCAAACTAAGTCACTACAAAGCCAAAACATCAAAACTACACTTTAGAAAAAGAACAACAAACTCTGCAATCACAAACTCAATTAAATGACAAGATACCAGTTTGAGTCGACATTCTGAGTTGGACAAATAACTTTAAAGAAAGTTGTGGTGGGAACTCAGTAGAATTGCATCTTTTCTCTTGAATATTTCTAGATTTCCTGAGCCATCACACACACACACACACATAAAACTCCATTATTATGGCAATTTTTTTTTTTTTTGCATTAAAGTAAAGCAGCAAGCAACATTGTATATACCAGTAATTGTATTATTTCAGTGAGGAATTCCCTTCTGTCTCTGATACAGCTGCTGTCTCAACATAGAATTACCTCTATAGAGCTACAGAAGATATTACAACTGTTTAACTGTTCAAAAATACCTCAGGTAAATTATACCTTGACAAATAGCAAGATACTTTGCCTCATGCTATTTGATCTTGCAATACAGTGAACCCATATTCTTTCAAGTATAAATGCAAATATATCTGTTTATAAACACATATAAATAAATGGTACAAGACTGCTGACTTTTGATTGGCTAGAAAATATTTTTTGTCAGATGATGGAAAATAAAATTTCATCATCATGGAGACATGCTACTTTTAATGTAATATATTACTTCGCTGAACAGTTAGAGTTTGTATGGTGATCTTTCATAAATGTTAAAATGCATAAATTAAATTGTTGAATTTATTCTAATGGTTAAATTTTTTTTTTAAGTATTCAACTACAAAAAATATTTTCTCCATGTACAGATACTAAAATTTTCCTTTTGCACATTTCATATAATTACGCAGTATACACCTATTACAATGCACATCTTATATAATTTGCTGTCTAAATTATACAATATACAAAAAGGAAATATTGATAGCCCTCAATGGAGAAAATATTTTGTATAGTTAATTCTTAAATGTACACATAGTATAAAGCACATGACTTCATTATTTGATTCTTAAAATTTTCACGTACTGTGTGTTTTAGGATTTGCTGTCATCAACACTGCTATCCATTATTGAGAATTCCAAAACACAGCCACATTACAGTGTGACGTTTCCATGTAAACGTACCCTACAGGTGTCACCAAAGTCTACCCTTATTCATTCTACACTGATGAAGAAAGATCGAATGTCAAGCACAGATTCTGGTCAGACCCTTTAAATTACCAGCATACACTCTTTATCTGCAATGTTTACTTGTATTTGAATGATAACCAGTGTTGAATAACAAGCATGTCTTGTTACCTAATTAATGTAATGAGTAAACAGCATTGAATTCTATGTGTTTCATTTTCACCTTTGGCATACACAGTTTTGAATCTATTGTTTTCAGTAGTTGTAGAACCATTTTATTATCTAATGGTATCTAATGTTGGTTGTTTTGTTTGTTTGAATGGTGTTTTAACTATATCATGGTGTCCAGTTTTTAATGGGGGAGGATGCGGAGTACCCAGAGAGAACCCCTGACCTGCGGTAGGAAAACTGGCAATCCTTGTCAATTAAGATTGGAGTCATGAACACCCTGCCTGCAGTGAGAATCGAATCAGCAATCTCATTGTTGACAGACCACATGATCAATAGTAGACAAACTACCTTAACCACTTGGCCACCGAGGCCCCCTATTTTCTAATGCAGGATCAAAATAATATACAGTGGATTCCACTTAATCGACTTACGCTTTTATTGGGTTATTCGCTTTATTGGGTTGAATTTTTCTGCACCAAACCATTTCCCATTCAAACAATGTTAAATTTTTCACTTATTTGCATTGCTTTTTACAACGATTTCGCTTTATTGACTTGCCAAAATTCAGGAAAAAAAAATTTGTATGTTTGTTTTTGTTTTACGCCGCCATATTGTTTACCTACGTAATCACGTGTATTGAGCCTTACCTGTTGATTCAAATTGATTGACAAGTGTTCCCACCTGTGATTGTTGTTGGCTTCTTAATTAAATGTGTTGATTCACTTTAATTGCCCCCAGGGTGTAGATAATTAGGACAATCGAACGGTTTAACAGCTGTGTAGTTAGAGTAATGAGATCGTAAACAGTTGTCCCTAAGTAGCCTCTCAATTGAATTTCATTCCTTCAATTTGAAGAGCTAAATAAGTTCGTTCACTTTTACATCGATAATTTTGAATAAAAACAAAAAGAACTTCGGGCTTAAACATCTAACAATGTTTGAAAGGATAATACACCTGGAAATATTTAACAATGGACATGACACAAAAAAGGTACGAAACTGAACATGATAAGAAATATGTAATATGTAAATGAGGTTGAGTCCATTTTCTATCAACACGTGGTTTTACAATTTAGTCTTCATTACGCAAAGAAACACAAACAAATAAAAAAAAACATGGAAATTTTTATTTTTACAGTCAAACCTCGATAAGTCGAAGTTTATGGGACCGTAAAAATATATCGAGTTATCCGAAGTTCGAGTCAACCGAGTTTAGGGTGTGACGTCATTATGTCATGTTTAAAAAATCTAAGGGTATTTATTTCATGTATATTTGCTTCGAACTTCGGCATCGTTTGTATTTGTAGCGTTCGATTTATTAAGTATTTTTGCTATATATCCATTCAAATAAATCGACAATAATTGATAAGTATAGTAATCAAATTTATAAACTTTATTACGAACTCATGGAAAAAACATTTCACAATAACACTTTTCAACTTACAGTTTGAAAGAACTAATTCAACAATGCAGAGTGTTTTTACGTAAATGAAAACAATAACAAGTGAACAAAAATAACAGAACGTCTTTAAAGAAACGAAACTTAACCTCATATATTGTTGATCAGATCAAAAGAAATTTTTCAATAGTTATCATTTTTAATAATAAATATGACAAAATAATTCAGACAGTAATGAGCGGATCATCAATTAACCTTAGTAATTATGTACCGCGCTTGGATTATCAATTTGTTTTATTAAATTGCCAATTCAAATTTTAAAAGCTAATTAGTATTCCGGTTTACGGTTTTGACAGGTGTGTAAAATAAACAGACGCGAATTAAGTAACAAAACAAATGAAATTGTTAGTTTAGACATATGATTCGAGAACAAAATTAACTTCGAGACAACAAGGTTAAAATTACACTAATTAATATTGTACGGACTACGAAAATCCATCGAGTTAAGCGAAATATCGAAACAACCGAGATCGGCACATCCGAGGAAGAAATTCATTGTTGATATGGGAAAAATGCCGGGACTTAAAAATTATATCGACATAACCGAGGTATCGAGTCAACCAAGTTCGAGACAACGAGGTTCGACTGTATTTAAAAATAACATAAAATAAATAACATACACATAATATAAATATGAAAAGACTTATTAAATGGTATTTTAATAGGACTTGGTACTTGGTCTTTTCAATCCACAATCGGTAAACATCGTTAATTTCCACTTCAATGATCATTCAGCTCAATTTCTCGTCTTTCGCTTTAAAGGGTCGCCCGCTTTATTGGGTAATTTTCTCTGACAAATGTGTCATGCAAATAAGCGGAATCCACTGTATATACATATCTTGTACATGTATTTCATTATAGTTGATCAATATGATCTTGTTCTTTAAATGGAAAACCTATTTAAAAGATAACTAAAATTGTTTCCTTACATTGTATTAAGCATGGTTTTTCTTAGAGCTTCAGAGATATAGAGCTATGTTATTTGTTTGAACAACCTTATGCATGTTGATATAATTTTTAATATTTACAAATTCACTGTAAAAATCAATTGAACTTTTCTAATTTTACAGGTTCTTATGTTCCATTCTTTGCAAGTGTGTCATCCATTGTCATGGTAGCAACAACAGAAAAGTATGAAAATGATGTGGACCTTTTTAACACTACCAGCACACAAGATGTCTGGGAGAAGGTGGCCTTGTTCATTCCTGTCAAAGGCTTGTTATGGCCAACTTCAGAGAAAGGATTTACAGTTGCATTGTGGGTAAAATTATCGGAAGACCAGGAGAATATAGTGAAGATTTCAAGGTCACCAAGTGGAAATCATGTCTACTTTTCTAGTTCTGAAGGTATCTTTTGCTTTTAATATTTGTTGGTCTGGATGTAGGCAGAACTGATTCATAATTTGCTGTTATCCCAAGTTTACTAAAGTTTAAACAAAAAGATGTTTGTTGGCTGTTAAATCACTTGGTTTTATTTGTTATCTTTTGTTTATTATTAAAAGATCATAAATGAGTAGTATTTGGCATTTAAAATTTATTCTCCGTCAATTTTAATAATTTTAATGCTGTTAATCTGATGTGAACTGATACTTATAAATAATTGGTTAAAAGCCTATAAGTGTACATATATGGTTCACTGGCATATCTTGATTACCCATTCATGATCTATTATAGTTGACTGCAATTTACCTCTTTTTCAGGCCTTGGTTCAAAGGAACACATTTTCCATGGTAAACAAAGCTTGGATATAAAGGAATGTTTACATCTTGTATCCATTGGTAACACTGAAAAGATGCTAGAAGTTTGGGTCCACAGTAGAAGTGGTTACCTGATTGTAAGGTAAATATTTTAATCACTGTCTACATAAATGTATTGTCATTCTCAGGAACACTCCTTTCCTAAATGATATCTTCAGAGGATTTTTCAACTATAAGGATGTTGGATCTACTTCTTCAGACCATTTTTTTGCATTGATTTGTTGGTGATTTGTCATCAATAGTAGTTTTGAAAATGAATTGCGACACAATAACATATTATATTTGGAAGACAATAAAGACTTGAACAATGGATATTTACCTTAAAGTATATTTTGACATAATAAAAATAGTTTGGCAAGAAATTCTTTATCATGAGTTTTCATGGGCCATTGATTTGTTGGTGAGTTGTAATAATTTTACTGTTAATCTCCACATGGTAATTTTGGTTAACTAGAAAATGAAAGTGTTTATAAATAGGACTTTATGTCGAGTTTGTGAGGGAGTCAACATAGTTAACACATTGATAATTTCCTAAAACACAGTGTTTAATCCTTATAATTCTCATAAATAGTCATTGCGATTTTAAAGCTGCAAAACCAGTAACAGAAACCCATCTAGATCTCAAAATGTACCAAAGCCAAAAAGCGTAGAAATACACAAAACATAGTATAAAAGTTCTGTATATATTAATGAAAAAAACAACAAAATGAAACCTAATATTTTATGTTAATAATATTTTATTTGAATATCAATGGATTTAATTAGACATCATTGAGACAGACAAAACATTGTTCACTCTCCCTTACGATATGCTAGAAGGATGCCATCTTTGTTTACATTGGATACCGGAAGTAGTCTGCTCAGAGGAAATATCGGTTTATAAATTATCTGAGATGATGTAATTTAAGTGTTTTTATCCAATCAAAGCACTCAATATTCATAAATTACAGCATGAATAGAATTATAAAAAAGTAATGTATGTAAAATGTTTACATGTGAACACAAGTGATATAATTTTGGTCTTTTTTTTTCTCAGTTTTGTAATTTTAATTTGTTGAGTGATTGATTCTAGAATGACAACAGAATATGGTAGCAACAGTCATATTCTTAAAGATGCTGTATCAAAAGAGAACTTATTGAAAGGACAGTGGCACCATCTAGTGATAAGTTATTCAGAGACAACACAAATGCAAGCAAAGGGCTCAAATGAAGTTTCTTGTTTTGGAAAGGTAACAGTTTATTAAAAGTCATTCTCCACTCAAAATATAACAATTTGTACATAACTATTTCTAATTTATTTGTTATTTGTTTTTAATTGTCTATATTTATACATTTTCTGAATGAAATAATGAAATATATAAGTTTTTCAATAAAGTTTTTAATATTTATTTTGCTTTAGAAGAAACACTTAGTCTATTTGACTTCTTTAAGTACCTTATGAAAATACTATGTATGAAATAGTAGTCACTAAAAAGTCTACATTTAAAAGAAACCAGCTTTATAATTTATTTTATTTATAATGTGCACAAATACTGGTATTACTTTAGGTAACATTGATCATTGATGGATGGAGAGCTCAAGAGATAAAATTAGATCTTACTCAATCTGTCAAGGGCAACCAAGTTGGAAGGTGTTGCCCATTACTGTGTATTGGACATGTCTTGGATGACCCAGAAGAGTCAAGTCAGTCATTGATGATTAGCTCTCTTATGATTTTTGAAGGCAAGTATGAGTAGCAGAAATAAAATGGCCAGCTGATGAAGTGCTTTAAAGAAAGAATCAATTTTCTAAACAGCTTATATCTATATTTATAATTAATTGACATATAGGTAGAAAATACTTGACAAGTCATTGCATTTTTACTCTGTTTTCTTTTTTCAGGAAGCAGTCATGCTAAAGATGAAATTTTCCATCTGTATGCTTTGGGTCCAAGCTGTGTCTGCATCAGTAAATGTGACAATATTGACAAGAATTTGAGTTATGTTTCTTTACTCACAAGACAAATGGAGCTGCATTCAAAAATTCCAGCCGAGATCTTAGTTGGTTCAAAGCATGTAGATTTGGACTCAATGAGAGTAAGTGTGATATGTTAATATATCTTCCGAATTACATAAAGTTTCAAGTAGATGTAGCTTGTTGTATTATTACCTCATAGGTCAGATTTGTTTAAAAAAAAATCAACTATAGATGTAACTCTACATGGTTTAATTATATTGAAAAGAATTGGTTGATTTTAACGTATTCCTAAATAAAAAATTCTACTTCAAACAAATTTTTCCTTTGTTATAATTTTTAACAATTTCAATTGTCATAATTTTTTCTGTTTTCAGTCTTCCCTGATTTTGTCCTTCAACCCTTTGATGCCAGATTTAGCATGTTTTTATCAAGAGCAGTCTGCTACAGAAATGCAAGCTGTTCTTGCCTCCAACCTAGGACTCTCTCATCGCCAGGATAGTTGTCTTCTGTCTCAGCAGCCAATCACAGCACTGTTTACATGTCAGGGAAAGATCACACATCAAAGACATTACAGTCTAGAAAAAGCTTTAGAAGAAACAGGAGGAATGGACACTGTTTTATTTCTTGTTGCTAAGGTGTGTGTTTTATTCCTTGTTGCTAAGGTGTGTGTTTTATTCCTTGTTGCTAAGGTGTGTTGTGGTGTATAACATTGAAACATTCTAAACCAAAACTGCTTGGAACCAATTAAAATAGAAAATCTTTCTGTTTAGACATTTTGGTTTGTTTGTTTTTTGTTTGTTTTATTGTGTTTAACACCACTTTTAGGAATTTTTCCAGCTATATCTAGGCATCCAGTTTTTATTTGGGGAGGAAGCAGGAGTACCTGGAGAAAACCCCCACCTGCAGTAGGAAAACTGGCAATCCTTGTCAATTAAGATTGGAGTCGAGTACACTCTGCCTGCAGTGAGAATCGAACCCACAATCTCAGTGTAGACAGACCATGTGACGAATAGTAGACAAACTACCACTTGGCCACCGACATTTTGGAGGATCTTTTCTGTTTTATGATGGGTTTATTTTAGGCAGCATTTTTATTGCCTGGTTTATACATCTCTTTCTATTTGTATTGATATAAGACTACTTGTGACAAAAAAAATAATGTAAAACAACTTTTCTAAAGATTTAATATAAATGGATTTTTTGTTAAAATTAAGATTTAATTGTTACTGTAACAAAAATTAAAAGATATGCAATAATAATTGGGAAATATGACCTTAAAAGAAAAACAAAAGACATGCAATAACAAATGGGAAATATGATCTTAGAAGAATTATTTTGTACTGTTTTACAGATTTATATAGAGAATTAGATGAAACAATTTTTTTTTAAAGTTATGCCATGCTTTCTCACACTAATTATATGAAAAAGCAATGGGAGAATTAATAATAAGAATCTGGAACATTTTAGAAATACTTTGTTGAGAATCTTTTGACTAACATTTTTTACTGGACTTTACAGAATAAGTCTTTATCATAATAGAGAGTATATGTCTCTGATATTGTTGAATTCTTTGTAGATATTTGAATGTAACAGCTGTGAAAATAATATGCTAGATGCACATCATGAATGTCTACAGGCCAAGTCTCTTCAGATTCTGTTTGCTCTGGTCAACTATTCAACTCATCTTGCTAAAAGTTACAATATTATAAATGGAAACCAGTTACTAGATAGAGTGTTAACCAGTTCAAGAAGTGTCCTTGGTTACCACACATTAAAGGTTAGATGAATTCATAGGAAATGCATTCAAATGTGCAAACTTTTTAGGTTCTTTCTAGTTTGTATACAAATAATAATTTGAATTTTAAATAATATGGTGTCTTCTTATGGTACAATTTTTCTTGTAAAATTTGAATAATGAAGGCTGTTCTAAAATTAAATATAGGCAGTCTTAAGAATCAGTCATACTATTACGCTGGCAATTCATATTAGAAAAAAAAAGATTAATAATTTCAAGGCAATTTATATAAACATTGCTATGTCTATTTCAAAATTGTGCATATTTTTCTTGCTCATTTGAAGTATCTTTCTTATAATTACAAAACTGATAAATTTTTCAATGTAGCCAAAATACAGTATTGTTTGCTGGCAGTAAATCGGATTAATTAATAAATCTGAAAATTACTGTGAATTCTAATGTCTTCGAGTCCCCTTTCTGATAGTTGTGTAGTACATTTAATTGAATGAATATCTTTCACAGCCATACTCAAGACCCTAGAGAAAAGTACTTTAAATAATAACACAAAAATTCTTTCCTGTTTTTACCTACCCTGCCTCAGGTTCTAAGAAATATCCATACAAAATTATATGTGAAAATGGTATGCCATTATTATACCCACCGCAAACTTGTTTGGGGGGTATATAGGAATCACTCTGTCTGTCTGTCTGTCTGTCCACATCCCTTGTTAGCGTAACTCCTCCTAAACTGCTTGATGAAATTGAATGAAACTTAGCATAAAAGAAGTTCATTATATGTAGATGCGCATGAAGGATTTTTATTGACCTCATTAAGGGGAGATAAGTGAACTTGAAAGCGGAGCGGGGGGTATCACTTTGTGAGCATGCTCACAGTCCACACTTGTTTAAATTTGCATCTACACATTATTTAAAATTGCATCTACAAATAAACTTTTAAATAATATATATCATCCCATAATGCAGCTTTTTTTTTTAATTCAGGTTATTTTAGATGCTGCTACATCAGAATCCATGATGCGATTTGAACCAGATGGGACCCTAGTAATTAGAAAAAAATCTGAAGCCATGATTACAAATGTCTCTGTAATAGTAGATCTGTTGTTGAACTGGAGAATCTGGCAGAGAGCAGACAATAATATTTTAGTGATGATTTTCCACGCTTTAGCTTCATTGGTGCGAGATGACCATCCACATCAAGCGTTTAATATAAAGCAGTTTAGTTCAGTCAATCTTATCAATAAAATATTTAAGATTTATCAGGTTTGTATCCCTTACATGTACACATACATTTTAAATTTTGCAACATTAGTTTGAACAAATTCTCACCCCAAAATGACATTGTGGAATATAGAGTTCATTTTATATATTTTTTGTAATAAGTGAGCATTTTACCCTCATAACATCAGTGCACTGGGAATTCTATTGAGCAACTTATTTTCCAATTGTATCTGTGCTATAATTTATGTAATATTTTGAACTAAAAAATATTTAAATCCAGTTAAGGTACCAGTCAGAATGAATAATATTTATATTGCCAGCTTTCTAGGGCCAATCATTAGACAGAAGATTGATCTCTTATTCTATGACTATTCCAGCATATAAGGGAGACCTAACATCTTTGCCAAAAAGTTAATTATTTATTTGAGATAATAATTTTCAAATTCACTTTGGGATATTATGCAACTATGCTGGTATTGTCATCACTTTCATCAATTCCACACTATCTCCTAACATAATCAGAGAATATAGATTATTTTTATTTGTTGCAAAACAGAAAGGCTCTTTTCATTTTGTCTAACAATGTAAAAATTGTTCTATTTATAAATCTTTAAAAGAAACAATAATTCAAAAAAAAATTTGCAAAAAACTATGAAACAAAATTTACATTTTCAAAGGGGAAATAACATTTCTATATGGAAGATAACCCATGTACTTTATGATTTTGTTTTTGTTGTTTAAATGGTGATTAAAACCACTTTCAGCAATTTTTCAACTATATTGCGGCATCCAGTTTTTTTGGAGGAGGCACAGGAGAAGAAACCCTACCAAAAAACTTACCTTTGGTAGGAAAACTGGTATACTTAGGAAGAGAACTGTTTAAATAGTCTGTACAGTCTTTTTATTTTTAACAGAGTGTGCCGATATTAATTTGGTTTATCATTATAAAGTTCATTCTTGGTAACACCTATACTAAACTTTACTGTGTATATCCGACTGGTTTTTGCCGGTCAAAATTAAAAAACTGCTATCGCGTTTGGTCGAGTTTATTGTCCTTTTGTAAATCTTTTATTGGTTTTTTTTTCAGGAAAAAATACAGGACAATGTGGCAGCCTATTCCATAGAGGTAGCTCAGTCAGTAATTAGTATTTTGCAAAGCATGCTGGGAAATCCACCTGATCTACAACTTATTATGTCAATCTGTGACTTTCTTCTACTGGTACATCCAGCAACAAATTCTTACATTAATCATACTAAGAGTAGCTTCTATTTCACAACATGGTGGAGTAAGTGTGCTTACAGCTTATATGTAAACAAAAACTTACACATGTAATTAGACATTTTTACACATACCAGCAAGATGGCCAGGTTGACTGAATTGTGACAGTTTAAAATATTTTAAATATATTTCAGTGAATACCTCAGTGAATATTCAGGAGAAATGAATGCACACAATTACTTATATAAACTCAGGTCAGGTCAATTATGATCTTATTGTATTATAAGAGCTCTGTTGTGTATTACTTGCTGTATTGGTAAATAAATATATGTTCATTTACAAGGAACCAGTTTTTTTATTATTATGAGAATTAATAATCTCATATTTAGTCTTAAAAATGTGACCTTGAATATTGAAGACCTGTTTGTAAACTTCAATGTTATGCATATTAAATGTGTCATTGATGGTAATCTTTGCTAAAAGAAATGTCTTATTTTCAGGCATATTTTTTTTTTTTTTAATGCAAAATACACATTAAATGTTTCTTACAATATAATATTGCAGATGAAAAATCTCCAAAGAAGAGAAAAGAGACAGTTCTTGTCAGCCAAAAATCTATGGTTACCAGTACACCACTGTCAGAAAAAGAAAAAATATCATCACAGGAAACAAAGGGTAATGTTGATTGTGTAAACTCTTTTATGACATTGTATGATAGTGAGTAAAATTAAAGACAATCTTTTTACAAGGAGAAATGAGTATTTACCATTTAGTTTTTATGATTTGAAACATTTTCAAGAATTATAAAACCACTTCCTAATGTATAAATATGATTTTTTCTTATAAAAATATATTAGACAATGCATACTTATTTTTAATATAATTTTTAAACTTTTAAAGATAAAAAAGAATAGTTTTTTTTACTTGTCTCCCAATTTAAATGTTCTGCGCTATACTTACATGTAGAAATATCTAATTAACCAGCCACCATATTTGATAATAAAATATTTATGTTTTGTTTTTACTATACTTTAATTTTTTCCTTCATAAAAAAAACATATATGACAAGACATGTAAGATAAGTAACTGAGTTCTGTTGTAAAAGGATGTATATAATTAAAATAGTTTCAGATCTGAAAGCAAAAAGAAGTTTAGACTTCAGTGACGACACAATTGTGAATCAAGAAGACATGGTAAATTCATTTCATAACAATTCAGACAATGATTTAACAACACAGTCAGTGGAAGAGGGAAACACAAAATTAGAGGAAACTGACATAGCAGTTGATGTGTTGAAAGAACTTGGACTTTCGTTAAAGTTAGAGGATGGACCTATTGAAACTGTTTCCGATCTAGACAGATCTGATAGTGGAAGCAGTAGCAACATGGGCCACAAATCTGAGGAAGTTCGGGAAAGGAAATATTCCATTAGTTCATCAGGGGGAAAAGGTAATTCATTCAGTTCCTCTGGAGGGAGGAGGTATTCCTTTGGATCTTCTGGTGGTGAGTTTTCTATGTCCGACAAGTTAAACAAGGCTTCCATTTTGGAGAAAATTGGTGTGTATGCTTCATCGAATTCTTTATCTCGAGAAATGTCAACAGATGATGAAGAAGGGTTGTATGCCCCAAGACCAGAAGTAGATTTTGATATTGAAGATGATGGCATGGAGTCAGAAAAAGGACTAGTCTCTCTGTGTGTTGGTATGTAAATTAAACTATTCAAGAGGTCATTTTGAGAATAAATAACAACAATTATCAATAATTTTAACATTAAAAATTATTGCATTTAAATAATTATATCAATCTTTTTATTCAATAATCTTGTTTGACTTTGGTCATAAATAATATTAAAAAAACTTGTAACCAATGACATATCTGCTAATTTACACTAGTAACAAGCTGAGGAAATCCAACTGTTCCATTTCTGTCTGAGTGCAGTTTTCATTGGTTTATTGACACTGACATCTAAGGGTTGAAGTACAGATGTCATACCACCCTGGATGATGGCAAGGTCTGTCTTCTGTTCTTTGGTGATGGCTTTCACTTTGTCGGTCTTGTGGCAGCGAAATGTGTCTAACACAAGCATACTCCTGGTCGGCAATCCCAAACTTGGCACAGCCAGTCCTGCATGATAGCGTCGTCAAACCATCCCTTTGGGTGCACTTTAACGATGATGCCTATCGGCCATGGAAGTCGTGGCATAGTCTTCCTCTTGAATATAACATAGGGTGGAAGCTTTCCCCCATCTGCAGTACAGTGAACTGTGAAGTGGTTCTTCTCATTGCCAGTTGTCTTGATGGACACAGTGCTGGAACCTTTAGCTGCGATAGTTGACTCCATGGGCAAATCAAAGGTCAAAGGTGTTTGGTCAGCATTCCCTATCTGTGACAGGTCGTAGCTGTTTATCTTTCTCTGGCTTATGATGAACTTCTGAAAGTTGACCAGTTTCTCTTGGTAGTCTGCTAGCATTTTCTGAGAGATGTGGGTTCATCTGCGGATTGACAGATCGTTGCCGCACATGAAGGCATACGTCCAGTCAACGGAGCCCTTGAAGTTGGAGTTAGGGGCTGATGATTTGGCAAGGTGGATGGCCTTCAACCAAAGTTCTGTCGTAACCTTGTAGACGGTGATTATTGACCCAAACCAGAATTTTGGCTTCAAGCTCTGGCCATTGAGGTTTGCTACCTCTGTCTGGCAATTTGGTACGTGGCATTTTCTTGAGCCGTTCTTTATTTTTTCTCAAAGAATGTAAGTTTGACTTGGGTATGGTGTATTCCCAGCCAGCAGCACAATTTCAATGCATTTAAGCGTAAGCAATGACACTGAGGTTTTCTTTAGCGGTGAACTAATTTCTTACTAAATCCATCTCCTGGAGCAATAATTCGAAGGTTAAGTTCATAGTAACATTCAAAGGCTTTTATACAATGATACAGCTTGGGTTGGAACATGCATGATATAATTTTTAGCAGTTAAACTGTAATTCTGCACATATTGCATACAATTCTTATTACTGGTTAAATACAAATTGAGTACATAAGCCTTTTTTTTTAATAGTTTGACCCCCCAAAGCCCCCCAATTAATCTTTTAGAATGTAGGTTAATTAGTCAAAGAATACACACAATCATCTCCTTGCGTGTATACATACTATCCAAGCCGGAAATTGACTCATGACTATTGTAGAACACACACCCCGAAGGGAAATAATTACCTAGCCATTATTTTCAATAACCTGAGTATAAAACATGTTTTTATGGCAATTTGTTGTGTATGGCTTAATATTTGAACAAACAACACATCTATTGTGAAATGTGCTCAATAGAAATTCTGATACAATTCTACAATTCTACACTCCACAATTTCTAAATTAGTAACAAAAAACTGTATTAATGGACATAATAAAAGAGGTGAATAGTGGAATACAAGTCAGATCAGCACTTGGTCAAAACGGCACCTGGTTAAATCGGCACTTAGTATAGTCAATTAGGAACTCAGTGTGGTTAATTCGGCACCTGATATAGTCAACTCGGCACCTATGTTTTGTTCTGAATTTATTATAATATGTTCAGTTATAAACAAAAACGACTGAAAGATAACAATGTTTATTTTATTTCATTACAAATCTAGCACATATATACGCAACCAGCACTATAAAATCTAAGAACAGTTCAAAATGATAAAGTAATATATTAAATGATTTAAAAATCATTTCAATTCATCATATTAAAGTTACAGTTAATGTCAGCATTATGATCGTTACTGTGCAGGAGGTCCGTAGACTGATGCGCATTTCCTTAGTAAATAGCTGGCACTGATGGTGTTGTTCTTATGTTGCTGCCACAACTGAAAATCATTTGCTGAACCTGACGGTTCTGTTTTCTTTGATGGCGTCTTAATTTTCCCTCTGCAACAAGCCATAGATGTAAGGGAATATCTTCTGCTTCTGCAAACATTGCAGAGCTTCTTGTCTTGGACAAACTATTGACTGCACTTGATGCAACTGTCGTCTTACATTTGGGATTGATAGTATCTCATTTAATATTTTCCATTTTTTTCAAATTTCTCACTTATTAAACAGCTTGGGCTTAATTTTAACATCATTTAGTTAACAATCATGGAACACTTTCAGGGTCATTATTACAACAACAAACCATATAATTATACAAAAAGAAAAAATAATTTGTTACTTTTTCAAAGGAATTTAAATGTCTAATCATCGATGTTATTATAACAGTAATATATACTATTATCAAACTTAATCACAGTTGTAAATTTCAAAGAATCCCTCAATCAACATAAATAATTAGTAATTATTTTATTTTAAATCATAATTTTCAACATATGTCAAATATTAAAATTCATAAAAATTTGCCTTTAAAACAATTTCATTGTAATAAGTATAAATCATTTATCAGGTGCCGAAATATAATGCCGATTTGACTATACATAAGTGCCGAATTAACTACTTTCCGGTGCGGATTTGACTTTTTCTTTAGGTGCCGATCTGATTTAGTGCCGATTTGACTTGCAACTCAATAGTGCACCTCTATTATTGAGTGGTCAGTTTAATTTTTTTTTTATTTGCAGGCTTGCTGGAAACTTTGACAAATATCAACATAACATTACCGGACAATAAAATAAGTAATGTTTTCCAGAAAGTTTTAAAACCAGACATAGTGTTAGTGCTGGCTCATCACAGTTCTCCACAGATCAGGACTGCAATTATTCAAGTATGAATAGTTTTAATGAACATTACATTATTACATAAATTACTGGCTTTAACCTTTAAAAATTTAAATGTAAATTTTCTCTATTCCTTTGTGATTTTTGTGAATTTTGGTTTTGTAACTAACAATGACAAGATATATTATGTGTGCATTTAAAGGATTTCTAATAATGTTGCTGTAGGAATGCTTCTTGTGATGAAAGAGCTCACTTAATTTTGCCAAGTATGGCTTCATTTGTTTATGGTATTACAAGAAACTTGAGGCAGAAGGATCTGTATAGATATCATGAAATACTTTTTATTCTTGGGGTATCCATTTTTTTGTGGTTTTTTATGGAGGCCTCAAACCACGAAATTAAGAATCCAACGAAGAATAAAACTTTCATGCATACATGAATATGTTTTAAATTGTTTTTTCATTACATTTATATTGTAAAGAGTACATAGAAACTTTGGGTTCGTGGCATAGCATGAATTGTGTTCATTTTTGATGTCGAAAAGTAACAAATTGGTATAGGAAGTATAATTTGGTTGTTTCTTTGAACATGAATAAAATTATTGCTATTTTGTAGTATTTTCCTTTGATTTTTGTGTGGGATATTATTCCATCTCACTCTACTAGCTTGAGATGGGCCCATCTCAGCTCCCTGTCAAGATGTCAGTAAGTAACATTGTGACGTCACAATGTTACAAAACAGTGATAAACAGATTATTTAAGTTTTATGAAACTTGATGCACTTTCTCGTCATCTCATTTCAGGGCTGTCGCCCTTCGATGAGATATGAACGAGAAAACGCATCTCGTTTCTAAAAACTTAAATAACCTATAAATATATAATAAAAAATTTAAAAGAGATGGAGCTTTATTTTATGGTTATTTATGCACATCAATGACACGCAATAACAAACAGATGTTGTGATTACACGATACCAAACATACATGTAACATAAATGTTTAAGTACAGGGCATTAAAATTCATCCTTTTAACAGGTGTCTACTGCTACTAAACCTGTAGTGACAAAATGACCCTTTGGCTAGAACAGCTTGGTTTGATAACAATTTAGGAAATTAAATAGACTTGAAGTATTTTTTAATTGCAATTAATCAATGCAAAACCGAATTTGTGATTAACTATTAATTTTTGTGTTGTTAAAGCTTCTATTGAGACAAAAAAAATTAACTGTGAGTAATTTTTTTTCTTCTTGGTAAACTTTTAAAAATATGATGTATTTGATTTACCAAAAAACACAATCATGACGACAAATGAACACCTTAGTGTACAATCATAACCATGGGTGAAAGCAACATCATGTTCTGTAACTGTTGTGTCTGCTTTTTATGTTAATATTTATTATAGACAGTGTGCATAGGATTTTTTGTAAATCATTTATTTCTTAGTGCTAATTCAGTTCTTCGCATTTTTGGAAACATCTATTAACCAATTTAAGAACTCACGAAAATGTAACTTTTCACCAAACCACAAAATTTGATGCCCACGAAGAAAAATTCTTTCACTGTGCTAGACCTATTGCACAAAAAAAAAAAATTTTAATCATAACAATCAAATCATACAAATACATATAAATGATTTCTTATAAATCTGTTAATCCTGTTATCTTTAATATTCCAAATAATATCTTATATTCCATTTGATTCTGTGTTTTCTTGTTATTCAGATAATCATGTGATTGGTTGAATTCAAGTTAATTATATAATTTCTTATATTCCAGTTGACCATGTGGTATGAAATATTTCCAATATTCATTTGAACTCTTATATTTCAGTTAATCTGTGGGTACTTAATAAGAGCGGATAGTACCCAGGTGGAAGAATTTATGAAGAAACAGAGCTTCCACTTGTTAGGTTCACAGTTGCATCATTATCCTACTCATCCTCGACAAATTGAAGAAGTTATTGCTTTCATTTTCGGCAAACCATTTACGTTTGAATCTAGGTAAGATATTAAAGATAATAGTTTGAGAACATCAAAGTTATCTTTTTTTTTCACATCACATCCATATACATACATGTTAAAGATGACAAAATTTCCTTGTGACCTATTTCATTTTGTTGTTTCAGTCAATCTGTGTTTGAAACTATTGATGAACCTAATGAGATACAACAAGCTGCTATGGTTGTTTACCTATCTCTGTTGGAGAATACTTACAGGGATGTGGCTTTGTGTCACAATACACTGACACTTACCTTACAGGTATGTCGCCATATAACATATTGGTATTTATTTGGAATGCAGTTTCTTCCTTTCAGTTTCTCTCTTTAAACCAGTTGTGATTGAGAAGTATTTTGTACTATAAAGCCATAAGAAAAATTGTTGGAAGAAAGATGGAACAATATAATAAATATAGTTTGTAATACATTTAATGCTTGAACTCATAATTTAATTTGCAGAGAAATTGGAATATTCTGATAAATATTTCAACTTAATTGAGAAATAATTTTGTCTGAGACATTTTGTAAAATTTATTTTAAGATGTTTGAGAAAAGTGATGTGATTGGTACCCTGCTGATAGATAACAAGATTATAGAAGTATTAACAAACATGGTGGCTAGAATCAACGGCATTACTACTAGGTAAAACTGTCTTTATGAAGCAAACAATACTTCATGTGAATAGGTTGTTAGGATTAACCATATTTTAATGTGAGTGTTATATAAATAGATTGATTGGATTAACAATATTCTAATGTGAGTGTTATATAAAAATAAATTGATTGGATTAACAATATTCTAATATGAGTGTTATATAAATGGATTGTTAGGATTAACCGTATTCTAATGCGAGTTCTATTTAAATAGATTCATTGTATGAACAATATTCTAATGTGAGTTCTATATATATTTATAGCAGGTATTGTGATGCAAGCTAATACAAGTACCTTATTACATCAACAAACTGTTAAGTTTAAGAAATAATTTCATAAGCGATGATTTATTGGATATTTTACTATGGGCACAACATTTTGTATTGCAGTCTACCCTTTAGCATTAGCAAGATGATAAATTATTAGATACAATGCTAGGCCCTGGTTTTAGTAAATCATAGCTTTCAAAAATTATTTCAATTATAGTATTGTAATTTGAAATGTTAAAATTGAAAACCTAAATTGACTTAAGTATGCAATACTATTTTCTGTGGTATATTATAGTACATTTTGGCATCATATGGGGTCATATTTTATATGGGATTTTACTACTGTCTTGTTAACTTATTAGCAGCACCTATTAGAGTTTCCTATAAACAATTTACTGCACCATTTACACAAATATCATCTTACAAAATGGTGAAATATCATGGGAAACAATATCATGTCTGTGGCTTCCAAAACTTATTTCTCATTTTTTGAGCACATGTTTTCTTCGTATATAATATAATATTAATGCAATTTAGTATCTGTCTTAAGTAGATCAAATCATACAAGTTTTAAGGGATAAGATTTCTAAAACATTAATCAGTCAATATAAAAATTGTATATTTTATTGGTAAAATATCCTAATTGTTTCATCAATAACATTTAATGTTTTAACCATTGTAGTGTAATAATTTAGTAATGTGAATTTAACGTGTAATAAACTTATGCGATTTCAAATATAGATATAGTTACCCCTAATGTTTGTTTCAGATCTACAGATATAGAAGGAATAGATGAGTATCAGCTAATCCTTGAAGACATACAACTGTTACTGTGCAAGATAGCTGTCAGAGAATTTAGGTACAAATATGCATCCATTTGTTTGTTCACTGTAGGGCCTTGTGGGTAAAAAAATTGATAGAAAACATTTAGTGTTTTAAGTCCATGTAATTGTCACTTTCTGGCAGATCTAATACTTTTAATAAAGATAAAATAAATTTGTTTGTTAAGTCAGGCAAATTGTTAAAAACAGGTAAAGCTAATGTCATCCTGCTCAGATACGTCCACATGTTCTGAAGTATGAAAGCTTTGACTGAAGCACATTCATGATGAAAATTTTAGCATACCTCTACAAATTGTCTGCATATGTATTACTATCATTTTATACATCATCTAACTTCAAAAGAATGTATTCAATGCTTACATTTTATATCAATATATTGAAAAAATTCATGACAAAATTTAACACAATTTAAGTAAATGTTATTTCGTGCATCAATATATTACTACACCACAGTTTAATGTTTTTCACGTTGCTTTGGTGCTCTGATTTTGATGTTTCATGGAGAATTGAAAGATGACTTGTAGAGAAAATGTTGCCAAATTCAACTAATGAAAACGACGGATTTCAGTGAAATGCTCACATAATATGATATTGTAGAATACATGTATTATGATACAACTGGTATTAAGTTGTTGCTGAAAAAAATTGATTGTAATAAAAAATTGATTTTCTTTTTCTAGATGTTCAGGAGCTTTACATTTTCAGCAGTGTGATGAAATCCTTGATATACTGAAACTATTAGAACATGTCGAAGAAATTGTTTATGGTAAATTTAAGAATGATAAATATTTTATAACATACATACTATTTTTTTATTTATGCACACAAAAAATTATTAAATATAAATTTGTCTTCATATTTTATCTTGAATGATACTTAAAGGTGTTAAAAACTATTTATTAAACAGGTTTGGTGAATTTTAAAGTAGTTAGCAACATATCTGTTGGTAATGTACCTAATTTCGTCAACATTGAAATGTTATTTTGATCCTTGTTGGTGTTGTTAATGAACTGTAATAGGTTATTTTAATAAATATTGTACACATACGGATTAAACAGTAAAAAAAGTAGAAATAAGAATGATTGAAGGGACATGTATACATTTTACACAGATATATCTTTACTGTTTGTGTTCTGTTGTATAGTCACAAAATAAATAATAAAAAGAATTTATAATTTATATCAATTATTTCAACCTCTAATCTTTGTTTTAAATTTATATATCAATATTTCTAAAACTTTGTACTTTGTATATTTCAGGTAAAAGTTCAAAACAGACAGAGACAGTAAAAACTTTGCAGTTTGGGGTAGTGTTATTTGTATTGACATTTGTACAGGAGGAGAGTCAAGAGGGGACCAGTAGTCCTAGGATGAGAAGGCGTTTGATGTCTACACAGCCAGCATTATCAACATCTCCTACTGCATATGGTAATATTGGTTTCAGATTAGGTTGCCAATTTTGGTGTTTGTGGGTGTGGTTTTATACTACTGTAAGTAGTCTACTGTAAGTAGTTGTTTAGTAGTAACATAGAGACATGTTTTGTTTTTATACTCCCGCTAAGTAGTTGTTTAGTAGTATCATTGAGACATGTTTTGTTTTTATACTCCCGCTAAGTAGTTGTTTAGTAGTATCATTGAGACATGTTTTGTTTTTATACTCCCGCTAAGTAGTTGTTTAGTAGTAACATAGAGACATGTTTTGTTTTTATACCCCCGCTTTGAAGGAGAAGAAGTATACTGTTTTACCCTTGTCAGTTCTTGTGTCCATGTAAAAAATTTCTGTCTGTTTTCTAAGCAACTATAGCATGCATATTTTGCATATTGCTTTATCCTATAGTGTCATATGGTGTGTAGCAATTTTATGCTCCTTTGTCATCTACTTCC
Organism: Limnoperna fortunei; assembly: GCA_944474755.1. NCBI lineage: Eukaryota > Metazoa > Mollusca > Bivalvia > Mytilida > Modiolidae > Limnoperna > Limnoperna fortunei. The sequence goes on from OX104113.1 coordinate 41,840,445, forward strand.
TGTTTACTTTATAGCCGGGGGTATCACTAGTGAGCATTAGCTCACAGATACACTTGGTTTTTTTTCTGTTTTTATGAGGGGTGGGAAGCAGGTGCTTAGTAAAAGCCCCTTATCTTGGTCAGGAGTACTAGGAATTATTGCCAAATTTTGTTGAAGTATAAAGTCTTATGGCAGGCTACAGTGTTACAATGTAGTTTAATTAAAGCCTCAGAAATCCCATATGAAAAAAATTTAGATATAAAATTACAAGAGAGAAATTGGTTTATACAAGTACCTGGCTTTGAACATTTTGAAAACATATCCTTTGTCTTTCCTTTATGATGACCATTTGTTATTTTCTGAGCAAAAATATACTTCTTACCATGATGCTGCTAGCCTATGCTAGCCAGATAACTTTGTGTACATTTCTGGAAAGCATGTTTTTTTGTCAGGCTAGTATTAAAAAATATTTTTATCATTATTCATGCAGTCTGATACAATTAAATATATAATATTACAAATTTCACCAAACATGCATTATCCTGTATGTTATTTTCACGTCAATATATACTTATAAACAATTATATGCACAAACTTTCCCTTGCAGGCAGAAACATCACTATGCAATTCCCAGCCACATCCCAATCCTTTCAGTCATCAACACCTTCTTTGCAAACTGTGGGAGCAAAACGAATTACAAATTTTGTAGATCAACCTTTTGAAGACATCAATACTGCAGCAGGTGACAGACTTTTGACAATTGGAGAAAAACCTATGTTGGTTTCTAGAGCCTTTTCTACTGAAAATAAACCAGTAGGCATACTAGGATTGTTTGGATTTGGGAGGAAGAAAAGATTTGAACTGGTACCTTTCAACCCATCAGAGTTTATTGACAGAGTCAAGAAATGGTTGGTGACCTCTGTTGACCTGATTGTATTATCCAGTAAGTACCAAAGTACCAATGGTTTTTCACCTTCCAATAAGCTTTTTCTGTTAGTTTGTAAATCATTTTAAAACAATTTCTTGAAATACCCTATGAAACTTATTATTTGACATTCTGTTGCATTTCAGAATCATTTGATACATAATACAGTGAAACTTCTCTAAACCGGACCCTCAGAAAACCGGTTTCCCCTTCAAATCGGCCGTTTTAAAAAGTCCCGGCAATTTCCCATTAAAGTTAATGTAAATTATCTTCACAAAACCGGCCACCTCTACAAACTGGACAACGGCCACCTTTTTAAAGTTATGGGTTAATTAACCAAGTATATTTCACCCCACTTTACCGGTCTGTTATAAAAATTACCTGTCATAAATTTCTAAAGAAACAGGAAATCATTACATAATAGTTCACTTTTGAAGGCCTTAATTAGTGTTAAGTGTTGTGTACACAAACAAGCACTAATCCGTACATTATTTTGATGACCATTTAAGAGTAATCTATGACATTTTAGTGTGATCTTTGTCCAAGCTAATAAATTATGGTTTGAAAATAAAAAAATTGATTAACATCAATTAAATGTCATTGAATATTATTGTTCAATAAATATACGATGCCGTCCGGTAAATCTGTTCACCTAAGCATAAATTTTGCGATTCGCGGTAACATCAAAATAATTTCTTCGATATTTGTTAATAAATCTTTAAAATAGATATAATTTGAACTGTATGCCTTTGAACTAATTTTAACGAAAAACAACGCTAAACACCACGCAAATAAACGAAGCATGTGGCTTACGTGTGTTTACATCCGGTAAATCAGCTAATGAATATTAATGAGATGATTGTAAAAGTCGAAACATGTGGTTGCTTTTGTTTGGAATATTTTGTACAACAGGACGTAATTTTTCTTCAATTATACTAATTGTATGATCATTATTTGATATTTAGCTAAAATTTGCAATGAAATTCGCAGATGTTCAGTCTTTTAACAAGCTGAAGACCACGCGTAATGTTCAGTTGGAAGATATGGAGAATATCATTACTGAAAGTGGGCTGGTTTACTGTACAAGCGGAATCACCAAACTGGAGTGATCTATCGTTTTTTTTGTTAGAAGGGAACATTTCTCAGTGGCATTGCAATTGAATATTTTTTTTTAACTTCTCTCAAATAAAACATGCTATGATAACTTAAAAATAAAGTAAAATTGATTAAGGACCTCAACTCTGTACCCAATAGGGCGGTAACTGAAAATCACGGTAGATTTCACTAAACTTCATTAAACCGGCCACCTCTTTAAACCGGCCATTTTTCTCTGTCCCAGTGGTGGCCGGTTTAGAGAAGTTTCACTGTAATTATTTTTGAATTGTTAAGTTTATCATTACAGAGCTAGAAGAAGTGCCAAAGTTGACTGGAAGAAAGAAACTGAATTTGTTAGAGAAATCTGAACCTGTCCCAATAGAAACCAAATATATAAGAAAACTGTTTGAATTCCTGTTCAGAGCATTTGAAGTTACATTAGCTCAGGTCTGTTTACTTTTTTTTAATGAAATTTTAGCAAAAATAACATTACTTTGAAGTAATAGGTCAAATAATGATCTGAAGTAAATGTGAAAGTTTGAATTAACACGATGGAATTAATAATGTAATATGAGGATTTTATTTGGGGTCTCTTACATAATATCTTTCGTTTCGTAATTGTTATTGTTTTAAGCTTTTATTATGAATCCTTTAATTATGACAACTTAATCATTTTTTTATCATTTATTGTTTGGTATTAAATCTCTTTTCACCGAGACATTTTCTGGATTTGACTTTTCTCTAGACTTGACTATGAATAACTAGGTGGGTGTCTAATAAGAGGCAGACACTGCTTACTAGTCTGGAACACCTGAGTACATCCATGGTTTTTATTGGGTTCGGCTTACTCACTTTCTGTTTTTGCGTTTTTGGTTTTTGTATATGTTTGTCTATATAAGATTTTTAATTGTCCCTTGACTTTCAGATTTTGTTGTTCAGTCGTTTTCCTTGCTATTTTTCTGTAATAAATATTGTGTTCTATTTAAACAACTTCATTTAAAAATTTAGATAAGGAATCAAGGAATCTTAATAACATAGATATCTGGTAACATTTAAGCAGCCGTAGTAAGTTGGATATTTTCGTGATAGTAAAGTATTGTAATTAATTGTAGCTTCCATTACCCAATCAGGTTTGACATCCCATGTTAAATTGTAAGGCATGTCTGTAGGTTTGTGTCGTTTACAGGATAGGATACTACCAAGAAAAGAGAAGAACATGATAATGTGGGGAGCTAAAGATGTCATTAGAGTGCAGGTAATGTTATATGTGACAAAATGTGTACTAAAGTATCTGATTTAAAATTTAATACTTGTCTTTAAAGGTTTCTCTGATGTTGTTTGCTTATTTATAACATGTACAGTCCTTAGGGGCAACCTCTGTTATGAGATAACTTGACTCATGTAGTACATTTCATTTAGTCTAATAAATCTTTTTTACCAACATTCGCATATGTGACATTATTTTAATTTTCACTTGGAAGGTCATATACAAGATGTATACTATTTTATGAAAATGAAGTCAATTTTATATCTCTATTGAACATAAAGAAGACAATATAGTGCATTTGTTAATATTGGAAGAATCTAGCATAGTACCTGACCTATGCTGTTTAATGATGTTAGTCACAAATATCATTATAAAAATATATAAAAGAATTATCATTGATATTTTTGTAGACTGATCAGCTAGTGATGTTATGATTTGTTTTTATTATTTGTATAGTCTAGTACACAGTAATTGTCTTATATTGTGTTTATGATATCACCATGGTGACTGATTTTTTATTACTGTTGTAGATTGGTCGTCTGATGATGTTTATGATATCCCCACGTTCTCACTTTGATGACAGAACATTCTTATTGTCTTACATCCAGGGAGAACTAAGAGGGAGAGAAATACTCAGGATGGTTCTTGCAACAAATTCAGAAATGGTAAGGAAATATTTCTTTAGAATAATAGATATGTCTCATTTTTGCAGAGTTGGGGCACCAAGATCAGACACACAATTGTGTATGTTTATGAAAATGCTTATTTGCTGGTATTTATTTATTGTATATTGTGTTTTTGTTTTGTTTTCAAGTATTTCAAGTAGTTTTCAAGTATTTATTATTAAAAAAGAATTTATAGACATTTTAGACAGGCTATTAATAATAATTTTATAACTGTGCAGGGAACAGAAATGGCATGTCATATTTATGATTTGTGTACAACATGGAAAGATTGGCTGAATAGTACTCAAAGAGATTATGCTCATCAGTGTCTTAACATACTGAAGTCAGAAAAATTCCAGGTGTTCTCGCCAAGCTCTAAACTATCAGAAGCTCAGCTTATACAGATGAATGAGGCAAGTGATTTACCTTTAAAATAGTGAAATAAATAATAAAATAATACATGCATTAATTGATTACCTGTATTTTGTCATTTCATATTTGTTTATTTTTAATTCATGGGTATTGGATTGAATCTAACGAGAATTTTGCAACCAATGGATGGTTGAAATTCTTCAGAGGATAGAATTTTTCTGCCTCAGTTATAGTTTATTTAAATTTGTTTTTCGTTTGAATGGTGTTTAACACCACCTTCAGCAATTTTTCAGAAACCACCAATCTTCATCAGGAAAACTTGTAATCCTTGTAAGTTAAGGTTATAGTCAAGCGCACCTTTCCTGCAGTAAGACTGGACACTTCAACCTCAGTGATGACAGGCGTATGGTCAGTATTAGAAGACTTATATGTATGACATTTAATCATCACAACTTGACCACATAGGCTTGAGTTTATTCTAAGATTGAACTATAAAATTAGATTTCAATAAATCAATACACATTTAAGAAAACAAATTATGTTATTTTTTATGATTATATAATGTTTAGGAAAGAAGAACAATCTCATCTAGATTGGAGCAGGCAAAAGAACTTTTAAAAAAGAAGAAAAAGCCAGTATATGACAGGTATGGAGCTATTTTTACTGTATATTCAATATTTTGCCCATCAAAACTGAGTAAATAATACATGATTATATGTTAAACCCTCATATATTTCATATCTCTTTTTCTACCAATATAATTTAACAATCCAACATAACAACGTAATCGACAATAACATGAGTCATTTGCATTTCTTTTTACCTGATTAAACTTGACATACTTTTTTCATAGAGGGTTGTATTTTATATGATTTTTATTTATGTTAAGTAAAAATTTCTGATAAGATATGCTGGGTACTGGGAATTGTAGTTAACAAGGCAGTTAGCATAATTGTCAAATACACATACACTGCTTAAGTCAACTGGTACACTTTTGGGATAAAGGTAACCTGTTGTTAGGTAACCAGTTGTTCTGTATTAATTGACTGTTCCCTGTCAGTATCTTATCCCTAAATTATAGATGAAGAATTGCTTTATTTATTTATCTCAGAAGTTCTTTACATTAGCTTGTGTATATATTCAGTGGTTAATATTTATTGAAAATACATGAATAATTTCAAAAAAGAACTTAACTTGTGTATGTATGTATGTTTCAGATTGAAAACCAAAAATGACAAATTATTTCAAGAGCTGAAAAAACAAGCCTTAGATGTGACCCAATATGTGACCCAGTTACAAAATAGAGAGAGAAAGAAAATGATTGAACATGTCAAGAAGAGAATGACAGAAAAAATACAAACAAAACAATTATGGCAAGAACTTATACAGAATCTCACTCATGAAAGGTAATTACAGGGTCTTTTTTGTTACATTTTTTTTTACCTTACATGCGTCCTCGTATTATTGTTTCTATCAAAACTTAAGATTTGTAAAGGTTGATAATGAAACTTCACATTTATTGCAAGTTTTGAGTTCAAATAACAAAAAATAAAATTTTACATGTAGATTTATTCTTGGTTAGAATTCAGTTTTATTAGGTACTTATGATCTAAGGACACAAGTATTTATTTGTAGGGCTGTATGGCATTGTGAAAAGTCCTACCCTAAATCTTGGCAGCTAGACCCTACAGAAGGACCAGGACGTGTTAGAAAAAGGTTAAAAAGATGTCATTTAGGACTAGAACCAAGGTTTTTACTGCCTGAATATCAAGGAAAATTAGGTAGCTAGCCTTTTTCTTAAATACTAAACCACTTGTATTGAATGTTATAATAAGGTTTATAAAGGATTTTACCAAACTATTTTATGATTTAGAATTGTCTGTTTCTGTTTTATAACATACCTCATAATAATCCCCCAATTGTAATATGGACATACATTTGCTTATTTAACTCAATATTCAGAACTGGAAAGCTGTTTAAATTCAGCATTGGATTATTTACAAGCATTTTCTCTACTAAACTGATTTATTTGTATTTTCTTTTTATGTCAGACAAAATTCAATATATCTTCTAATAAATGTATCAAAGATTGAAAAATAGAAGTAAAAGGACAGAGAATTGCAAGTTTTCCTAGCCTTAATGTTTGTTTAAATATATCCTCATTACATTAATATCGGAATGTGTATTCCACTAATGGAATGGCATGTGAACATTTCAGAAGCAGAACATGTAGACCCTCCTTTGATCTACTTGTTTGAAGACGACCATCAAGTTTCTGATTCTGCAACTCTTATCTACCAGTTGTACAGAAATGAAAAAATTCAGTATGTATTCACTGAATGGTCATTGGTATTAGTAGGTACATGTACTCATTAAATATTTTGTGTTGTTTGAAAATTTTTTTGGACTTTTTCTTGGTGGATTTTTAACACAGTAATTAGATTTTGTTAATAAACATTCTTTGAGATAAATTGTTTATATAACATAAACACATACTGCTATTTAAATATAATAATGAAATACATGTATATGCATTTGGAAGATGTCTATAAAAAAAAGAAAATATGTAGTGGCTTAATGAAATGATTAAAGCAAAACTATTAATAAAGTTGCATTAATAAATGAAGACACAGTATCCTAAGGGTATTAAAACCCCACATGTTTATTAATTTTAGACACACCTGTAAATGTAAAGCAGTGGCTCCTAATAGTGAGAGTAAAGGAGATCTTCTGGTCGGTAAGTCACAAAGATTATAGTGCTTAATACATTATTAATTATTGACTATTCCTGAGGTGTACTAAGGACTTTATGGACCTGGTCCATGATTGATAGACAAAAGCCAAAGAAAAAGTCAAAATTCTTTATTATCCAATACTATTTTTTATATGCTTTTATATGAACTATGAACTACTCAGCCAAATGCACAGTTTAAAAATAACATTATTAATTAAGGTGAATCTAGAGATAGACATAGTACATGTCTACTAACTTGTGATAATAGAACTTTTTTAACCAGTACTCTGGCATCTTCCCTGTTTTTCATCATACCAGTTAAATATTTAATATTATGTATTTAAAATAATTTTTTCAAACCTTTTAGGAGAAAATTGTGTATTTTTTGTTGCTGATGAAGCCATCAGTGATGCTAATTATACACAAGTGTTGCTAGGCAACAAAGACCAGTTGTCTATGACTTGGCCCTATGATGAGATTAGAGAAATCCATAAAAGATGGTACCAGTTAAAGGACAGTGGGATTGAGATATTCCTGACCAATGGGAGGACTTGTTTGTTGGCATGTGAACATAAACAGGTGAATTGGTTTGAAATTCCTATTAATATTTTGACAATGGATTAATCTTTGTTGTAAATAATCAAAACTTTCAAGTAGCATGTCAGCAAAATTCGAATATCAGTAGTATGTATTTTATGTGCCATCCTGTTTTCCTAGAAAAAAATTAATAAGAAAATATTATATTTTCACTATATGCTTTTATTTCCTTGTCAGCTGTGGCTCATTAACTTTAGTAGTAAGTTTTAGGGTATTTCCTCTTGTTTTTATAAGTACGGTATAAGTGATTTGTTTCATTGGGATTAAATTTTCACTTTATTGGCGGTAAAAGTTAGAACACGAAAATAAAAACCACACGAAATATTAGGACAAACGATAGAGTTATTCATTCTGATTACCGACCACGAATATTACATTACGCCAAAATAAACTCAAACAGTTTTTTTAACAAAAACGCTAAATTTTACCCAGGCAAAAAAAACTACTTATATGGTAATAGCTCTTTGTTAATTTTTTCTGAACCTTTGATATTGAGAGAAGATATGACTTTCAAAGGGTCACCATATCTGTTGATTTGCTGAGTGGTTCAAAATTAAAATAGTATGAATTAAACAATTTAGACAAAGTTGTTATTTTACTTTTAGGATAGAGATGAACTGTATCAAAAGTTTATGAGTTTTGAATTGTCAAACCTTGTCCATACTGAAAATATCGAGGAAATACAGAGGTCATGGAAGGAAGGATTAATGACAAACTATGACTACCTGACACATCTAAACAAATTAGCAGGAAGGTCATTCAACGATCTGATGCAGTATCCTGTTTTCCCATTCATATTGAGAGATTATTATAATCTAAGATTGAATTTGCTTAATCCTGAATCATATAGGTAAGAAGTGTAGTGAGAATGCAAACTATAGATTAAATGATGTGTTCCCCCTTAGACTTTAATGGACTTTTATCAAAATATTTGAGACCAGGATGTGCTCAAACTTGTATTTTTTAATGGCAACAATTATAGAACAACTTACTGTTCCAAGCGACCAAAAAAATTAACATAATTAGCATCATGACATTGGATTAAAATGCTGATAACAATAAAAAAAAAAACCTGACAACATTTTTCATTTTTCAATGTCTTCATGCAATAACTGGGAAGTTTAGATTCTAAGGTTTGCAAAAAATGCATTTGACTGTTAGGTTTAAAGACAAATCCTACAATTGTTACTGTGCATTTTGTTTTTAAACATAATTGTTTCGTAATTCGTTTATGATGTCGTCATCAAAATTCCTCAAAATTTTAATTTCAGTAACCGTAGACTTTATGGATAGATTCAAAGGTCAGATTATAGGGGAGTAAAAAAACAACAGATTCTTGAATAATTGGGGAATAAAAAATTTAATCCCTTTGCAACAGCAAACATACACAAAAAAGATCTGTTGTACTTTCATAATTATATTCTTTGCAACAAATCTAGAAGAAGATATTGCAGTTTGTATTGAAAAAAATGCACCCTTTTCTTTGCACATAAAAGAAAAAAATATACAAAAAATTGCTGAAAATGGTGTTCAATCAAATCAAAACCTTTAACTGTACAAATAACAAATGTATCGCTGCTCTTGTATTGTTTTGTACTGTAGTGTCTCATGATATTGCTAAGAAATGGAAAATTCTTCATCAATTTCATTTTTTTAGACGCAGTTATTTCACTGTATTGGTAATTTGTATGTCTTTTGTAGGAATCTTTCCAAGCCAATTTCTGTGCAGGACGAAGAGAAAGAAAAGAGATATAAAGACAACTATGAGGTACACATAATATGATTGTTACATGGATGTAGTGTTGTGTAGGCCTGGTCTGTAATTCATCCTTTAAAACTGTTTGTATCATGTCGAGTCAGTTATGTTGACCATGTCACCATGTGATGCTTTGTGATAGTTAAGCAGCTGTCATGTGATTAGACCTCATACAAATTTTTCATTTCATTTTTCATAATGGGGGTTGGTAGTTTCTGTGGCCATTTGGTTAAGGTAGTTAGTCATCTGCATTTGATCACATGCCTGTCAACACTAAGGTTTCAGATTCAAGTTTTGCTACAGGCAGGATGTGTTGTGCTTCAATCGTAATTGACAAAGATTGTCAATTTTTCAACTAAGTGTTGGAGCTTTTCTCCTAGTACGCTTGCTTTCTGCCCCAATAAAAACTGGATGCCAAAATATAGCTGAAAAAGTGCTGAAAGTGGCATTAAACATCATTTTAACAAACAAATAAACATTATCATAGGTGCAAAATAGTAATTGTATGAGGTTCAGTTTTAAATATGTATATTTTTTAAATAAATATCAACGAGCTAACATAATTATAGAATAGTTCTCAACATCACAGATGATGTTATATGTATTGTATGGGATTTATCTATACATACTTAAAATTTATATAAAATGAATTATCATTTCATACTAATAATTGGGGGGCCTCGGTGGCTGAGTGGTCAAGATAGTTTATCTACTATTGATCACGTGGTCTGTCAGCACTGAGATTGCAGGTTCGATTCTCACTGCAGGCAGGGTGTACTCAACTCCAATCTTAATTGACAAGGATTGCCAGGTTTCCTACCCCAGGTCGGGGGTTTTCTCTGGGTACTCAGACTTCCTCCCCCAATAAAAACTGGACGCCATGATATAGCTGAAAAATTGCTGAAAGTGGCATTATATACCATCAAACAAACAAACAAACATAATAATAATTCGTCTTTGAAAAATACTGCAACAGTTTTACATGACATACAAACAGCATAGCAGAATGACTTTTTCCCTGTATTTCATAACCAGTTAATGGGCCTCTGTGGCAGAGTGGTTAAGGTAGTTTGTCTACTATTGATCACATTATCTGTCAACACTTTTGATTTCAGGTTCCCACTGCGGGCAGGTTGTACTCGACTCTTAATTGACAAAAAATGGCCAGTTTTCTTACCGAAGGTCGGGTTTTTCAGAGTACTCGGGCTTTCATCCGATTAAAAACTGGATGCCATGATATAGCTGAAAAATTGCTTTAAGTGGCATTAATAAATAAACAAACAAAAAAACAACATAACAAATTATCATGACTTATTTTTTTCAACACCAATAAAAAGGGTTGTGTTCGGAAAGTTTTCTCTTGATATATAATATGTATTTTAAAAACTATAAGACATTATAAAGTAAAATCTTTTTTCTGACATTTCGTTTACTACTGCCATCTCTTTTCAAAGCAGACTATGAGTAATAATATATTTTCTTACCATAGTAGTGGTCATTAAAATGTTGGCAAATTGTAGAGTGTTTTTACAGTATGTATTTTATAACAAGTTCTTTTTACAGGCCCTGAAAATGGAGTACATGTATGATAGATTTGGCAAAGAGAATCAGGCTACTATGGGTGTAGCACCATACCATTATGGCAGCCATTATTCAAACAGTGGAATTGTCTTACACTTCTTAGTTAGGCTTCCTCCTTATACCAAAATGTTTGTTCATTATCAAGGTACACAGTTAAATCAGAAAATAACCTTGAGTTCCTGCTTCGTTAAAGTTATAAAAGTACAAAAGATAGTGAGCTGTCAGAAATAATCTAATTCATACTATGTTTTCTTTACTACAAGTTACTCTCTAGTATCAGAAGCATTGCCCTTAGTTAAGAAAATTTAATGCTTGCATTCACATACAAGTCCCACCTGTGTATTAATTGCATTTCTGTTTGGTAGAGATCACATACATGTACCCTTAAATATCAAGATATCTGTTTGTCCAACAGAAAGTTTTAAATTGTCATAAGTAAGTCACCATTTTAATGAGACACATTTTACCAGCAGCTTCTGTTCTACTTTCTGAAATTTTTCTCAAACTCAGAATTCATGATATCTTGAACATTTTATTTTTAACAGAGTAAAAAAATATAAAAGACAACAGATATCGATAGATTATTGATACTATTTTATTTCCATTACTAGTAGTACAATCACTATAAAAAAGGTGTGAAATAATGTTATGGAGTATGGAACTGAAAGAATATAACATTTTCATTCAGTGGTTATGCTGTACTTATAGGATAATCAATTGCCATGAGTAAATATTGAGAATATAATTATGAGCACCACAGAATGCGTAAGAATAACAAGTGCACTGAATTTGTTCTTTGCACGTTAACTCTGAATGTGATTCAACATGAGTAGTAATATTTTCAACATTCAATGCACAATTGATTATCCTGTTTATTAAATTGATGAATATAAATATAGTGTCAAAAAACTTGAAGGAACTTTGTTTTGAGTGTCCCTATGTGGCAAGGAGGGAAAGAACAGTATTTACATGTGATTTACCGGAATTTATTTCACTGGGAAATCTCAGTAATTTGTTCATGTCAATGTAATTAAAGATGAGAGATGTCTGATGTATGGTTTTCGATAATACTTGGATTTAATATCATAATTTTCGATATTATTATAATAAATAAAGAATCTTGCAGATTTGCCCTGTAAAAAATGTACCATGTATAAATGCTAAATAACAAAGTCAAGACTCAAGACTGTATTGTCTGTATATACAATGTATGGTTTGCAATATCCAACTAATTAACAATTGGTTTTCATTCAGATAATAACTTTGATCTACCTGATCGTACATTTCACAATATGGAAACCTGCTGGAGATTGGCTAGTTTTCAGTCATCTACAGATTTTAAAGAGATGATTCCTGAATTCTTTTTCCTACCAGAGTTTCTACAAAATTTTGAAGGTATAGAATTGTATGCTTTTAATAAGTTCTTTGTTATGTAATTTGGTATACATTTAGTTGCAAAATATAAAGGTTGCTGTATTAAGAGAGATTTAACTTTCATTGTGTTATTTAAAAAGATGTTAGTCAATTTATTCATTTATCAGTGACTATCAATAGGAGTTCTAAACCTCTCTCAGTACAACACAAACATTGTACCTTGGAGTTTAATACAGACTGACCTATGATCATTGCATATTTATTGAAGAGTTTGAGAATAATAAATTAACAGACAGCTATTATTTATTTTTGTTTATTTATTCATAACATTTAATATTTGACTCTTCCCATTGAATAATCCCTGAAACAGATTTTCTAACCACATCAACATAAAGAAACATGTATGAATGCAAAACAACAGCAGTCTGGTCAGAATTGAAACAAATGAAAATAAAAGTAAACATTTGACTCATAAAAACTATAAATTATCCAAACATAAGACTTCTCAAAAAGTAGCAATTAAAGTATTAATTATCCAAAATTGATTTATTATCAATTAAATTAACCACAACTGCCCAGTATTATGATCTTATCACAGACAGTTTGATCAAACTCTATCATATAAATTATATCTCATTTTTCTTAGGTTTTGACTTTGGAAAGAGACAGAATGGTGAAGAAGTATCTGATGTTAAACTTCCACCATGGTGTAAAAATAATCCACGGTTATTTATAATGATATTGCGTCAGGCTTTAGAATCGGACTATGTCAGACAGAATCTTCATAACTGGATAGATCTGGTGTATGGTTATAAACAGCAAGGAGATGCAGCCATAAAGGCTATAAATGTCTTTCATCCTGCTGTAAGTAATTTTGGCCTCTCATAAATCTTTGATGAATTAATAAAAAATGGAATTACAACAAACATTTAGTGCTTATTATTATTATTATAGTCATTTCCCATTGCTTTTTTTTACATTGTTTAGTAATTGTTTGGTGAAATTTCTGTAATATATTCACTGCAATTATTTCTGAGGTTTAAGAAATTTCATGCCTTTAAATTAAAGTCTTCATAAATCATGGTTAGCAACTAAAATTTTAACATTGTTATCTTTAATATTAATACTGCAAGGTACTCCAGCCTGTTATATGATGAACACCTTGTCCTATACATTCCATATGAAATAGACCATATACAGTGGAGTAACTTTTGGCACAGAAGTATAAAAAAAATAGCTGGTTCTTTTTGCAGACTTACTTTGGAATAGATGTTGATAATGTTCAAGACAGAGTTAAGCAATATGCTTTAAAGGCAATGGTGAATACATATGGACAGACACCAAAACAACTCTTCAAAAGTCCCCACCCACAAGGCAGTGTTGTCCGGGAAAATACATCTAAAGTGATCTCTCAGTTGATACAGCAGTCATATAGTATAAATGTGGACACAGATTTTGATCATGGTCATAGCTATGTGGTAAGATTAACAAATTTATATTTACTTACATAGGGAAAGCTAATTAATTGTTGAAATTTTCATTAGTAAATGTAGTGATCCTTCCAACACTGGAATCTAAGCATGACAGAATATTGTAGAAAGTGTAAATATAATAAAGGAAGTCAACTTATATAGCAAACTGCTTTGCAATAAGTAGTTAATTGTATTGTTTTTACATGAAAAGCAACAAAAAACATGTATGACACTGATTTTAATTGATATAAGCATATTATACTTTCATTGGGGTCTTTATTTTCAGCCCAGCCCGCTAGATTGCGTTGATGGCATGAAATGGGGAAGTTACATTGGTTCGCCTGCCTATCCGCCACCTAAAGTAGTATGGCAAGAAAAACATCCCCAAGTGATTGCCTCCCTTTTGGCACTTCCTACTGGTGATGTAATTGGTGTAGGGGAAGATACATGTTGTCTCACAATGTATAGCAAACAGAAAGGTATGACCTGATTTGTATAATTATGATGAAACTTGTACCAGACCTAAATTCCGGATGGAAATTATGCCTGTACTGTTGTTATATCCAGCACCTGATCTTTCTTGCTTGTTTTAAACGGAAAATTTAATTCCTTAGTAGCTTGGAGTCTAAACTGATTTGATATGTTTAATAGTAAGATGATATTAAGAATGAAACCTAAGGATCCCATTAGCTTTGGCATTTAAGGTTTAGTAGTTTTATAATTTCTTATGTTATTGCAGTAAGTTTTTCCACTTGAATACAGCAGTTGTTTGTATAAATTATAATATTTTTGTTGTGTTTTTAGTGTCCACAGTTTTCAACACAACCAATGTCGTGTGGGCAGCCATTGTTACATGGAAGTTTCCAGATGGTATACTAAGGATCAACAACAAACCAAACACACCATTTATTAATCTTATCCAACATAGTCCTTATGATAAAGTAAGAATGCTTTTGTTTTGTTTTGGTTTTTTTGGGTATTTGGGGTAAAGTGGGGGTGATGGATAAATATTTTACAGTATTGTGTCTTTTGGGGGAAGTAGACCAATTACACAGAACATGTGATGATCCACATTTAAAAATAGAGCCTCTAATGGGACATTAAATGATACCATGCCACATTGCATTGTTTTTAATATCCATGAACACATTTTACTGAATTACAAATCAGCTGTAGGAACAGCTCAGCATGATAACAGTCCATCTCAGGAGACAATTTTTACCTTGACCTTAGACCTATACAAATAATTTTAAATTGACCTAACTCCAAACTACAAATGTTTTGTACTGAAAATTCAACTTGATCTTCATTTTATAGTACTTACCAGCTGTGCAAAAATTGAACAAAATCCATTGTTCAAATACTAATTGAAAACTGCTAATTTTTGACATTTTTTTTTTATTGTCCTTAATCAAAATGGGATTTTGTTTGAAAATTGAACTTGATCTTCTTGTTATAGTACATACCAGTTGTGAAGTATTTTATGGTCAATCAATTCTTAATACAGATAACAGCTGTTTAGAAAACTGCTTCATTCTGTTTTATTTAAAGCTCTTCATCAGTGATAGCTTGAACATTTAAATTGCAGCTACTCATGTGTGACTCGGGTAATTTTTAACTTCTAAGGTGTTCCATATACAATGTACTCTATGGCTATCATCCAGATTAGAAGTTTGAAGTTCCCTGAGTCATGCATGAATAGCTGCAATGTAAATGTCCAGCTCTTTCTGATTAGGAGCTTTAAAGAAAACAGGTTGAAGCAGTTTTCTTAACAGCTGTTATCTATTTTTAGAATTGATTGAGCAATAGGTAGAAAATACATAACAGGTCATTGTATTTTGAATATAACAAAGTGAAATGTTTTCAAGTTATCATTTGAAAACTGCCAACTGTTGACCAAAAAAAATTTGAATTTGGAAAAAGTCAAAAAGTACAACTATGATTGTGGTGAAAATTGAATATAATCTTCATTTATAGTACTTAACAGATGTGCAAAATTTAAACAAAATCTGTTGGACAAAACAGAAAGATGGACAGACATTCATATCCAAAAACAGGGTACCCCACCACTTTAATAAAGGGTTAATATCAGTCAATATCTATGGCTTTATTCTTGAAATGTTTAAATAATGACAGGGCATACAGCTGAGCTACAAGTTCATGTATGATCTAAAGTTCTGCCATTGTAAACACACCACTATAAAATATTGCATTTGTGCCAAACTACACAAGATACATAAAAATCTGAGAACATATCAACAACAAGGTCAACAACATTTATTTTATGCAGTACCAATGTTTACAATCTTACAAATCTTCATTTCTTTGTGTTAGGTAACTTGTGTATCGGCCATAGCAGAATGTCCTTTGATGTTTGTTGGTTGTGAAAGTGGCTCAATTACTGTGTATCAGACAGTATTCAACCAAGCCAAGGTAACAATTCTGTCTTTATTAATGATGAAATTATATACCAGTCCCTTCTTAGTTAAAATAAAGACACAACTAGTAAAATCAAGATCTCATTGTTTTGTATATTTTAGAAATAATTCATAATGGGTATGATGTTGTACTCATTTACACATCAGCTGGGTCTTTATATTCAATTATTTTTTACAGAGCAATATAAAGTTAGAAAATATGCATATTAAGTCCCAGCCCATGTGTAAATGAGAACAACATTTTACCCAGAATGAATTATTACAATTCTAATATGACAAAATCTTGTATTTTCTGCTTCTTCGGGCCCTATATGCCATAATTTTTATGCCATTTTTATGATGTGGACAAAATACACTTTAACAAATCATTTTGTGAATATTTTACTATAACGTGCCTTCGATATGTCTTATTTATTGACTTTTATTTTAAACCTCTTGCGACATGACGTGCGAATTGGGGATACCGGTATATTTGGTAAAATATTGTTTGATGTGAAATGGACGTCGTATTTGAATTGTAGTGTCAAAATTGTTGACATTTTGATTACATCTACGTTATGGTACAAAAAGTTTTGATAACAAATTTCTATCTTTCAGCCTAAATTCCACTTTTTTTGTTGCAGACACATGTACACGAATTACTGGTATCCAGTAATATATTACAAATTAAATGTACCATTATTATATATTTTTCTAATGATGTAATGATTTGCAGGCAAGTGACATACAGATAAAGGGAGTTAAGCAAGTCTTGAATGGGCATACCAAAAGAATAACACAGATTGTCATATGTAAAGGCTACAGTGTGTTAGTCAGTGCCAGTGAAGATAAAACCTGTATTATATGGGATTTAAATAGGTATTGTGGGTTATGTATACACCTTATACATATCTTAAACTGATGTAAACCCCACTACAAACATATCAACCACAATATTGTTGGCTTTTTACTGGAATTTCTTGGGAATAATGTTTGTTTTAATGATGTTTAAATCCATTTTCAGCAATTTTTCAGCTATATCATGGTGTCCAGTTTTTATTGGTGGAGGAAGCTGGAGTACCTGGAGAAAACCCCCGACCTGCGATAGGAAAGCTGGAAACCCTTGTCCATTAAAATTGGAGTCGAATACACCCACCACCCCCACAGTGACACTCAAACTTGCAATCTCAGTGTCGACAGATGAGGTTATCAATAGTAGAAAAACTACCTTAACCACTCGGCCACCGAGGCCACCTTATTGGGAATAATGATTGAAAAGTTTGTATATAAGGATATGGCATTGCTTGATAAGGATATGAAAAGTTGTGTTAATATTCTGAGAACTTTGCTTAGGGTTGTGCATTTTGCCGAAATATGAATTAAAAATTTGTCTAATATGTTTAATAAAATACATATTTTGTTTAATTTTAGATTGAGTTATGTTAGAACAATTGAAAATTATAAACAAAGTGTAGATGTGGTAGCGATCAGCTCTACATCAGGAGATATAGCTTCATCATGTAGGCTAGGTAGGCTAAGAAAAGTTCTGATTTGATAAAGTGAATCATAATGTATGTATGTTATAAATCTTAATCCAATGGGTTAATCATATATATATGCTATAATATACTTTACAATTTAAATTTTGCGTTGGTATATTGTCCAATGACCATATTTCAGCTGATAGCAAAGGAATAACTGCAATTTGATGTCGGCTTTCATACTGTTTAATAATAAGAATTTTATGCAAAAAACTGTTTCCACTAGTTTCCATTAATATCATTGTATTTATAATAATTAGTATTCAACAATAATTTAATATATGTATGATAGAAAACATCCTTTTATCTTTCTGGTCTCTGTGCATGCAAGAATAACAAATATCACATTAATTTAACTGACAACATTCACAATGTTTTATTTTATCTTGGTTTTTTTGGTAGGACTTGGAAGTAGTTTACATCTACATACAATCAATGCTGAACAAGTATCTACCTATATCTCTCAAGACCATGTGATCAGTTGTCTGACTTTCTCAACAGCTTCAGAGGGGCAGTCTGTTAATGTGATAGCAGGAGGACTTGATAATGGAGTAATCAGGTTAAAGATTTAAATCATTTGTTTGAATTTATTTTATAACCTTTCATCTAAATTACCACAGCAGAATGAAAATTAACAGAAGATACATGTTTTTCTTGTTGATGTCAGAAAAAAATTTAAGTTATTTCGACAGTTGTTGATGATTTTTAATTTATTGACTGCTCAATCATTTTCTTATTCATAAAGATGTTAAAGCTAATAGCATGTCTGTTCTGTACAATGGTTAGGTTTATATAATGTTAGTAAACAAAAGTGACAAGTTAAACAAGTAACCTCTCCTCTGTATATTATTCTTACTCCAAACTGACAAGATAATCTCAACAGGGTTAACATTTAAGGTAGTACACATTTTAGTTTGGTTTGAAATTTCTTATAGTCAGGCTAATTAATCTTAACAAGCTTCTAGCTGAACAATAAAGAATGTTGAATTATCTTTTATTTTACAGACTTTGGAGTACTCTGGATTTACGACATCTTCGGGATCTGCAAACCGAGAATCTCATGCTAAAACCAGTCATCAGGTAAGTTTAAAGAACTTAGGAATGTGCAAAAAATGATTCTTGTGCTAAAATTAGTCATCATGTTAGTTTACCTTAAGGATCTGCAAAAATAAAGAATTTTGTGTTAAAATCAGTCATCAGGTAAATTTAATTACCTGAGGGATTGTCAAAATATTATTCTTGAGTTAAAATCAGTCAGTCATCAGTTAAGTTTAATTTCTTAAGGATTTGCAAACAAAGAGCTCCAGTTCTGTTTGTGTGCTTATTTAAATGGGTTTAATGCCAAATTCAGCTATTTTTCAGCTTTAGTTTGTATTGGTGAAGGGAGCCCATTTTGATACATGTATTGTCTAGACAAGTATTATTTCCACACCAATGTTGAGACAGGTGTGACATTTTACAGTTACTGTAGTTTTAAATTTTTCTGTTACTTCATTTTCAGTGTTGCTTTTACTCATGATTCCCAGCGCTTGTATTCAACATCATCAGATGGAACTGTTGCATTATGGGAATCTCCATCTAACAGCAGACAGCTCTTGCCTCATAAATTCAGTGCATTCTTGTAATGTTGCTGTTGTTAAATGTTTTTTTTTTAATGAAAGATATATTCATTTATATGGAGGTTATGTAAAAAAAGACAAACCTGTTAACACAGATTGTTGTATTATTAAATGTACATATAGTGTAAAAGATCTCATTATTTGTCAAACATTGAAATGGATCATCATTTTACATTTAATTGTCTTGTATTTATTAACCATTGTGGTTTGTTTACTACAGGGCTTTCATTCAATATAGGCATTATTTTTCTTGATAGAATGATTACATTTTTATTAAATATATGGTTTCATGATATTATAACTGAAGAATGAAGAAATAAACTGTATAAAAACTCCATTACTTATTGATATTAATAATTAATTATATAATGCTCGAATAGTATTTTGTTATAAAGTATCAGGTTAGGAATTTTTTACACAAAGTGTTAGAAGAACAGTTACAGGATGTCATTTGTCCTTATATTAGTTCATTAACAAATTTAGGATTTTAGTGCTTTAAATGAAGAATGATTGACTATTTTACTGATTTTTGTTGAAATTTTAGGCATTATTGTTAATAATAGAATGTGCTACCATAAAATGATGCATTCTCTTCTTGGGATGTTTCCTGTGAAGTAAAACAAGAACACTGTATTTAAAGTTTTATCAAGAACATGGAATAATTATACCCAGACCAAAATGTAGCATTCTTTTAGCCGATATCTTAGTCAATTTTTAGGATATATAATTGAGACCAATTAGCTGTAAATTAGTGCATAATTGGCATATTTGTTAGCATGTTATTAGCAACACTAAATTATACCAGCTCAACTACTCCAGATCATGCTAAATCATGCTACCCGTTTTTATCAACAGCCAATCAAATGTTTTTAAATGTACTAGTATAAAATTAGCGCAATTTGTTGGATATTTTAAGCATTTTAATTATGTAAAATAGGTCGACATCAAGAAATCAGCGTGTCTGATAAGTAGACTTCTAGTATAAATATGCAAATTAGCTAACTAGTATGTTTTAGCAAACAATTAGTGCATATTTAGCAGGATATAGTACACATTCATGTATAAGGTTGTAGCAGGAATCCAGCATGAATTTAGTGGGTTTTTATTTTTGTTGTAGCATATATTCAGCAATGAGTCGACAAGATTCTAGCATGTATTCAGTGGGCTTTTAGTACTTTTGTAGTGTGTATTTAGCACCATTTGCAACATTCTAGTATGTATGTAGTGGACTTGTAGTGTTGTTGTAGCAATGAGTTAGCAGGAATTCAGCAAAATGCTAGCTCTTGTTTTTTGTCTTCTTTGCACAGGATTTTCTCTGGATGTGAATTCTGTTTTTTCATGGGCAAACCTTTTCAGGATCTGCATTCCTAGAAGCCAATTAATGTGCACTGAAGCAAACAAAACCTATATAAATAGAACAACCAAAAACATTAGTTCGAAGAAAATTGTTTATTATCTATGACAATGCATAAACAGCAAAAAATTAACAATATGTAATATTTAGCAACTGTTTGAAAACAGCAGTACATGTCTGTCTTTTCATACTCATCTGTAGTCTAAAAAATCACATCCCATAATTTTTATATTGTCTTTTCAGTAACTAATGTCTCATATTTCTCTAGAACTAATATTGTCTTGGATGTCTGTTTTTATTTCCTCAGTCTTCATGTGAACAATACCTTGAATCATGCATCATGTTATTTATAGTGGTTCTGGCACTTGTGTCTAAAAAATCATTAAGTGTTAGAACACTATAGCACAACAGAATACAAAAAATGAAACAATAGATCATTAACACATTGGTTTTATAGCCAAAAGTATATATTGTATCTAAAATATTAGAGGTCGAAAATTTTGTTAAGATTTTAAGTTAAGGCTACCTGATATTCTGTTGTATTATTAGAAATGACACATTCTCTTCTTGGGATGTTTCCTGTGAAGTAAAACAAGAACACTGTATTTAAAGTTTTATCAAGAACATGGAATAATAATATTTAGCAATAGTTTTTGTTTGATTCCAATCAAACACTGATCTATTTTATAGAATATGTTAATATAATAATTAAATATCTTAGTTTAATATTGTATAAGTATAATTTTAATTGTTGGTAACAGGTATTTTCATTTTCTTTTACATTTACATGTGTCTTATTATGTGATGTCATTATGTTTAACATTCCAGATAAACAAATTTTAATGGAAAACTATTTATCTTAGTTTAATTTCTTTTAAATTTAACAATAAAAAGATGTAAGAAATTAAGATCTGGTATTTCATGCAATGCTGACTTCACTTATGAAATGAATTCTGCACAAATGTCGAGCTCTTATTTATGTTTCAAAATAAAAAGAAATAAGCAAATATATTTCATCTTTAAATACTTGATTTTTTACTATACATGTACTACCTGATTATTACACAAATCTTTTACACAAAAATGTAGTAAAACTACACAATTTCTAACACATGGATTCACATTTCATATACATATATGTATATAGTACTTTTGATGATTTTGTGAAGTGAATACTTATGTATGAATAACTCATCTTTAATACACAGCCTACTAATACTCATGAGTTTTTTTATATGATAACAGATTTGCATTTTGATGTCTGAACAATTAATTTAAAATTCATTGTTTTAGCCTGTACAAAGGACAACCAAATTATATGCTGCAGAAATTTTGGCACCTGTCATTATTATAGTTTTATCGACTTCAGATTGGCCCAAGGCTTAAGGTGCATAATAATGTACATGTCTGTTGTAATCATGGATGATGTATTTTTGTTATTGTGGTTTGTTTTGTTTAATAAAAATTTTAATTTAGACGGATACATTATTTTATGTTCTTCCTCACTTTGTTTGTCCGAACATTTCTAATCATTTCTAATTTTAATAAAGACACAACATATTTTAGGCAGGAGAGACACACCAAACAGTTTATTATAAATATAAATACAGAAAATGTGGTAAATCTTTCAGTTAAATGCAAAAATCAGCAACATATCGTCATGTGCTCAATCTACAAAATGAAACAAAAATTATTAGGCAAGTTAACCTTCTTATATAAAATAATACATATAAACTTGTCAAACTGGTTTGGTGTGTTAAATCTCCATGAAATGGACAGAGTGGGAAAAAGTTTTTAAATAGTCAACCAAACTCAATGCACTTAACAGAATCTGTGAAATTTTTATTTCAAATAGAAATATACATGCTGATTGACCATTTATCATAACCAGTTTACAATTCATTGCTTCTGTCAACAGACACAGTTTGAATTCATTGTTCATTTTGGAAAAAAATCTTATAATTCTTTCTTAGTATTTTTTTTTTAATTTAATTTTTGAACCTCTGAATGTCAAATATGGAACCCACAGCTCTATAACATCACACCTGTGAGCAAATAGACAATATGAAGACATCAGAGTATTGCTTGGTTAGTTACAAAGCCTTTATTTATCAACGGTTCTACAACACTAAGTTTACCTTTATTATTTAGCCTAAAGTTTGGTTTTCAAGTTGTGAGAGTCAATTTATAAAAGATCTCAACATTTACCAACCGCAACACAAAGAAAATGTCATTTTGTCTTGATGGCTGTATAACAGTTGCGTTCCTTTCCATGTATGTATATAGTTATTTTTTTTGTTCAATTCTATTCTAGTTTAGTATTAAAATTACTCAGACCTGGGACTAGTATAACGAACGATTTACAAGTTCCTGCTCGGACATACTTTGTTAAACCGGATTCTAACAAGAAATGAGATAGAATGGTGTATTTTTCACGAACTACATTCTACATTGCAAATCAATCAGCCTTTAACAAATACTTTTTAAAATGTCAATATTTTTTTGCACAAAGGGCCAAAATGGAATACCCTTGAATGGACGTAAGAGAGAAACGTAAATCCTACCGCCGAGAAGTTAAATCATCAAAGAATGTTAATTAGTATCATCTTTTAGTAGACATGTAGACATAGTTCTCGTTATATTAGTAAATCATGTGCTGTTCACCTTGTTCTGAAGACTGATAAAGACAATGTGCTATCGTATCAGTAATGCAATATAAAACGGATCAGTCTGGCATTAAATGATCATACGACTCTAGTGAAATTTTGACCGTAAAAGTAGAAATAAGGTTGTTTGTTTATCTCAAAATTTACAAGATTTAGTAATTTTTCAGCTTTTTTATGACGTCAATTTGAAATAAAGGGGAATATGTACTCGGTGAAAACCCCGACTTATGGATGAAGTGGTAATTCTTTGTCAATGAAATGCTGCAGACGATTTCACCCCGCCCTAAGTCGGGCTAAACATTCGTTAACACAATTACTGTCAAAAGTATACAAATCTTAAAGCGTATCATGTATACCACTGTTGACTATGCTGCAGCTGTTTTAAAACGATAATGAATTATCACCGTATATATAATAATTATTAGTGAAAATGAACAACATTCTTAAGTTTTAGTCTTCAAACTTAAATGTAGGACGCGTGTTTCATTGATAAGGGCTGATAAGAAAATTTTACATAATTCTGAAATTTATTGGAATTGTGGAAGATGTCAGGTTTATCTCTGTTTTTCTTTCAAGCTTGTATACTAACAGGTAAATATAAATAAACAATTAACTATAGGATTCACGTATTGCTGCACCAGCGTAATAAGAAAACATACCGAGCCGCAGTATGTATTAATTGTTATTAACTGTTGCACCAGCATCCCAGCATTTACAATATCGCCGAACTGGATAACCCCAGTAATTGAATATTGTATGTTTATATACTGCAACGAAAGCAAATGCAGAACCGCGATGTAAATAATTTGTTATGTGAAAACAAAACACTACTCTAGATTGTGCAAACAACCACCCATGTTTAAGTAATAGGTTATATACTCATATCACTCGACCGTAATTTCCCATTAGCTTTTCTTTTCTGTATTTCCTTATGATACTAATCACTTATTTAAGGAAATCGATCATTCATTTTTCAACGGAAGGGAACGTGATCTAATTATTGAAAAAAATTGTGCCGAATATTTTATACATAACTTTCCGGAACCCAGATATGAAGCTTTGTTTATATAATTATTGGTTTGTTATACCCTTTTGAATAAGATTATGTGGGTAGTGGTTGAATCTTCAAATAACAATAAACCTCTTCATGTAATCTTTGTTTTACTTATAAGGGTCTTTCACTAATAAAACTATTTTGGATGCTAGGTTATACGAAATATTAGTTTTTACAGGCTTGGGATTACAAGAATAAAAATATAAATATGAGTGTCAGTCGGTTTAATTACAGATCTGTTGAAATCTGATTTCCGTTTAGTAAAGCTAGAAACCAATTTGTTTGTTGTTTTCATCCATAGTACATTGTATGATTGGATGTAGATTATTAACAATTTCCAAAAAAACTATTGGTACTAGAATTGTATCATGAATTCCATATTAAAAGACAATCGTATAATAATCGTTCCCAGTTTTCATGAATATAGCCGGGAAATCATATCTATATCTATTTTCCAGAATTCTATAAAATGTATATTCAAGATATCCGAGTACAAAGTTGCCTATGTTGGTGCAACTTTAGTACCCATGGTCGTACCTTACTGTTATATATACAATTTTCCATTGAAATAAGAAATGTTACGTTTTAAAACGATGCTGAGTGCATTACATATGAATGAAAGTTTGATAAAGAATTACAATTTTACATATAGATACAATAATATACTGCATTACTTACTTAAAGGTTACAAAACAATCAAGTGATAATATTAAAAGTGTCACATTGTGGTCGTTTATTTAGTCTTTGGCAACTGTCCAAGTGGTTGGACAGTACACGAACAGTCATGTTATCACATAAGCAGAGAAACAGCTTCCTGGGCTGAAGCAGCCGTAAGTTTACATTAGTGCATAATTTTACAAATACATGTATATAAGGCATCAAGTCGTCCCTGTTGCAACTTAAATTAGGTTTCAACGACATCTGCGCATCAGAAAAAATGAGTTGTGCCGTTGAATAATCATAGACTTTATTTGCTTTGATTGCCAGTAAAAATATCCTTTTGTAAAAGTTAAAAAAAATTTATTGGCAGACAAAATTAAGCTTTTGTTGAAAACAAGGAAGTAGATTAATTTAATCGGTATAGGGTGAATCAGTTTACCCACAGTTAGCTAGATGACATTTATTTTATTACAAAGAAATTATTGAAGCACAAAATCAGAGGAAATACTTTCAAACCTCTATACAGAATCCACTCCGTGGGCAGAATACATTTCTTTTAATATTTGAAAGTCAATAAACATTGAAGTATAAATTTTTAGAAAATTATATGCCTTTACAATATAACATGTCTTGACCATTTAAGATCTTTTACATCTGCCTCTTTCATAAAGTTTTCGTTTACGTTGAATTCACAGAAGCTGTGCGAAGTACATGGGGGTCGATTAGCAAGCATAGAAACAGACAGCGAAAATCAGTTCGTGAAAAATTTTCTTGCGACAGACAGACTTGGTAAGTCAGTACACCATTAAAAATGTGTCAATAAGCTAACCAAATAAATATATTTGGAAAAATATATAATAATTGATTGACATGTCAGTATGTAAAGCCCAGGGCGAAACATATAACAAAAAATATATTAATTAAGAGGTAACCAAAAAACGGGACAATTAGAAGGTTCAGTGATAAGATCAGGAAAGTTAGCGAAATGGAGGCTACGGTAAATAAGGTTTATAAAGCCAATGGCTTGTCCCCTATAGATCATTATTACAAAACATCCTGCTTTTGTTGATACGTGCATAGAGGAAGCAGCAAGGGATTACCTACAGTTAAAATGAGACAGGTCATATGGATAGATTAGCTGGGAGTGGGGTTTACAATAGCGATAACCTAGGAAAACGAAACAGGTATTTTTTCATTTTTTTTGTATTTTATGGTTGTTTAGATATAAAAGGAATTTGTAAGCAATACCGAAGTACATTCTGATGGCTCTGATTTAAAATCGCTAATACTGTAATAAGCTTATATATGTTAACTAGGATTTATTTTTTGTAAATTAAAGCAACCAGATTCTGGCTGGGAGGATCTGACTTTCATACTGAAGGAGAATGGAAATGGTCACCAGATGAGACACCGTTTTCTTTTACGGACTGGCATCATGGGCAACCAGACAATGCAGGAAAAACAGAGAACTGTCTTGCTGTGCACAAAGCCAACAAATATCAATGGTCAGACGACCATTGCAATCTACATCATAACTATCTGTGTGAAAAACCGTAAGTTTGTTTACAAAAATCCACCTTTAAATCATAAAATGCAAAATGCTAACTTGTCAGATAGAAGTGAAGGTAATAACAAAATACCAAACACCGATGAAACTGTCAAAAGACAATCCACAATTCTAAGTCTGAGAAACCGGCAAACTCCAGAACCAACAACTACAGCAATGTTCTTGGCTTTGGTTCAAAAGAAATGGTGGTTTATACCAGGTATTATGGAATGCTAAACCTCACTCAAAATCTGCACACAAAATATACGATGTTGCATGCGCCGTAAGAGTTATCTATTGATGGTCGCGCAATGGTAAATTATCTGACGTTATCTATTATACCCTATATTTCCATTCCGATGTTTCTCTCTATTGTTTGGAAATACCTACCTATAGATTCCTATTGGTTAAAAAACAGTCAATAAAAGCATGTTATGTTCTCAATAACATAGCACAATGATAATAGATATTACTAATAAAACCTGATCATTTTAATCAATCAATCAATCATGTACGATA
Source organism: Limnoperna fortunei (assembly GCA_944474755.1). Taxonomy (NCBI): domain Eukaryota; kingdom Metazoa; phylum Mollusca; class Bivalvia; order Mytilida; family Modiolidae; genus Limnoperna; species Limnoperna fortunei. Next base: position 41,867,638 of record OX104113.1, read on the forward strand.
TTTTAGGTCTTTTGACGAACTTTTGTTAGGCGACGTAAACTAAGGGCCTCAGTAGCTTTTTTATAATAAATTATCTGTTTAATATTATTACTAAATACAAAAACATAGAACTATTGAAATGAGTGAAAGAATTATTATAAAAGCACAATTTTCAAAGAAATTAAAAGTTCGGTTGGCACCACTTTATAATAATATAGATCATGTACCTCTAATTTTCAGTGATGCCAATTCAACTACTTTAGACCCAATTGTTGGTTAAACCTAACATCTATGTAGTAAAAGCTTGAAGAGATCCAATGGTATATAATCTAATAAACATGATGACCATTGTCAGCTTTCAACATATATTGAGGCATTAACATGTGGGACACAAATGTAAAGGTTAAAATACTTATTAAACAGTGACCAGTCTTGAGCATTTTGAAAAAAGGGGAAAAAACTGCAGACACATTTTGATTAGATAGCACAGAATAAAGTAGAAGAGGGGTTAAAAATAAACTGAATTGTTATAATTACTTCTACAACAATATACAAAAACTTATGTATGGTGGGGTATCCTATAAGAATTGTGTTCTTTGATTACGAATGTATACATTTAATGAAGGCAACCTGTTAGATTAACAGTAGGACAGAGAACTATAGACAAGAAACTAGTCAACTTTCTATCATGGCAGCTAAAAGCAACCATTTTATAATGAGCAACAGTTACTTGTGCATAGAAATACTAAGCCAGAAAGCTCGCAGTTTAATTAATAAAATTTATATTATTTTAATATTTATTTTTAATTATTGATCTTCGATTGTTCATCGAAAATCAATGTTTAAATTCGTTTTTTAGTGACTGTTAAAATAATATTTGTGTGTATATTTGTATTATGTGTTACACACCCAAATGACTATGGAAACTTAGCACGATCTTTTTATGTCAATACTGGTAATAGTATTAGTATAACATAATATACTAGTTCTAATACCAGTATAAACATGCTATCTTTAAAAAGCAACCTGGTTTACTGAATTAACTATATATTTCTTGTAAATGCATTCTCTAATTCTCCCCTCACCCTCAATAAAAACTGTACAGCATGATATAGGGCTCTGTTTCACATTAAAATGTGTTTTTCCAGTTTATTTTTAGTTGGTTTATATATTTATATTAAATACCAGTAGTATCCCTTTATAATTTGTCAACACTTTTTGTCACAAATTGATATAGTTATGCATCATTTTTTTACTTATAAACAAAGACAGTTGCATTAACGGTAACGTCTATCTTAACCTTAAGTCTGGACATTTCTACTTCCTTCAGTAAAAAATTACACCTTATGTTGGGTTTTAATAACATATCTAAATTCTAAATTTATAAACAATGGTCATACAATGTCGTACTGCAATTTGAAAAACAAATTTTCAAGAGTGATTACAGTTAAAATGTAAAAAAGTGAATATGTTCTTGTAAGAACAATTGCAAAGGAAACCGACCGAACAACATGAGCTGAAAGTCAAGGGACATTTACAAGTCCGGCTTGTCCTGAATATACCTGTAGAAATGCTTGCTGTACATAAACATCCAATCATTCAATCAATCTATCAACAAAACCGGATAAAGAGAGGGAGGGGAGGAGGGTCATCATATCGAATTCCCGATCAAACAATTAGAAAATCTTAAATTCCCGGTCATAAAATGACATTTTCCCGAAATCCCGAGAAATTCAAAATGTTTATCAATAAACAAATTTTCGTATAATTTCAATTTTTCCATATTTTATCGTCTGCTAGCAAAAATTGATATATTTTTCTAAATAAACACACCACCGTGACTTTTATTCCGGATTTACTTACTTTGCTGGCTTTTAAACTGTAATAATATGATATTCCCTGGTCGTCAGAATCAATTCGTAGCATTGTAAGGTTCGACATTTATTAAACAATAAAAATTAATCTCGATAAATTTATATCCCTAATTCCCGACGAAAAGTGTTCTCCTTCCCGCATCTCGCTTCCGTTGTAATCCCGAATTCCCGGTCAAATTTAAACCAACTTCCGACTTCTCGTCATAAAAAATGCCCAATCCAGGCGTCCAGAAAAAAATTTCCCGACCCTCTATAGACAAACATACAACGCAAAACACAAACCAAAAATACACACGCACACACAAAACAGAAAATGAGTAACCCGAAGCAATAAAAACTCAGGTGCTCCGGACGAGTAAGCAGTGCCTGCCAAAATAATGCACCCGTCGAGTTACTTATTGCCATGTCTATGAAAAAGTCAAATCCAGGAATAGGAAAGACTGCCTATGACTCAGCGAAAATGTCCGATCGTATTTGAAAGATTGGTTTTCCATAACGATCAATTAAGTCATGGGGACAACCATAGAACTTCCGAAGAGATGACATGAACCTAGGTACAACAAACCCTTTTTTGAGTAGTTTATTAGTCAACAGCAGTGACCGGACTAGAAAATACCGACCGCATTATCTAGAATAACGTATAAGTTATGAAATGTATACGCCATACACTGGAGCTGCTAGAATGTTGTAAGCCAGCTAGCCAAATAATTTTTAGATGGATTCATACAGAAAATATATTGCACAAACCTTAATATTTCGTATAGTGTCACATTGTCATGAATGTACATTACTAATTGTGGATAAAATATCTTATTACATTATTTTTATATACTGGGGCTTCAATTCTAGTTTACTTTCACATTTGATAGAAAAAAACTGTTGAAAAGTTAAAGTATGTCATATGTACAGAAACAATCTATTATTACAATAAACAGATTATTATTTAAGGACCCCTACAAAATTGTACTATAAAACCGTAAAGACAAGAATAAGAACCATGTAATGAGATATTTATTTCATTTGTATGTTTACGTCTTTACATCATAGTTCTCAGGATTTTGCAAAAACAAAGAGACAAGCTCATTTTCTTGCAACCTTCTTATAAATAATAACTTATTACTTTTTGATATATATAACATCATCATAATGTATATCGTCCAAGTTAGAAGTTTTAATTTACCAGAGTCACGCATGAACAACTGCAGTTTTAATGGACAGCTAGTACGGATTGAGAGCCTTAAGAAAATAGACTCTTTGTTTTCTATATTTATCATTTATTAACAAACGGATAGAAAATACCTGTTATAGTGTTATGACTAATACCTGGTATACAGAGACAGTATGTGTGACCTACATAACAGCTAGTCAAATTGTTGCATGTAACTGTATGTAGAACGTTTATTATTAACCAGGAGTAAACTTCATGTTAAATCATCCATATTATACGGATCTAGTGAACTAGCTCAATACAGAAAAACAGGGTCAATACAGAAAAATATGTCCAATACACAAAAACAGGCACAATGCCGACAAAAACAGGTTCAATACAGAAAACATGTTTCATTTACTATAATTTATATATAAAGATTTATTTTAAAAACAAACACATTCGTTTGTATAACGTAAATTTCTTATTTTAACTTCATCAAATGGATTTAAGTTGAGAGCCCCGAAGTTTAACCTTCCTGATAACATTGTGGATCAAAGTGTTCGTACTATGTCACTTTTAACGAAGGATTAAGGTCAAATATAGATATTGTTACAACAACACTGTCAAGGCAAAAGTAACATTTTCATATACAGTTTTTTTCATATTGAACTTTTATTATGTTCAAAAGAAGACGCATAGGGTGTAGTAATACTATATTGGTCAAAGACATAAAGCTACTAAAATTAATAAACTGGTTAATAAGTGTCATTAAATATGCGTTTTCATATTGTTTCATATTATGTCCTTTGGAAGCGGTATTGGGTCTCAAATAACTGTATAAGCTCTCGGCGTGCCTCCGGCTAATACCGCTATCATCGATACCAATACAGCTTTCCTTGGACATAATACAGGTCAAATATGAAAACGCCCATTCAATAACACTATGGTATTTCTAAATATTCAGCATTTACAAATACATCCGACTAACCAACAATACTGCTCACTCGGAGTAAAGCAACAATTTATGAATTATTAACCAAAAGATAATTTCATTTCTAAGGCAATTTTTAGACGTATTTTAGCAATAGTATGTTTTCATATTTTTGTCGTACAACAGTTAATATACATGTATTTTGACAAAGGTTAAGTATATAATGTGCATGGCCAAGAAAAGACTTGCATGTATCCTCCAGGTACTACAAATCAATGACTCAAGTGCTTAAAAAATAGATCAAAAGAAAATAAGCAAATGTAGTTATAGCGAGCATCGCAGATTTTAGCTGTACGGTTACATGTGAGTGTGTAAAAAAAGTCACATGATCCATATGAACACAAACTCATTTCAGACGGCAGACCGGGTCCCATCCATCAAATCTCGTCTCGTGATGGATGTTCCAAATGTGGATGAAGCATAAGTAATCTCGCAAATGCAGAGAACCAGGGGAAAATATTGTAGAAGAACACTTAAATTGTTTTTGTAAAAATATAATATATAATATATAATATAATATTAAATTTTCATCTAGACTGATCAGATCTTGCTGTCGCTTTAATTTGGTGTGGTTAGCAAAGTCACAGATATTCGACCTGTTATCAAGCTAACAATTTTTCGAACATCGGAGATAAAGGTTGTAAATGGGTATTCTTTAACTGGAATAAGTCAAACTAGTTATTCATTTCCACTGATGCCTATGAAAGCATATTATCTTGTGAAAGCAGTTGATTTTAATTTGAGTAGTCCACATCCTCCTTCCACAGAATTACCGTTAGAAAGACAACAAAGAATTTTTTCTGTTATTGTGGGGAAAAGCGTATAATTCTTTCACTGGTATTTTTTTAATCTAATTTTTGTACTCTGAATAGCAAATATAGAATTAACTGCTCTATAACTTCACACCTGTGAGAAACCAGACAATGTAGAAATATCGGAGAATTGCTTACTTGTTTATTGTTCGTTTTCTACATTATACGATCTTCTGCAGTTTTTATCATCCTTAACAAAAACTTTGTAAATTATCAAGTTTATTTTGAAACAATGAAATATCATTGAAATTGGTGTGAAAACACAAATCCTACAGCCGAAAAGATAAAATCATTAAGAAGAGTTAATAGCTTGTCATGCTATAGTTTACACAGCTAATTTTGGTCAAACATACGATACGTTCACCTTGTTTGTACAACCGTAATAGACAATGTGCTGTCCTATCAGTAATAACAAAATAAATTGAATTAAATGGCCATGTGACTTCGGCGAAATGCTGACCGTAATATTAGAAATAAGGTTGTTTGTTTGCCAAAGGTTTACTCGACTGTTTTAGTAGTTTGCAGCTTCTTCGTGGTGTCAGTTCTGTATAAAAAGAGAGAATCTGAAGAACACGGTGAAAACCCCCGACTTTCAACACGAACTGGCAATCTTATGATTGGAGTCGAGTACACCCTTCCAAAAGTCTTTAACACGCAACACAAGCATTTTCCAAATAAGTAAATATTTATCTTTTCTGTTTTTTTTTGTAAAGTTTGGGATACTTGTTTTTTTGGCCTTTAGCAAATATTTTAGGTGTATGTTGATCTCCACGATGTATATTTACAGTATTGTCAAAAGTATACAAATCTTTTATCAAATAGCTTTTTATGCATACCACCGTATAATTTGCTGCAGCTGTTACAAGAGTTGATATCGATGAAAGGGAAGTTGAAAATTAGGATAGTTAAAAGTTATAACGTTTGTCACAGAGTCTAGTTCTAGAAGTAGGTATAAATAAGAGGCCGACATAATTGTATCAATGGTTCAAACTCGCTAGGGTAGATTAAATGCAAGTAGGCACAGAATTTAACAGTGCTCAGGGATAAGACATCATTAATATAGCGGTATGTAATATTAAATATCTGGACCAGAGTCTTTTCTTTTTTCTTTAGCAGGCCTTCTAGGAAATCAGACTCTAGAGTACAAAAACAAGTAGACAATAAGTATGAATTTGAATACCAACAGTCAAATGAAAAACATGTCAACCAAACATGACAAATATGTTCTCAATAAGACAATCTTACATTCATTTATTAAACACTCTTTTAATGATTCTTGCAGAAAAAAATAATGTTGTTAGTGGCCTCATCTGCTGGCACAACAACATATTTGTCATGAACAGTTTTAGCAGCATCAAGATTTCTGAAGACTGTAATTGTAATTATTGATTTTTTAATCAATTGATTCCTATTTGAATGAATAGCCCCAAGTCTTCTACCCATCAGACAAGGTATCAGGTCTTTTTGTTTTGCTCATTATTAGGCATAGTCTTCCATTGGATTCACCAATAATCTAAAGTTGTATTTCCAGCTGATGGAATTCGGTTTACGGTTGGTCCTTTGTACTAAGTATTACGGACGCTTTTAGTGTCAACTATGTTCAGATCTCCAGCCTTTACTATATGACCTGGCCTTAGTTTCATAAAACTTCTCAAATTGAGATTTTCCTCAAATCCTTGAGATTTTCCTCAAATCCTTGAGTTTTTCCTCAAATTTGAATTTTTCAGCAATCTGATTGGTCAATATTTAAGTTGAGGATGAGTTGAGGAAATCCTCAAATTTGAGATGTTTTATGACATGGGGCCAAGAAGGACTGTATTTGAGATCAGGAGATTTTGCTTTGAAGTCACCGATTAAAAGCTAGATCCTGCGATATATGTTGGTAAATATCTCAAGGATACCATGGTTATACATTTTTCTACTTTCTTCTAGTCAAAACTCATCAAGATTATGTGTGCAAAGCGTGTAGTATATGTATATGATATAGTCAAAATGCTTTGTTTTTTAATTATGGTGAAAATTTGAAAGTAACAGACTTTGATTAAAGATATAACCAAGATTGATATCGTCTTTACATTTGTTAGAGGTTAATTTAGAAAGCAAAGAACTGGGGTTTCGCATTTAGATATATGACGGAAAGAAGAGTACTTCAAAGATTAGGACTGATAAGAAAATTTACATAAATCTAACGTTAAGTAGAAATGTGGAGCATTGCAAGTGTGTCACTGTTTTTCTTTCAATCTTGTGTTGTAACAGGTAAATATAAATAAATTTTAGGATTTATTTATTGCTGAGCTAGCATAATACGAAAACATACGGTGCCGCAGTATGTATTGTTATAAACTGTTGTACCAGGACCCCAGCATTCACAAGTCTTGTTATATAAAATGTTTAGAGGCATTTCAGCTCTGAATTCCATATTACAGTTGTTGAGTGTAGTATTCGTTTAGCCAAAATTAGTTAAAATTGACAGATATAATACTTTTTTCAATAGGAGACTCCGAGTCCGAGTGAAAACAAATTATTTCTGATAATATTTTGTAACTTTACTACACGAGTATCTCTCTTTTTGATCGTGACCTCTCAACGATTTAGCCACAGGTTACATGACTGGGGTTGACTGGTAAACCATTCGTCAGGAACACTAGATATGAACTTTTATTGGCAGGTTAATCATGCTAAAAGGTATGTGAAAGTTTTGTGTGTTTTAGCCATGACCTTGTTATCGTCATTGGATTCTGTGCTTTTGAGTAAAATCCTTTTGATCTTCCGATTATCACAATAGTACTCGGAGGTATGAAATAAATTTTATGGAGATATAACAATTAACCTTATTACGTACTTGAAATGTACAATATAATCAGGTGGATATATTAGGCTGTCATAGTATTGTCGTTTATTTAGTCTTTGGCAGCTGTCCAAGTGGTTGGACTATACACGAACAGTCATGTTATCACATAAGCAGAGAAACGGCTTCCTGGGCTGAAGCAGCTGTAAGTTTAATTTGGGGCATATTGTTATTGTAACAAATGACGAATGTTATAAAGTCGACACTGTTCACACTTAAACTTTAATTAGGAGAAGTCAGTTTTTCAACGACATTCGCGCTGCAGGAAAATGGTTTGAGCCGCCAAATAATCAGAGACAATGTTTTCTTTAAATTAAGTAATATTTTAAATTTCTGAACAGGTTATACGATATAACATGGTTTGGGTTTATTTCACGCGAAGTGGTTAATAAATGGTGTAATCAGACCTAAACGACGTTTTAGTGTATAACCTGTTCATTAATTTGAAATACATTTATTATATTTAATTTTAACAGTAAATCTTGACAATTTTAACGGTAAAAGCAGGGATGACGTCATAAAAAATATCCAAATTTTTAACGGATTAAAAATAGGTCATGTAATAAACAAACTCCTGGCGCTAAAAGTGAATTAATTTAAGTCAATTTTCAACCTTGACCAGGGTTGAAAAAAGTTGTTTTTGATAAGGGTTTTCCATGTGCTATTATTTGTCACTTACCAAGTTGCCCTCGAATAGTAACGAATGAAAGTTATAGAAAAAAATAGATTGATGTTGAACGTTACACAGTTTTAAGAGAATATTTAATGAAATTATATCGTTGTTTCTTTAAATTAACAAAAAATGTTGCTGTCTTCCGTACCGGCAATTTAACGTGGAACGGTCGAAACAGTTCCGGCTACTACGACAGTTCCGTGTGCAGAACATGGCGCTCTCAATAAACGACGTTAAGCAACAATTATTTGCAAATTTTAAGTGAGTATGTACTGTTTTATTATATCTTGACTATGTAAGATCTTTAACATTTTTGCCGCGTTTATGATGTATTCGTTTACATTAAATTTACAGAAGCTGTGTGAAATACACGGGAGTCGATTAGCAAGCATAGAAACAGACAGTGAAAATCAGTTCGTGAAAAATTTTCTCGCGGCAGACAGACTTGGTAAGTCAATACAATATTGAATTTTGTGCCAATGAGCTAACCAAATAAATATATTTTGACAAAAATAAAATAATTAAGTAACATGTCAATATATAAACCCGAGGACGAGACTTAAATATATACAAAATAAATAATGAAATCGATTGATATGTATTCAGAAACGGAAAAAACCAGACGGTTTAATGAACATATCAGGAAAAGTCATTAACATGGAGGGTAAAATAGGTAGCTAGTTCACGATTTCGCTTAGATGGTGTATACAAAGAAAAGCGAAAACATAAAAGTCGTATTTTGGGATAAACATTGAATTTTGAAGTACACTCAAAAATTACAACTGACTTCTGCTGGGTTGACATTAACTGATACATGTATTGTAATAAGCTTATTGCTGTAAATTACCTCTTATTTAACTTATATATTTAAGCTACCAGAGTCTGGTTGGGAGGATCCGACTTTCATACTGAAGGAGAATGGAAATGGTCACCGGATGAGACAGCGTTTTCTTTTACTAACTGGCATCATGGGCAACCAGACAATGCAGGAAAAACAGAGAATTGTCTTGCTGTACACAGAACCATTAAGTATGAATGGTCAGACGACCATTGCAACCTACAGCATTACTATTTGTGTGAAAAACCGTAAGTTGAACTTCTTCACGTTATTAAAAAAGCTCATCCAGATATAAACAACTCTAACGCGTTCAATTCCTAGAACTTCCTAGAACGCAAAATGCTCACATGTTAGCATGTTACCTAACTTTCTGATCACAAATATGCCAAGCAATACACAACCTGTCCTGGCATTTATGCCGTGATGTGAAGTTATATTTCTGAAATCATACTGGTATGGTCCCCAGTGACCCAGCCCAGCGCGTCCGCCGTTAGTTAATAGAGGATGACTCTAGTTGGGGGTTGTCAGTTATAATATAAAGAAAATGGTCACGAACAACGCACAATGAACAACAATGATCCCTTTTGTAAATTTCGAAAACGATCAGGTTCTGTGTAGCCGCTGGAAAGGGATACATTCTACGTCCCTACCAAATCTTGTTCATGTGGCAGTCCAATTTGTAACCGTTGCTAATCCTTTTCTCCGTTGATTTGCTATTTCTTAGTGTGTTCTTGTCATAAATATAGCTGAAATATTGCTTACTGGTCTAATCTATTGATGGGCGAACAAGTCTCTGACGTTATTCTTTATAACCTTTTTTTCTGTGGCAGTCAATTTGTTCATTTATTAATCAATTAAAAAAAACTTGATTATTTTAAAAGCCTCACCCAAACATCACAGCGTACAAAGACGATAAACGTAAAATTATTTGAAAGTACAATTTTTTAAGAAATCAAACAATTGGTGTCACCATCATGATTTAAAAATATGGATCACATACCTCTATTTCTTTCAGTGATTCCAATTTAACCACTGTGGAACCCATTGTTGGTTAACCTATACATCATCCAGTAAAAGCTTCAATAAATGGTAAATCATCAAATAAACATGATGGCAAATGATGAGATATTGAGATATTTAACAGGCGACATACATCTTAGGTTTAAAATAATAATAAAAAAGAAGCCGATTTGGAAGCCCGATGGTTTCGAAGAATTTAGAATTATTTGACATCACAAAATAAATTATGGGGTAAAAATACATGTTGAACCGTTTGAACCGTGTCACCAAAACAATATACATCTGAGCAATTCTGGAAAATTATTATGTAGGTCAAGGTATATTAATATATTTGAGAATTTTTGACGATTGCAATATCTCTTTTCTTTACCTATGTTTTTACTAATGTGCTTTATTGCCCATGGTAACCAATTAACTTGTTTCTGGAAAGGCAGAGAGAACTATGGACAATTATTTCATGTTAGTTAAACGTACATTAGTTGGTGAGACTTTTAACACGCAGCAAGACACATCTCATCATAACATACGTAGAGTTATAAAGGCTCTCTTGATCCATGTTGCGAGAAGAATTTTACTCATTATACATATGTAATACAAGAATGCGATTACTAAATTGTTTCAAATGAAACAATTCCATTTTATTTCAATAACAATGAAACCAATAACCTACAATCGTTTCTATACGTAATTTTAATCACATGCAGCCTTGGCAAGCCGGACACATTTCATCCTAACATACGTAGCTATGTAAATGTTCTCACAATCCGTGTTACGAGAAGGATTTTTCTCACAATAATACAAGATTGCAATTACAAAATTCTCAACATCTTTAACGAAAGTCGAACAACTGAATTTTGTTTTAAAAACTACCTATACTCTTCTTTTGTTTCCAAAGACGTATTTTAAATTAAAAACACTATTTCCGGGTGTTATGCCTTACTAACGAAGAATAAAAGGTTCCAATGTTTGTCTGCCAGGGTTGAATTTTATCATATTTGCTAGCTGTTGCAAGGGACAGTCAATAGAATAGCAGCTCTGATGTTGCGATGTTACTTTGAAGTGACAAGATTTTTGGTGTTCGGGAAATAACTCTGTCAAGCAAACGTGTTTGAAGCTGTTTGGTTAACTTCTAAAAGCGTGCGTCTTTCTTAATTCTGGAACCATGCCGTTCGTAAAACTTTTAAACATAGGTGTCAGAATAGACAGAAATGGAACCAACCTTAAACAAATATGTGTAGAATCTAATCTAAATAAAACATTTAGATTAATACACTAACATAAAATGTTACTTTTATATTACTAATCACATTCTAGCAGCCAACTGACGATTTTAATTTTAAAAGCTATCGACACTCATTTGAATTTGATCCTATCTTGACTCAATAATACTGCAAAACAGTGAATATTATTATGTTACACTAATACAAAAAAGAGAGTTATAAATGAAATAAAACAAAACAATTGAGAAGGTCTTTCCCAATATCGCTCCAAAGTGAAAAATAACATATGTGATGCTGTAGACTTTTGTGCAACATGTCACTTCTAGTCTTAAAAATTAATTATTTGAGTGAAAAAAGTGGTGCTGAGCCAAACATATATGGTTGTTAAGGAATTTTATGCCCGCTGCTAGGGACAAAATGCCACTACCGGTCAAGGTCACATGTTTCAGTAATGTACATCATCATTTTAAAAATATATATGGTTGCTATTCATAACACTTACCTTGTTGCTACTGTATGACCTTTTCATAACATTTAACTTGTTGCTATGGTACGACCTTGACCCATGACCTTTAACTCAAATTAAAGCTTTTTCCTACTGATCACTTTAACCATATTTGTTTACTACATTATCGCTAACCGTTTTCAAGTTGTAAGGAAAAAACCGATGAACCGAAATGAGTCAAAGGCTGTTATTTGAAAACGTTCATCGCAAAGTTTTGTATCAAATGTACCAAATGAAGGTCTCGATAAGTGGAGTGTTTTAGCTTATATTATATAGTCAGTTACAGGGGGACACAGAAATTTATTAGAGTGCAGGATAAAAATTTCGTATCTATCTTCGGTACGAAAATTTTGTCATGCATATCATGTATTTCCGTATCCTCCTCCATGCAACTGACTGTAAAACAAAATTTTCCCGGCGATGAATTTTCATTACATTTACTTTTGATTTGTTCTTAGAAAACAAAGTTATCTTGCTGGTCGAAGCCAACCTTGCGGCAGCCATATTGTTTGTGAATTTTGTCGCCAAAATCTACCAAGGAAGAGAGATAGAAGGGTAGTAAAAGATAATGATATTTCACCGAGGCAGATAACAGAAAATTTCAGGATTGGTAGAGAATCGCGTGATTTCTTGAAGATAGGAAATAATACTTGTAAAAGCACACTTGAGCCAATTTTAACAGAGTCTGGTTAATTTTTAGTGATTAGCTGATTTTAGCATTTTGATGTTGTTTTCATCTATTTTTGAGCTATATAACTATATCGCTGCAATATATTTTATTGTCGATTGAAGGTTCCAATGTTAATAACTGGTCATTTTTATTACATCAAGGTGCAAGTCAAAAGCTAACTTTGCAATTGTGCAATACATTTGTAGATGGCTTAAAAGTCTTAGTTACCTGAGTCTTTTGGATTTATATGACAAAATCGGTCTTTCCTTACCATAGAGGCTTTAACACTTCAACTTCTTTTAAAGAACAATATCTGTCCTTTAATATCCAATTTTAAGAATAAGGATGATGTTTGAAAAAAGGAAAAAGGAGATAACACATAAAATTGAATGCACACTATTTATGCACAACAAGGATAATAATTCTTATCTTACATTCGTTTACGTTTATAGTCATTCTTGATGGGCCAAAAGGCTTTCAACCAGTACCTCCCAGATCCGTTCATACTTTGATGAACGACTTTGGGGGAACTTCTTTTTTCTTGCTAAAAGTAAACAAATATGGCGACCATGTGTCGTGTATGCTTCTGACAATAAATTAAACCAGTACGCTTTAATTTTGGCGATTCAAATATCTTGAGCTATTTAACTGAAACAATTGTATATTATTATAATAAAATTATTTGTTTTATAGAGAAATACATGCAAGAAAATATTTTAACAGTACACTTCGTACACATTGCTGAATGACAGGAAATAGCCGAATTCGAATGTGAAGGCGATAATTTAAAATTGCGTTTCTTGTAATTTCAATTATGAATCATTTCAAATACAAACAATAGCCGTAACGGTTTCTCGCACAACAAATCAACGAAATGAGCTAGATGCACAGATTTGTCAACAACTCCATGTTTCAGCACAGCTCCATCAATTTTCACTGATAAAACCATTGAACAATCGACAACAATTGTTTTTCCTGTTTGTATTTTAACATTACGAGGAACATTAGTATACGGAATATTGTTTTTTGTTGAGTCTTCTTTTGTTTTTATTAATAATCCTCTCGCCAAATCGTAAAATATATCTGTTGTCCATGCAAGTTATTCCATTCAAACCGACCACGTCTTCGTCTTTAGTTCGTTGTGTATTCCTACGCGTCACACACGTATAATGAAATTTTATTTTGGGAAAAGAATTTTTAAATATATAAAACAATTTTGGAAGAATTATGATTAAACGCTTATTTTCGGTAATTCATCGATGTATGAACGAGATCGACTAACTCACAAACTTATCATAAACGGCCTTCTGCCGTTTATTTGTTTGTGAGTGAGTCGACCTCGTTCGGCTGTTTATTTGCTTGTGAGTGAGTCGATCTCGTTCATACATCGATGAATTACCGATAATAAGCGTTTAATCCTATATTATATCATATGACGTGTACATACGAGTGGCCGAATCGTGTCCGTTCTGGATTCCACTTATGTTGGTTTCCGACGTAATATTTAGAACACCTTCGGAATATACATGTATAAAAGCGCACGACATGATAAACAGGGTATCCGACTAGATAACGCTTAACTATACGTAACGTCATAACTTTGGAACTGCATACAATGCGTTTGTTCACACTGGCATACGACTTTGATGCAGGAACGAAGGATTATTTGTTGTATTAAACAGATGAAGAGTCTGAGGGTAGGATATATTTTATTTTTTATTTTTGTATTTCTTCTCAGTGAAGTGAAGACAATCCCCTGCACATTTAAAACATACAAATGAGACTATACATTGTCCCTTGCCGTGACCATACTATTTACTATTTATGTAGCGTACAGATTTTTGAATATATATGCGCTGACATTATCGATGTACCGTCTATTTTTTATTTATTAGAGGAAATATTTTGAGTTTAACATGTTGATTTTGTTGATTTTGTCGTCTTGGAATTTATATTTGAACTTTATTTACAGCCCGAGGCTCTTAGTTCTCATTTCTAACAGATCCTCGTCTCTTTAATGAATAATTTCTTTAATTCTCTATGGTGAGAGGCTGGTTTGTTTGATTAAAAAATTTTCGGAAATTTGAGTGAGTATTTTAAAGTTTAAATTCCCCGAACGTTCAATTAACAATCTGATTTTAACGTCTTTTGCACATTCTTTTATAGATTTATAAATGACGAATTTTTATTTTAATTTCTATTTTGTGGAGGTTTTCAAAAGGCATGGTGAGATAAAAAGGTTCACCATATCTTGTCCTCCACCTACCACGGATTGCCAACAGTAGTGATTCTTATGTGTTGTGGTCCGCCGACTAGAATCCTGTTTTAAAGATGGCATACTTAAACAGACTTATATTTCAAGGAACGCAAGCCTAGTACCCGGGGTTACCTGGCGATACAACCGTTTTAAATTCTGTCTACTTGATTGACCCATGAGCTACCGCTCTCTTAGCAGTCTGTAACTATAAAAATAAACATTATAATTATACCCTAGCTTCGAAGAAGAGGGGGGTATACTGTTTTAACCTTGTCCGTCCGTAACAATAATTTCTGTCGCAGTTTTGATGCAAAAGCCTGATATTTTGCATATTGCTTTATCCTACAGTACCATATGGTGTATAGAGATTTAATGCTCCTTGGTCATCTACTTCCTGTTCACCGAATACTTGTTGAGAAAGCGGGTTATCACTAAAGAGCATTAGCTCCCATATTTACTCACAGGTTTGTGACTATCCGACAGACCGAATAAGGTTCATCTGGCCTCTCGTCTGATTGAATAAGGTCATAGTGGTGTGTTTTATAAAAGGATCCCGTAATCTACCAACACGGGTTTCTAAACATGGCAAGCATGTTGTCTCTTTCGAGGAAGCGTCTATCTTTCAGTCATCGCCTTGTTTACAAATCCTGTATGGAAGCTATCTACTACATTGTTAAGATATTTCATAGTATAGTTAAACAATATTATAAATTGAATAGCTCAAGTAAGAAGGATTTACAAATGGAAACGACTTGACACCACGCTGAATCATCGAATTAGTGATAGCTGGACTTTTCGTCTAGAAGACGTAAGGATCCAGTAGGTTATTGGGTCTGTTTACCCGGCCTACTAAGATCCTGTCATGTAGTCGACCCGGTAGCAACACAGGGCCAGCTGTAGACATATTATTCAGTGCCAGGGTTCCACACGGGGAACGATACTTTATGTAAACATAAGAAAATTGTTATGCGGGATAGAATCTGCATCACAGGAAGGATGGTGAAAAAATTGTTCCGACAGCATTTAAACTTCGCATGCTGCTATGAAAGTATTCAAGAGTGAAAAATCTCACATTATCAACAATCGGTAGCCATAGTCACTTTTGTGAATAAGTGCGATGAATCTTGTACTACTCAGGTAATAAAACGTACCTATTTAAGTAAAGTTTATAATGATGGAATGAAGAAGTCTCGAGCAAAGTACAAATAATTGGATATTTTTCACATCAGGAACTCATGCACTTGTGTGTATATATGTGATTAAGAATGAGTATATTAAATTTATCTCGTGTTCATAATAACGTTTTTAAGTTTGGACATTGATATTAAATAAAAACAATATGATCCAAGCACCACATTAGTGGTAGGCGTATCAGAGGTTTTATTGTACCGAAGTCTCTTTGTGGTAAACTCCCTTACCTCATTGAATGTTACATGATACCCAAACAAGAGCCCACATGTTTCGTTTTGTTATTCTTATCTTATCTAAGAACATATTGTTTGCTTCTATTGCTCATCTTATTTCAAAAATTGATCCGAAAGCGCCGAAATCTGCTTCATTGGCCAAGAATAGTGCGTTCCTAGAAAAAAATTGAGTTTAAAAACTGTTGGTGAAATGGAACCCATATATTCTTTTGGGGAATTGTAGTGAATCTATCCTAGTAAACAAAATTATGTGCTGTCATAGTAAAAATCTGTTTCTGACAACTAAAAATGACAATAAGCCAAATATCTCTATGAAATGTGTTACAGCAAATCCTGTTTAGAGAGATAATGTGATTCTCGTTTACTGTGGTTAAACCAGAACATAACGATTAAATGATCTGTAAAATGTTCCCGTTGTTCAAACAATACAATATGAAAATATAATTGATAATGGATTAATCTGATGGGAAACAATATAATACTAAAGTTAAATGATATTTAGATTTGACGACATTTTAGTCGTTAAGGATTTTAAAACATAACAAATAAAAAATAATTAGCTACGTACTCAATATACAGATGTATAAAATAAAAATTAAATCTAACTGTAATTAAAACATACAATTCTGAATAGGGGTAAATATAACGTTCATTAGCTATGTCATTGTCAAAATGTTTTTTCGAAAATCATATCAAATAAATTACTCATTAAACTTATATATTTCCTTAGTCTAGTTTAGAAACGACAGCTAATGTTACAACAAAATGATGATATCTAAGATACTCTACTTGCTATTCTGTATAGTTTGCATTGTTCAATCCAAAACTCTTACCCGATATAAGAAATATACTGTACTATAAGGACTCAAACTGGAGAAATGTTATAAAACGATTCATTTCAATTCTTTGCAGCAATGTGCAGCTTATTGTCAAAATGAAGACACATGTTTGTCGGCAAATTACAACAAAATCACAAAGACGTGTGCATTCTGTATGGAGAACCCAAGAATGGAGACTAGTGTTCTCATAGAAGATGTGACATGGAATTTATTGTACATTGAGGATGGTAAGTGTACAGTGTAATATTTTACTTACAATTTAAAATATCTATAGCTAATTAGTCAATAAATGTACGATGCTAGCAATTTAAATCCATATCCATATAATAACTGCGTTCCCTGGTCGGTTGTAAATTGCAAACGCGTATAAACGGGTAGCTGCCAAACGCAGAACTCAATATTGAATAATTTTAAGATAATCCATTTCTTAAAACTATTTTATAACTATGAGTTATATCAATTATGTCAACCGAATACAAATCTCACAGTTCAATTAATTTCTAAAAGAATATTGAAATCGCTGCCCGGTGCTCTAGATTTGACTATGCCAACTAATTTTGGTTGTAGCTAAATCGGTACATTTTCAGCATATGCATTCTTGCTATTTAAAAAAAAATGACATTCTTGGGCGATTCATTGTATAGGGGTACAATACCATGCGCATGAAAAAAAGAAATATACTCTGACTTTAAATAATATCAAATCACAAAATATGAACGAAAAAAAAAATAATGGAAAGGCGAATACCATTGCACTAGCAGTTACATAAAAGAGTATTTGGCTGAGTGTAATCAGTTAAACGGAGCTATAGTTATGAAACTATGTATATTATACTTTATATATATGAAACATTGAATTGTCGTTGCTTTTAAAATTCATTATAGCGCTCCCGGCTCCAGCTAAAATTTATGGAATTTATGTGGCTCTAAACAGAATGTTTACATCTATTTAAATAATTTTCAAACTGTTTAGCCAGTCATTATATTTGTCTTATTACTAAACATCAAGATATACACCTGAAATGACATACACGATATTTTTTCCTAATTCACTTCCGGTTTACGGCGTTTTTTTTTACCGAAAATTATAAAAGATAAAAGCAGACAATAAACAGGAAAAATACTCCTCTGATTGAGACGTTCATGTGGTATATTAAGTCCGAAACGGTGCGATCTACCGTTTTCAAGTTACAGCCCTTGACATGTGTCTTTTAATCGGTTATTTACTTATAACTTTGAAACGGCTAGAGCTAATATAGTAAACATATTCAATTTGAGCCCAAGGTCAAATGTCAAGATTAAGGTTACACCGTATAAACAACGCAACCGGTATGAAAAGTCCATATATTTTTACAGAGAGATGTCATTTTACAACCTAAAGTTGCATTTTGTCTCTAGCAAAGGTCTTAAAGTCCTAAGCAACCATTGTATGAATCGGGACCACTTGCTTTACTAAAATAAGTAATTTTCATGACTGAAGGTGACATTTTGTGCTTAGCAACAGACGAAAATTCTACAGCATCCATATATTTAATGACTTTATACCATACTGGGAAAGACCTTCAGATTTGTTTTCTGAACAAATGCCATTTTGATTATTAATTAAATTATAATTGCATGAATATCAATCTTGCAAACTTGTTAGTCAACACAGGGTTTTATGGATTTAACTGATGTGAAGATAAAATAACCAACTTAAAACATGTTTACACACATTTTATATCTGAGTGCCAAAAGTAAAGTGTCCTAAATGATCGCTGGAACATAAACTAAATAGATTGATGCGTTTTGGTAAAATGCCAATGTCTAACCATTAAATCCCATTTAATAAGTTTGATAATAAAAGAGGTCTGTAGATAATCGGATGAGAGGTAAATTGTTTATCCTGTATTTAACATACTTGAAGTGGCGATTTACGTTTAAAACATAGTCAAAAATGTTTAAGAAACAACTTAAACGAGAGAAAGAAGTGATCTAATGATGTCCTCTAATGTTTATTTTATATAAAAGTAATTTCCGATTGGTCTCACGATAAGTGAAGGAAATATTTTTACTTTTGAAACATGTCCTCGTGCATATCTGTATAATTGTTGTTTTTCTTGCCTTTTTATGAATATACCACCGTCATCTGTCATTAAATTTTGTTATAAATTGGGATTTTAAAGGCGTGTTGCCTATATATTTAATCACAATTAAACTATGGGGACAAAAAGCATAACCCATTTTTTTTAGATTTTTTATTGTTCAGATATGATTGAATCGATTGCAAATTAATTTGCTACAATAAAATTATTATAAATAGTCTACAAATAACTGACATGAAAGTATTTATGTAGTTTAATTGCTTGCATATATTTGTCATAATTATGCATTTTTCGCAAATAAAGGATTTTTTTATTTGTTTATCTTAATTTGAGCTCAACTAGAAAACCGACGTAAACAATATCTACATAAAGACATATTTATGCGCTGATAATCTTCGCGAGTTTGGTAGAGCACTCTCTGCACGTTAGGAATAAATTATTGTATTATTTCGCTACATAAAAATTGTTCGTGGTTTGCAGTATTGTTTGGTTCCTTTAAATTTTTTAATGACAGATAAACTTTTGTGGTTATGGGTATTAGCATAGACGGACAACGATGAATTTATTTGCTTGTTTTCCTGATTAGTATGTAAATATAAAATATAGCTCGCCATTCAATAAACATTAGTTTGACAAGGAAAGATAGTAAATCTTTTTGTATATATGCTAATTATTTTATGAATCGTTGTATTTGGAATAATATACAGGTACATGGAAGATGGTGTTCAGGGGTACTTCTGGAATAGGCATAGGTCTATATCGGTCTTTTAAAGGATACATTTCACTTTCCACACCGGAAGTCGGATGTCGACTAACTCATTCTCTTACATGTAAAACGCACTACAGAAGTCCGATTATTGACGAGCGGCAAACGCAAAATATTCATCAAGTAAGTTGGAATTACAAGTACATTAAACTTAATTGAAATTATATTAAATATTTAATTTGCACGGTTAAAATAAGCATAACAGTTGAGGGTATATATAAATACAAGATGCTATCGGG
This sequence comes from Limnoperna fortunei, assembly GCA_944474755.1. Taxonomy (NCBI): domain Eukaryota; kingdom Metazoa; phylum Mollusca; class Bivalvia; order Mytilida; family Modiolidae; genus Limnoperna; species Limnoperna fortunei. Next base: position 41,887,826 of record OX104113.1, read on the forward strand.
AACCTGCCCACCAAGGAACCTAAAGTAATACAAAAAAACTAAAAACATTCGAACCTTCTTATTTTTGAGTTTACGTTTATTAATTCCTCATCGGAACTGGATTGATTGATTGATTAATAACTAACCTGAGAGCAACATTTTGCTATATTCCAGACGAAAACCAGCAAAAAAAAGAAATCTAATCGATTGGAATCCACCATAGGACAGAAATTTTTTTTTAATGTCTCTGGAAATGTTTTGAGAGTTGTTTTAGACGAAACATTGAACCTTTAATAGCATCTTTAAGGTGCCATTTTTTCGAAATTTACAAGATTTTTTATCGTGCAAGGAACGATCACGTAACACACAATTATACGCGGTAGGTGTTACGTATTATATAACCCTGTAATGAGCCAGTCTCCCCTATCCACCACTTAGCACTGAGCAGCTCTTTTGGGTCCAGAACACTACCACTCACTAGAGACTGACTACTGGTAACAAAAGTACACTATTATCTCGACATAAACACATTTGAATGTATCAAAATATCTGATAAGATTTGTTGCAATTAAACGTCCATTTGAATTTGTTATCTGATTGAATGATTGATTGATTTATAGCAGTTGTTCAGCTAATTCAGGTCAAGAACAAATACAAAAACAACAAATCAAATGAAGACAGAGGATGGATTAAAGATAACGACTTATAATATAAATTTTTATTATAGTAGGTGGTAATACATTTTAATATTTACACTGTTCTGTTTTGACAATATTGCATGCTTGTTCAATATCATTATTTTGTGAATTGTTATTGTTTATAGCGAGCATCGCAGATGCGAGCTATACGGTTACATGCGTGTGTGTAAAAAAAAGTCACGTGATCCATATGAACAAATCCATTTCAGATGGTAGCTGAGCTATCCGAAGAAAATATTGTAGACGAACGAAAAAATATATAATATAAAAGTAGACAAAAATCATTTTTACATCGATAAAATTAAAGTGTTTATTTTTTTAAATTACTGCAAAAATGCCAGACAATTTTTTTTTTCAATCTGAAACGCTGTATTTGAAATTGAGTTTTGTGACGTCACCAACACATTACAGATAAGACGTCACGTCATCAATGGAATGTAGAGGCACTGTTAGGGGGCTCTGAAGTAACGACATGAACAATGTGCGATGCTCGCATTTAGGCTGCGCCTACATTCATATTAATTCTCTTTTTTACTTCTTAACTTTCGTTTGATTAGTACAGGATAATGAATTTATAAATGTTACTACGAACACGTGTGTTTGTTTATGTTTGTATAGAATGTTTACCTGTGTTTACATAATGAATGGTTATATAAACGTATTGTGGATGAATTAAGCACGGGTATTACAAGCGGGTATGGCGGGAATAGTTGTAATGGTTAATAAAGGGTGCTTAGTTAGGTTATTCGACGCTTGCCACTGGTACGGTAAAGGTCTTGGGATTCGCCAAAATGGAACACGACGACAGTCTTCTTCTTGATGATGTACCCTCTCGTTCTCAAACGCAATCTAATGAAGGAGCTCGTTCTCTACCATCGGTGCAACAAGAACAGAGCCGAGTAGTAAACCAAGATTTACATGATACATTTCAATTATTTAAACATTACATGGACGGGAAGTTGGTCGATCTGGAAGCAAAATTAATTCAGGAGCAAGATTTTATGTCTAAAAAACTCAAGGAAGATGTTTCCCTGAAGTTCAAGCATGAAGGAAACAGAATTCAGTATAAATTTAATGAAGATATTTTGTCTGGTTTAAACAAGTTATACAAACATTTTTGACAATCTTCAGATGAAGCACAGAGTGTAAAGTTAGTGGCGAATTTGATGAATAAGTTGAAATCGCGTAACAAGATGATACGCATTGCCGATTCTTCTCCGGCTGGTTGGTCAACGGTGAAGGAATATGAATTGAATGATATAGCTTCGGATAGTGACGATGAGAAGAAAATCCGCCAAGCCGAAGGACGTGCCATGCGAAGCATGAAATCGAAATCACGTAGTACTCCATATAAAGTTCCACCTCAGTCTACAGCTGAATCTTTTGGAAATCCGGTGTACAGTCAGCAATTCCCTAGGCAGCCCTTTCGTGCCAGCACTGCACGGCGTGAGCCGTGCGCATATGACCTTTGCTTCCTTTGCAAGCAATACGGCCACTGGAAGAAGAACTGCCCTCTCAACAAATCTGGACACTCAGGAATTGCAGGCAGTACAACAAATGGCGGTCAAAAGTAGCCAGTTGTCAGTAGGAGTTAATGATAAGTATTTAGATAATGACATTTTTTATGATCTAGAGAGCGATACAGATGAAATAGATATGTTTTTGAGACAAATTCAGTATTTTGAAGAATGTAGTAATGATAACAAAATTTATCATGGTGTTAAAGGCAGATTATCAAATCATATAAACTTCTGGCACAGTATAGGAACTAATAGTTTTGTTTTAGATATTATAAAAAGTGGTTATATTATACCATTTATCAATACACCACATAGAATGAAACTAAAAAATAATAAATCAGCATTGAAAAATGCAGATTTCGTGACAAAAACCGTAAATGACTTGTTGCAATCTGGATGTGTGATAAAAGTTCCTTTCCAGCCTCACATTATCAATCCTCTCAGTGTAGCCACACAAAAATCTGGTAAGAAAAGGTTGATTCTAGATTTAAGTGTGATAAACAAGTTTACAAAAAAGAAAAAATCAAATTTGAAGACTTGAAAACAGCCATTCAGTATTTGCAGAAAGATTCCTTCATGTATAAATTTGATTTATCCTCTGGTTATTTTCACATTGATATATGTTCTCAGCAACATACTTTTTTAGGATTTTCTTGGAATGAAAACTTTTACTGTTTTACAGTTTTGGTGTTTGGGATTTCTACAGGTCCATATATTTTTACCAAATGTTTAAGATGCTAGATGCAAGGTGGATACATTATTGTATGGTGACATGGTCCTAATATACATTGTTGTATATTGTAGTTGACAGGGTCACGATTGTGGCAAGATCAATATTTGGTCGACATTGTCACAGTATATAATTAAGATTAGTTTTTTATATTTGATGATTAATTATATTTTATATGACAATACATTTTTCAGGTATTTTTTCTGTTGGTCAGTGGAAAACTATACCTCAAATTACTAATGGTAGTTCTGTATTAGACGGATTGGCAAAACAACTACCAGATGTGTTGCTCTCGTCGAAAGCAGACAATACCCAAAGAAAATACAGATATGCATTTAATTTATGGTGTAAGTGGTCAAGTTTACATAATTTATCTTCTCTTCCGGCAAATCACCTGCATTTAGCCTTGTACTTTTGATACATTTATCGGAATCGGCCAAATCAATAAGTAAAATTGATGAGGCTATATACGCTGTCAGTTGGGCTCATAAACTTGCAGGTTTCTTCGACCCATGCAAGTCGGACACGTTACAATCCGTACGTGAAGGGATTCATAGAAAAATTGGACATTGTGTGAATAGAAAAGAACCGATCTCACCGGAAATCTTAAAAAACTTTGTACATAGATATGGTTCAAAAACTTGTAATTTGCTAGATTTACGTATTGCTACTATGTGTCTGATAAGTTACTCAGGTTTTTTGAGATTCTCCGAATTGGCCAATATAAAGAGATCAAATATAAGCTTAACATCAACTCATATGACTTTGATATTAGAAAAGAGTAAGACTGACGTTTATAGAGAAGGTCGAGATGTTGTTATTTCCAGAACTGGTCTCGAAACCTGTCCTGTGCACATGCTAGAAAGGTACATAAAACTGGCTGGTATATCGGATACATCACAAGAATTCATTTTTAGATCCGTATATTATTGTAAATCAAAGAACTGTTACAAACTCAGAAACGGTGGTCCGATTTCGTACACAAGGGCCAGAGAAGTATTACTGTCGGCTCTAGAATCGATAGGACTAGATAAAAAGTTGTTCGGTTTACACAGTTTACGTTTAGGGGGGTGGGGGGCTACCGCTGCAGCTGCATTTGGAATAGACGCTAGGCTTTTTAAAAAGCATGGTAGATGGAAAAGTGAAAAGGCAAAGGATGGCTATATCAAAGAAAATTTATCTCAAAGATTATCTGTAACAAAGCATTTGGGTATCTGACTTGTATTATAATGATCTGTATTTTTTTTTATTATTATTTTTTTTACCCTGTCTTTGTTTATTCGAAGCTTTCCTGTACTGTCAGGCGAGCTGATATCCAAACATAGTGTTGTGTTTTATTTATAAATGATTTATGTTTCGTTTGAGGTGACGAATTAGAACATAACATTCTTTACATTTAATTAATTTATCTTTTTTGTATAGGTAAAATTTGCAATGTACAAAAATAACTACACTGTAGGTAAGTTTAATATTCAACAATCTAAATAACGATACGAACGAGGATATTTTAGCAAGGACCGACTTGTTAGCAGTTCATACAAAGATCTGACATTAGCCAACCAACAGTTCAATTATTTCAGTATTTTTGGGTAAATAATTTAGATATAATTTTTAACCTACTTACGGCTTGTGATATTTATTAAATATATTTTCACAATACTATCATAACATTAAGATATAAATTGTGCCAGCTAACCAAATTGGTTGTAGTGTAACTGTGACGGTAATATATCAGGTCACAATTTTTACACATCTATTTATTTTATCATCACATGTATATTAAATGTTTCTTTGAATGCGCAAACTTCATTTAAGAATTTAACTACAAAAATTAGTTTCTCCATCGATGGATAACAAAATTTCCGTTTTGCACATTGTATAATCCGCGTAGAGTAATATATGACCATGATATACTCCCGTGGAGCAATATATGACGTCAAATGGCGCGTGTCTCCATGACGATCAAATTTGTTTTCCATCCTCTGATAGAAAATATTTTCCAGCCAATCAAAAGTCAGTTTTCTCGCAAAATTTATTTATAAATAAATGTAAGAGTTAAGTGCAACAATGCACAGGAAGGCTCGGTAAGCGTGTTATACAAATTAATAATAACAATATTTGTAGAAAGAACCCCTTGATCTTAACTAATGTAATTCGTGTCGAAAGTGTTTATGTCATAACCTTTAAAATAAGAAAAGCTTCATTTGTATTAAAAAGTATAACTCGGTCATTCTGAGTAAAGCTGCAAAATATATCGCATCAGCACGTGTGTTCAAAGAACAACTACTTGATTTTTTCATAAATAGTTGTATAATTTGTAGTCGAACTATAACGGGCAGAAGATTTTACATAAACAAAAGCTTTGCTACATGTGGTAGTGATTTTGGATGGGTTGCATGATGATCCGAATGCAGCTCTGTGTAGCTACGAGAAGGGTTTGAAGAATCCATATTTTGCATATATTCCGAACGATATCTGTGGTAACTGGAAATGTTAGTTAATAATCAACTTATTTGTAACCTAGAAACATGGAAACAATCATCAGTTTGGAAATCACAAAAACACCAACAATTAATGCAAACATCATCTCAGCATCACCAATTACTACAAATATTGAATACATCACTAGCAAATATAGAATGTGTTATATTTAGCGTACCAAATACAAGGTTGCTGCTTGTAATCGTATATTTTGTGTATCTTACATTCTTTAATATGTTTCTGCAGTATTTTAAATTCAAGTGACTTATATAGACTTGATAAAGCTGTAAATTTCAAAAGGAATGAGCATTTTATTTCACATTTACATCTATTGTTTTTTAAATATGTTATCTTTAATGTTTAAAGACCCTCGTAATAATATATAATTGAATGCATAACAAGTGGTCACTAAAAATGCAATTTTTCGTTATTTCAGCTCGCCAGTCAGCCGATGTTTTGGCAATTTTCATACCAATGAGATAGCCACGGATATATTCGTGTGTTGTTAATGCTAACGCTTACTTATCAAAGATAGTTTCTTCTATATTTTCTTTTTTTAAAAGATGTAGATGTACCATTCTATAATGACTTTCTTTTCTTCCGCAACACAGTGCATAAAGCACTCATTTATTTTTAAGTTAGTAAGTTTATTATTGTTTGTAAAATTATCATATAACACAATATTTAATTATGTATACCTGAAGCAAGTGACTATTAAAAAGTAATGCACATTCAGTGGTGGTTAATTTTTTAAGCAAACAGAACCAAACATATTGGGTAAACCTGGCTTAACCCACCCCACCATTTCTTTTGAAATAACTGTAACTAATCGGGAGCATTGCTGTGGTGGCTATATTTTTTATTGTTGGTGGGTCTCAAGTTTTCGGGTTTCTTGCACATTGATTTGTAGAAAAAATACTAACAAAGACAAAATACAATCACTTAAAATTAAAAGACTAATTGTCAGAATGAAAATAAGAGTATTTTCAGAATAAAAATAAGAATATTTTCAGAATAAAAATAAGAATATTTTCAGAATGAAAATAAGAATAAGTCCACTTGTTGTTTTTCTAAATTTACATTGATATGCTTATTTTAACATTTTAAAGAACGTTGACATAGAATATGCTATGTGCAGATTGCAATATTACTCTAGATTTATGAAACAATATCTTTGTACTGAATTTAGAATATCATATGGGTCTTTTCATACCACATCCCACACAACCTGAGACACCCACATCGATTCGATTGTCAGTTTCTATATGTAGATAAATGAATGAGGCAGACCTAGCTGTTGTAGTGTCCTTGTTTTTATTTTAATGGTCTTTCCATAACGATCAATTGTGTCAGGATGACGGTATTGGAACGACTGAATAGATGACGTCAGGTACAAGAAACTACTGTTTGATTAGCCTTGACTGGTTTAGAACATCGGAACAACTATCGAAAGATCTAGAATAACGTGAAAATTTAAACACTATAGGGCGGTACTGCTGAAATGTTATTCAGAAGGTTGAAGTTAAGTTTGTCGTAAAAGTTAATCTACATGTATAGTATTCCTGTGTCTATTTCCAGAAGGTATAAGTGGGAGGCAACGTAAGTTTATATCAAATAAGTGTTGTATTAATTGCTAAGTTGCATTTAAACTGAAGTGCAAACTTAACATGCTCTGTGACAGAATATGGCGGAAAGTAAAATTACCGGTTTGCGTTCATGTCCTTTCTGTTTTATTTAGTAAGTCTTCGAAGACCGTAGCTTCACAAAGGTAAAAACAGATCTGCAATGAGAGTTTATCTTCCGAGAAACTTTTATTTCTGGCACGCATAAGAGTGTTAAAAGAAACAACCGCATCAAATCTTAAATGCGCCGTTTGGAAAGAAATTTCTTTAAAAAACAAAATTAAATATTTGAAATAGTTTTGTGGAGAGTTTTAATACTTTACTCTTATTTGGACTTAATAATGAATGTACATAATAAAGTTCCTACACAATTTCCTTCATAATGACTTCTTAACCATAGATCAACTATGTAACAAGCAAAAACCAATTAGAGGCAGACGTTCTTTATTTATCCACTATATACAGCTTTATAAATATATCATTGATGTCCATAGTTTATTCACTCCTGTTTATTTGTTGCAGTTTTCCTTTCATTTCTTTTTTTCTACCGCCATTTCTGTCTAATACATTTTTTTTCTACCACCATTTCTGTCTTTTCAATTCAATATCTTCTATTTCTTTGTCTTTATCCTGGCTACATATTCTGTTCTGTCTCCGTTTCTGTTGGAAAAATAACAAATTTGGCGATACTTTAAAATCACTTAATTTCAAAAATTAAAAGGCCACGAAGTACTTTATATAATAGTATTGAGTTGACCAAAATTTGACATAACTGTCAACTGCCTTACAGTATTTATGTACACGTTATTGTCCTTAATTGACATCATAAGAGCACAAAGCATGTTTCACACAAACAAATTTAGTATTATTAGATTAGCAACTACTTACAAAGTAAAACATCTTTTAATCACAATGACGAAAACGGTATTTTTGACACATTTTTCTGAGTCAAGCTGTTCAGCTTTACAGCTCCACTGTTTTCAAGTATTTTTGATAGTATCTGCCTATATGTTTGTTTAAATTCTTCAATTGCACTAAACATCAGGCATAAACAATGAAATAAGAAATTGTATACTTAATATGCATGTTTTAGACAAAGGGAATATAGTATACTATTTATAAATGAGATTTAAACCTAGTTGTTAAAATCTTCCCAGGAAATATGGTAATTCTATACCATGTATAATCTGGGTGTGATTTATGTGAGATGTGTATGCTGTAGTAATTAATCAACAATCTGCAGATAAAACTCTTCACACATTTGGAAGGTGACCTAATTACTGGAGAAAGGAAAAAATTACATTAACTATATTTAATGCATTATGAAATTTGAAAGATAAAAAATGTATTGCTTTTAAAAATGTGTGCATTAAACCAGGAACCTCTACTAGTCCAGATTACAAACAGATACTTTAAAGACAGTAGGAAGTTTGTCATCATTTATTTTCATTTACTAGTACGATTGATAATTAACAAATAAGGTAATGATTGTATTAATTTTTACAACTGATTATTGGAAATAAACAATGAAAATTTTACCCACATCAATAATTGAAAAATATATTATATAATAAACTAAATTTACTTACATGATTTAACTTGTAAACTTCTGTAAAGCACTGCAGCTAGACGCGGGAAATACAACCAGGTTAAAATACAGATAAGGTCATAGGTCATTACAATCCCAGCACATTCCTCAAATTTAAGGCCGAGCAGTACAGGCAATCACATATAGTTTCAAACAGATATGAAAAATTAATTTTTGACAAATAGAAATATTACTCAATTTAAAATTTTAATTAAAAAATGAAAACAAATATAATTATTATAGTTATGAATAACGTAGCAAGTAATAAAAACTTATTACACACATGTTATTGCAACAGTATGAGATTTATTCAATTGACTTATTAACTAAAAATTTTTAAAAATTTTAATTTGGATTTATTCCACAACGTTTGCCATAGTTGTACCAACGTTGGCCCAACGTTGGAACAACGTATAAATCACTGTAGAAAAACAAAAAACCGAATAAATAAAATAAAAAACATTTGTGTCTTTTAATCCAATGTTGCTACTGTGTTAGGAAACAAACTGTGCAATAAAAAACGAAAGAAAAGTTTCAAACGTCGGCCCAACATTGGATCTATGTTGGGCTTTCGATGATACATTATACCTCTCAATTGCTTTAAGTCCAATTATAATTGGGCCATTGTTGGCCCAACGTTGCAATGTCACTGCCGTTTGTCACTGCCGCAAACAAACAAACAAACTAAAACATGTTCTTGGTTGGCATTGTTCTTTTAATTATACTATGGTGCAGATTTCACAAAAATTAAAACAGAAATATTAACCAATTACGATTAGATCAAATAATAGTAAACTAAATACAAGATGTTCCTCCTGATTACACTTTAAGATTTATTACTTTGTCCTACGTTTGATTTGTGCGTGCACTTAAAAGACTATAGGATAAAGTGGGATCAGCGTTTTCTACAAACCATTCCACTTCCGTAGAAAGGATAACCATGTTCTAAAAAATGGAAAATTTAACATTCTCCAAGGTTAAATGGCTTCGTAGTACTAAGCCAAGAAATCTTTGATTATTGTTGCACTGGACATGACAGGTACCTTGAGAGCGACAGTGTAGTGTGGAATTGCTTACCTGTTCGGAGCAATGATTTTATCAAAACATTATGGTAAAGTTTGTGTTTCTAGTCTTTATAGTTTATAGTATTTATTCTAGATGCTTGATATTTGTTTTTGTCAGTAGTTTGGCAAGTGTTTGTCTTTTCATTTTGATTTACGATTTTTGTATCAGATCTTTGAGTTTGGAAAGATTGAGATAAATATAATTGTTGGAAGCGGAAAAATGGTAATACCAATGACAAAAATGTAATCCGGAAAAAAATTAATTGATGTTTGTTTGTTTGTTTAAATGTTAAACGTCACTTTCCGTAAATTTTTCGGTTAATCATGGCGTCCAACAAACAAATAAGCAATAACTTGTTACTTACGGTCTAAATCGTGTAAGGTCACGAACGAGAGGATATTCAAGAATGTTGTGCGACAGGTTCACTTGTCACGATCATCTAAGTTATGATATTGACTCGGCGAACGGGACTGCTTCATAGATTTCCTTTCATAACTTCATTACTGCCATTTGAAGTTGATTACCGATTTTTGTTCCACATATTTTCGTTTGTAACACAAGTGGTTATGTAATTTTGTGAAGAATTCGATTCGCTAGTATTATGCGTATACAGAGGGGGCGGGCTAGAGGGGGTTTATTAACAGTTTTTTTCCCAAAAACAGATAATAATAAATTTAAAACAAAGATAACAGATGACAGCATTTTACATGAGAAAACAGAAAACAGTGAGTTCAAAGTTCGAAAAAACAGATAACAGCAGAATCTAATCGAAGGGCAATACTAATACCAGCAAAAACATATAACAGTTAACAACAATGTCATTTTTTAAGAAAACAGATAACAAGTAATGGTTGAAAAACCTTAAAAAACAGTTACCACGCCAGTAAAAATGCCCAAAACACATGAACAGAAAAAATATCTTGCCCCTTATACATCATAATTATTAATTTAATCCGACTCATAACCAACTACGTTTTCTAATTAAACTTGGTTACTTCTTAAAGTAACAAAGCAAAGCAATAACAACAATAAAAGCATAGGTTGAATAAGTTTACATTGTACTTTTAATTACTATTTCTATAATTGGGTATGAGGCAATTGTATCTTCCATGGTAAATAATTTGTGTATTTCAGAGTGGGATCACTATGCCTTGTACTGTCGTGCAACTGAGTATTGGGATAGTTTTCATCTTTCAATCCACGATGCATGGCGTTTCTCCGTATGTTGTATAGTAGATATTCTAAAGATGAGGATTATCAGGACATTAGGCATGAAGGCTACTGGTACAACAGAGGATAATATGTTTGAAAAGATGCATTCTCCTTAGGACGTGTAAAGCCCCAACGTGGCGCATTAACAAAAGCAAAAGTCTCAGTCCATACCCAAATCTACATATTTTTATACAGACAGCAAAGTACTTCTGTTTTGATACATCCAACTTTTCTGGTTAATTTATGGTTTGTAAACCGGTTTTGAAGCTAAATATGTAGGTACAATACTTTTTAGCTATGACAGTTATTTGTTCTAGTAGAAATACAAATATATCGAGGGCAGTAGAACACCAGTCAATTGAACACCGGACAATAAAACATTTTTGGTTATTATCTTATAAAATGGAAATAACTATACTATTAAGTAATAAATATATAAATACATAAATACTAATATTTCACTTGACCGATATAGAAAACCTCATTGCTTTCAACAATGGCTATTATAAAAGTTATCATACGACTTTTGTTAGCAAGTAATATATTGTTGCCACTGCTTACCTTTGCTTTTCTTTAACACTTGAACATGGGTGCACTTATGTTTTATTTTCTTTCTATTTTTCTGTTAATTTGACATTTGTTTTGTTTTTATGGTTACTTCAGTTATCTCAATACGCAATATGTTAATGACCTATGGCTTAAGATTCATGTTGACCGATCTATCTTACTTACCTACTCTTCAAGATTGTGTTGCTCCCTTTGTTTCAAAGTGCTTTGAACATGGAGTTACATCATTAATTCTTTTTGTATATTTTCTGATGAATTAAGGACATATACACAAAGGAAACTTCTAAACATACATAATTCTTAATAATTATGAGTATTGGATACTTTGCAGTCAAGGTATTCTGACATTGCAATTTTGTTTCATAACAGTATGCAAATAAATAGTTTTTATCTATATACAACCATAAAAAATAAACAGACAATGAAATTATTTGTAAATATGTGACACTATAGTTTACCCAACATGAACCTCCTATAGTCTTAACATATTGAAGTTAAAAAGTACCTGGTACTTGTAGATAATTATTACCACTGTCTGTATTTCGTACGTATGTAGTGAGTCTTAAAGACTTGGGGGAAAAAAAAAGAGTATGAAAGTTAAAAAAATAAATAAGGTTATTGGCTGCAAATATATGCAGTTAAACAGGCGAATTACACAAAAATACAATAAAGAGTCTCTTAAATTGAAATAAGTTAGCGCCAATTAGGACTGAGGTAAACTTCTCTTCTGATTTATTTTTAATAAAAATACCTCCCCTTTAAACCTTCAAATAACAACTCCTAATGGCACATGATGACGCTTTAGCAAAACACTGAAATGGCTACGGGGACGTCCAGACGACAAATAACGTTAAACTTAGACTGATCAATAATGAGAACTGATGAAATCTGTTGCCAAGCGTAAAAGGTAGTAAGTTTGTAAGAAAAATGCCGAAAATGACATGTGATAAAAGAAAAGTGTACTTGATTTTTAGAAGGAATTTTTATTTAAACTTACCAGGTTTGAGCAGAACTAAAAATGAACCATCGATCGAAACCACCTTAAACGGCCATATTAAGGTTACTAAAATCCATCGACATTTAAAACTTAAATAAAAATTATGGAGTAAATAGATGTAAACGTATAACATATATACAAAATATTGCTCACACGTTTGTTTATTCCCATGGAACAAATAAATATGTGAAACAACTCTAATCGTATGCATCGATTCCCAGAGGAAACCGTTCCAGAATTGTAGATTTGTTTCTTTACATAGACGAGTTTGAGTTTAATGTTTCAAATATTTGTTTTCCAACATTATTTCTAACATCCTCGTTTTGGCTAGGAGGATCCGACTGGGATAATGAAGGAGAATGGAAATGGTCACCAGATGAGCTATTGTTTTCATTCACTGACTGTTACCACTGGTAACCGGACAATGGTGGGAGATCAGAACATTGTATTAGTCTGAACAGATCTTTCAGATATCAATGGGCAGACGACAATTGTCACATAATACATAATTACCTATCAGAAAAACAGTAAGTTCAATTGATGCAATAGGTAAGTCCATTTTTAGAAAAAAACTTATTTAATAAAACACTAAAAATAACTTATTTCAGAACACTGTTAATTATGAATATTCTACTTTGTTTGCAGATGAGAAATGAGAACATTTATTCGGCTGCCCCTTCTCCCAAATAGGTTTTGACAAAACGTTTGTTTTACTGTCAGACCGGATTTTATTGATCAAACAGACCTCGTTCAATTCACGAAAAACCAATGCACGGTCCCTTGAGTAACTATAGGGTTGAATACATCGATATAAAGCGGACCATATTAATGCATTGCACTTCGATGTCAAGTTTATGAGTGAAATGTCCAATTTATATATCGCTAAATTCTGGAAAATAGTGTTAAATCCTAATAGTTCCAATCAAATTCAACTTAATCGATGATTAAACATATCGAATTAAACTATTTAACTTTCATATCAAGTTTGTTAGTGCATGGTCCGACTTTACACATGATAAACAGTTGTAAAAATGCGAAAGTGGTAAACAACCAAACAAAATACACGTGCTAATTAGATTGGAATAATAACAAACAAAATAAAACATTTCATGTATTAAATTTACATATTAGAAGTTTACAGTGTGTTGCACGCTACTTAATGCCATTTATTAGAAGCTCGACATTCGTCTGTCACCATTGCTATGTTTCCTTTAGGCTTAAAGATGTACTTACATATACCTATCCCACTGGATTTATATCTAAACCCACGTAAACAAAGGAAATCAAATTCAAAAGCTTTAAATTATATACATTGTAACACTGATATTTTTAAAAATTCGTTTGTACCGAAAACAATTAAAGACTGGAACTCTTTGGCAGATCATTGTGTTACAGCAAAATCTTTATCCCAATTTAAATCAGAACTATCAATTTTGAACCCTTCCTCTGCTCAGCGCGATTAACATCAGCGCACTCCCCCCTACTCGAAGATTAATGCTCAATAGTGAGCTACTTTTGAGTCACCAAACAGAAACAGAAACCTATGCAATTTGAAGGGATTTCAGTTTATCCAGTACACTGGAGTTAATAGTCGGCTAAGTCCTCGTATGAAGAAATGGACCCTGATAATTTTGGAAAGTTTTAATAAATAAAACGTCTTGCAGGTTAATATGAAGAAAACATTCTAAAATTTGACGGTCATTAAGTGGAATGTTGAAACAGTAGTTCAATATTTCATCTAATGTGAAACTATCCAATAAAATTTGTGTTTAGGTCTTTTAGCAGTTCACTCATATTTGTGGTGTTTACCGTGGCTTATCACTCCAATGTATTAGTTATCGATATTGTTGCACTCGCTGTGATCGCTTACAATTACTGTCCAATGGTTTGTTGTTCGTTCTGATGACGTGCTAGTAGCAGAGACATGTTAGCTTCAACATACATAATATAAAACTGTTGAAATGTGTACGATTACACAAAGATTCATTTCTATTGATTTAAACTTCTTTTTTCATTTCTTGGTCTTATATTTTTATATATTTTTACGACCCTTTGTAATAGCCTTTTTGCGGTCATTCTACACCAACCCCTGAGATGTAATTTTCTGTATTGCTCATCAATATGCCATGTTGTGTACACATTAGGATTTTGGTATATTTTCTGGTTCTTAATCAATAGTTGGTCAACCTTACAATTCTGATAATAGCGAATAATTTGTTGGCATTTACATTTTGTTAATTTAAAATTTCCCTGCAAGATCTTATTTTTGCAGTTACATTTTCAAGATCTATGACAACAGTGATGACATCATGCATAGAGTGATGGAGATGTGTAACTAAACAAACTTCAAAACTGTTAGAATATAGATTGGTTTGCATTAAGTCAGTGTAATCATACGATTGGGGTGATACGTAATAGTTGCCATCTTACTTAGCTGTCAAATACATCAACCAATGTTATTCCTTTTAACATTCCGTGTTGATCCTTTTTCAAAATCATTTTAAATTCTAAAAAGAAAAATGTTGATGAAACCAGAGGCTCTTAAGAGCCAGTATCGCTCACCTGATTTTATTGGCAAGAAAGGTTGCATTTCCCTGATGTTAAACGAAGTCCTGTAATTTTCAATAATCTTTAAAGAGGACCATCCAAACAATATTGCTAGAAAGTTTTGTTTCCATTGGTTAACCGGTTTTATAGAGAAGAAGATATTTTGTTTAATATGCCCATAGGGTCCTATTCTATGTAATGCTGTGGTGGCCATTTTGATTTTCCTATCCGCATAAAAAACATAAACTTCACAGAGGACATCCAAACAATATTGCTAGTAAGTTTTGTTTCCATTGGTTAACCAGTTTAAGAGAAGAAGCCTTTGAAAAAAATTTTCCAATATGGTCCTATGTTAAACTAAGTCTTGCGGTGGGGGCCTTTTGATTTTCCAATTGGCATAAAAAATACAAACTTTATAAAGGACCATCTGAAATAGTATTGGTAGTAAGTTTTGTTTCCATGTGTTAATCGGTTTCAGAGAAGAAACCTTTTTAACCTTTTTTCCCCATACAGTCCAATGTTAAACCAAGTCTTGCGGTGGTGGACATTTGAATTTCCGATTGGGATAAAAAACATGAACTTTATAGAGGACCATCCAAACAATATTGCTGGAAAGTTTTGCTTTGATTGGTTAACCGGTTTCAGAGAAGAAGCCTTTTAAACTTTTTTCCCATAGGGTCCTATGTTAAACTACTTCCTGCATTGGTGGCCATTTTGAATTTCCAATTGTCATAAAAAACATAAATTTCATAGAGGACCATCAAAAACAATATTGCTAGTAAGTTTTGTTTACATTGGTTAACCAGTTTCAGAGAAGACACCTTTTTTTTAACTTTTCCCCATAGGGTTCTATGTTAAACTAGTCCTGCAGTGGTGGCCATTTTAATTTCCCAATTGGCATAAAAAAACATAAACTTTATAAAGGACCATCCAAACAATATTGGTAGTAAGTTTTGATTTGATTGGTTGGGCAGTTTCAGAGAAGAAGCCTTTTAAACTTTTTCCCATAGAGTCTTATGTTAAACTAAGTTACTGTGTTGGCGGCCATTTTGAATTTTCAAATGTCATAAAAAACACAAACTTTAAAGAGGACCATCCAAACAATATTGCTTCTAAGTTTCTGTTTCCATTGGTTAACCAGTTTCAGAGAAGAAGCCTTTTAAAAGTTTTTCCCATAGGGTCCTATGTTAAACTAAGTCCTGCTGTGGCAGCCATTTTGAATTTAAAGTTGGCATAGAAAACATAAACTTTATAAAGGACCATCCAAACAATATTGCTAGTATGTTTTGTTTTGATTGGTTAACCGGTTTTAGAGAAGAAGCCATTTTTAACTTTTTTTCCCATAGGGTCCTATGTTAAACTAAGTCCTGCGGTGGTGGCCATATTGATTTTCCAATCCAAATAAAAAACACAAACTTTGTAAAGGTCCATCCAATGAACATTATGGCCAAGTTTGGTTTCAACTGACCAAGTGGTTTCAGAGAAGAAGATTAAAATGTAAAAAGTTTACAGACGTCGACGTCGACGACAACGACGACGACGACGCCGACGGACCCAAAGTGATAACAATAGCTAAAAACAAATGTCAATTGGCTTGTTATAAATACTCATACAGAACAAGTACTGCTGTTAGCTAATGCTTCCTGATTGTACCACTGCTCCATTACTTCAGAGAGGTCATCCCAGGTTTTTAATAATCTATCTACCATATATAAAAGCTATAAAAACATATTCACATTTTTTTATTTTCTCTTTCCATTTGGCTCTCATTATAAATGTACGACAAATCATAGAATCAACAATATAAAATTATAGTGACATTCAAACTAATTATTAATTTTGTGTCTACCACATAACAGCAATATGATAAAAATATGTCTTAACAACCTTAAAGTAGAACATTGTTTGATTTTACCTCTGATACAAAGAGCAGAACATACACCTTTTACTTTGCTGTAAATATTAAAAAAAAATCAACATTATTGCAATATACATCACCATGCTAGAATAACAACCTAATCTACTAAGTCATCTTATACATTCTTTTAAATAACTGAAGAAATGGTCCCATAACAGCCAAATTTTCCACTTAAGAACATCCCTATCTACAAATCCTATCTGGAAATATGAAATTTTTAAAAGCATTATTTACTAAACCAATATGCAAGTCATTTTTTGTTTGCAAATAAAGGCAAAAAAAAAGGAAAATGCATAGAAAATGTAGTTACATCATAATTTTTTTTAAAAATTTTATAATGAATTAAGGAAATATTCACAAAGTAAACTTTAAACATACAAAATTCTTTATAATCACAATAATTGTGAGTATATGATCCTTGAAAGTCATAGTCTTCATACATTGTAATTAAGTTTCATAACAGTATGCAAATAAATGAAAGCATCAAAGTTATGCACTAAACAACAAAAAGGTTAACACAACATAATTCTCTTAAAACTACATATAAAATGCTATTGATAGTTTAACAACACAATACATATTACAAATAAAATCAATTTCATTTTTCACACATGTAAAACTTTTTAACAAGTATATGTAACTCCATATGCAACAAACTAATTTAAAATTGTCTTGAACTGTATTTCCCATGAGGTAATTTAAGTATGCTATTATTTACATGCAGAACAATATAAAATACTTGAGTATTTTTAAATGTCACAATTGATGAAAGTCAAACAATTATTTTTTAATTCTGTACTTCATAGCAAATCATCTTTATTATTATATATTGATCAACTTAAAATGCAGTTTGTCTAACATTTTAAATAAATTATTACATATTTTAAATTAACTGCCAAACAAATCATAGAATCAAAAATATAAAATTATATTGTATAGTATAACAATGTTTATTACAAAAATCATACAAAAATCTCCAGTGTATTAAATTGACAGTAGTCGTTATGTATTATAAAGGAAAAATACATTGTTGATTCGTGTAAATAATACCGTCTGAATGCATTCATAGTACATTACCTAACATTAAAATTTTTTTAGATTTGTAGATCATGAAGTTTAGATCCCAGTCATAAGCAAAACATTGGAATTTACATTTCATTGTGTTTTGATTCAAATAAGACATTAATTACTTGAGCAAATTATGCATATCTTTAAAATAAACATTAGTTTATTTGAAAATAATGTGTCTAAGTTGTGTAACTTCTATCTACTCTGTACCAGTAACAAGTTTATCTAACACCCATACAGAATTCAAATAACTAGACATATGGTCATGTTTTTTCTTTTTGTTTGAGAATTACAATGCATTCATGAGATCAGTAACAATATATATAAGATTGGTTACATTCTGTAACTGTCATGAAGAAGTAGATGTTCAATGGAGTCTATAATTGCAGTGTAATGATCACAGAGTAGTTCCCCTTGGCAAGTAATTCTCACCACCCAATCTTTTCACCATTTTGGTAAAAATTTAGCATTTTAAAAATGATAACATAACTTGTGGATGGAAGATAGAGAAATCTATTCAAAGAAGCTTTTGCCATAGAATTTAATAGGAAAATAACAGAGCAAGATGCAAATTTGCGAAAACTACTCTCTGACCAGTAAACATACATCATTATATGTATATGTAAATGTTGTGTAAACTTGAAACAAATGAACTAATTCTGACACACATTTATGACCATTTTCTTTTAATAATAGTACTCGAAAATAAATCACAACAATAAAATCTATCAACAGTATTTGTATTATGCACCTGAGATCAATACAATAATAACAATTTAACTACTTATTTCCCTCCATATTTTGTTAACAATGATTCTATTTCTTTTTCAGCTGTCTTGTCCTGTAAAAAAATTAAATAAAAATGTTTACACTGTAACATTTAAAACAAAGACTTTCAGAAAAAAATATTCCCTACATGTAATATCAGATACATGTACTAGACTCTACACTTCCTCAAACATTTCTGTATTGGCATAAATATTCATTTCACATTTATGTAACTCTCAGTGCAGGTCATGTCTTACCAATAATATTAGTATAGATTATGATATATTGGCACAGCAATATGCATTAAAAGAAATACAGAAGACCTGTGGTCTAATTCATCTGTCTGGGATGCCTCTGAAGTATATTAACATTAATACTAAAAATTGTTATCATTTTATATGTGTATTTGTTAGTAAAAACAGGATTCATATTGTTTAAGTTCTGGTTTACAGATGTATGATTGATTTTGATGAGAAAATAGTCCTAAATATCATAACATGTTCACAGTTACATCCACAGTATATGAAAAATCAATAAAAACTTTTATACTTTAAGGCAATCTAACAAATATTAGATTTCTCACTAATGAGACAGCCTGGTACATATTTTTAGCTGGTTGAGATATCCTTATCTCAACCTGTGGGTGAGATAAGAATTTCACGCTCCTTTTCTCGTAACAATGTATTGTGACGTCAACTATTGGTTTAGCATGAAAAATGATAAAATATGTTTTAGTTGTGTTGGTTTACAAGGCCTCTTTAAGTATTAACATGAAAACAACATATCTGAGCTTCCATGAACCAATTTATGCCACAATCTGATAGCAGTACACATCAAAACGTTGATGCAACAAGTTACACTGGTGATTACATTCAGGGTAGATAACTCTATTTGTTGACAACTTCAAACATATCAGCACCGGATTTTTCTTTAATGAATTAGTGAGAAATAGAATCAAGCACTGGTGGTAGGGCAAGACAGAAAAATCTCAGACACTAGTGTGAAAGATTTCTTTTGGTCTCCAACTCAGCAGAGCCTTGTTGGACACAAGAAATCTTTTCACTTGGGTGTCCGAGATTTTCCCCGTCTTGCCCTCATACCGGTGTTAGATCCTATATTTCTGACATGCCCTCTTTTTTTATTTTTATTTTACTGTTTGCTGTACTGGAGCACTCATACTGTAATAATTATATGGGAGCAAGAAAGAGTTAAAACTGAAATTAAATTGCAATTGAAGGGGTAATTTTGCAACTTCTGTCAAGCAGAATTGAACATCTCACTAAGGAAGTCATCTCTTTTATGAAGTTGTGCAAACATATTTCATGTGCCAAATATGTAACAGAACTTAAAGGAAAAATTTTTATCTTACTTAATGTCACAAAGTTGTGAAACAATTCCTGGAAATTTTTATATGCATTGTATTAATTTCTATTAATACTGTACTTCATAATTTATGCTTCTACTTGAAACTATACAAATTGTAACTAATAACTTACATCCTCACTAACAACAGGTATAAGACTAGCTTTCTCTAACCACTTAACTGCCTCAGAATACTGTCTTAGTTCTATTAAACACTACAAAACAGAGTTCAAGTCTGTATATTTTCAAATAGTTAGTGTTAATATAGGGAAATCTGTCCACGTAATAAATGCTGGAAGTCAGTGTAAGTTATTAGCCATCAGGGCCAATATTAATATTAGCCCGGGAGACATATAATCAAATACGCGATAAATAGATTACTACATGGTCATTTCCATATAGAGTATCATCCCTCTGACTAAAGCCTTCATGGCTGACATAGAGTCTCTGGGCTGATACAAGGGCCAATATGGAACGACCATTTAATCAGGGCTCACCACACTGGGCGAAGTGGGCAACAAAGTCGCCCTAAGGCACCTCAAAAGCGAAGTCGAACTGTTATTTCCCTTAAGTTGCCCGATGGTTCACATAAAATAATTGTAAATCTGGTCCAAATAATCAATTTAACAGTAAATGTGTAATTCCAATATCAAACGCAAACAATTTGCGTATTTAACATATTTTAAAACGATTTACGTCTTTCAAATGTATTACGCGCCATTTGTTTTTTTACCGGATGTGACTAATTACCGGAAGTGTACAACGAAGAAAAGTAATGTACAACAGCCCATAATGAAAAACACTTTTAATTGGTTTCAAACTTCAGTTCTTTCAAAATGTATTGTACTTTAACAATTTTCTTTAGTATATTAACTGCAATTGAAAGAATAAAGATGTGAATACCTTGTATGGCTACAAGTACTGAAGTAGATAGAAAAATAGTCCCAATATTTTGTGCTGTTTTCATTGATAAATGATAAAGGTTATGTGCTGTTTGATATTGCATACCATGAATAATAATGAAAAAGAAAGAAAAAAACTTAATCTAAGTGTGTTATGGTTTAAAAACACAAGAGAAATAATCCTTGAAATTGATGTAAATAATGAATCAAAGTGCAGACTGCACCGAAGGAAAGGTTGCTTGGCAAGTATGAAATGAGATTCCTTCCTCATGTTTGACAGGCAATAAAACAAACCAATGTAAAATAAATTAGGTAAATTTAGAAACATATTAGATATAAATTTTAAAGACTAGAAAACACTTTGCAATCCTTATAATAGATAGCCCCAGCTCCCCTATGTCTTGAATGGCAATGTCCAGTGCTTTGCTGTTGGAAACTCCAAAAATGGTTTTGCTCAAACTGTAAATATCAGGTGCACAATTCCACCATATGACAAAGGATTGGTGCAAGTAGTTGTGGATAAGAGATAGGTATACCCTACATCAAAGAATGGCAAGTCAATGTTTGCTATGGAAAATCCTAAATATCATTCCAATCAAAATATAATATATCAGGTGTACAATAGCACTATGTGACAAAGAGTCCATCAAAATCCATTCATTGCAACAATACAATTGACGATGCTTCTATCATAACTTTTATAAATATATTAATAAATAAGACAAAATTGATGCTGCCCATTTCAGACATAAAAATTGCACCTGTTATATGGTTGGAATATAACTTGCATCAAATACATGTACATATATGTAAATGTCTCCCTATACATGTAAGGGATGGCATAAGCTTCTAAAATATTCAAAACTAAAATAATTTATTTCTGTAATACTCCAGGGCTTCAGTTGCCGAGTGGTTAAGGTATTATTCATCTACTATTGATCGAATGCCTGTCAGTGAATGCTTGTTTGAATCTTACTGCTGCCAGGGTGTGCTCAACTTCAGTCTTGATTGACAATTATTAAAAGACTCCTACAATCTGGCTTTCTCCTTCAATAAAAACAGGATGCCCAAATATAGTTGAAAAATTGCTGGAAGTGGTTTTAAACAATTACAACACAGGGATCTGTACAAATCGATTAACATGTGCTTTCGAATGATACTGTGTCGATTTTGTTATATCGAGTCACACACACAAGATCGACCCAGTATTATTCAAAAGCGCATGTAAATCAATTTTTATAAATCCCCCGGATACAAACATACAAAAAATTGTAAGACAAGATCGACCCAGTATTATTCAAAAGCGCATGTAAATCAATTTTTATAAATCCCCCTGATACAAACAAACAAAAAATTGTAAGACAAGATCGACCCAGTATTATTCAAAAGCGCATGTAAATCTATTTTTATAAATCCAACGGATTCAAACAAACAAAAAATGTTAGGACGATGAGGCAACATATATCTTCATAATCAGAATGCATGTCAACTAGTTTGTTGTAAATTTAAACAGTGTGTCAATAGCTTATAAAAGGCACAATCAAATGGAGTGCTTTTCTGCTTGCATTTTTAAAAATTAATATTCAATATGCGATATTGTAACCTTTTATTACAAAAATCCAATAGAAAAAATTCCACTACATATTCCATACTATGCTTATTGTTTACATGTACTTGACTTTTGCTACACAATCTGACACTTTTTTTCAACAAGTGTCTTACGATGTTTGTAAAAGATCGCCAGCTTTCGTGACGTTCTATGGCATTCGCGCCTAAACCGCAAACGACATTACCCCAAGGTTTTCAAATGGACAATAATCGCTTGCTTCAAGTTACAACCATTCTAATTTTGGTCAAAATTTACCTTGGAAAATCGCTCTATCAAATTAAAAAAGCCGAATTACAAAACGCTGAACAAATGTTAAAAAATAATTGCTGATTTCA
This sequence comes from Limnoperna fortunei, assembly GCA_944474755.1. Lineage (NCBI taxonomy): Eukaryota > Metazoa > Mollusca > Bivalvia > Mytilida > Modiolidae > Limnoperna > Limnoperna fortunei. The sequence continues at coordinate 41,910,794 of OX104113.1, forward strand.
ATTTGCACCTGTTTGGATCTATATACATAAGGAACATAAGATCGACAAATACGCGCTAAGAGGTTTTATTTGTCACTCAAAAAACTTCTGCTAAAACACACTGACTTGATCACATTTTCCTTTGTTTGAAGGAAAACATAAAATGAAGAAAAATATATCGTTTTGACTTTCGTTTAATTAGATACTTGAAGCAACATCGTCTGAAACGACGGCAATTTCGTGAGGTAAACATACACGGAAAATGTTACGTTTTTTGGCTTGTTACGATGGGTGGTGACCAATTTCGACTCGTGTAGCGAGAAATATTAATGGTTCAGCATGAATTACCAATAATAAAAATTAATCAAAAGGACCGGAAACAAATTGTGTCAGCTTTTACTATGGAATAATGTAGCTACATGGTGAGTGATGTCGAATACTCCATTTACTATATTGTGTCACAAACACCAAAATATCTTTTTCAATACATTTTTATTAGTTAGAAATTGTTATATTTTTAATTTAACTACTTGTATTTTATTTACGAAACTTCTACATGCCATTCTCCCAACCTTAAAATTTTTTATAGATGGCGCCGCTCTGCAAATCTGTACATCGACAAAGCACACACTTTTGTGTTGATTTTCATTTAATTAAACACGTAAAAAATATAATGCAAAACCGTATGAAATGACGACCACATGATCGCACAATATAATCATTAAATCACTTCAATCATAATAACGTCGTCAAATATTATTAGACTGGTGCCACTGTCAGTACTACATTTGTCGATTCAGGGAACAGCTATCGCGAGGATTGCCAAATATCGCGTTGATTTCCAAAACCAAAAAGTGTAACGAGTCCGTCTCTTGCGGATGAACATGGAATATTAGTTTAAATCGTAATATTAGTTATCAGTTATACAGTAAATGAGACATAATACGAAAGGACATGTATAGTAAAGTTGTTCAAGATAAATGTGGTGCTCCGATTTGTGAAATTGATAGATTCCTCAAATGTGACCTATATTTTACGAGCGTAAGGTTTAATACACGCCGGTCGCAGTAGTTTCTATGTATTAGAGCGTTAGCAAGGGGAAAGTTTGCTATGCAACCTTCCCAAAAATGTATGTAACTACTACAAAATTAATTATTTGTATGGTCCCCCTGACCTCTCCCTAGTGTCTCCCTATCAGGGCCTGACTTCTCCCTGTTTGGCTGCCAGGGAGAAGTCACTTCTCCCTACTTTTTTAGAGTGTGGTGACCCCTGCATGTAATAACCTATAATTACTGTATATACATATAGGTGTATATAACTAAAGTAAGAAATAAAAAATATATAAATATGTCACCTGTTAGCAAATGCAATTTATTTTGATGTAAAAGTTGACATCTATTATTCTTATTTATGTAACCATTTATCGATAAAGATGGTTGCTAAACATGAGTCATGCCATGTATAAAAATACTAAACATCAACATTAAATCCAACTTAAAAACAATAAATAGAAACTTAATGCATGACATGATAATTTGAACATTAAATGATACCTTTCCTATGTATAACATGTTTTCTTTCCAAACTCCTGGATTAAGTCTATCTGCCTGAAAAAAATTATGTAATTGTAAATTAAGAACTACAAAATAATGTATATCGATTGTTTTGCTTTTAACATATCTCAAAGTTAAGTGTATAAAATTTAATAATTCAAATTTGTAAAAGAAAATTACTGCTGTAGTGCCTAGCTAAAGAATCATTTTTATTGAAGTCTATATTCTTCAATAAAACCTTTTGGCATCAAATTTCCATAATATATAAGACAAAATTAATCATCTTCACAATAATACAACTTGCAAAAAATAAACAATTCTCATATGTAATATCTGTGTCATCCTTTATTCAAAAGTATTAGTAATTGCCATATACCTGGCATTCTGATGTTTAAATTTTTTCCAGAAATTGACATACTAAGTGTCAATGACCTCATAATGTTTTACCTGAAATTCATAATATGACCTAAATATTGCTTAAAAACAATAAATAAAACATTAAAATGTATTACTTGATTTCCTATATATCATTATTTTAAAAAGACAACTGTTGATTTTATGTAATTTTTTGTCTTAGTTACTAAACCATCAATACATGTCTAAAAAATACCCTAAAAATGCCTAGTACCATGTTGTACCAATAGCATACATGATTTTTTTGCCTAAAAAAAAGACTAATGGTAGTTCAGTTTGCATGATCGCTATGTGTAAAACCAATCAACAAAGTTAAAATACCACTCTGTCCACAATGTTGCATTTCAAAGTCAAAATGTGAGACTGTTATAACAACATTACGATTACCATCCAGTTGATTGAAACAAAGAAAAGCCCTATGTAAATCTTACAAAAAAAATTAATAATATTGTGGGAGAGAACCACTAGAGCCAAACAAGTGATTACTGGCAAAAGGGAACAAAATAGATTAACATAATTTTAAAATCATTTCTCAAATTTCAAAACCTTGCCATGTGGACACCAGACAGTCTTGTAAAGGGATACAAACCTGTTAAGAAATATTGGCAAAGACAATAAAAGTCAATATAAGGAAATACCCATTTGAAGAAAATAAAAATGCACTTTGCTCTACCCTGTAAGCACTAAATGCAACATAGCTGCATGCAGTGGTATAAATTTTGGATTTAAAGTACCTCTAAGAAATGCTTTAAAGCTTCTTCTGCAGTCGATATAGGTGGAGTGGCAAATAAGGTTGCTGCAGCCTTCCTCTCTAACCAAGATAACATGTAAACCTGTAATATAGGAATAATATATATTAAGATCTGTATTACTAAATGCAAGTGCACTATATTTTTAGTAAAGTACTAGAATATGGTTATTAAAGATGCATTGTGGGAATAAAAAAATACAAGTTCCATATTGATTATGAATGTATGGATATAATAAACTCTATTCCACACATAAAACGATTCTCAATGAGAGATTAATAAGAATTACCATCAATAATTTATTATTTTTTTCCAAGGTATACATTTACACCTTTTTTATAACAATAGGAAGAAATGGTACCAAAAGGTTATCCCATGGATAATTTTAAAACAACAATGCAGTATTCACTTAATACTTACACCAAAGCACCATCTTCCCAACAAGTGGTGATTTGAAGGATCTGTTTTGTTCAACTCGATGGCCTTTTCTATATGTTCCTATAAAAAGAAATATGACTGTAGTCATGTGTAGCTGTACAATTCAAAATATCACATTTTTTTAAAATAAACAAATAGGGTCTTTATCATGCAAAGCAGCCCAGCAATCTCCAAACATGTTACCCAGTAAGCTCTGCAAACAGGCTTTTCACATTATAACATGACAACCCTTTAAAACATGGGGCTCCTCTATCTGCCACCTGGCAACACACTTAGCAACTCTGTGATTTGAGCACTAGAAACCCTCCCAGTATGGTCTCAATGCATGGAAGAAATGAAGTATTTTGTTCTTAGATTATCCTTAATATCTCAAACTATTCAGTCAAAATTCTATGTCTTATTAAAAAGCAAATAAAATTTCTTCAGTCTCCATGACAAGAGTGTAAATTACAAATAAATTTTAATAAAAGAAACAATGACACAAACGTATGCAGAAAAGCAGTAAAAAAAATACTTTAAAAGTAGCATCTTGATCTATTGTTAGAAGTTTGTTGTCCTATAATAAATTTCTTGATTAGATGATAATAATATACATGTGTAGAAGTTATTTGCATAATGTATTCAAAACCTACCTTGAAAATATAACCATTTTTAATTTTTGTTTGTGTTCCTTCATAGTCGCCTATACTGCCTAATGTTATTGAATACCTAGAAAAAATTATACAAAAGTCACAACTTTTAACTTGTAAACTGCAATCTTTTGAATTGTCCTGATTACTGCATAAATACTGTTTGAAGCAACAGTTCAATCAATAAATCAAAGCAATGTTTGAGGTAAAATTTGAAAGACTGTAATTTTCTTCCTTTAAACAATAAGTAAAGAATGTCTTGTTTATATTTCATAATTTTTAGCTTTTAATTGTAACAAAGAGTTGAATGATAACATACATGTATGTTAGGTTCTAATATATCATTGAAGTAAATAAATGTGAGGAATTTGAACTTTCTTTCAGGTTTTGGTGAATACCATGGTAACCTCTTACAGACTGTTAATACCTACAATATATTCCTTGCAGTTTCTATCCAAACAAATACTTGTGACCTTTCTAGTTAAGGTATCCCAACCACAATTGACAACATGATCATATTTAGCGTCCCGGTTGTCTGTTGTTTTTCAATGGACCAGACCTCAGTAATGTTTGGCAAACATCAGAAATACTATTTGAGTAACTAGCCTTCTTTGCTCAAAACTTAACTTGATTTAATAAATCTTTATTTCTTGATTGAAAAAAAAATTAAACATTGACTTAGTTATTGGTCGGATACCTTAAAATAATTATTGCTGTTAAATACAAACATTGTACACAAGTTAAAATTATTGACCATTTATGTGAATTTGCTGATTTCTGGTTCAGATGTAATGCTCTTTCTGCTATATCTTTAGCAGCATAAAGCATTTCTTTCTTCTTTTCAGCATTCCCTTTCCCTCCTTCGATCTGAGCTAACTGGTATGTACATTTGGAAAGTCTCCAGTGGAAATCAGCATCTGTTAAGTACTAAATTAAAGAAAGATGTTATTTACATTTGATGCACAAAACTGAATAATAGACAAACACAAAAAATGCAGGGAAACTAACAGATTGGAAATCTTGTTCTCTGTTAGATGCCCCTTAACAATATCTGGTAAAGATGACAGCATGACAGTTCCATAAATTCGAATTGATTACTATGCACTCAAAAACACAATAAAACTCAGTAAAAAAAGTATTATTACATGAATAGAATTTTGTGTGTTTTTGATTGGTCTAAAAACTACTTTTGGTTCATGTTAAATCACAACAGTACTAAAATTGCATCAAAATATGTTGTTTTGGTCTGGTGCACAAGCAGTTAAGCAGAATAAAAGATTAACTTATTTTCTAATTGGATTCATGTTTGCATTCTAACAGAACTGACTGTAGTCACTGTAAGTATTTCTCCCCTGCTAAAAAATGTATATTCACTAAGCTGCTAAATATAGTAATTACATTTTCATCTGGCTGTGAAATTCTGATATTGACCTATATCAAACTGGGCAATTGTATAGCATTGTTTTTCTTTCAAAATTGAAGAAAATTCTTACATTATTTTTGTTTTTCTGTAGAAGATCCAAAGCCTCAAGTTTTTCAGTCTCTTGTCCTTCTAGGAGTTTGTCAATGTCACCATAAAAATCTTTGGTATCAAGAGTTTGTACAAAACTAATAATTTCTTTATCTTCAAGGTCCGTTTCACCTTCTGTAGGAGTTTCAAATTCACTGGAACTGTAGAAAGAAATGACCTGTTTTTAAATGGTAGATAACTGAATTGACATTTCATTGCTTATATAGCTGGCATTTTCATGATACTTTAATTGACAGCACTCGGGACAGAGGTATTGCCTTCAACATTGATAATGCCCTTGACTTTAGCTCAGGCATAATCAACATGGACCAGAACTAATTTGTGCTAAATATACACAACTTGACCATTTTTGGCTCGGAAAACAGAAAGTAGGTAACTGACTGACCGGGAAAGGGAAGGCATGGTACAACTCATCATGCTAAAGCTGTGCACCAAATTTGAAATCAATCCTTTTAGTAGAAGCCGAGAAATCCGTTACAAAAAATTTTCCTATTGTGACACCTGAAACAGTCTACGTCAGCTCGGAATACAGGAAGTAGATAACTGCCTGACCAGGAAAGGAGAGGAATGGTACAACTCATCATGCTGCTGTGCAACAAATTTGAAATCAATCCCTTAAGTAGAAGGGACAATCTTTGTCAATTAAGTTGGAGTTGGGCACACCCTATCTGCAGTCGTTCAAAAATCCGCAACCTGTTGACAGGCATTTGATAACTAGTAGATGACTAACCAATCAGCCACTGAGGCCACAATAACGCCCGGAAGAAAAGTCTGTGAATACTGCAGTTAAGCGTAAAAATGTTTTACAGATAGACATGTTTACGTTTTATCGTACGAAATAGTAATTTTTGAACAAAACGTCATTACTGGCAAATTAAATTGAGTACTCTTTGCCCAGTGAGACTCGAGCCCTCAACCTAAGTGTTGAAAGACCATGTGATCGATAGTAGATAAACAACCATAACCATTCGGCCATCGAGGCCCCTCAATCAATTTGAGAAAGATGGACAAAGGGCAAAAATTTTGAATTCCAATGGAAAAATATGGGGTATGTGCAGGGGCGAAAAAGGTACCTTTATAAGCCTACTCTTTTTTGAAATCTACAAAAGAGATCCTTATCGTGCATGCAGCGAGACACTCTCTACACACATCACTATGGTTCGCAGCAATTCTAATATGACCTGAACCACCCCCCACCCAAAAAAAAGAGAGGACGTGCTGGACCAAGTAACTAATTTCAAATACTTCCGAATTTAAAGGAAACCATGTATACTTATTTATCATTAAATACTCGTAAGCTTCTAAATACATACGTGTTTAGTAGCTTATTTTTTATTTGCGATTTAATTCTGTGTAAATTCATGTGACACAATGAGATAGTGAATAAAATATATGTGGAAGAATTTGATATTGAGACATACGGGGTGCTGAGTAATAAAACTAAGTTTTCTTTTAAGTTTTAAGACTAAAACTTCCAAATGAGATCAAAACATCAAGCACGATGGTTATTTTAATAAAAAAATAAAAATACAAAATGGAAAGATAAGTATTATGGATTTAAAAAAAATAATAATAACACAATTCACACTTTATCAAAAAAGAAAATGTGACATGGAGAACATGGTATGTCAGGAATTGTTGGTGTGAGCCCATGTTTAGTCTCTACTGATCAAATTTAAGTTTTACATGTAATTGATAAATATATAATTTTACTTTCATTTTCAATCATGTTTGTATATTTTTGATGCTTAGAAATATTTTTATTGAGTCATAAAAATGTATGTTACGTATGTAACTTTTAGTGTCCACATGAAGGGCCAAACCAAAATTAACATTATGAATACTCCTAAGAAGTACAGTCTTTGAAAGTCATTTCCTAGCAGGTATTGAAAGGTTTTAAGCATGAAACATTATCAGTTTCATTATCTGAAGTCAAGTGCAGGTATAATTATAATTTTCTATCAAAGCTGAATTTTATCGTCAGAAAGTTACGAACGTAACTGTTAATTGGTAATGATACCACACTATAGCGTGAATAAGTTTTTGATTCTATTAATAGACAAGGTGGTTTCCGCAATTTCGCATTTGTCTAAACTTGTGCAAAATAAAGCGTGACGTAATTCACACTTTTCCTGTCGTGTCCGCATGATGGAGATTGGTGACGAACGTAACGATGTACAAAATTTCAACAATTTTTACAGTTAACTTATGAAGCAGATATAATTTAAGAATACTGTAGCATTTATTATTGCTTTTGTCAAGTTTAAATGGATTTTACGACATTTTTATGCATTAATCTTTGTTTATTAAGATCATTTGCATTGCTTTCTTCGGTAATGATGTGTATAGTCCAATGTTACGAACATAACGCATTGTCGTTTAAAACAGCTGCTGAACCAAAAATAGTAGTCTTGAGACATTTAAACTATTGTAAAGTGTGTTGTTGTTTTGATTTTGAACGGTGACCTAATCACAATTAATATTAAAACTAAATAGTTGCCTTCATTACGACGACGAAAGAAAATTTGTGTCTAATGTTACGAACGTTGTTTGAACTCATGAATAAAGACTTAAGACAATAGTAATACACAGTAATGTATGAGTAATGGTTAAATCTAACGATAGCCATGTTGTATTAATTACGAACGAATTAGCCGAAATCAGAGCTACACACAAAAAAGGATATCGTTCTGTTCATTACATACGACCCCATATTTGACCCCAATGAAAAAAATATTGTTGGTGTATATGTTCTAAACAAACATTCACTATTTTCTTTCAATTCCCATAAAATCTTGTGAAGAAAATAACAGATAGTGTTTTTCTTAGTTTTGAGCCAGATAATTAATTCTTCCTCTTGTTGATTTCACAAGAACACTTTTAAGAAATCTAAAATGAAAATGTACAATCACTTGAGCGTTTGTAAGTAACGGTGTCCTAAATTTGTATGGACTTAATTAAATCCCAGGATTTGAGTTTTCTCAAATTAAGACAGGAGTTCAGTTGTGTTTTAGTTCAAAATATTATTAAACACAAGGAAACAGCAATATGATTACATACATGAATAAAGTGAGTGGTACTTGGACACCATGTAAGCAACAGAACGGACAAATGGTGGTATGTAAAAAATCAAAATTGTAGGTGACACGAGACACAATTTATCTATCCACCTAGGTTTTCTAAAACTGAAAATATAGTACTTTAAGAAAAAAACCACATATTATATAAAAAAAGACATATTTTTTTTTACTTTTAATGTCACACTTTGTGTCCGAATATTGAATTCTTCCACATATAAATAGAAGTTTTGGCTTTTGTCATAAATCTTATTCAGTATTATACACCGGAAATCTTAGGAATTATAGCACAGAAAGAAAACTGATCAAACCGCAACAAATGATCTTTTTAAGCGTTTATAATAAAAAAACCTCGACATCGGTGGTTAAGGTAGCAGTAATCTATTATTGATCACAGAGTTGTCTGTTTCACCCTTACAGCGAGAGGGTGTGCTCGACTAATCCCTAAATTTGCAAAGAGCACCTGTTTTCCTGTTGAAGGTCTGCTGGTTCGTTGGGCACTCCAGCTCTTCAATATAAACACTTTGAAAATAGTGTTTAACATACATACAAATAATGCTATTAACACAAAAGCGTGAAGAAAAAAATGTAACTACGATTCCGCCTTCACGTTTTTCGTTTTGTTTGTTTTTTTTCATTTCTTTTTTAATTATTTTGTTGACTAAAATGACACTATGTGATGTTTATATTCTGTCACAGATGCATTAGTTATGGACCGGGGGAATTTCCATTTATTATTTATAACTTTAGATTAGACTTTTTCCGCTATAGATTGGGGAATTTACATTTATATCATTTATAACTTGAGCCCAGTTTTAGCCTTATTATTAGGTAAAACGAGCCATAAATGAGGACATAACAGTTGACATTTTTATACTTCTAATATTTGTGAGTGAAACGAATTTTCACATTTCAAAAATTTGCTTACCGGAAGTTGAATGGACGGATTGGAGCGATCAGTCCAAATCAATCAGTCAGATCAGTAAAATCGTTCCAAATCTGTCAATTGAGGGATGGAGGGATTGGGAACGATTTGACTGATCTGACAGATTGATAACTAATGGCTGACGGATTTTGGAACGCTGACAGATTTCTAAAAGTGTTGCATTTTCAATCTCAAGTACTGTAACCTTAATTATTCATGTACATGACTTTATCAGTGTAATATAGCAAGTAGTTGATATGGTTACCAAAATGAAACATATTTCATAATATTAACCATGTGTGTAACCAATGTAACCATTGGGAGACAAGTACAAAACATAGTGTATTGAATCTAGTGCATATTTTCTGCCTTTTATGATGGCCTGTGTGTAAATTTACCCTCCTAATGCATCTTCATAGTTATCAGTCTCATCACCACTGCTTGCACTGATTACAGAATAGAAGCCCGAACGCTTTTTCTTCCATCTTGATTTTTCTGTAAGCTTTTCGTTTAACAAATTTATCTCTGCTTTTAGTGTTTCTATGGTCACAGATAGGCGATCAATTTCTCGTATAAACGAACTTGTTAGTCTTAAATAAAGAATCGTACCACCAACTCCGACACAGAGACTTGTTCCTAAAATGGTGAGAATATTAGAGTTTTGTCTTAAAAAGCTTGACATATTGCCTTCAACAATCAGTAAAAGATTAAAACTCTGTGTTTTATCGAAATAAGCAGGAGGGAGGACAACCGGAAGTAAATACATTAAAGGTTGAACAAATTACCAATAGCAGTAGTACAAATATGCGAAAGGTTATCTTATATTAAGAAGAACAAAGGATAATAATTATAAGGCTGGTTATAATTATGTTATAGTAAAAGGAGATCGACTTTACTAATTGTGTACTTAAGATCTTCTAAGCTAACAACACAAGAACATTGTATTATTTACGGCCCATGTAAAGATATTAAATACGTGTCTTTTTGGTATTTATCATTTGAAGAATTAATTTTACATGGGAGACAACTATTTGTTTAAGGCCTAACGACTTCGAAAGTTTATTTGTTTTTTTTTCAGAACAATGCCATACATTTTAGTTAGCACACAGATTCGATTGGTAAACAAGAACTATGTTCATTATTTACAAATTCACCGTTAAAATTTCCTTAACCAAACATTACGAAAAATAATAATATTAAGATGCTTTAGGGACATTTCGGCCATTGACACTTCGTCCTTAGACACATTGGCCCCTAGTACAGATCGGCCATACTGTAATAGAACACATCTGCCATGGATTGATTATATATATTTTTTTAAATAAAGTTATTTTAAAAAACAAAGGTTGAGTGACATAAATAATATTACCAAAGAAAAAAATAGATATTAATCCTAAAATAAAATCATTATATTAATAATATGTTACTATTTTAAGTGTAAATCATTGTCAATCTTTGATTTATTAATTATTCAATAAAATGAATGATTAAAAGATTCCATGCCATATTGCCAAATCCCAAATTGCCGACTCCCAATTTGCCAAATTGCAGACAACAACAAATTTATGCTAAAATATTTTTTTATTTAAGGAATTACTTACAACTTATATATATTCGAAAAAAAGTTTTAATTGTTCAGCCATATAACAATTATAATTGGTTACTGATAGTTCAAACAAAAATTGATTAATTTTGTGTAACTGAAAACACAACCTTTCGCAACACAAGCTGATGTTCTGAGTTCAACGAGTAACTGGACTTGCTGGAGTAAATTGCTTTGCCAATAAGATGAAGAAAAAAACATCTTTGATGTCAATTAACCAAAACAACATTTTTAAATATCAAAGGATGAACCATGCTAAAGAACAATCACTTCAATAGACATACGAGTTTGGAGAAAATATAAATAAAGGAATATCCAAGCACATTGAGTAATTTTGTAAAACCGATTATTTTACCACACAAAACGAATCATTTTTGAAATATTGAAAGATAACAACTAAATTAGTTCAGATACTGAATAAATCATCAATATATCAACAAATACTATGGCCGAAATGTCTGGTGCCGATGTCTACTGTGGACAACATTTACTATGGGTGAAAAAAAGTATGGCCAAAATGTCTAAATACCATTAAGATTGGTTATGTTCTACTCGCATGCACCTGTTTCAGAAAAAAATTTACTCTCTATACTTTAATATAATATAATGTATTATATATGTTATATTAGAGTATAGAGGGTAAATTTTTTTTTCTGAAACAGATGCCTGTGGTTCTACTGTACAGTATATACAGAGGTATCTGTATTTGGATCTCCACAATACTTCAATACCAGTATTGTTAACAATACTGGAACACAATTTTATTCCAGTATTGTTTATTTTCAATATTGAAAGTTTTTATGTGTGTTTAATTTTGTGAGCAATTTAGAGGAATCAGTTACAAAATTTGCAGTTTTTTGTGTTTTAGTTTTATTGCCAACTCAAATCAACCCATTTCCAGTTTCTGGAGTTCACAATAAAATTGCACATTGTATTACCCCCTGAGGTAGTTGGAGGTAGATAAAATTAGTTTCACACAGTGACTGTCCGACAGTCTATACTAACTGTTAGTATATAATGCCCCTGTTTCACAACAAAATTGTATATGTAGCAATATTTGACATACACTGTAATAAGAAAATGTTTTGTTTATTAGGAATATTACTATATTGAAGGTGGTGTCATGAAGTTATATTTTTAAGATATTTGAATTCTTACAAGGCAAATGAATTTGATGCACTTCCTGTTTTATAAGCTACAAATGTTCCCTTTTTTATCTTGTTGGAGCTACAAAGACACACTCCTCCTTGTGTTTTATACATATTTTCCATGATCAAATTTCTTTCCTGGTTAAATAAATAATTTTCACTTTTGCCATTCAGTTTATATTTTAACAATGCCTAATCAATTAATTTTAACATTTTATTAGTAATAGTGCCATTGTTGACAAAATTAAAAAGTGGAACAGTGTACATTTAGAATGCATTTCAGTAAAAATGGTATTCTGGATAATGTAATTTAACTACAAAATTATTTGAGAACTCAAATCACTGTCATCAAAAGATAAAACTATTTAAAAATGGGTAATGGAGCAGGTTAATTGAAGACAAAATGTAAGGGTTGTTGCACCACATGCCATGCTTTTCTTTTTTAATATAATCTATAATATATAAATTTTAATTTTTATGCTTTTTCAATGTTTGAAAATCTGGACAATTTTTGTCTCAACTGTGTCTTTTAAAGTACATACAAGCACATAATACTGACAATAAACTTCATTAATATAAAGTAATCAATATATTCAAACCTACAAAATTATTGGTATTATTTGACAAAATTCATTAACTTACAAAATCGATGCTACATCATAACATGTACTTAGAACAACACTATTTGTACAAATAGCTAGTCCAATGTGAACTGGTTACTCTGATGGTTAAAAATATATACAAGCAAGAGTTTATGTAATAAATAACCAAAGCTCACAGTTGTATTTAATCATAAGCTTTGTAATATTTTTAACTTTGTATTATTTTATTGATTTTTTTTTATTATTAGGGTAACAGAATCTTCTCAACTTGCATGTTTAACTTCTATTTCGAGAGTATGATTTTTTTGGGGGAAAAGGCTGGTATCCTGTTGTAAAATAAAGGAAAGAAATAATCTTTGTCTTGTTTGTTTCATCAAACCCTATTTGAATTTTAATGCAAATAAATGAATATGATATACATTGTAATACAAAAATATGAAAGGTATATCAACTATTGTTTATTGTCATCAGATGAAAATTAGGTCAATCTTACCTGTTTTTACACACCTAATTAAACGAACTGGAATGAGATGTTAGAATTTACCATGCTACATATATATACAGTGTAGCAGCACATGGAGAAGTGAAATGTAAAAAAAAATGTGTTATACTGTCTGCTGAACTAAATGATATTGGATCTGTAATTTGTGACAATTTTCCATTGTTTTTATAATATTGATTTTTTTAGTCAATGATCCTTACAAATTACTTATTGTTTCTTTCTTGTATTTTTTTTATAATTAGATACATAGAACCTATTTATGTGTCCTTGACATTCTTTTTTGTTAATACATATATTAATTTTTTTAGGAAAATGGACCAACATTTGTTGGAGATGAATGGAGTGATCCTAAACTTATGGAATATCTTGGAGCTACCAAACTAAAACCTCTTGGCAATAACTTGTGAGTATTTACATTCTTTTATTTATTAGCCAAGAATAATGCAAAAAATGACAGGACTTTTAAAGAGCGGTGTAATTAAGTCATATCTATTGAAGTTCAGCAATGCCTTTAAATGTTACATGTAAGTCTTTTAATGGATGTCCTTTAGAATTTCAAGTATTAAACAAAGTTATTGGAGATATTTAATGTTTTGGGTGTTTTTTAACAATATGTGCAATAAATGTAATAAGTGGCTTGAAATTAAAATGACCATTATCTTGCATTAAAATGATGAAAAAGTAATGACACACAAAGAACATCAATCTTAATTGACAAGGATTGCCAGGTTTTCTACCGCAGGTTGGGGGTTTTCTCCGGGTACTCCGGCTTCCTCCCCCAATAAAAACTGGACGCCATGATATAGCTGAAAAATTGCTGAAAGTGGCGTTAAAACACCATTCAAACAAACACAAAGAACACTTACGTTGTTTACTGACATTTAATTATAAAAACTATTATTGTTGTTTTTAGTGCTGAATGGAGATGTGAAGAATGTGCACGTATAGTGTTGAACAAATTGGAGAAAAAAGGTTATAAAGTTGTTGCAATGGCAGGTATTGGACAAACTTGTATTTGGACTTTAAATAAACCAGAATGAAAATTTCTGCTGAAAATTACTCAAGATCTTCCAGGCATTTTAGTATTGCATACATTAATGAGGACATCAACATAGAAATTAAAAAGAGAAAGCTGTTTTATTAAAAATTTGTTTTCATATGCAGTTACAGGTGCTTTCTTTTTATGCTTTTTGGGCATTTATTTTGATCTACTTGACACAGTTTTTTGTATTAATATAGCTATGTTAGTAGATAGTAGATATATAACTGCTCTGGTGGAAACTGTAGAAAAGTTTTTTTTTTCTACAGTTGCTTGTATATAATTTTGTGTTTTTGTATACAATGATGCATTGTGGTCAGTGTTAAATTTTTTATGCTGAGAAATTAAATTTTGTTTTTTTAGTAGTTTATACTGGGGTGTTAAACAGTGCGTTTTTTTTCAGAAACCTAAAGGAGTTTGTTTTTTATTGTCATTAAGATTATATTAAGGGATCAGGTACATGTGAGCATCACCAGGACCTCTTCTGTAATTGTGGATTTAGCCTTTGTTTCACAGGATTTTTAAGTTTAAGTTCAGGATTTTGTGATAAAAATATATCAAGTGTCTGGAAATGGGACCTCATTATGTTAGTCAGTTAATACTTTAATGTAAATACTTTTGCTGAGAGTTTAAAATGTTGTTTTTTAATCAGCCTTGTTTACCTACTTTAATTGATTTGTCTTAATTACATTTTACATCATAAGGTTTGAATATTCCATTCAGAAAAATAAAACTAAAGTAATAATTGTTGTTTAGTTTAAATCCAATATTTAGTCTGCTAACAGTTATTGAAATCACAGGTTTTTTTTTACATGCATCTCTTGCCCAAATATTTTTGTTAATCACTTTATACATTTGGTATTTTTTTTTGTGTTGATTGCCAAAGTTTAATTGTTGACGGATAAAATATCTAAAACTTAAATCTTAATGTCTGTTCAATGTGTTTTTGTTTATTTTAGGGCATTTATTAAATTATTGTAATCCATTTTATTTATACATATTGAAAGTCTGTGATTCCCCTTGATGTTATTTTTTTTGTCTGGCTTTCTATGACGATCTTTTTTCCATAATTATATTCCCTATTTTCGGAATACAAGAGTTACTTCCCATTTGCAAGAGCAGTCTTTCATAAGAGCATGTATGTACATGTAGTATTGAACAGATAGGGAAAAATCACTTTTTAATTTTTTTTAAAAATAATGTCTGTGGACTGGCTCTTCCATTACAACTAAAAAAACTGCAGAATTAGTTTGCATATCATAATAAATTTTACAGGATGCTTTGCTATATGTGAATAAAAAAATATTGTAGAAAAACTACTTTTTACCCACAGTAGGTAATATACACATGTTAAGTACCTGCTCTAAAGAACAGATAACTCTGCAAATGGGAGATAAATCTTGTTTACTGCAAATAGGGAATAGATTTTTGGTATATTGATTTTATTTTATTTGTTTTATTGATATTATTTTATTTGTTTTTAAATACTGATTTTTTTGCTTATTATAAATTGTAAGTTATCCTTGTAACCATTTACAATATATTTCATATCAAAATAGAGACATTTTTTATAAAATAGTACATCTAGATATGATAAAAGGATAGAGGGAAGGTGAGACCAGATCTTTTGTGTTAATATGTTTTGGGAATTTCACACTTCTCTTGTTGATCTTTTCTGTTAAACATTGATAATGTTTTTAACCTTTATAATGAAAAAAATATTTGTTTGCTGTAAAAAGATCTAACCTTACTTACTCAAAACACTGTTGACTGTTTTACAATTTTTTTTCTCTGTTATCTGTTTATTCTTATTATTTATCCCCTTTTTTTCGTATGTGAAATGATTACTCTCCCTATACTGTTTTTACCTTTGTGTACATGTAAATTGCTATTATCTTCATTTTAAATTTACTGTTAGCTATTTGGGGGAAAATAAAAAAAAATTAAACCTATTAATGGACCCCTCCAGTTCCCCACATCAACCTTAAGCTATTTTTGGCAGTTAGATTAAAATCATATACACATGTACATGTATAAACAATAATGTCTATGCTCTGTATGCATTATTTTCTGTTTTTCTATTGAATGTAATACATATGCTAACAATGGGAAATATTGAGCCAAGTTATTATTATTATACATTGGTTTTGATAAGTGTCAGTTCAGTACAGTTATAAAATTTAATCACATTTTTGAAATTATGTATTGACCAATATACAGGTGTTTTTTGCATGTTAGTGCCTTCAGTTTAATTATACGTCATTCAAAATATACATATAACATTCCAGGAATTTCGTTACACAATATTTTGTTAATTTTATTTGTGCATATTATTTTGCTATCTAACCAAGTAGTACCATATGTAAATTAAGTTAATACTATTTGTATGTAAATTTTACTGTAATGTAAACTATGCAAGTTAAGCTCATATTTATAGCAACATTCTTAATACACTTTGGTTTTGGTTTTGTTATTTTTATTTAAAAGGTCCATGTGAGCTATTGCCATCCCTCAGCGATCATCACCATCTTGGTCATCTGTGTTGTCTTCATTGATCCCTTTTTAGCTCACCTGACCCGAAGGGTCATGTGAGCTATTGCCATCACTTGGCGTCCGTCGTCGTCCGTCGTCGTCGTCGTCGTCGGCGTCGTCGTCGTCGTCGTTAACTTTTCTTCAAAAATCTTCTCCTCCAAAACCACTGAAGGGATTGCTTTGAAACTTTGCATACATCATCAGTAAAATGTCCTCTACCAAGTTTGCCCAAATCATGGCCTCAGACCAACCAACATGGCCGCCATGGCTAAAAATTGAACAGAGGGGTCAAAATACAGTTTTTTGCTTATAGTTCAAAAAGTATAACAGATACAGGAAAACCGAAGAGACAGGCCTTCTTCAGCATCTAAAGCTCTACAAAACACTCCATTGGGTCAAAGTTGTATGATAACTCCTTGTAGGAGTTATTGCCCTTTAATTGTCAAAATTGATGATTTTTGCCATTTTTGCCTCAAAATCTTGAAAATTATTAGAACTAGAGAAAAAGTTAGCATTGCTTAATTGTTCTGCTCTATGAGGGCTACAAAAATGACTTAAGGGTCAAGATTGTCTGATTAACCGTTTAAGAGTTATTCCCCTTGAACTGTTTTTTTTAATCGGTTTTAATTGATTTTTTAAAATCTTCTCCTCTGAAACAACTGAAAGTACTGCTTTGAAACTTTGTACACATCATCTGTCAAATGTCCTCAACCAAGTTTGCACCTACCATGGCTGCAGATTAACCAACATGGCCACCATGGCTAAAAATAGGATGGGGGGGGGGGCGGTAAAATACAGTTTTTGGCTTATATTTAAAAAAGTGTAACAGATACAGGAAAACCGAAGAGACAGGCCTTCATCTGCATCAAAAGCTCTACGAAACACTCCATTGGGTTGAAGTTGTATGATGACTCCTTATAGGAGTTATTGCCCTTTAATTGTCGAAATTGATTATTTTTGACATTTTTGCCTCAAAATCTTGAAAATTATTAGAACTAGAGAAAAAGTTAGCATTGCTTAATTGTTCTGCTCTATGAGGGCTACAAAAATGACTTTAGGGTCAAGATTGTCTGATGAACCGTTTAGGAATTATTCTCCTTGAACATTTTTTTAATCAATTTTACTTTATTTTAAAAAATCTTCTCCTCTTAAACCAATGAAAGGACTGCTTTGAAACATTGCACACATCATCTTTAGGATGTCCTCTACCAAAATTGTGCAAATCATGACACCTGACTACCTACATAGCTACATTGGATTAAAATAGAAAAAATGAAAAAGGGGGGGGGGGGGGTTGAGAGAGTTTTCGACTGATAGTTAAAAAAGTATAACAGGTACAGCAAATTTGAAGTGAACCTCCCTTCTCCCTCTAACCATCAAAAGATCCTCCTTATAGGAGTTATTTCCCTTAAAAGGTCAAAATTAATGATTTTTGCAGCAGTGTTGGGCAATTCCTTATAGCAAAGAAAAGCTGGATAAAAAAGGGTTGTTTGGTTTCAGGTTCAGGTGAGCGATACAGGCTCCTGGGAGCCTCTAGTTTAGCTCAACTGACCCGAAGGGTCATGTGAGCTATTGCCATCACTTGGCGTCCGTCGTCGTCGTCGACGTCGTTAACTTTTCTTCAAAAATCTTCTCCTCCAAAACCACTAAAGGGATTGCTTTGAAACTTTGCACACATCATCAGTAAAATGTTCTCTACCAAGTTTGCCCAAATCATGGCCTCAGACCAACCAACATGGCCGCCATGGCTAAAAATAGAACAGGGGGGTCAAAATACAGTTTTCAGCTCACCTCAGGTGAGCTATTGTTATCACTTTGCGTCCGTCGGCGTCGTCGGCGTCGTCGTCGTCGGCGGCGGAGGCGGCGGCGTCGTCATCGGCGTTTGTAAACTTTTTACATTTTAATCTTCTTCTCTGAAACCACTTGGCCAATTGAAACCAAACTTGGCCATAATGTTCATTGGATGGACCTTTACAAAGTTTGTGTTTTTTATTTTGATTGGTAAACCAATATGGCCGCCACCTCAAGACTTAGTTTAACATAGGACCCTATGGGAAAAAAGTTTAAAAGGGCTTCTTCTCTGAAACCGTTTAACCAATCAAAACAAAACTTACTAGCAATATTGTTTGGATGGTCCTCTATAAAGTTTGTGTTTTTGATGGGAATTGGAAATTCAAAATGGCGGCCATCGCAGGACTTAGTTTAACATAGAACCCTATGGGAAAAAGTTTTAAAAGGCTTCTTCTCTGAAACCGGTTAATCAATGGAAACAAAAACTTACTAGCAATATTGTTTGGATGGTCCTCTATAAAGTTTGTGTTTTTTATGGCAATTGGAAATTCAAAATGGCTGCCACCGCAGGACTTAATTTAACATAGGACCCTATGGGAAAAAGTTTGAAAGGCTTCTTTTCTGAAACCGGTCAACCAATGGAAAGAAAACTTACTAGCAATATTGTTTGGATGGTCCTCTATAAAGTTAATGTTTTTTATCCCAATCGAAAATTCAAAATGGCCGCCACCGCAGGACTTGGTTTAACATTCGACCCTATGAGAAAAAAGTTTAAAAGGGCTTCTTCTCTGAAACCGTTTAACCAATCAAAACAAAACTTACTAGCAATACTGTTTGGATGGTCCTATATAAAGTTTATGTTTTTTATGGCAATTTGAAATTCAAAATGGCCGCTACCGCAGGACTTAGTTTAACATAGGACCCTATGGGAAAAAGTTTTTAAAGGCTTTTTCTCTGTAACTGGTTAATCAATGGAAACAAAAACTTACTAGCAATATTGTTTGGATGGTCCTCTATAAAGTTTATGTTTTTTATGGCAATTGGAAATTCAAAATGGCCGCTACCGCAGGACTTAGTTTAACATAGGACCCTATGGGAAAAAGTTTTTAAAGGCTTTTTCTCTGAAACCAGTTAATCAATGGAAACAAAAACTTACTAGCAATATTGTTTGGATGGTCCTCTATAAGTTTATGTTTTTTATGGCAATTGGAAATTCAAAATTGCCGCTACCGCAGGACTTAGTTTAACATAGGACCCTATGGAAAAAAGCTTTTAAAGGCTTTTCTCTTAAACCGGTTACTCAATGGAAACAAAAACTTACTAGCAATATTGTTTGGATGGTCCTCTATAAAGTTTATGTTTTTTATGGCAATTGGAAATTCGAAATGGCTGCTACCGCAGGACTTAGTTTAACATAGGACCCTATGGGAAAAACTTTTTAAAGGCTTCTTCTCTGAAACCGGTTAATCAATGGAAACAAAAACTTACTAGCAATTTTGTTTGGATGGTCCTTTATAAAGTTTATGTTTTTTATGGCAATTGGAAATTCAAAATGGCCGCCACCACCGCAGGACTTAGTTTAACATAGGACCCAATGGCAAATAAAAAAAATCTTCTCTATACAACGGGTTAACCAATGAAACAAAGCTTTTTAGTACATTGTAATATTGTTGGATGGTCCTATTTTAAGTTTATTGAAAATTACAGGACTTACTTTAACATCAGGGAAATGCCATCTTTATTGCCTATAAAATCAGGTGAGCAATACAGGCTCTTAAGAGCCTCTGGTTAAAGGCTTCTTCTCTGAAACCGGTTAATAAATGGAAACAAAAACTTACTAGCAATATTGTTTGGATGGTCCTTTATAAAGTTTTTGTTTTTTATGGCAATTGGAAATTCAAAATGGCCGCCACCGCCGCAGGACTTAGTTTAACATAGGACCCTATGGGCAAATAAAAAAAATCTTCTCTATACAACCGGTTAACCAATGACACAAAGCTTTCTAGTAATATTGTTTGGATGGTCCTAATTAAAGTTTATTGAAAATTACAGGACTTACTTTAACATCAAGGAAATGCCATCTTCATTTCCTATAAAATCAGGTGAGCGATACAGGCTCTTAAGAGCCTCTGGTTTGCTTATAGTTCAAAAAGTATAACAGATACAGGAAAACCAAACAGACCTTCCTTCTTCAGCATCTAAAGACAAAACACTCCATTGGGTCAAAGTTGTATGATGACTCCTTGTAGGAGTTATTGCCCTTTAATTGTCAAAATTGATGATTTTTGCCATTTTTGCCTCAAAATCTTGAAAATTATTAGAACTAGAGAAAAAGTTAGCATTGCTTAATTGTTCTGCTCTATGAGGGCTACAAAAATTACTTAAGGGTCAAGATTGTCTGATTAACCGTTTAAGAGTTATTCCCCTTGAACGGTTTTTAGCTCACCTGACCCAAAGGGTCATGTGAGCTATTGTTATCACTTTGCGTCCGTCGTCGTCGGCGGCGGCGGCGTCTGTAAACTTTTTACATTTTAATCTTCTTCTCTGAAACCACTTGGCCAATTGAAACCAAACTTGGCCATAATGTTCATTGGATGGACCTTTACAAAGTTTGTGTTTTTTATTTTGATTGGTTAACCAATATGGCCGCCACCTCAAGACTTAGTTTAACATAGGACCCTATGGGAAAAAAGTTAAAAAGGGCTTCTTCTCTGAAACCGTTTAACCAATCAAAACAAAACTTACTAGCAATATTGTTTGGATGGTCCTCTATAAAGTTTGTGTTTTAGATGGGAATTGGAAATTCAAAATGGCCGCCACCGCAGGACTTAGTTTAACATAGAACCCTATGGGAAAAAGTTTTAAAAGGCTTCTTCTCTGAAACCGGTTAATCAATGGAAACAAAAACTTACTAGCAATATTGTTTGGATGGTCCTCTATAAAGTTTGTGTTTTTTATGGCAATTGGAAATTCAAAATGGCTGCCACCGCAGGACTTAATTTAACATAGGACCCTATGGGAAAAAGTTTGAAAGGCTTCTTTTCTGAAACCAGCCAACCAATGGAAACAAAACTTACTAGCAATATTGTTTGGATGGTCCTCTATAAAGTTAATGTTTTTTATCCCAATCGGAAATTCAAAATGGCCGCCACCGCAGGACTTGGTTTAACAGTCAACCCTATGAGAAAAAAGTTTAAAAGGGCTTCTTCTCTGAAACCGTTTAACCAATCAAAACAAAACTTACTAGCAATATTGTTTGGATGGTCCTCTATAAAGTTTATGTTTTTTATGGCAATTGGTAATTCAAAATGGCCGCTACCGCAGGACTTAGTTTAACATAGGACCCTATGGGAAAAAGTTTTTAAAGGCTTTTTCTCTGAAACCGTTTAACCAATCAAAACAAAACTTACTAGCAATATTGTTTGGATGGTCCTCTATAAAGTTTGTGTTTTAGATGGGAATTGGAAATTCAAAATGGCCGCCACCGCAGGACTTAGTTTAACATAGAACCCTATGGGAAAAAGTTTTAAAAGGCTTCTTCTCTGAAACCGGTTAATCAATGGAAACAAAAACTTACTAGCAATATTGTTTGGATGGTCCTCTATAAAGTTTGTGTTTTTTATGGCAATTGGAAATTCAAAATGGCTGCCACCGCAGGACTTAATTTAACATAGGACCCTATGGGAAAAAGTTTGAAAGGCTTCTTTTCTGAAACCGGCCAACCAATGGAAACAAAACTTACTAGCAATATTGTTTGGATGGTCCTCTATAAAGTTAATGTTTTTTATCCCAATCGGAAATTCAAAATGGCCGCCACCGCAGGACTTGGTTTAACATTCAACCCTATGAGAAAAAAGTTTAAAAGGGCTTCTTCTCTGAAACCGTTTAACCAATCAAAACAAAACTTACTAGCAATATTGTTTGGATGGTCCTCTATAAAGTTTATGTTTTTTATGGCAATTGGTAATTCAAAATGGCCGCTACCGCAGGACTTAGTTTATCATAGGACCCTATGGGAAAAAGTTTTTAAAGGCTTCTTCTCTGAAACCGGTTAATCAATCGAAACAAAAACTTACTAGCAATATTGTTTGGATGGTCCTCTATAAAGTTTATGTATTTTATGGCAATTGGAAATTCAAAATGGCCCCTACCGCAGGACTTAGTTTAACATATGACCCTATGGGAAAAAGTTTTTAAAGGCTTCTTCTCTGAAACCGGTTAATCAATGGAAACAAAAACTTACTAGCAATATTGTTTGGATGGTCCTTTATAAAGTTTATGTTTTTTATGGCAATTGGAAATTCAAAATGGCCACCTCCGCCGCAGGACTTAGTTTAACAGAGGACCCTATGGGCAAATAAAAAAAATCTTCTCTATACAACTGGTTAACCAATGAAACAAAGCTTTCTATTAATATTGTTTGGATGGTCCTATTTAAAGTTTATTGAAAATTACAGGACTTACTTTAACATCAGGGAAATGCCATCTTCCTTGCCTATAAAATCAGGTGAGCGATACAGGCTCTTAAGAGCCTCTGGTTTTAATCGGTTTTAATTGATTTTTTAAAATCTTCTCCTCTGAAACAACTGAAAGTACTGCTTTGAAACTTTGTACACATCAACCGTCAAATGTCCTCAACCAAGTTTGTACCAACCATGGCTGCAGATTAACCAACATGGCCACCATGGCTAAAAATAGGATGGAGGGGGGGGGGGTAAAATACAGTTTTTGGCTTATATTTAAAAAAGTGTAACAAATACAGGAAAACCAAAGAGACATGCCTTCATCTGCATCAAAAGCTTTACGAAACACTCCATTGGGTTGAAGTTGTATGATGACTCCTTATTGGAGTTCTTGCCCTTTAATTGTCCAAATTGATTATTTTTGACATTTTTGCATCAAAATCTTAAAAAATTATTAGAACTAGAGAAAAAGTTAGCATTGCTTAATTGTTCTGCTCTAGTATGAGGGCTACAAAAATGACTTTAGGGTCAAGATTGTCTGATAAACCGTTTAGGAATTATTCTCCTTGAATATTTTTTTATCAATTTTACTTGATTTTAAAAAATCTTCTCCTCTTTAACCAATGAAAGGACTGCTTTGAAACATTGCACATATCATCTTTATGACGTCTTTTTTTCAAAATTTTGCAAATTATGACACCTGACTACCTACATAGCTACGTTGGCTTAAAATAGAAAAAATGAAAAAAAGGGGAGGTGGGAGTCGAGAGAGTTTTCGACTGATAGTTAAAAAAGTATAACAGGTACAGCAAATTTGAAGTGAACCTCCCTTCTCACTCTAAGCATTAAAAGCTCCTCCTTATAGGAGTTATTTCCCTTAAAAGGTCAAAATTTATGATTTTTGCATTAGTGTTGGGCAATTCCTTATAGCAACGAAAAGCTGGATAAAAAAGGGTTGTTTGGTTTCAGGTTCAGGTGAGCGATACAGGCTCCTGGGAGCCTCTAGTTTAAGCTCACTTGGACCGAAGGTCCATGTGAGCTTTTGCTATCACTTGGCTTCGTCATCCGTTGTAAACTTTAAAAAAAATCTTCTCCTCTGAAACCACTGGGCCAATTTTTTTCAAACTTGGTCACAATCATCCTAAGGGTTCCTAGTTTCAGGTTTGTACCCAGGGTGTTGATCAACAGACAAAGATGGCCACTGTTACTAAAAATAGAACATGGGTGTCAACACAGGTTTTTGATCATTATCTCAAAAATTATAATAGCTATAGAGAAAACCGTTAATTCAAATTGATCAGCACATTATGGTCTTGAATAGCTATTAGTGTGAAGTTGTGTATTGGCTTCTTGTATAGGTTATTGCCCTTAATTGACGATTTTTGACAAAATATTTGGTATTTACAATATAACTTGAAAACTATAAGAGGTAGAGTGAAACTGTAATAATAAAAATGATCAGCAATAAAAGCCCTACAATTCACTTTATTGGTCTGAAATTGTCAGATGACTCCTTATATAAGTTATTGCCCTTAAATGACACTTTTTTACGAAATTTTCCCTATTTGTCCCGTAACATAAAAACTATAACAGCTAGAGTAAAACTGTAAATGGCAAAAATGATCAGCAATACAAGCCCTAAAATTCACTATTAGTCTGAAATTGTCAGATGACTCCTTATAGGAGTTATTGCCCTTAAATGGCAAATATTGTTCATGAAATTTTCCGTTTTTGTCCTGTAACTTTAAAACTATAGCAGCTAGATTGAAACTGTAATTGCACAACTGATCAGCAAAAAAGGCCCCACAATTCACTTCATTGGTCTGAAATTGTCATATGACTCCTTATAGGGATTATTGCCCTTAAATGACAATTTTTTTTATGAAATTTTCCATTCACGTTCTGTAACTTGAAAACTGTAGCAGCTAGATTGAAACGGTAAATTGCACAAATGATCAGCAATAGAAGCCCTACAAATGATTGCTTAGTCCAAAATTGCAAGATGACTCTATAAGAGTTATTGCCCTTTAATTATGAACTTTGACAAATAAACAGTTTTTGTATTATAAATTAGTCTATAACACACCTAGAGTACAACTGTACATTTCTAAATTTCCCTGAAGGACAAGGCCTACAAAACCATTTAATTTTCAGAAATTATCTGATGACACCTTATAGGAGTTACTGTACTTAACTAAAATTTTTGAAGAAATATTTAGTTTTTGCACAGTAACTTAAAAGCTATAACAACTAGACTGAAACTGTTAATTTTAAAAATTTAAATATTGTTGAATCATTTTGGTTCCAGGTGAGCGATTACAGGCTCCTGGAAGCCTCTAGTTTTACAAAACTTTTGTATTCATTTCATAGTACACGTCTGGCAGGCTCATCAAAGTTGTCTGGAGTCCTTGTTGATTTGGACTGATGGTGGATATAATTGTCCCTACTGTTTTTTTTAGATAAATTAGGTCTAATTGTGTTTTTAAAGAGGTCTAAATGTGTTTTTTTTTCAAAGTGGCTTATAGATTGTTGACTTTCATCAACTTAAGTTGTAGTTTTTCATAATTTAGATTACATTATTTATTTTGTGTGTTACATTCTATGTGGCCACATTTTTTTTGTTAGGAAATGTCATTTATACATGTGGATCAAGTTAATCTGCAGTAAGCCTCTGGCTTATTACAGTGAATTGATGGCTGGGAATAATGACCTCTATAGGGAATTGTATAGGGATGGATCAAGTTAATTGCATTACATATGGAAAAGGAAAGGCCCTAATTGTCTTCTGTTAACAAGTTGTTAACCCTTCCCGATTAGAAACTTGCTTTTAAAACCCACTTTTGTAAACTGTTGCATTAAAAAAACAACAAAAGGGGAAGTTGTTTTTACTGTAGGTAGTATTAAGTAATAAGATCGGTCAACATGAATCGAAAACCAAAGAACAGTAACATACATAATCCGTATTGAGATAACTGACGTAACCATAAAAACAACAAAAAAAACAGTGTCAAATTAAAAGAAAAAATGAAAGAAAACAAAACATGGTGCACTCGTGTTCAGGTGTTCAAGACAAGCAAAAGGTAAGCAGTGGCAACAATATTATTCATGCAAACTAAAGTCGTTTAATAACTTTTATAATAGCCGTTATTGAAATAGAAGCAAGAAGATTTCATTCCAGTTCAGGTGAATGTGATTGTATATATGTATTTATTACCTAATGGCAGTTACTAGTTTTAACCTTTACACTACTTGAATGTTTTATTGTACTGATGTTCTAGTGCACTCAATCTATTGCCACCTAACCTTTTTTCTGATAGGAAAACTGTAAATTCATAGCTAAAAAGAGTATTTTAACTAGCTTCAAAATAGTTTTACATACAATAAATTCATCAGAAAAGTATGAATTGATCAAAGAGGAAGACATGTTTGTTATCGGTATACAAGTATGTTGAGTTGGATATGGACTGTGACTTTTGCTTTTGTTGCGGCGCCACATTTTGACATCAACAAAGGCGGGTCTTTCACGTCCAAGGAGAATGCCACTCTCCAAACATATTACATTCTATGGTATTGCCAGGCTTCCCGCATTATGACCTGATAACCTCATCGTTAGGATATCTACTATACTCCATCTGGAGAAACGCTGTGCATCTTGAGTTGCAAAATTAAAACCATCCCTATGGTCAGTTGCACCCGAATACAACGTATAGTGATCCCATTCTGACATACACAAATTATTTATCCGACTTATTCATGTTGTCTAGTTTAAACATATTTTATTTGTACAATGAACAAACAGGATCAGACACAAGTAATACATACTTATGAAGTCTTCTCCGTTTAAAATATGATACAAGTAATATATGGACATGGTGACATAACATGAATTACATTCATTTATACAAAAAATAAAGAAAGAATCAATTATACAAAAACAAAGAAAGAATAAACAGAACAATGACAGGAAAAAGGATAAGGAATGAAAGAGTTGTAGAAGAATTGATGACGCTTCGTGTGTTGTTGTCGCTAGATGATATGGTTACTCTTTTAAACAACAAGGAATCGTTTAGATTTCTTTATAAATTCATAAACATTAGTAAATATCATTTCATTTTCGTCTTGTAAAAGTTCATTGCTGCCGTTTAATAAGAGGTTTAAGTTGACTGCTGTATTGTTTGGAAACCAGTTTAAGCCGTTAAATAAGTCTCTTCTCAGATCCGTATACTCTATACATTCAAAGAAAAACTGGGTTTCTTGGCTGTTGCCACATTTACAGGAAGGGTTTGATATAATGTTAACAGTGTACAAATCATAGTTTAAGAAGGACGCATTACATCTCATCTGAGTTAGTATAATATTTAGTTTTCTTGGGCCAAAATAGTAATGAGGAGGTACATTGTTTTTAATACTGTTACATATAAGAATCGATTTAAATTTTGAAACTGAATCTACATTTCTGATAGAGGAGTCTAGTTTGTTCCATTCACGTATAGTAGAGGGAATAAAAGAATCAATAGTTGGAGATAATCTACAGAATGGAACAATAATGTCTTCTCCGTTTCTTAGAGAATAGTCAGTTATACTTTGAATCGAGGGGGAATTAGTTCACATAAGTATGGAGGGGCAATCTTTTGGGTAATAGTATAAAACATTTGAAGTTTTCTTCTATTCCTTCTATCTTTTAAAGTCTCCCACCCTACTTCATAATAAATTCTTTCGGTTTTTGTAAATAAGGGTAACCCTGTGACAATTCTAGCCGCCTCTAATTGAATTCTTTCTAGTTTATTTGTATAAATTGTACCACAATTGTCCCAAACTTCACATGCATATTCTAAAATTGGTCTAATATACACCAAATATAAAGTTTCTAGAGTCTTTCTACTGATTTGAAATTTTAACTTCCTCATAATATTGAGGTGACGTGCAGCACTTGATAAGATGTTATCTATATGTGAATTCCATTTTCCATCACAACTGAAAGTAACTCCTAGATGTTTATGGGTATTTACTACGGGTATATCTTGGTCATTCAAACTGAATTCTAGATTGGGGGGTTCTATATTAGAAATCATTAAGACTTCAGTTTTATTCGGATTAAAACTCATCAGCCATTTTTTGGACCATAGATCTAATTCTGTTAAATCACGATCAATGACATACTTGATCTGTTGTGGGTCATAATGGGAATAACCATACGATGTATCGTCAGCAAATAGTCTCGTGATTGTATATATGTATTTATTACCTAATGGCAGTTACTAGTTTTAACCTTTACACCACTTGAATGTTTTATTGTACTGATGTTCTAGTGCACTCAATCTATTGCCACCTAACCATTTTTCTGATAGGAAATTCTAATAATGGGTGAACAGTAGAATATTTGGGGCGAAATCCTGACTGATATTCATAAATTAGATTATTCATTGCCAAATGGTTATAAACATGTTTATAAACTATTCTTTCCATAACCTTTCCAATACAACTAATGAGGGAAATGGGGCGATAATTTGATGGTAGTTTAGATTCTCCTTTCTTGAAGATTGGAATCACGTTTGCAGTCTTCCATCAGGAGGGAAATTTACATTATGAAAGTGACTTGTTAAATATAATTTGTTGAGGTATAGCAATTTTATGTGGACTAATTTTTAACATTTTATGACTAAAAGTATCAGGTCCTGATGCCTTTTTGGGTTCAAAACATTGATTATATCAATAATTTCACTTACTTCTACATAAATATTACAGATTCCTTTATCAGTTTTTATCTCATAATCTGGAGTTTTGTCGTTGTCGTCATCAAGTTTTGAAATGGAACAAAAGTAGTGATTTAAAATCGCACATTTCTCGTTGTCCTCGTATGCCATTCCACCAAGCGATTGGTCATTTATAGTATTCTTGATTGGTGGAATATTATAAGAGCTTTTTTCAGATTTTATCAACATTTTCATGATTTTCCAATATATTATTGGATTAGAGGCATTTTCCAGAATAAAATTGTCTAAATTTTTTTGAAATTCTTCTTTTGCAGCTTTTTTCATGTTATTAACCTTATTTCTTTGTTTTTTATATTTTAGAGTATCGAGTATTCTATTATATTTGAGAACTTTCTTTCTTTACGAAGTCTATCTCTTATTCGGATTTCTTTCCTAATTTCATTGTTGAACCATGGTTTATCATGACCTCTTATGGTGACCTTTTTGATGGTATACATTCTTGAATTATATAACTAAAACAGTTATAGAATATACCACACATTTCATCAATATCATCAACAGCCCCCAAAAGTGCATTCCAATCAACCGAGTCCATCATTTCATTAAATTTCCTTAAATCAGTTTTATCATATAACCAAACGTTTCTTTGAAATGACGTTGACTTGCAATTTGCACACTTAAAGAACATAAAAGAAGCGTCGTGGTCAATAACGGATCTTAGTATTTGTAAAATGTCTGCATAGGTGCAATTTAGTTTGTCACTTATTATTATTGGATCAAGAAGTGTTTGAGTTCTTTCGCTTGATCTCGTGGGTTTATTAATTACATTTTTTAGATTAAATAGGGTCATAATGTCAAATAATTTGTTGTTTGCCGTCACAAATAAGTCAGCATTCATGTCACCCGTCAGAACAATATTTTCATTTATTTGAATACCAGTATCAATAGCATGAGAAAGTCGTGCCCAATATTGACCATCTGACCAATCCGATCTGTAAGTGCAACAGAGGAGAAAGCTAGTACCCTTGACACGTGCTTCTACCCATAATGTTTCGTCAAGCTCATGCTCAAGTTCAATTTTACGCGATAAACTTACCGACTCTTTCGCATATATGAGAAGACCACCACCAAAATTATTTCTATCTTTGCGGATTATATTTGGAAAGTCGTCGATTTTTAAATCATTTGTATCAACACTTTGATCCAGATGAGTCTCTGTAATTGTGATTACGTCATATTCTTCAAAGAAGTGATTAAGAAATTCAAGTTTGTGTCGGATGCTTCTTATGTTTATTTTACAAATTGATATTGATGACTCAGCAGAATTTGAATGGACAATTGAAGTTGCGTTCAATTCCGGACCAGGATTTTGTTCGACATTTTCGATGATCAAAACAAAACATAATACATACAAGAGGAAAACTATATCGATATTAGGATTAATACTCTGGAGAAATGTTAACTGGACAACGAGAAATGTGCATTTCAGGTTAGTAAGTAGTATATTTAAATAAGTTTCTTGATATTTAAGAGTAGGTACATGTACAAGTATTCGTAGGCTTCCATGTTGTGAATAGAATAAATCTATGGCAGCCATGTAATCACTGATGCCAATACCCATAAAGTATTAGTTTGTTTACATAAACAATCATGGGGCTAGCCATAAACACACCTAGGACAAAAACAACGACGTCATCCGTAAAAGTTAGGAAGGAAGAACAAAGAATAAAACTGTATAAGTAAAATGATACAATTGAGAAGGTCTTTATTATTAATTTAGCTTGTTTATTGTTACATGTACATTATTAATATAGAGTAATATGTGACATTCAACGAAACTGCCGGAATTTCACAAACAACGAGTTCTCCTAATGCTTTAAGAATTTACAGACATACATACACAAATAATGAAATAAAAATGCAAGTTGTATTTTATGTATAGCTTAAAACTTAAAATATATTATTATTATTTACAATAATTACATTCTTTGCACGCTTGCGTCAAGTAACAAACAATCCCAAATGGTCTCTGCACTTTATATATCACTAGTGTAATGAAAATAATTTCATAACTCATCATAAGTTTTCTTTTTTTTAACACTGTGAGATTTTCGCTTATCAACATTAAGTTTATTAGCATTGTATTGATACTCTAAGTTTGCCAATCATATTTGACATAGTTGTATAGTACAGCATTAGTACATTTGAACTTGACGCAATAGTGCTTACAGGTTAAGACGCTACAGTGCTCACGGAAATAAACAAATCATGAGTTTTTAAATGTCTTAGCAGACTTATAAATATTATATTTATTATTATTTTTATCGCTCTCTGATCCTTAAGATCATAAAATTAATTTGTCTGACTTCAGATTCAATTTTCATTTTCTACTATCTTTTAGAAGAATAATAATGATTTATGTTTGCTCGGTAAATTAACCACAATATTATTTGCGATATTTCAGGGCCTGGACACAACTAGGGAGAACGTTAGACGAGTTTACAGGAAAACGATACAACTAGACAAGACACATTTTTTGGAACTAGGAAGAGAGTTTTGTGTACTATTAACATTTCTGTTTAGGATGTAATTAGCTAAACATAAATGGACATAAATCATTAAGGACTGTGGACAGCTATATAATAATCAAACACAATATGCATAATATGTAATAAGTTGATAATAATAACTTATATATTTACAAAGTTGTGAGTATATGGTTAGGATCTGATTTAAGGTCTGTCTATAATGTCATCTGATGGGGCTGATGGTGTGCTGATCATTCGAGTAGCAATGGTTTGCTCCAGTTTATCAATGTCATGGTGATCATTGATAATATTTTTTGGACTTGTAGCTGACATTTTCAAGAAGACCCTACCATCCAGAGTCCAGTATGCATTAATTTGCTTTTCAAACTTCAGTTTGGCTAATCTTTTAGTTAAACCTGTTCTAAATTCAGTTAGATTTTCTGTTATAAAAATGCCATTGGGATCTCCTTTCATTGCTTTCTTATTAGAATACACTAACTGGCGGGTCTTATAGGAGATGAAACGCACAATAATTTGAGATTTTCCATTTCTAATTTTACCTATTAAGTGAGATCTGCCAATGTCATTACTGGTGATCTCAAGACCTAGCTTTTCATTAAATACTTGTAGAGGAGCTAAGTCTTCTGTATTTATAGGAAACAAGACCCTACCATTTTCATCAGTATGTAATTTAATGTTATGCAGCCTGAGACGTGTACGTCTTGAATATTGTTCTTGACTTTCTTCCCTAGATTCTAGTAGTGCTAATTTTTTGTAGAGAGCATCACCTCGTTGTCATATTCGCGCACTTGAAAAGACTGGTCATTTACACTTGTCTCCAATGTTTGGATCTTAGTCGATTGTGTACAGACCGTTTGTTTCAGTTCATTTATTTCCTTTTGTTGTGACTCAGATGTATGGAGCAAAGGTTTTATTTCATTTTGTAATACCTCTTGTATCTGAGATTCAATCACCTCACTAAGTTTTTCAGTTAGAACAGGTATAAGAGCATTTAAGACTTCATCACTAGTTAGGGCTTCCACTAACTGATCAGCAATGTTTTTCCTAAGTGATGTTCCCTTTTTGGTCACTATAGAGCTAAGATCACCCGTTGACCCCCTTCTACAAGCCCAGCGACTCGATTGTTTAAGAGACTCGGGTAAATCGTCTGGACTATAAGGACCAGGCCTTTTCTTTCCAGGTTTGGTGTTCGGAGTCATGTCTGCAGATGGCTGTGTAGATGTTAATTGTGAGGAACTATATGTTGTCGCCATTCAAGATAATCAAGATATTTAGCACCTATACAACCAAAGTTCTAAGGGTAGATACAATTCCCGTATACCCAATCATATTAAAAGTACGATGTAAACATATTCTATGATTTTTTGTTATTATTTATTTGCTTTTTTAATTGTGAAGTAAGAAAATTTACGTAGAAAACGGAATGGGGTATGAGTCGGATAATATTAATAATGAATAATTATGATGTACATGCAAAATATTGGAAAATTGATGCCTTATAAAACTGCATCGCTCCTTGCGTTGCAATTGATAACATAAAGAATAAAAATCGAGTCAATTTCAAACGTCAGTGATTGAGTTATGAACAGTAATCTATAAGGAAGTCAAGGTAGCCCTGTCTATACCATTACTACGACCGTTATAGGGATACCTGTCTCACATAAAGTGCCAATATTCTTGAATATCCTCTCCTTTGTGACCTCACACGATTTTGATCGTCAGTAACAAGACGGGTATCACTATTGTAGCAGGGTAAGCTTACTCTTGGGGAACATCCGGATAACAATTTGTTTATAAGAGTAATAGTTGCTTATTTGTGTGTTGCATATTGGAAAATTTGTTAATTCTGTTGGTGAGTTTTCTGTTAATCATGGCTTCGACGAATTAAGATATTTTTCTTACGCTTCGGTATCGTTTGATTTTCTAGCGGCAAATTAGATATCTGCTAGACAATCCATAAACTATTAGCAGCAAAAATTATTAATGCAATTAATCATAAACTGTGCAAAAAGTACTGTAATATTGTGTTGTCAAAAAATTCCTGCAAATTATGCCTTTAAATATTATTCTACATTGTGTAATATTTTAAACGGGAATATAAATGTATTAAATGGCCATAAATGGTCTCTTTAAGAACGATATACCTAATTAATAAGAAAATTATCCAGCACATTTCTATATCAAGAACTAGCACAAAATTTAACTACTGAATCTGAATTTCTATGGAGCCTAGGTCATTAACGAGTTAAAAAAAACGATAATCTGAAACTGATAGACTTCCGCAATGTTTTGATTGTAGTAAAAAAGATTAATCACAGAAATGAGTGCCTGAAGATTATTGGGTACTATAAGACGTTGGTGGTCATTTCGTCAAGGAAGACATGCTCTTAGTTTTGACTGGCTTCCGATTTTAAGAAGTACCAGTCACAGACGGACCCTTACAGCATTCGCTAGGGCATATTTTATCTAAAGCAATGCACATTATTATAAGCTTGATGCCACACTCACAAATATATCTATAAATTTTCATATTTTCGAAAATAATGTATTTGCTTGAAATCATTTTGAATATTTCATTAAAAAAAACTTCCATAATCATGGCAGTAGAGAACACTGCACAGTGCCAACTATTTACAAGATCAAAATAATGAAATTGGAATTACGAAGTTTGAAACGTCTTAAATAAATACAGATAACTATAACGAAGAATTACACGAACCTTATAACCATAATGTCCGCTCAAAGTACCTGTCATGTCCAGGGCAACAATTAGCCCAGATCTGGCTTTATGAAATTAAACAGTTTTACCTTGGAGAATGCAAAAGTTCCGATTTAAACACGTTTATCCTTTCTCGTGAAAGTGGAATGTCTCTATAGTAAATGCTGATTCACTATGCCTTATAGTTGGGGTCCACACACAAATCAAACGTAGGACAAACTGTTAAATTAAAGTGAAAAATCTTAATTGTAAGCAGGAGGAACAACTTGTATTTAGTGTATGCTAGAATTTGATCTAATGATAAATTAATTATTTTTTTCGTGTTACTTTTTGTGAAATCTGCAGCACCTAGTATAATTAAAAGAATTATGCCAATATCATGTTTTAGAAATATCTAGGAACGATAAAGTTTTTAAAATGTATTATTATGGATTGACTTCTATTTCGGCAAATAAAAAAGTGTTTTCATGTAAAAGGAATGATCGAATTTTCGATTTGTTTATGCAGAGGTCCATTATGATTCTTAGATATCTCCCGAAGATTAAATCAGTGATACACACAACAAATAATTTAATACCATATTTAAAATTAATTTCATTAAATGAATGCTAAAACTAATCGTTTGATTGCCCGTAATACATTACTTGTACTCTGAATTTCGTTGTTGAATATTTGCTACAGTTTCACATTAAATTTCAGTTTTAATTATTTTCAAATTATTAATTTATTAAGATTCTATGTGTAAAAATTCGCTTTATGATTTTCGAGAATTCACTAATTGCTTTTTCTTACAAAATCAAAACAAGTAGTAAATAAAATCATTCATTTGTAAAAATTTCAATAAATATGTTATGAAAATCATACTAGTAATATGGAAAAAGATAAATATTGTTAACTGAATAATATGTGAATGTCCATCTTAAATTATTGCAATATCAGTTACTAACATATAGTATAGAGTGTGTGTTCCCATTTATTCAACTTTTTATAATTAGGTATTCCAATTTATCCAACTGACTTTTTTCTTACCTGTTGGGTTGTTTTTTTAGCAATAATTAGGTATCATTTAAACAAAGCGTCAGTAAAATTTTTGCCCTTAAAAAAATCTTGTATATTATTTTTAAATATGTTTTTATATCTTTAAAGAAAAAAGCAAAGAAAACCGACCGAACAAAACATTAGCCAAAACCCAGGGGACTGTTACAAATTATGATGTAGACAAACACAACACAAAAACCAAAAACATAAAACACAGAAAGAGAGTAACCCAAACCCAATAAAACCATGGGTGCACTCGGTTGCTCCGAACGAGTAAGCAGTCCCTGCTTCTAATTAGACGACCGTCGAGTTACTGACTGTCAAGTCCAGAGAAAAGTAAAATCCAGGAATAGGAAACACTACCTATGACTCAGCGAATTGAGACATTGATTTCCCATAACGATCAATTAAATCATGGTGACGACCATAGAACTGCTGGAGAGATAACATCAACCTATGTACAACAAACCCTTGCTTGAGTAGTTTAGAAGTCATCATGTGTGATCGGTCTAAAAAACAGAAATACCGATCGCAGGATCTACCATAACATATAAGTTGTCAAATGTACACACCAAATACGCTGGATCTGCTGGAATGTTGCTGTCGAGGAACGGGAAGTTGACAATTCGAAAGTTGAAGTCATCACGTTTGTCGTAGAGTCTAGTTTGTAGTTTTCCTGAGTCTATTTCTAGAAGTAGGTCTAAGTAAGAGGCTGACCTTAATGTATTGGTTGCGTCTTTAATTTCATGCTCGCTAGGTAAATTGAATGTAAATAGTCACCAAATTTAGCATTGTTGAGGGACAAAACATCATCCATATAGCGAAATGTTAAATTAAAGGTATGGGCCAATGACCTTTCTTTTTCTTCAGTAGGCCTTCTAGGATTTCAGCCTCATAAGAGTATAAAAGCAGGTCGGCGAAGAAAGAAGCAAAATTAGTACCCATTGGAATAACAACAGTCTGTTGAAAAACATGGCCTCCAAACATGACGAATATGTTGTCAATAAGAAAATCTAACATGTGACAGATTCGGTCTTCAGTATATTTAGTGTTAGATTTAGAGTCATTGAAGTTCTTTCATGACTAATTACCAGGTATTTATATCGTCTCTTTCTGTTTTTCTTGAAAAAAAACAGCGTTTTACAAGATCTTTAAGCCTAGTTTTACCATGCGTATGAGGGATGGCCGTATAGAGTGTCACAAAATCAAATGTTTTAATGCTGTTACAATGGGAAAGAGATCCAGATCTAAAATGTCTATCAGGTCTTTTGAATTTTGTAATATCCACATTTTGTTTATTTCACTCATGGAGTAGAAAGCGTCACTGTCTTTTTGAAGTCCCGTTTTTACAGTTGTTAAAATAGTGGTAAGGGGTTGCGATAGTGTTTTGGTAGAACTTAGACGATACTGCTATGAAACGCTGTTTTTATGGATTTTTGTGAAGTTTTGGAATCCAATTCAAATAATTAAACACTCTATGTAATGTTTTTGCAGATATAAATAATGTTGTTTCTGCTGGCACAATAACATATTTGTCATGAATGTCGGACAAAGTTTTAAGAGAATCAAGATTTCTGACGATTGACGATGCTTTGGTACTCATAGATCTTCTTAAACGAATTATTCTTATTTGAATCAATGCCCTCAAGGCCTTTAACAGCTCGGACAAGGTATCAGTGTCCCGGTCCTCTTGCTAAGCCCATTTTCTGGCATAGCTCATTATTGAATCCATAAATGATTTAAAATTCCAGGTGATGGATTTAGGTTCATGGTACTTTAGTACTTTAGACAACACATTTCGGAGTCTTTCATTTTTAATAATATTAAGATCTCTATTTATCACGTGACCTGAAGGACTATATATGAATGGGGCGGGTGAATTCGGCTTTAAGTCATTGATCAAAAGATCCTGCAATACACGTTTGTAATTAAAAATTCTGGGTGCAATTGGGGTAGTAAAGGTATAAGGTATTATAGTAATTGATTTGTTTTTGAAGTATGGTGGATTTTTGGAAGTAACAGACAAATGAAACCAAAAAGTAATGAAAGAAAAGAACGAGGCTCTTCTTCACCTTTGTGTGTGTTAACCGGTTTGAACAATCTGTGTTTTCCAATGTCTAAAATATTAGCTACCAATCTATAAAGAGTAGACGAAGAGTCTGTTACAGATGACTTAAGACATTCTTTGTAAAAAGAATGTTTTTTTGAGTGGAACAGACTACAATTTAGTGCGAATATGATGAAGTCCTAGCGGTTTTTGAAGAAACGGTAGTAGGCCATTTATAGATGAATCATGTAACAAAGGTGGTGTATATTGACTACGTTGTCGCCTGTGACTGTGATTGAAAAGGCCCATTAAATTGAAATTTAGTGATTTAAAGATCCTTCAATACACGTTTGTAATAAAAAATTCTGGGTGATCAAAAGATCATGCAATACACTTTTGTAATTAAAAGTTATAAAATGTCGACCATGAGGTAACTTCATTTCCACTCGTGTCTGCTGATTTCGTTGCAATTAACATCTTGTGTGTTTTCCCCCTGGAAGGTCGATGTTAATATCAAATCACATAGATTTCAAATCAATATATTCATTTTGAACTTAAAATAAGGATATCAACGATCACTTTATAACGCACAATATACAATTAGAGGAAACAAAGACTATATGGCTAAAGGAATTTTCTACAGACTGTGAAATAGACAAAACATACGTTTGTAATGCTGCAAAAACATGCAGCAAACCTTTAAAACAGTCATGTAATCAGGAGAATAAGGTGTGCTTGAGTTAGGAAATAATTTTTAAGATATTACTGATAGCCGATTCCCAAAATATGAAGTTGGATAGCCAAATGCATAATTGAAAAAAAACCAAAATACTCGGAAATGAAAAACAAATTAATGGGAATGAAATGCAATGCATTAAATTTGACTAAAAATTAAAAAAAGTTTTAGTTTATAAGTAATACAATCAAATAAGTTGCTAAGAATCTGTGACTGTATTACGAAAACCTATTCCAGGCATAATTACACGATAAATTATGCATTTATATATTTTAATTTTTATAAACGCATAAGACAGTTACGGCGTTCCATAATAAATGAATTGTCTTTCGTTTTGTCGTCGATGTAGGATACCTAATCAAAATTTAAGAGGCTCTCTATAGACTGTATTTTTCAAATTCAGAACGTTTTGATGAATTTCAATAATTGCGCCGAGTAAATTGTCATTTGTGATGACATATTGACATGCGAAATTGCTTTTCACCTTATACACAGATTGTTGACTGATAAGCATAGAAAACGTTACGACAAGTACGTTAAATTATAATTAGTGGGTTTGTATTAAATTATCTGGAAATATGCAAAAACAGATTTAATGTATGGTAATCAATATTTAAAACAATTACAATTATACCATTAAAATTGGATTTTTTTTACAACAGTCAATAATGTGGTCGTTGTTATTTTAATTTACCGATAAACTGTGATATTATACACTGAATATATTGAGTTGAAAATAAAATGAAACTAAACGTATGTTGATTCGAATTCTTTGATTCTAAGCATATTTAATGTAGCCTTTTGTGTTTTTAGGGTACCGCCATTTAGTGGCAGACGCCCTTTAGAAATCAGTCAGTCCGTCCGAAACTAATCTTACCCCGGCTATAAAATTGTTAAAAATCTTTTAAGGTAGGCTTTTGATATTTAGTATATGGCTAGATAATATCCAGGCGATGTGTCGCATACCATGGTTGATGACCTTCTTTCTTGAGTTTTGACCTCAAGGTTGGCGGGGCCTACAGAGATTGATACCATCTTAATGATATCTAATGATAACTGTTTTTTTGTGAATAATTTCTTAACAATTCCATTTGTTTATAAACCAATTGATAAAACATTTTCCCGACCACTGGTCGTATATCTAATAAAGGTGTGTAATTATAAAAATAATAACTATAAAAGAAAATCATTGAGTGTTCTGTCCCTTTAAATTATTTGACATATATAGCGTCCAATGCTGTCCTTCAGTTTCAGGACGTTGATTATAAAGAATCAATAATTAGTATTTGTAAGATTATTAAATAAATGTAAATTTTCGTTTGACAGTTAAAACTGTTACCGAGGACGAGACTACTTACCTAGTGCACATTTCCAAATTTGTATATTAAAACATACTTAAATGAGTAAATTTTATATATGTTAAGTAAAACAAGTACTATCTTTAAAAAAAGATAGTCGACGCATTTAACTGTTAGAGATTTATGTAAAGTAGAACTGAAACTGAACAAACAACAACAATAAGAAAAAAAACACTTTAAAAAACTTATCAAATGAAAGAAAGAGACAAGAAACAGTAACGTTTTCTTTCATTAATGTGTGTGTGTGTTGGGGGGGGGGTTAATAATTAACGTGCTGCGAACTGTATCCAATTAAAATAAGGCAAAAACGGTTGCTGCATTGATGTATTAAACATGGACTTTTAAAACATGTTATTAAACAATAGGGTATTATCAAAAAAGACTTTGCAATTAGAGCCCCATCTCCTGTCTGCACGTGAATGACGACGGACGCAAAGAAAGAAGATATAGGCATTAATGGCTTTAAAAATCATATAGCTAACAATAAACATATTAAAATATCCTCAATGAAAAGCTATTTCATAAGTTGAAGACCACAATGGTAAATAAACGAAATATAAACCTTTCTATTTTTTTCTTTCGATGTAGAAATATATATTAACTGGAAAAAAGTT
Source organism: Limnoperna fortunei (assembly GCA_944474755.1). Lineage (NCBI taxonomy): Eukaryota > Metazoa > Mollusca > Bivalvia > Mytilida > Modiolidae > Limnoperna > Limnoperna fortunei. The sequence continues at coordinate 41,950,544 of OX104113.1, forward strand.
AACATTTCAAAACTTCAAAACAGCACCTATTTTTTTTAAAGAAATTTCATAAGCAAATATGTACTTACATGCATCAAGTATTATTCATTACAATTTGCTATTTTATTAATTTAACTATCTTTTAAAATGGAAACTTCAAAGTAAAACATTTTAATTAGAATTGTATTAACATGAACACAAAATGTGAATGAAATGCTTATTAATTGTGAATTGATATATGTGATGTGTACGCTATTCCGCCAAAAATAGGGGGGAGCTGAATAATTGCAACGGAACCATCAGCGAATTTTATCCTCAATTCTATGTGTGGATAGTAAACATGTGTTATCGAACCACTGTGTCTCATGTAAGTCATTTGGCGTTCCGATAATTACCAATGACCTAATTACCTTTGTGTAGAATTATTTGTATGACAATAATTTCACGATAGCGAGAGATTGCGTGTGCAGGCGGTCAAATCATGAAAATATATCACCAGCGTGAGCATTGTTTATAGATAAGATGTTCAACAATGCAAATATTAATTCTACCTTAGACGAAATGCGCAAAAAATACACGACGTATAGGTTTATCATTTAATTATTGTTTATCAGTTCCAAATGGCATTCTTTGGCATAAAATCATTTTCTAAAGTTTAATTACGAGTACCAACTTTATAAAACACCAGTCTGTTGGAATAATAATTAAGAAATGCAAATATGGATGCTTTTCAGAGTAAAATATAGTAGATTATTCGAACGCAGAATTTTTTACTATTTTTGTCCAATCAGAATGCAAGTTTGTCTTCAATTATAGTAAGTTACCATGGGTAAGCGTCTTTTAGTTCAAAGGTCACAATTCGAAAATATACCGACTGCGTCGGAAAAAATCAAGGTTTTAAGCATTATGAAATATCAAGGCTATACAATTTCGTACAAAATAGTGCTAATATGAAATGAATTATCATGCGTACATAACAAATCGTTGGGTTATACACTATTTCACTGTTTGATGAGTATATACATTAAAAGCAGGAAGGAAAAATGTAGCCAATAAAGGATGGAGTCAACAAACAGTGCCCAAAGTGAGGCTCTAATTCACGAGGGTGATATATATTGAATGTTATTTTAGCTATATTCAAGTCAAGAATAAAAAGCACCGAATCAATGAGAACGTATATGTAGTGAATATTGTACTATGGATGTTATTTTTGCAGTTATATTTCGCACACATGGATACCCATGTACATATACGAGTGATTTTTCTACATAGAAAAAAGACATATTGCAAACTGCATATCATATTTGATTATTACAGTATAAAGATTACCATTGTTAAATGTTTCGCAGCTCATTAGTATTTTCAGAACCTTTTCATTGGCAATAACTGACATTTTAATGGAAACTTGGTGACATTATTTGTTTTACTGTTACATATATTTTAATATGTAAATAGTAGACACAGTCGAGCACTTACAGTGCTAAATGCATAGTATTGCTGCTGAGTTTCTAAGTGCAGGGCAATTAGGAAAAATTGACTTGTATAAAATTGACCTCAATAGAACGAACTAGGTATCATTTATTTTAGCGCAAGTACAATCAAACGGTTTTTGCACAAAACCCCATTTTTCCGACGCAGTCGGTATATTTTCGAATTGTGACCTTTAAACTAAAAGACGCTTACCCATGGTAACGTACTGTTATTGAAGACAAGCTTGCATTTGATTGGACAAAAATAGCAAAAAATTCTGCGTTCGAACAATCTACTGTAGTATACTCTGACAAACATCCCTGTTTGCATTTCCTAACTATTATTACAGCAGCCTGTTGTTTTTTAACAATTGGTAGTCGTAATTAAACTTGAGAGAATTATTGTTATGCCAAAAGAATGCCTTTCAGAACTGATAAACAATAATTACACGATAAAACCATACGTCGTGTAATATTTGCGCATTTCGTCTGGGGTATAATTATATTTGCTTTGTTGACCATCGTATCTATAAACAATCCTCACAAACTCATTATACAATGTCGGATAATATGTTTTAATATTATATATGTCTCGATATCTGTAAACAAATTGAACTATGTAGAATAGTTATATATATATATATATATATATATATATATATATGTCTCTTAATTAGATTGTTTTAGTTCCAAATTTATTCAGTTCCAAGGCTAAAGGAGTTTTTTCTTGACACAAATGTTTTTATATTTTTCTGAATGCACAATGACATGTGACGGTAGAATAGTTTTTTATGTTAATTCTAAAAAAAATACTACAGTAAATTGCATAATATAGAGCAAGTTCTTGGACACGTTTTTCAAACAAAGAAACTAATTCTTACTGTAAATGGATGCCTATAAATTACAGATACAGATATTTTCCATGTTGTAGAACCTATTGAGTATATAGAACACTTGCATTAGGTAATGCGATATGAAGTTAAATTATATAACGTTACTGATGTTGTTAAGAGTCAGAATTACAGTTTAGAAATGGAAAAAAGAAAGCCAACACTACATTGAATTTACAAATGAACAAAAATACATTTTTGTCAATATGCCATTATTATTAAAACAAATTACAAAAAAAGACAAAGAAGTAGCCCAAATTTTCCTTTCCCTCTACATATCATTGGTGAGTTCAGCATGGACTACACTTTTAGCGTGACTGTCGATCTATAAATCAAAAGATAACTCAATGCTAATTTTGCGACAACCTGCGTTTTAAGAATCTGAGTAAATTACTTACACTGAAATTGCTTTAACATAACATAAACATAGTGTCCAGGATATTTCATATCTAAATGAATTAGTAATTAAGGGGTCACTACAATCTAAAAGGTAAAGAAGTGACTTATCTCCGGCAATCAAACAGGGAGAAGAGAGGCCCTGATAGTAGTAAGAAGCTAAGCAGAAGTGAGAGAAACCATAAAAATACTTCATTTAGCAGCATTGGCATACTATTTTCTTTTATTTACATCAAATTGTTAATAATTGTAGTTTTTCATTATGATTTCTAATTTTGTTTAAAACCATAATTCAGATTTTTGTGTTTTGCATTATCATTTATGGTAAGTAATGACATCAAACAGCACATTATTCATTGTAGTGAAAAACAGATAGCACTAGATTTAGCAATTATTTTTCTGTCTATAAGTAGCCATACAAGACATTAATGGGATGCAGGACACCTTTCGCCATTTTTTGTGAAAATTTTAAAATAGATAGAACATTTATGGTAAATTTAATAATAATTTCTTTCTTTATAAACTCTTAATTTCTATTAAATTAAAATAATGATGAGAGTCTTATACCTATATTATTACTTCAATTTATTAATGGTTGAAATGAAAAATTTCACATAAATGAGTTCGATATTGGGAAAAAAAATGAAAATAATATTTTTAACAAAGGAGGTAATTTTGACAAAAAAATACCATTTTTTCAGCACTTTTTGACCAGTTTTTTTGTAAATAGACAAAAATTTAACTCAGAAACGCCTAATTTCTTTCCATTCTTTTTCATACTGATTGCATGACATTATATAAAAAGTTCAGAAAATTTCATAGGACAGAATTTTTATAATCTTTTATTTAAGGGCTTTTTTATTCTCTTCGCTGTATAATCTATAAGATAATTTAAAATGTCAGTGCTCAACCTCTCAAAAATAAGCTCTGAAACCCCTATTTTTTATTTTAATTATGATAACTTGTATAAAACTAACTATATGGCGAATTTAAAGAAAATTTATTGACAAATTATTTTCAGTGAAAGTGTTCTGCATCCCCTTAACAATAAAAAATAGATCAACGAAAATATTTTTATACATGTGGACATAAACATTAAACATGGGGTTACTGTATATATCTTATTTTCCATGACAGTTTGGAATAAACATGCGGCTGCCATGTTTTTTGAAAAAACCAAATGTCAGAACGATTTATTACATTAAATCCAGAAATAACATTACATTCAACACAAACTTTTCTGTTCATCACTCTTCCACTTTGTCAGTGCTGTCCTGAAACCAAACTGCTTCTTGGTAAACAAATCTGTAGAAATTACAACGAGGTCATTAACCTCAAAGTTATCTTTATTCTTTCAATTGCAACGTTTATTATTAACGACTTTAAGTTAAAACCAATTTTAAAATGTGTGTTTTTATCAATCGTTACATTTGTTGATATACTTAACCTGTTTCTCAATTGTTTACGTTGAGTAATTAGAAGTATACCGGAAATACAAAAATTGCTCGTAATCAATTTGACACATGTAAAACGTTTGAAAAAGTTAAATACGCAAATTCTTTGCAAATTTTAATGGTTTTACATACTTACAAGTATATGAAAATAACGTCTTGTTTATTGCTTCTTACAGCGATTTTATGTCTCAAAATTGTTACTTGTCACCAGCTTCGAGGATTTAAATGGCGGAATCCAAGACGAAAATTAGAAAAACTAAAACAAATAACCTATAGGCCCAGGGTGGCCAAGTGGTTCATCTACTATCGATTACATTGCCTATAAACACTAAAGTTGTCAGTTCGAGCTTCTAGTCTTAATTGACAAGAATTACTTGTTTTTCCCGTAAAGATGTAGGGTTTTAACAGGGTACGCCAACTTTTTACCACAATAAAAACGAGACGCCATGGTATCGTTGAGAAACGTCTGCAAAGCACATTAAACCAAAACCAAACAATCAAATAAACAAAGCAAATGAATTGAAATTATACAGACCACAATTTGAATTCATGTTTTATTTATAATGTGGACCATGACAGGGAACGAAATATTGTAACTTGGGAGAGGAATGATATGCGCATAAGTAACCAGATTACGTGTTTTGAATGTACATTTGTTATAAATTTTACCAGTGGGGAAATCTATGAATGTAAATTTAGGAAATGTATTTGTATATTTGATGCCAAAAACATAAAGCTTTTAAACTGCAGTTATGGAAAAACTTAGTTAAAAAGTTATTAGTTCTTCAAAAGTTAGAATGTAACATCAGCGTTTTAGCACAACACAGCACTTTAAGATTGTATCAACAAAATAAATTATTCACCTTTAAATGTTATGGCGTTATCAAATATAAGTCACATATATGGATCAAATAAAAAAATATGTCTCCTTTATACTGACGATTTAGTTGTAATTGCAGACTCATATAGGCTGTTGTACCAGCAATAATAACTACACATCAGCACAGACGGACGTCATCCTTACTGTCAGTCGTATTTTACTAGGATATCAATCTATTAAAATACGCTTCATTTGATAACTCATGGATTATAGAAGAATTTACAATCCAAAGGACAGACAAAAAGAAAACTAAAGAAATCCTTGATTGAAACCTGAAACAAAAGTCACATAGTCCGAAGTATTTGAAAACAAAATCCGGTCGTCAGGCACTTTCAGTTACACTCTTTCAATACAATATATATTAATCACATTAAATGATCAATATCAATATGGGTGTTATTTGAACAAAATATAAATGTGAAGCATATGTTAAGTTTTTAACCTTGCTTTATACTACGTAACATCCCTCCATACAGAACCAAATTGGACTACAAAGATTTTTTGTTCACAATTTATTTATCAAAGTGGAAAGTCGAATTTTAGGAAATACTTGATGTAGCCTAGGGTCAAAGTGGTTAAGTATATCTGATAATTGCCACTTATAAATGTATACATCAAACCATATATTTGATTTATGACGTCGGCATTGGACCTCTTTGGACTAAATCTATGCACTCACCGATAAGCAATACTCACTGATTGAATTACGTTTTGGTAAAACATTGTCCAGAGAAAGCATATTTAAATAGACACATTAGCTACTTCATGGCATAAGCCTAGGTAAGCTGACTGCTATGTGAAGGAACTCGTAATACATTCCTTTCTTTGTAAAGTGGATATTTATTGTCCTAACAGATTGAACGCTGATTGTAGTCAATATTTGAAACAATACCAAATATAGTGATGACTTTGAATCATTTGTTGTGTACAATACCGTGGTAATTTTGTCGTTTTTATTTAATTTATCGATTAACTGTGATATTTGAGACAGGTTGTAGTAAGTAAATTAGAAATCAAAGAATGAGCAAATTGTTTTACCATTTTATCAGATCCTTTGATTACGAGCATATGTAGTGCACTCTTTTGTGTTAATTGTGTTATAATTATGGTGTTGTAAAGTTTCCAATTTTTTCCTCAAACAATACATAAATGTTTTTCTCTACTACTGGTCGTATACAATAAAAAGTATCAAACCATAAAGTAACATTTGGCCGATTTCATTGATTGCTTTGTTACTTATCCTTTATTAACATTATAGCGTCCAAGGTTGTTCTTCAGTTTCAGGACGTCGAATAAATAGGTCAATCACTAGTATTTTTATGTTCTGGTTTTTAAATTACACAAAGCATTTTAAAACCAAAAATGTAGCCAAGAGCACAAGTGTTTTTTTGTTAGTTCATTTTAAATAAAGCAAAATGACCAACACAAACAGTACATTAAGAAACATACATATTACAATGAATAAATTTTCTATCAAAAGTGGTAATTATAAATTAAAGCTTTGTGCGTGATACTATACTTGATACAATTCGGCCACACCTAGTAAACATGAATGCTATTTTTATTTTGGTTTCTATAGTTATTAGGTCATTAATGGCGTTTAAGAGTTCAAATCGATCTCAACGAGGATTTTGTTTTATTGTTGACACATGTTTTGCGACAAACCTTGTAAGCTTGCATATGTGTAAAGACAGCATACAGTGTTAAGATTCAGAAATAGAAAACTATGCAAACTAATCTATTAATGTGAGTTTTTGTATGAACTGAAATAACCCATTAAAATAGTCAACGGATATTTTTTTGCCTTAGTACGTCTTCAGTAGTTCTTGAAAATTTATTGCAATGTAGGAAGAAGTTATGAAAAATTATGAAAAAAACTGAGAGCCTTGCATTCTATTACAAAGAGTTTAACGTTATAAATCAGTGTAATTATAAAAATCTGGATTAAAAACAAGGAAACATATTTTTATGGAAGCCCATACGTGACACGGAAAAAATAATTTATAACGAGTTTCAAATCTTGTGCGCACGAGTTATTATATTGTTCGCACGATATATAAATCGCCATGATTCCGCCAAAGGACATGGGAGCCTATGCCATCACCATTCGTCGGTCGGTCGTAGTCCGTTAACTATTTCAAAAATCTTCTCTTCTGCAACCACTGCACCAATTTGACTGAAAATTTGCAGGAATGATATATATCAAAGATTTGAAACTCGTGCGCTCAAGTAAGTTACTCGTGCGTACAAATTAGTAGCTCGTGCGCACACGATTTGAAACTCGAAGATTCTCAGTTTACAGGCTGCTTCTTCACACAAAACAACACAAATTGTAAAACTGGGGTCCGACTACAAAGCGTAATCATTTCACGAATTATAAGCAGATTCATGGATTATTGCCTGTGTATGAAGATGGCCAAAACATCGGCTGACTGACGAGCTGCAAAGAAAAATACATCATTCAGTGATCACTGCTTGAGTATGAGTTACTTTTAACAAAGTCTGTAGGAACGAAATAAAGCTTTTTGTAAAGTTAAACCTTAGGTACGCGCCTTCGATCTATGAGAGAGTTGAATTTTATAGTTTATAATTACCATAAGTCATAATGTGGTATTATGCTGTACTATATACAGATACAGTTGAAAACAACGTTCACAAAAATTTATGCATGTAATTCCAGGGAAAATGTTTTCCAAATAAAGAAATCAAAACATAATTAACAATTGCGTAAGAGCTGTCTTAACATCCCATTTTGAGCATTTTCTCTATTTGTCATAGATTCAGTTATATTTCTAGTTTTTACAAGAGATTTTCCGTATCCAGCATTACATACAAGTTCACAACATTACAAGTTTTAAGAGTGGTTTGAAAATGGATTCATGACAAAGATCTGGATTAATACCATTGGTTATAAATGTACAAGAACACATTTGTCATATATTTGTATTGGGTTTAACTAGCACATATTAATTATTTGATTAACAATAACTTCTTGATTAATTTAATCAAGTAATAATCAGAGCTTTAATCATTAAAAAATCTCACCACATTACTATGTTCTACATTTGTAGGAAAATGATACTCCATTACTTTATTAATAAATCTAGACTACGTCTGATTATTAATCATAAAAATAACTTACTTTCCCAGTTCCCCACAACATTGTTTGGAATGTATGCAAAATATGGATTCTTCAAATTCTTCTCGTAGTCACATACAGCTTCATTCGGATCGTCAAATACTGCAACCCATCCATAATCATTCGGACATCCTTGGAAGCTTTTATTTATGTAAAATCTTCTGGTCACGTAATCAAGGCTTAAAGAATACAAAAATATTAGTTGTTTTTATAATTTTTATAGCTTAACACTTGCGAACTTAAGACGTTTAAACAAATGACAGATATTTGAATGCAAGTTATTATTTGACGCCATTTTTTATCGGGATAGGACTTATATTATTCTAAGATAATAAACATAACAAAGAACGTCAGATTCGTTTTACAACTGTTGGTTTTATAAATATGTATAACATACATAAAACACCGATAAATATAGATCCCTTAAAAATTTGACATTAAGTAATCTAAACACTAATATTCGTTTTGTTTTCAATGTAACCAAAAACGTCAGATTATGAAATAATCTCCATGATGGTTAGTTTGCTCCCAAAAATTTTATTGAAGATATACAGACAAAACCTATTACCTGTTCCACATAATGTCGAATAAAGAGTTATTTTCTGTTTATCTGTTTCAGTTCAATTGTTGTCAGATCCAGTAGTTTGTTTACATTTGCACAATAATTAAAATATTTAGAAGCATCTTATTTGGAAGATTGTATCTATGAAAACTATAAATAAAGTTATATATGCCAAACAATCTATAACCAATTTAAGATAACAGTTAGTTAGTACGATTATACAATATATAAATGGAAGTATTGTAAAAAACATGTGATATACACAAGCTATTTTTTACGCTTGTTTTCAACATCATAAATTATGTATTTATATACCCATGAATACTGAAATAATTGAACTGTTGGCCTGTTAATTTAAGATTTGTGAACGAGCTGCTAACAAGTCGGTCCTTGCTGAACCAGTCCTCGTTGGAATCAGTATTGAGATTGTTGAATATTAAATTCACGACCATGGAGTTGTTTTTGTACATTGCAAATTTAACCTATAAATAAAAAATAATTAATTAAAATTCTAAACTTAATTATTTTGCAGCTAAAACAACAAACAAAGCAAACAAAGAAAAGAACAAAAATTGTGTAATAACCGGCGATACATGAATTAGCAGTCACAAATATTAATAAAACGACAATTGCAATTCCCAACGCTAGAGTAAAAGCTTAAATATCTTTATGTTTTTGACCGTTTAATAATCTTTTAATACAATATACTATTTACAAATTAGATTAGACAAAGTAGAGTGACTGGATACTTTTAGGAAAAATCGTTACAAATTTAGCATAACTTACAACCTCACCATGACCAAAGGATATTTAAGGTTATACCATAGTGTTGTGTTCGAGTTTTGCCCATTCTTAGCCATTGTCATTCGGCATTAACATATTTCCTTTCCATTCTATTGGTGATTTTCTAGTCTCCAGACATCAACCCTTTAGATGAATTGTTTCCATGAAACATGTGTCACACACATATATGCATATAAATGGCTATTACTAATAACAATTATGTCAACTTTTCGTTATTTATAAATCAACGTAGGTAGATATTTCCATAATAGATTCAAAGAATAAAGTGACAACATAACACCAGCCACACTTTTCTATAAGTTACCACACAATTTAAAAGCCATCTGCAGAGGACATATAATGTTTATATGGCATCACAACGAAGGGTTAATCGGGAAAATCTAATGAGAACAACATAACCATGATGAACGATATTAGAAGAGTATGGAGTCTAGACTTTAATATGATTATAAACGTCATTAAAGTAACATATTGGAATAGTTGAAAAAAATAATCTTATGTGTTTTGCAAGAAGAGTGGAACCTAATGTTTTAGCTTAGGATTTTCTCGAACATTTTACGAGGTTATAAAGTAGTACACATTTTTAAGATGCTGGTCGATCACCTCGAATTTGATTGAGATGATTCTATTCCTGTTTTAAGTGAGTTAGATTATTCTATAACTTAAGAGGATATACCAAAGGCCATTTCAAAATTGAAGCAATATAAAGGCCATGATTTTGATGGTCAAATAAATGAATATTTTCTTGCATACACAATTGCTTATGCCTGTACTACTTAAATTGTTCAATATAATTGTTGTTTTGGAACTTTTCCAGGAATCTTGGTCAGTTTCTATAGTGGTGCCTAAGTGCAAAAGAGGCGACAGGAAGGATCCTAATAAATGTAGAGCCATTTTAAGTAACTGATTTGCTAAACTGTTTACAAACTTTGTTACTAATAGACTCTTAAATAATAAATCTTGAAAAAGGCAATGACACTATTACGTACACTCAGTTTGGCTTTAGAAACGTATTTTTAACAGTGGATGCTATATTTAGAATGCAAACGTTAATTTCCAAAGGAAGGAAAGAGTCCATATCGTTGTTTATTTCTACCACTTCTTCGAGTGGGACAGCAAAGGTCCCGATTTGACACATAGATGTAAATTTAACTACGGAAAGTTACCCACATAACAATTTTTTTTCGTTACAGCGTTATGAATGAAAAATGTTTACGTCATAAGAAAACGAAATGGTGAAGTTTTTCGTAAAATGTATAGTTAAATAAAATGTAAAACTCTAACTGTTAAAGATATTAATTAAACAGATAATTTAGTGCGTCAAAAGCAGAGTTTGCAAATGGTATGGGTAGCAATGTTTGCATTGGCACTGGCCATTTGTTTGTAGACTTCACTTTGATAGTAAAAATCATGTTTTAACACATTATTAATATTATAGGTAGCTATTAGATAGGTAATTTATATAATGATGGTTTTGCACTTGGTATATAAATTGGCTTCTAAAATATTCAGTGAAAGTGATGCTGATGTTACATAATTAACTTTCATGATAAACCATTAAGTCAACTTTAAGCATCCCATCATAAACGTTATATACCATTTTTATAAACTAAATGAAGACCTCAAATAAACACTTAAGTCTAACTTATATTTCTTTATGTTATTTAATAGTTAACAAAAATCTGATATTTAAATTAAAACTTATCCCCAGCAAGAAGGAAATTTAAAAAAATCGACAGGTAGTTATACAATTGTGAAGTCCCTGAGCAATTGAAAAATGGCGATATACCAATATCTAAAGGGTTCAAACGACATGGCAAACCTTTATTGAAAAAGAAAATGAATACCACTTTTTTTCTAAAATGTAAATTAAGTTCCGTTTGATGGATTATTTTTTTAACGAAATTTATAAATATAATAACTTTATGTCGCTCGATCCATTTAATAAACCAAGATATACCTTTAATCCTTAGTTTGTTCCCTATGTCCCATTCCACCACTTTCGGTTGATTTATTGTTTGTTCACTTGCTCTCGTCCTAAATATAGCTGAAATATTGCTAGCTGGACAAAACAAACATCCAATCAATCAATCAATCAATCAATCAATCAATCAATCAATCAATCAATCAATCAATCAATCAATCAATCAATCAATCAATCAATCAATCAATCCATTATGATTATTGGTGAAAAATATATTCTTGCATGGACAGTTATTGTTGTTGAGGATTTTAAGAAAGCATATTGATTAATGTGTATAGCTAGAACTAGGAGTCAAACTATCCTTGTGTATACCCACCACAAGTGTTTGTGTGTTTTAAAAAATGAGTAGGGTAATTGATGCTTCAACTTTCATTTCTTTTCTGATTGCAGCCAACATAAGTTATTGTTTGTACTTTATTAGACAGATACTAAATATTTTTCGAATATTTATTATGTCGCGTTGCCGCAAACACCCCTTTTCTGCATTTTGTCACAGAAAAGGGTGACACAAATTTATTTTCGGGGGTTTTAAAGGCTGTAAATTAGATAAAAGGCGTTATTAAATCATATATTCATAGGTCGCGATTCGTCACCATTTCTGTTTATGTTTTTAATATACAGTTTTCTACCCGCCGAGATGCGAGTTCATATCAAAACATCCCCCTTCACATAACATTTTAACATGGTAAATAAAACTATAAGTGACATGTAATTATCTTATTGTATTTATTTCATTGATGTTTGTAACGGCAATGCTACGTACCATAACAAAAACTTAGACGATATTACCTTTAAAAAAAACGACAAAATTTGACCTATAGTTACGTGAAAGGACTCCTTAAAAATAAGGTTTTATACAGATTTCTTTGACAACCATGCTGGACTTTTGGTTCTTTCGCCAATATTATTTTCCCTAAACGTAAAAGATTGTGAAATAGATTTTATAAGTTATCATTATAATTGTAAAAAAACTTGTTTGAATATGTGTGCCAATGACGTGATCTTTTCTGATTGTATTGAAAATATGCAACATATGTTGAATACACTAAAAGAGAATACTGTTTATAGAAATTTTATCTACCCACTTCGAAGATTAAAATGTTTGTATTTAGAAATAGTAGTAGAGTAAACGATAATTAAAAAGAGTATTTTAATGATATGGAGATATCTATTGTTAACGTACTTTGGTGTTATTCGATATTTTAAGGGAGAGTTAAATACTGCACAGAAATAGTGCAGATTAAGGCACAAAATGTGCGTTTGCATTGATAAGCATTATTCTTTGAATTATTTCACTTTTGTAAATCTATTTGATACATGTATTATATAAACCACGTCTTTTACCATTTAATGTATTTAAACTATGAGACGCTTGTTTATTTAAAATGTATGTTATGATTTCATTTTTATTCAAATAAGGTTGTTGTAAAACAACATTTTGTGCGTAAAATGAACAAACTATTCCCGCTATTATCTTAAACAAATTATGCAATTTTGAAGAATTATAAGATTTTTTCCATGGATTCATCATTATCTCAAAAGGCCAACTCTCCCACAAACATATCACTGCAGGCAGGGTGTAATCGACTCCAATCTTAATTGACAAGGAATGCAAGTTTTCCTACTCAAGGTTTTCTCCTCACCAATAAAAACTGGACGCCATGATATAGCTGAAAAAAAATGCTGAAAGTTTCGTTAAACAAGATTAAAACAAACAAACAAACAAACAAACAAACCGTTCGGGCTTTTTATTCGTGAGTGTTAATGCATAATACATTATCATTATATTTGTTTATACATAATACATTATCCAACTAAGTTATTTGTGTTTGTAAAGGACTTGAAAATATATGCTTCGTACAATAAATATTTGTTTTAAATATGTCCTGTCTGTATATGTATTTTTACCTATATGCTATTAGGAATTAGAATTAGTTACTCTTAAAATGCAATTCTAAATCACAACGACTCGGCCCATTAAGCATCACATGGATTTCAGGTTACAGAAAGCCTGGCAAAGGTAAAAGTATCTGATGTGTTTTAGAGTGCAGCGCTAAAAATTGCTACTAAATGCCGAATATTCGTCCCAATTCAACATTCAATATTCCGTTCTTTCACAGCATTCCTGACTTTTTAAATGGCAGTCAAATGTTTTGCAAAGTTCTTTATCATATTTCGCAAATTGATCTTTTGTTTGTTTAATTATTCTTGTCCTGAATATAGAAAATATTGCTTGCTAGGCGTTATGCATTAAATCAATCAATCAATCAATCAAGTAATCAGCTGAGTTTCTGATTAGACATTTTCATAAAAAAATATTTTAAAATATTATTAATCTTTCTTTTTTATAACTTTTCGTTCTCAGCAAGCTAAATTCAGGGATCTAAGTTTCTAGCAGCGCTTTTCTCTGACAATCCTTATCTGTTTCGCTTATCTTAATTTGATTAATGTTTAATATCGTAATTTTAGTCTTACTTGATGAATATTCTGTGTATGCCAATGGTCAATAATTGGACTCCTGTAGTGGGTGTTACATGTAAGAGTATGAGTGAGTCGACATCCGACTTCCGGTGCGGAAAGTGAAATATTGCCTTTAAATGCCGGATACAGATTTATACCTATGCCAGCACTTCCTCTGAACACCATTTCCCACGTATCTGAAAAAAGTATACGTTTTGCAAAAACACCCATTCGTCTAACTATACACAAAATCGAGAGACGTTTTGGCATTCCTACATGCTTGATTAATGTTATGACACATCTAGCAATTATTTATACATATTTAGGATTCGACAACAACAAGGTTACAAACAAAGCATATATTCATAGTTGTTGAAACTGCTATGCAAAGGTCTTTTACTCATTAGTTTAATAGCTCAGGCAACATTTTTATAAAAAAGAAAGAAAATAATTTTTAATCTAGAAACGTACAATCCAACTGCAGCCAAATGGAAAAATCTGTTTAACGTGCACTTCAATAAAATATGCATGTTATGTTAAACCTGTAAAATTCCATCGTTGAGACACAAGTATAAATTGATGACATTGATGTTTGTGCAATTAAAATACAATTATATAATACACCATTCATTTCATGCAGTTTTTTTGTGATAACATATCCTCCCATCTATTTTCGGACTGTGTCTTCTCTACATTGCATGAGTATCTTAGCAAGTCATGAAGGTCGTGTGACCTACCATTTCCTTTGTTTTGTTTCTTTATTGTGGTCATTAGGTCATCATGCGGTCCGTTTTCACTTACTCATTTATAATGCTATCTTAAAAACAATGCCAAACAGTTTTCAAAAACATCTTATTTCAGTGTACTTTATCATTCTCTCGAGATCTGTAGTGAGTTCCATGACTCGCACACATATCAATATTTTGAGATGACCAAGGTCCTATTATTCTAATATTTGATCTGAGCGCGATGTTTTTGTCATTTAAGATGATTTCAATCTTGATATCGCCGCTGTTCGGTTTTTGATCATCCATCTGTCATAATAGGTACAAGGTATTTAAAGCTGTTTACTGTTTCAGATTCATGTTATGATAATGCCATTGGGTTGCCATAAACTTGGTCTTTTCGGAATTGATTTTCATCACATATGCAACAGCTATCTCATTCGGGCGTTTACGTAGTGAGCTAGCTCTTATACTTTTTACTGAAAGGCTCGCACCTAAAGGGCAAATCGGAGATAGTTTGCCCCGACACTTTTTTTATATTCTACTAGATCGTCATTCAAGGAATACATGACGAGAGTTAGTGATAGCAGACATCATTGTTTGACTCAAACTGTCGTCCTAACCGCGCCATTTGATCATCATTTTGGTTCTCCATTCTCCATGTTGTACCATGTCTATATTATATGTGTTCATCAGGTTTAGTTTACTAGAGCTGGCAAACTTTTTTCAATTTAGTAAATGTTTTAAGGTTTTCCTTTACATGATTGAAGTCAAATAGTGGGGTATCATCAGGGAGCATTAGTTGACAGTAATACTAATATAACTATTGATTATTACACAAAAACATATACTTTCAAGCACCTTGAACAAAACCCGCGAACTTGATAGCACGTGGCTACGTTTATATAAGAACTATTATGATTCGTAGACGATTATGTCACACGCAATCTGATTGGTTATAACTATATTGAATTTTGAATTTCGATTCTCGAATCTCGAATTTCGAATTTCGATTCTCGAATCTCGAATGAGCCTTCTGGGCTTTCGTACTTTACAGTCATCTGCGAACCGGAATGTGCGTAATCATCTACGTCAATTTTTTCAGAATGACGCTGTTTGTCAGTTATATACTCTTTGTAAAATGAATTTATATTATAAACAATCTTGTATTAAAATCTTAATAATTATAGATTGGTATATAATAAGTAATATTACAATAAGTTTTGGAGCATTTGCACTTCGTAAACTTTTTCACTACCAGATAAAAGCTTTTTAAATGCAACTGCTCCCGAAGGGATAAATACTTAGATAAGAAATAGTTCTGCATGCATTTAGTACTATCATAAAAACAGAGTGTAATACTAGTACTGTGCTTCTGTTCACAATGCTATTGTAGGAAATGTGCTGTATATACATATATGATGACACTTAATCTTAAAAGGATGGCTTTAATTGTTCAAATGTAACCCGGTCTTAACGAGCTATTTATTGACTGAAGGAGCTTGATAATATGAATGCAATGTAACTTATATGAATATCTTGCAATAAATAACTTACCATTTTTATAAACAGAACTTTCCAGTCGCCTTGTTCTTGAATTATGGAGAGTTCATCTAAAGGACTTTGACTGTTCAATTCACATATTTTACTTGCTCCGTTATAGTTTGCTGAACGGCAGCTGTCATGTTCAGACAGGCAGTACGAAGAACATTTGGATATGCTATTTGTATTAAACGATATTTTTTTATACGGATGTTGCAGTTTAATTCCAACAAGCACTTCATATTTAGTTGTTAAAATTTCACTTTGCTTGGAGAGATGAACAAAAATGAACAAAGAAAACAACTCGCAAATAATCCCATGCATTATTTTCATCGTGACCTTAAAACAACAATGTTTATGTCAGTGTTAGTAGCTTTTAAATGAAATCGTCGATTTGCATAATCATTATTTTCTTCTCTTGTATTGATATTAATTTTCGATAACATTAAATTAGACTGATGATCACATGCAAGAACTTGATCCAACAATTAATTATCAAAGTAAATTTGTAAACGATGCTACGAACATAGATAATCGAATAAAAATTACAATATTGGGCAATAGGCATTTTAAATTGCTAATATTGGTTAGCACGTGATACTTGTCAAATAATTACTAAAGAACGAAGCATTTTTTTAAATTTATGTGTTATATATTGTGTAGTATTTTTAGCCTTCTGCAATACCTCTTACTGCATTCCTAAAGCACTAACAGAATGACCTGTTTCGACACTGCTTACGATAGGCATAATGAAATCAGATGCACGGACTTAATAAAAAGTCTTAATTATCTGAAATGTTGCTAGAACTAAACTTGGAGGATCAACAGTGCTCGATTCGTAGAGTTACCGAGCATGTTCCCTGGTGGCAGATAGGGTAAAGCCCTCGTTTGGGGGAGGGGGTCAATTTGTAAGACGAAAAGCCTCACCGCGGACCGTAGCTCATAACAGGAAAAAAACTTTTCGTACATTTTAATAGAGTGCATAGAGTATATTCTCTACTTCAACTAAATAATTCAAACTTTTCATTGGCAATCAAACTTGTGTGCACGTATGGACATTCTCTTTCCGTTAATTTATTGTTTTTAAACTTGTATTCGTTTTGTTTAGTCATCGTGTTTTGTCTGATTATGAGTCGTGGATTAACTTGCTATATGTATTCCTTTTACACTGTTTGTCTTTCGAATACAAGGACAGAGAAATTATGTTGATAAAAACTGATTTCGCATGAAGAATGTGAAAAATACGTGGTTTGTTTAAAGTCTGATCCGCGGCAATAAAAATTTTGGATAGACAAATATAAAAGACATTCAAGCTTGTATACTTCCAAAAAAAAATTTCAATTTTGGTTATGTCACTCCATGTTTTAGGAATAACAAATGTAAACTTGTACAACATTATCATTTTTTATAACGTTAATTGATTTTTATGTAAGACTCATTGTTTGAATACTCTTGATTTTTCGTTTGAATGATTTTCAACGCCACTTTCTGCATTTTCTCAGCTATATCATAAGGACCCGGAGTACACGGAGAGTACCCCCGACCTTCGGTACGAAAACTGGTGAATACGCTTGATCGTGATATCTGGAAAAAATTAACTGCCTAAGCAAATGGATTATTCGATTGAAAAATGTGGACAATATAGCAATAAAGAAAACACAATGCAAGCATTTCAGAATTAAATTATAACAATTTGTTGATATATCTTAAATTTGTATTTTTAAAATATGTTTTATAAAAATAAGTGAAAATATTGCCTGTAACACTTTTGATTGACATCTGTTTACGATAAAAAATGAACGCTCTTTACAAAACCGGATGACACCTTGCTGTCAATTTCATTGCACGTTCTCAATTTAATTACTAGTGTTAGTTCCATTTATTGACATCGAATTCAAGGTTGGAAATAATTCTATTTAATGTCATTTAACTACTATTGAGAACTATTTGATCAATGTTAAGGTAATTATTGTTTATTCCATATTGTCATATTTGTTACAATCAGAAATAATTTTTATTATTTTTCTCAGGCTAGATTTTAATTGCGATCATTATGTTGATATAAACTCAATCTTTGCTATAGTTTCTCATGGATTGGTAGAACAGTATCTTATTTCGATGTACATTTTACATTTGACATGGATAATGATGTAATAGCCCACAGAAATATTACCCGACTGTTCTACCGAAAGATATGAGGGCCAGTTTGCAGGTGAATATTAGTGTGTAAAATACATTTAAACTTGTACTATTGCTGAGTAGCGTAATATTGTAATTACAAATTTCATTTAGAAATTCCCTAAGGCTGCTCAGATTAATGTTTACAAGCGAATTCGTTGGCTTATTTCTTATAAAATGTTTGATATTGTGTAGGGACATCGAGCAAGTTGTATCACTCATGCCAAACCCTAACTCTATCTATTTTCCATTGTTATATAAGAAGAAAAAGAAGCATGATAAGCTTTCGCAGATTTCGACGTCTTGTTTTCCGCAGAAACTCATCCAAATACTATTATACTAATCAATGATATTTTGGTAGATGGATTGAAAACGGAGGTGGCATTATTAAATACTACAAAAGTGGAAAACATCTAACAAGTCTTTCTGGCTAAGAACATGCAAACATTGAAAGTATGTAGCTTGAGCTAAAACCAAATTCAATATAGAGAGATTAATATGAATAATTGTTCTGAAAGACAGGCTCCTGTATACTTTTTGCAGATGTATGAAGAAATCATGAAAAGAACATTAGACGTAAGCAACATAATTTGTCTTGGTGATTTGAATTAAATAGATTTTAGTAGAGATCTTCCGACATTTTTGGAATTAATGGGCTCGTAAACATTATTACGAAAGCTACTCCAATATTAGACGCAATTGTCGTGATCGACTCGGTACTACTCGTAGAGTGTGATACTTTGACGGTAGACAGCGACATAAGGGACCATGACGGGGCTTCCGTTTTCATCAACAGTGGTTACAATGACGCAAAAACATTAAAACAGTCAATTTTGGATTAAATTGTTTACTTATTTTACTTATGAAAAAGCAAATTCGTGAGCTCGACTGGCAGTTGTTGATAGAGACAGAAAGCGATGTAAATAATGCGTGTGCTATATCCCGATTTTTTTTTAGATATAGCAAATCAATTGTATTCCGACAAAAGAGATTATCATACATAGCAGCACAATATAATGGGGACTTATATACAGCTAATCTAACATCAGTGCCTCTTGATCTTGTGGATATCTATAAGAACATTCAGAACACTTTTCAGTGCACGAAACACAATGTAGCCTGAGCTGTATTGCTAAATAATTTACATTCAGTTGAACTAGAATTCGCAGACCTTGATGTTAATGTCCAACTTTATTATCAAAGTCTGAAAATTTATCACACTATACAAGTGTTTTTTATATTTTCACTTCTTCAGTAATTCATGGAGGCTACTCACAGTTTTTTTTGTAATATTAAAGAAGCGGCGGTGTATGTATTTCTTTATTTATTACTAGTCAACAACTGAATGACCAAATTGCTTATTTTATCGTTTAAATTATCCTTGCAAAAACCTTAGCTTAGCGTTCACCTCCGAATACGTTGAGTTTATTTTTTTTTACAATTTTTCATAAAATTGAATATATCAGTAATCCATGCAATTTTTTATATTCAGGTTTCAATGTTTTTTGCTTCTCTTAAGTCCCCCAACACGTTGTATTACAAGTAATTTAATTATTATCACTGTGGTGTCGACCGTTTCTTTTGTTATGCAAATTACCGGGTATGAACGTTAGCCTCTTGTTCTTCTTATTTTTGTGTGTCTGTCTTTATTGCATATCTAAGGGCACAATTGTGTATAAAATTATTTTTTGTATATATTTTTAATTGAACAATAACATATGTTTAAACTAACAATTTGTCAAAAATTACTGTAAGACAAATAACAGAAAAGACTAGTACAAGGACACATACTAATGGCTTAGAACTGTCACATAAAACATTGGGTGGCGAGATTGAACAGGATATAGATATCATGCAACATCTAAAGATTAGAATAACTTTAACTTAGAAACAAAATGATAGAAATCTAAATATTTTTAAGAGAATAACAAAAAGACAATCGTAAAAAAACCCCGATTATTTGTTCTGGTTAAGGACTGATGTTATTCATACCAGGATAAGACCTATGTGTAATTCACTAAATGAGGATTCATCGTCGAAAGCCAGCGTCCAGTCGCGTTCTCGCTTCGCTACCAGTTGTAGGACCACAATTGTTTTTTTTAAAATTTGGGTATATTAAATTTGATGATTTTGACTTTCCTAGAAAATTTGCCTTTATTTCAAATCAAGTGACACTTCTGTCCCATAAAAATTTGAACCGGGTCAGCATTCTGTCAAAACTTAACAATATGTTTCATTGTGTATAAGAAAGAACGCTCAACCGGAAGTTCATATGGTCTAAAAATCTGCTTTGAATTGAATGGGATAACGAGCACGTTAATTAGCGATCGCTTTATGAAACTGCACCCTGATCTGTTGAAGAGTACTAATTTTACGTACAACCTCTGGACTGGTTCCCGTATTTGCTGGTCCTACACCGTACCACTTACCGACCGTGGGCACACTCGTACATATTTTCTCGTTTCTTGAATATTTAATGTCGTATTTTGATTGGTCGCTTGTGCTTCCGGCGATGGGCTTACAAGTTATCAATAAAAACATACGTAGATTCGAATAATAAATACGCCGTTTGCATAAAGAACGATAATGATGAATTTTCATCAAGTCAGTTGACTAGTTGACAACACCTGCTCGCCTTCAGATGTAGATCTTTCTGTAAAAACTTATTATTTTAGTGCAAAACATACACGACTTCAAGGACATCACAGCTATGTTTACATATAGCTTTTTGCACCTTCAAATTTGAAGAGTAGTAAACAAAAAGATAATTACACAGAGCTTGATAAAATTTAATAAATATTCAAGGAAACGAGAAAATATTTACGAGTGTGCCCACGGTCGGTAAGTGGTAGCAAAGCGGGAATGCCACAGGACGTGGGTTTTCGACCATGAATAGGGTTTTGGATTCGTATAAAGTCGCTATTTCTTCGTGATGTAGCTGTCATCCATACGACGATAATATTCATGGAATATTTAAGGAAGCAACCATGTTTAATGAACAAAGACATTTTCTAACTGCACAATAGACAGTTTTAAACTATTTAACTAACTATGCTACTCTTGTGGAGTGAATTGTTTTTGCTTTCATTTTTTAGTTATTCCATATTTTACCTTTTTAATACAAAAATCCAATAAAAGAGTTAGTCACGATAACCGGTCCCTGTTTAAAACTATGCCTCTGTTGTGTAAATGTCATAAATCGTACGGGAAGTTTACATTATAAGTCATGTTTTTTTTCTAAAGGGATCTAATGTTTTTTTTTAAAAACGTTCGTCTGATTTTCGTCGCATACAATGGTATTCGGCAAAACCGCAAGACTTTTCCCGCGTAAACTACAAAGCCAAGGACAAAGCCTGAAAGGTTTCGAAGAAACAATATCCACTGAACCTAGATTATACTTCCCTAATTTAGGTCAAATTTTACTATAGAAAATCGCTCTATCAAAATAAAAAAAACCGCCACAGAATATCTCGAGGAAATAATTTGATTTCAAAATATACCTTTTAGATCGACAAAAGGGGCATAAGCTGCACCGTATGTGGTAAGAAGTTTTCATTTGTCATGCTAAAAAACCCTCAGTAAAACACGATGACTTTTAGTATATTTATTTTTTATTGGCTAGTGACGAAAGACTAACATTTATGTCTAAAGTGGTGTAATTTAGAATTTTATTGTAAACATTGTAAGGAAGACAACCATAATGTTGTTATAACTTATGTCGAATTCGTTTGCTTGTATTGACAAAAATGAATAAGTTTAAACTAATCTTGAGAAATCTTTTGCTCTCTCCTTTTACTGGTCAAATTGACCATGGAATCATACTGAGACTTCCCATTCTTCCTCGGGAGGCGTGGCCTGGAACAAATTAGATTAATAATATAGACAATTGCAATGGTTCTAAAGACAAATCATAATAAAATAAACATTGTATTACATATTTTAACTACGTCTTTTGATAACACTTTATTATGTAAATCTCGTGCACCCTAGGTTGATAACCATTTATCATTTCAATATGACAATGTAGATCAATCGAGGGTTCTTATTGGACAATACAATTAACAGTTTGTCATGTATGCACAGATAATGATCAACAGCAACGTTTTTCCCAATGTTTCACTATTTCCACATCTAAAAGAACTCAGTATGTTTCACGTGCTTTCCAGTTAATAAACAAAAGCAAAAGAATATTGTGTTCTCAACAGTATATTTTGAAATATTAAGTTAACTACATATAGCTACATAAACACAATTAAAGTTAGGTATAGTATATGCTGCAAATCCTTTTTTTAATATTTAATATTTCGTTTTGTGCATGTGAAGTGTTATCTATTTGCGTTTACGCTATCCGTCTTTTAATTTTTATGCAAACAGAGAGATACAATATATCAAATTCAAGCTTTGCTGTTTTAAATACATGTAAAGTTACAATATAAGAAGAATTTTCAGCATGTTCTTATTTACTTTAATTTTTTCATCTGTAAAATAAACATGAATATATCAAAATGCCCAGGTTTATTATCCTTTATTTAGAACGAATAATCGTACCCTCGTTTTTTTTGTGTTTTTGTTTGGCGAGGGTACGAATTTAGTCCCATTACTCGTAATGTAGCAGAGCGGGAGTGAATCACTCCCGGCACTTTGATGTCCAAAAGAAGTTGCATATACAATCAGACATGGTCGATCTTGATATCTTTCTTCAGTGTCACCATTTCTTTATCGGTTTCGTGTTCAAAATCGATCATTAATGATACGTGATGATAGTTATTGCCGTTTTTAATAACCCGCTGTGCATTGTGTAATAATTGACATTCGTGTCTCTTTTTAATTACGTTTACTACATGAAAAACATTGAGAAACCCGAAAATGAATGGCGTGCGGATTCTTACTACGGAATGGTTGTTATAGTATGCAAATTAGCACGTTTATAACAAAATTAGGTCACATTATCCATATACGGAAAAATGATCAACATAGCATTTTCCACGTGCATCTTCCAAGACGAAAAAAGAAATTTCTTGAATAAAGATCGTTTCCCGTTAGTTTTGCAATGTCTAAAGCTTTAATAACGTAAAGAAGATGAATATTATGTTTGAATTTTGTATAAATAGACCGAAGTTAGAATTTTTTATTTGCTCCATTACGAGCAATAGGACTGAATTCTGCCGTTAATCCGACAAATCACAAAACTAACTTCGGATTATAACGACATTAAAATTCGGCCTATCCTTTATTATGACTATCTGCAACCAGGACGGAGAACCCTTTATTAAAGCCTTGATATTTTATCTTATATATTAATCAAGTCGTTTTTTGGACATTATAATGTTCAGTTTATCAAGTATACAAGTATCACAAAACTGATTGCAAACTTGGTTCTGTATGTATTTCCACTAAAACATGCAGCCTTATTAGCACCACTATCACAAATTTCGAGACGAATTGAAGGCTGAACTGTAGCTGTCAAGTTATTCTGCATCACGTGGTTTCACTGCGATTGTTTTACTCCTCGAATTGTTCTGTTGTTTCGTTGATTTTGTCTATTGTATTACCGTATTCTTTTCCGGTGGTCTATGTATTCCCTTTCTTGTTGCTGTGCTATAAATGTACACTTTAAGTAGTTTTTATTCAATAAGAAGTCGAATAAACTCTGCACCCTTGTCACCACTTCTAACGGTATTTATTATCCTGTTTCAGTTCACACCGATATTTATTTGTGACGTCATTTGATGACTAGATTAAGCGCAAAATTTAACAGCCCAGAAGACAGAAATACTTTTTCCATATATTTTCAGTGTAAAAAGTACTTTATCGCCAAAGGATAAAAATACTATTCATCGCATTTCTGCATGATTTTAAGGTTTGTAGGTGACGTCTTATTTCGATTTTTCAACATGTTGAACTAAGTTAAATATATTATAATACTGCTTGAAGTTTATCCTGTTTGTATTGAAATAATAAACTTTGAAATAACCACCTATACTCAACATTTATTTTCATTTAAATTTATAATAAGTAGCTATTTTGTTTTAACACATGTTATGTTTCCAGTCTGTAGATCACATTTTAAAAATTTACATGTAAAATTTTCAAAACAAATGAAACTATTGCTATGTTAATAAAAATACAGATTCGATAACTTAAATAGCTTTACACGTTAGAACTTGACACACAATGACCGCTCTTTTAATCCAAGTTATGATTTGTGCCAGTTTATTGTAACAGGCTATGACTTATATCATGCGACAACAAAAGGAGATCGCAAGTCTGATTTGTGCTTATTACATTTTAGTTTATGTAAGAGTATACAAAAACAAGGTAACAAATTCATTGTTATTGAATGGATATGGACTGCTCTATTAACCCAACTGTTAAATTTCTAGGGGAAAGGAACGATATAATAAGAAAGTATCAAACTACGGACATCTTCGTTCAAATCACTGATAGAGAGATGGTTGTATATTTGTAGAGACAAACTTACTATTTGTAGTTAAATATTTTTAAAGCCAATAAATTACAATTTCGTGACACAAAAATATGACTGGTTTCAGTGATATTTGTACAAAGTTCTAATATATAATTTAATGTACATTTAATGTCATGTAATCGCCAAACAATACTTTGTACAACGAATTAATATGTATTGTAAAATAAAAAAAAATCTAGCATGGTTTATGACCTTCATTCCGAATGATTTAAATATGTTTTTGTGATGCACCTAAAAATACCTTAAGGACAAAGTTAATGGCATATTTTGCTGTATTAGAAAACCACAAAAATGGTGGCCATACATTTCATAGTTGCATTTTCATTACAGGCAGTTGGGTCAGGTTAATTTTATTGAATGAGTTTACAGTGTTTATTCACCAGTTTAGTAACCAGACGGCCCTTCAAACATTTTCTCTGTTTCTTATCCAATTCAAGGCTTTTGATTAATTAAGCTAACTTACCGTCTTTTATCGTTAGATAAAAGTCAGCCCACATTTTATTAAGGCAAATTTCTAAACAAAGAGATACTTAATCTGCGCAAAAAAATTCATCTGGGCGAATGAAAGAAATTTCCTCCTACTTCTTAGCCAAATATATATTCAGGTAGTGAATAATGGTGATTGAAGGTACCTATATATGTAAACCTTAGAGGGAATTAAGAATCGCTGGATTATTGACAGTTACGAGGAATTTGTATAATTGACATAGATTTGATCATCTCGAGAAAAGATATAAGAACAAAATGTCTAATTAACGATGGTTACATTATGAGAGGTTTAAGAAGAACAAATATCTATTCTGGTGATGCATCAAAAATAAAAGCATGGTGCGTTATTTAACATTTGCATGACCGGTCACACTGCGATAGTAAACTATAGTATCTCTCATTTCAATTGCAACAATGTTTTGTGAGAAGAGCAATTTCATAAGTTGTTACATCAACATAGACTAGTTGGAATGTTAATTAGTCATAGTGCGTCGTTTTATTGATAGATCTTCCATAAGATTCATTGAGAGGTATTCCAAGTTATTTGCGACCTCTGCAAAGCACACCGAATGTTCTTCTTTTTATGTTCAGTGTTGAACAAATCGCTTTAAAATTATTCCTTTAGTTTTGTCACCTTTATCCTACGAAAGCCCATTTCGACATGAAATACCCAAAGTAGCCTTGCATGAATCTCAAAAAACGGGATAGCAAATTCACGTGACTGTTGGGTACGGGATGAGATCTAAACAATAACGTGCTTCTTTGACGCTGGCCAAGTATACACACAACAAACAATTTTTATGACATTATCTTACTTCAATACAAAATATTTGCTTTTAGAATATAATGAAACCGTGAGATACGTGTAGAAGATGATTGTATCGAATAATGTTAATTCTGAATGCATGTTGATTCATACATAGAATAACAATAAATTAATACGTTACAAACTTTTTCGCTCATCGTTTGATAATTAAAAAATAGGCGGCTCTCAAGCAAAATAACATACATTAGATCTAAAATGTTTGTGTGTAATCGTCAAAATTTAGGAAGAACGTCAATATGACAGTTTTATATTCTTAAGAAATATGCTATTTTAAAAACATCTTGTCTAAATTATTTGTATTTAATGAGTTTAGCGAGCCTCTTTTAAAAATCTTTTTCAAGAGTATTTTGTGTATCATACAGAGGTACGAACGTATGTATATGAGGGTGTTATGTAAGTAAAGATAATTAGTGAAGACTTATAGTGCTGCATAATATTGCACTTCCATAGAAGTGTTGTGTAACATTGGTAGCGAGGTTTTGATCCCAGGCACAATGTGGAAAATGTAGTTTTTTTAAGAATTTGAACTCAGGTATGTCAGGTTGACCTCAGTATTGCATTCGAACTAACTGGTTAAAAACGTTGCATTCATTTGGTACTGAGGCATTTTGTATTTATGAATCAAACATAAAATATAATATGATATCTCAAAACAGTATTTTATATAGCAAATATAAAGACGTAAATGATAGAGCTTCTGGTAGTTCTACTATTCTTGTAAAAGATAAAATTGTGCAAGACTGTTGATCTAAATAACTCATCTTCATGCTGTTGCAGCTAGAATATCTTTTGACAAAACAACTACTTTATGCTCTGTATATTTTCTTCTTAATTTAAACGCCAAACTGATCAGCTACCGGCCCCATATAGCTATAACTTAAACGGACACAACTCTCATTGAGGGCCTTGGTGGCCGATTGGTTACGGTAGTAAGTAATCTATTATTGATCACGTTTCCTGTCAAGACTGAGGTTGCGGGTTCGAGTCAGACTGCGGATAGAGTGTGCTCGACTCCAACCTTAATTGAAAAAGATCGCCAGTTTTCCGACCTACGAGAACTTAGGCTTCTTCCACGAATAAAACTCGATGACAAGATATAAATTGCTGTAAGCTGCGTTAGACGCAGAAAGACTTGTGCATAATTTTTAAATTATGGGTTTCAATAAACATTTACGTCTTTTGAATGGATCATATTCAGTTATCGACCTTACAACAGATTCGTCTCTCGTGTATTAATTTTAACGAAATTCAAAACATCTTGGAAAACCATTATTTGATGACGACTGTAAGGCTTAACTTCTAGCAATGTAAAGAAACAAAAAATACGCTCTTCCTGGAGTAACGTTTTTTTTCAAAATTAAATAACAGCGTACGTAACTTTGTTTTTTTCAAATTTAAATAAGAATTTCCCTTATTAATAAAGTTTGGAATATGATAAGTAAACTTAAAGATAAACTGAAAAGATTAACAAGACTTGATACTTCAAAGTAAGATATGTCAAACAAATTGACCGAAACTCGACCGTCCCAATTTTCAGCGAATCAAAATTGAAAACGAAAAATTCACACTTAATTGTGTTTCAATCCAAAATGCTTGAACAATACCAAAAATATTTTTTTTGAAAAAGAACAAAGCATACAATACATCAGGAGAACCAGATAATATTAATGATTAACTTCAGTCTTATTTACCGTGTCTTTAAAATTTTATTAATACGGCCGGCCGAATATTAAATTTCGCTATATAAAAGGACCAACAGTATAAATAGTTATTTGTCAGGTAATCGGTTAAATAGTAGCAATCGCCTACAAACAGCCAGTTCGTAAATTTTTTTCTTCAAATATTCAAGACTTGGACAAACGATAGATTACTCTGATAAAACTCCTAAGATTTCAAGTCTCAACCTAAATAAATTGGTTTGTTTGCTTATCAATAAACCTGATTATTAAGGTCATAATAAAAGTATGTATTAATATATTCTACTTACACATTAACATGTGTCCCAGAGTAATTATTTGTTCTATATCATTTATTATAATATTTCAGTGTTGTAATCGTTATATGTAATCGATGTATGATTAATATGTTTGCAATCTTTAACTAAATTTTTAAGGATCCCGGTTGAAAGCGCTAGGAGAAGATGATTACACAAAATATTACAATGTTCTTTATAGCTTTACGAGGGGTTGATTAGACAAAATAGATGAAACTTGATGAAAATGACTAAATTTCCTTCTCTCCAAAAATGGTAAAAATGTTTCTCGAACAAATACACAACTTTAATATGTGTACAATCTTGTTATTGTTTTTATGAATTTGGTTTTAAGATTTAGAAGGAGTTAATTACAAAATAGGTTTATATGATATTTGCTGAAAAATATTTGCCGGTTTTATTTTAAGTTTGTGGATAATCTTTTTACGCAGTTTTCTTAGTGTTCAGTATTTTGTAACTTTCATTCATACGTTCGGAAAATATTTCTCAAACAATTCCATAAAAGCGGGTATACCAGAATACCAGCATCAAGAGCAATAACGTGAAGTGTCCTTTAACCTGGCCACATGTCCCTTACCTTTTTTATTGCCATGATGAACTACGTCAGAACTGCAGGATAATCACTAATCGTAACGGAAGTGGCGCTAGTTGCCGGTTTAAAAATGTCTTGTAGAAATACAACTGGCCTATAATAGGAGATTAAAAAAAGAGGAACCGCTGATCTTTTGACACGAAAGCAGGCAATGTTTAAATGGAATGATGCCTGTCAAAGTGCAATTGAGTTTCTTAAAAAAGGCTTAACAGTCATTCCACCGTTATCCTATCCTGTTCTAAACAAGGCATATTTCCTTTATACTGATGCCAGTGACACGTGAAGGAGCATGTTTAGAGAAGAGAAATAATGCAAAAAATACTGTCTAACAAGTTGGACAAACTCAGATAAAATTGTTAACGACTGAATGAAAGGTTATTGCAATACTATATGCATTTAAAATGTAGATCACTACTTGCACAATGCAGAATTTGTTACTAAAGCTGGTCATAGGCATATGTAATCTATTTTTTACGCTCCAATGCAAAAAACGAAAATCCAGTTATAAGCCCGTTATTAGCTAGCTGTAACTGCAATGTCGAGTAACATCCCATTCAATCAATGTATCTCACCAACAGATGTTTGACATTTCCAAAAGATTCAGTCAAAGATCTCTGATCTTTGTAAAAATACATTGACATGTACTACGTTAATAAAAGGTAATCAATTACCTGTTGCAATATCAATCAGTTGACAGTTTGCTGGATATCTTTGGACAATTTGAACTCAATTGGATTAATAATTTGGTCATTGCAGTGAATAAGCAACGCAAGTGAACAAAATGAAAATATTAGCTCAATATCAAATAGAAATAGCATACCATAGAACATGACGTTAAGCAGTTGACGAGATGCTGATGATACCAATAAAATAGGATAATAATCTATCCGTAAACCCAGATTAGCAAACCACTGCATCGGCTGTTATCACTAGAATGTGAAAGTAAATAGTGAAGAAAAACATTTGCCGTTAAACAACTTTATCTGAAAAAACTGGTCTGTTAAAGAAGTAACAGATTCGTCATGCATATAAAACAGTTTCTTCATGCATATTAAAAAACCTATGAACTCGATGTATGCGAAGAAGTCATTCTAATAATGATGCTCCGTTGAATCCGTTACAAAGACAATGTTTTGTGTGTTGAGAAATGAACAATCAACTTAATAGTATTCCGTAGTTACGGAGAAGTCATGAAATCAAAATATTACCATAACTGATACCCCATTTAATACTTTAGATAAATGTACTGATGTTCTTTTCGTAAACTGATAAAAATCGATATGATATTCCGGTCGAAAGGTACTACAGCGTACATTATTTATATAACGTAACGTTTAAAGTATATTGCGTAAAATTTTATACTTTTAAATACAAGTACGCCTTGATAGTATTTTGAAAAAGATTTGTAAGTTATAATGCAATGCAATTTAAATAAAGTCAGCACTCAATTTAGATACAACAATGTGGTGGTATGTTTTCATTGGGGTCAGTAAGTTAAAATCAATGCAGTTTTCATATTTAGTGAATGTTTTTGAGCAGTGATTATATTGACTGACTGATAACGTTTGGATGCGTCTTATTTTTGTCTAGGTCTATATAACAGTGCAGCTTATAATTTTAATTTCTAGCTTGCTCTTAAAGCATAAAACAAAATATTCCGAAATTATACATTGGAGTATTTATGTTTGGTAACCTATTTTCTTCTATTAACCTTTATTGACGCTTTACTGTTATATTTTATTTAAACCGAAACTCAGTCCTTACGACTAGTATAACAAGTACGTGTGCCTATAGATATTAAAACAGAACGCGAAGTCATGGGAAGGCTAGACCATCTCTGCACCATAGTACTACAACTTTCTAATCCTGAAATTTTCATTCCCTTTGGAGCAACATTGTGTCCATTCCGCAATATGTATTTTACGTTTCTCAAGGGAAACGTTACTTCAGAGCTTGTAGGGAATACCACGATTTCCTTGGATGGGCTATTCGATAAATTCTTGTTGCTCACAGGTCGCAATCTTCATTTAAGAAACTTTATGTAAACAATACTCAATATAGGAATCACTCAAATAAGAACAGATGTAGGTTTGTCGTAGTATTTAGTATCTGCCTTTGCCGGACATGACTTATCCTACATTGGCTGACTGAGTTTACTGTCACATTGCTGGTAGTCTTTTGAGCGTTTTGTTCTGTTTGATTATTTGTTCCTTGGTATGGTATTCTTTACATAGCTTTTACATTGCAGTATTTTTAATATTTGGCACAGCCCATGGTGCAATGCTCCGTATAATGTTAAAATATGCTCATCAGTGTAAATATACAAGGTAACAAAAATCTGGAGCAAAAACAAGTATTTCTGGCCTTTTTCACAACTGTCCTAATCAAAGTAGTCCTTTTCTTTTATTTAAATAATTTTTTACTTATCACATTTAATTTTAAGTTAAACTGTGGCCGAGTGGTTAAGGTAGTTCGTTTACTATTGATCACGTGGTCTGTCAACACTGAGATTGCCGGTTGCAGGAAGGGTGTACTCGACTCCAATCTTAATTGACAAGAATTGCCAGTTTTCCTGACGCTGGTAGGAGGTTTTCTTTAGGTACTCCGGCTTCCTCCCCCAATAAAAACTGGACGCCACGATATATCTGAAAAGTTGACGAAAGTGGCGTTAAACATCATGCAAACAAACAAACAAAAGATCTTAAACTAATTTTTCCGGATCTGCTAACATAAACGTGAACAATTGCTGTCTCTGTATTCAGGGATGGCAGGTTATTGTCTTTAGCTAGCACTTTAAAAATACATTCACATTTTATAATTAAAAATTGATGTGCATGAATAATCTAAAACACAGAATACAAATTTGCACACAAACATAAAACCTAAATGATCGCTTGAAGACAAGACATATAGTCATTTAAGAAGGCTACTTCTCACAAAATAACACATTTGGTAAAAATGGTCTTTGATTACCACGCTTGACTATTTTACCAATTTTACTTAAAGATCCGTGGATTATGCCCTCCGTATAAAAATTGCTAAAACATCAGCTGACTGGCGAGCTGAAATAACATAAAATAAAAAAAAACATTGTAGGCCCAAATAATAAAGCATTCTATGTTAATGTAAGATAATAATAAAACTAGATCTGATCATGAATATACATTTAAAACAGTATCACTATGTCCATTTAAGAGACTAATACTCCAGGAATATACCTGACAATGTTTAATAGCACAATTTTGCAATAACATGTGAACACACTGGTATTATGCACAGTATATAGTGATATAAAATTTATAAGTGTTTGATCCTTTTATCTTAATTTGCGATGCTTAAGATTTATCGCACCTTAATTTAGCAGTGCTGTGTTTTCCGTGAATACTAGACTGACTATGGTATTGTATTCTCGGTTACAATTTCTAGGTTCGTAATAAATACGTTGTATATTAATTTAACTTACTTTTCCAGTTCCCAATGGCATTGTTCGGAATATAAGCAAAATATGGGTACTTCAAACCAACCTCGTAGTCACAAACACCTGAATTCATATTGTCAAATACTGCAATCCATCCATAATCATTAGGACATCCTAGGTAGCTTTTATTTATGTAAAATCTTCTGGCCTCAAGATCAGATCTTTAAGAATATAAAACTGATTCAAAAATGAAGTAGCAGTTATGCATAATTACAGATGTAGATGCGATTACTTTCATCAATATACACAAATGACTGTTTTTGTGCAAGTTTTTTAATTTTACGCCAATGCCACCAGTTTTTTTAAAATTTAAAATACATTTTATTTGTTCAAGGTTATGAAAAATACCATTGAATAAGATGATCGTGTTGTACTCACTGCAAATATTTTTTCATGCATTATTACCAGCTAACATTATTAATACAATATGGATCCAGTAAAGAGAAACATGGCAAATACATAAAAAGCATAAGAAATAAACAAAAATTTGACAGTACCGAAAAACTGGACTAATGTTTATTTTATAAACAAACAAAAGCACTTAGTAATTGTACAGCATGAAAAAAGAATCAAAGATACCTAGATGTGATCCTTAAACGGTGAGTCAAGGAAAGGCAAAACTATGGTTAAAAAAAAGAATGGACGACAACAAAAGAAACATACACATTACCGAAAATCCAAAATATAGAGTAACACGAACCCCACTAAAAACCGGGGTCGAATCCAGGTGCTCCAGAAGGGAAAGAAAAAATTAAACTTCACCAGCTTGTTTAAGATGCAAACCTGAATTGCCACTTGCCCCTGTGATATGACATTGAAAAGAATGTACTAATTACACTTTATATGTTAAAACTGCAGTAAAGATTCATAAATAGTCTAATAAAACCATATAGATATGGTTAAGGCGGAGTTATCAAGAATAACATTGCAGCAATTATATTAGGCGTTTTAAGTTGTAATAGCAAACAATAAAACAGATTAATAAAAGTGTCATTGAATAGTTGTTTTCATATTACACCTTACTTTTTCATAGGAAAGCCATATTGGACCTCTAATAGATGGACACTATACATTTATCTAACTAATGAGGATTTACATCAACATAATACATGTCCAATTTGAAAACACTAATTTCATAGCACTGTAGTATAACACAAGCGTCACCGCAATTTATATAGATCTGTAGAAGCCTAGCAAAACATGGACGTTATGCAATCTTAAGAATGACATGTTGATTATTACACCATACATTTTTGTTGAAGCCTGTCGGATATGGTATACAACCGTCGGCAGTTTTGTCGGTGTTAAACAGAAAAAGTGTTTTTTATTTTTCGTATTAATCTTTTTTTTAATGACTCAAGGATTGTATTTGTCGATTTTTTGTAGTTCCTTTTGTAAATGAGAGAAATCGATCTTACTATACATTAATCATTGCTCCCGGGTACGTTATTTCAGAAAAAATACGTTTTTTTATTTTGCAGTGGCATTTTTACCATTATTAAATGTTATATTGGTATAAAAATGGCATATGTTTGAAAAATTACATATATAATTTTAAAACGTCTCATTAATGTTACAATATATAAAGTAATTTCGATTAAAATTCCATATCTTTAAAGGTAGCCAGCAAAGGCGATAGTTAGACGAGTAGTGATTGTCATCGCCTTTGCTGGCTACCTTAAAAGATATGGAAGTTTGATCGAAATTACTTTATATATTGTAACATTAATGAGACATTTTAAAATTACATATATAAGAATAAAAAACGCTTTTTCTGTTACACACCGCCAAAACTGCAGATGTATTTCGTATCCGACGGGATTCAACAAATATGATACGGGTCGCTTTTACGGTGTGATTATGCTTTGGTGGTATTATAAAAAGAACAGGTCATTAGAATCCCCAGATTTTTCCTGTTAACACGAAACAATGTTACAGACAAATGCTTGCAACAAACGTTAACTGCATAATTTTAATACGGCTTATATGACTTTCTAATAAGGTTTTATTAAATTGTTGAAAGAATTTGTCAATTTTCATCTGTACAACCAACTACTCACAAATCTACCTACAATAATGTAGACTCATTACTCGAAATAGAACAAATACACCTTTGGGATTTACATATATATTTCCCGCTATTAAACAGTTGTCTTGTTTAAATATCTGTCCCCTTTTCCGCCGTTCAGCTCACATTTCTAAGATGTCAAATTATTCAATATTAACAATTTATTCATAATCATTGTTATGCTCATAAAACAGAATTTTCGGAAGTGTAAAATTTAAAATTCGTATCGGTAAAAAATGGTGTTTCGGATAGTGCAGTGAAAAAATAATCCGGAATGTCATGTTTTCCGAATTTTGAAATTGCATTGTATACACTTCCGCAATTCAAATTGATTACGAATAAAGAGTTAAAACTGATGAATTAGGTGTTGTAGAAATGTAAATTAAAAGGCAGACATATAAAGTATGCAGCAAACAAAAACAGTTTGATAGCGGATAATACTCATAAAACCACCGGGTGTGAATCACTCCCGGGCTGCTTACGAGTAATAGGATCTTATTCTGGCTTCAACAAGATAAAAATATTCAAAGGAGCTGCATCATTGTAGGTAATCGAAATCGTAAGTAAAGATGCAACGACAAGTTCCTTGAACGACCTTACAATATCTTGAAGACCCCATTAACATCTGTCCATGAAGATACGGCTTTTGGCCCACTTGTCAGCAAAAAATCCGTTTTTAGAATGCACTATGATGACAAAAAATTTGGTTGCCGAACCGTGTGATTTCATCACACACATTTTGGAATATACCTTATTCTCGCTTATCTGAAAATTTGTTCATTGCAGAAAAATCAAGTATTGTAAAACTTTTTTTAGGTTTTTTTCTAATTAAAATTGTTCCTGTATCTCGAGTTGTTCGGTGTTTAAAAGCAATAAATATACTGATATGTCAACCAATCGCACAACCAGTTTATGATTGACAGTTTGTTTGTAAGTACAATTGCCAACTTAATAGAAATAGTGTTGTTCAAAAAATATTAGGGCAATGTATTTAGTTAACTTCCGCTTGTGCTTTTAAATTTAATGTATTTACCCTAAAATACTGAAAAAATTGAACTGTTGGTTGGCTGCTGTCATATCTGAGTACGAACTGCTGACAAGTCGGTCCTTACTAAACCAATTCTCGTTCGAATCAGTATTGAGATTGTTGAATATTAAATTAACGACCATGGAGTTGTTTTTGTACATTGCCAATTTTACCTATATGTAAAAAATACAAAATGTAACATAAATATAAATAAATTTTGTGGACACAAACATAAAACAATTGTCTAGGTGACCATGATGTTCCGTTTGTCACATGTAAATACCCCTTTAATCAGATCTTTATATAAACGCGATATTAAATTTTAATAAAATAGCATCTCAAAGGGACCGGATATATAGATTTTGGCCATTATGTGTCTTACTTCTTCTCGTCCTCGTTTAGTTATTGTCATTTGGCGATAACATTCTATTTTAATTTTCTTTGAGATTGTCAGGCATTTATTTTGTTAGGTTTAAAATGTTAAAAATAGTTTCCCATACACATACAATTGTATAAATGACTGTTTGCAGAACAATTGCTCTTTTACTTTAAGTTTGTTTTATGAAATCAAAGCATGTAGTAGATACTTTCTATAGGTCATAAAATAATCATACAAAATGTCAATATAAGATACCAAGATTAACAGAATTTACTACGGATGACGCGCGTTTCGTTTCATTTAGACTCATCAGTTGCGCTCAAACCCAAACGATGTTTAAAATCCAAATGATAAAAATGTTGTTGAGCTTTTATCACCAAAATTCCAAAAACGTTATATCAAATGCGGCTAATTTCAGGGCAGAAAATTTAGACCATGAACTTGTCACTGATATTCCTGTCAGCACCGAAGTGTGACTACTGGGCTGGTGATACCATCGGAGAGTACTAATACACCAGCAGCGGCATTGACCCGTTGGTTGCAAATAAAATGTAAACAAAGATCCCAAGATTAATAGAATTTACTACGTCAGAAGCGCGTTTCGTCTAATCAAGACTAATTAGTGAAGCTCGAACCTAAACGCTATCTAAAATCCAAATAAAAAAAATTGTATAGCTTTTATCACCAAAATTCCAAAACGTTATACCAAATCCAGCTAAGGCTATAGCTACACCTTGAAAATATAAAAACCTTAGAATTAAAATGATGAGTCGAAATGTCATTGATAGAACTAAAAAAGGAGAGCAACATAACATAAACCACAGTACAATAATACCTTTATACATAACAGCCGAATTATTATTTGTAATAACCAGTTTTAAACAATTATTGATAATGTTTGTCCCACACAGCTTCACTTTAAATCCTACAGTGATGAGTGATAGTCTTTATGGGTTGTACATTTATGATAAGGAAAGTCTAGGAGCGGAACAACGTAACTTTGGTGTCGTGTTTTAAAGTGTGTCAAGTTCAAGATCCCTTTTGTAGACTCATCGTAGCTGCTTCCAAAGACTGGACATATTATAACTCAAAATGTTCTGTTTCCATTGTTTTTAATATCTCAAATTACATATTTAGTCTAGATTTAAGTCGTGTTTAAATTATTTAATTTCAACTTACTTGAACAATATTTTGTGTCCGCCACTGGTCAATAATGGAGCTTCTATAGTGTGTATTACATGTAAGAGTGTGAGTAAGGCGACATCCGACTTCAGGTGCGGAAAGCGAAATTGTGCCTTTAAAAGCCGGATACAGGTCTATGCCTATCCCGGCACTTCCTCTAAACACCATTTCCCATGTATCTGAAATCAGTCATCATATGTCACAATATGAATACACAGACAAATAATTCTGTTGTAAAAACACCATTTTAGAGAAAGACAAACAGAGGTAGATTGAAATTCCTACAAGTCTAAATGAGGGAGCAAACAATATTTTCGAGATATGTTCCAAGAAAACAAGGTAACATAAAACAAATAAATTCATCGCTATTGAACGGCTATGCACAGGTCTATAAAAGCAACTGGTATTTGCCAGGAAAATGGTTAATATGTAATGAGAAAGAATAAAGCATTAAGTGAATGAAGTTCAAACCACTTGTACTGAGCTGGCAATTATGTCAAACATGCATACAGAGGTAAAGTTATAGGCCGTCGGAACAAATTTTCTAGTACAGAAACTTTATCATTTCGTAGCGGCTACGACAATAGGCCTTCTCTTTTTCTATGCAAGCAGTCTTAATCGTGGAAGGATCGTGACACTATCCAAACATATCACTGACAAATGTCCGCGACCCTTTTTTGGTATTAAATGAGCTGATAATTCCACAAGATGGGCTCCTAATTTGCCACCTTGGAACGCGCTAGGCAGTTCTGTGGGTGCATCACATAAATTTGTTGTGGTTTAAGTGTATACAAGTTATTAAAAAGGAATTTAAATTGATCCACTATATTGCGTTGAATAACTGATTTTTTCGTTTCTTACGAGGCACTTATGGTATTAATATCTGTTAAGATCCAGTCTTAAAATCTTAACTACAAGATTGAACTGTGTTTATATTCATTTATATTGATATGTCCGTAATATATCTTTTATAATGTTGTTAATCACGGCACGTCTAGGGGGTAAGCGGTGTATGTACCGTACGTTGAGTATGTGGTAAGTGAATTTTACGCGCTGACAACGTGCTTACAACATAAGATCTCCGTACGATTGCCATGCTGTTCACATTCGGTGTTCGTAATCGCACGGCTGTTATAAGTGCGTACAAGTGCGGTGAACGTGAGTTCGAACGTGTCGTACAGGGCACGCTCGTCACCCGTAATGGGGTATTTGTAGCCCGCCCGCAACTTGAACGCAGAGAAAGTTCCTCATGTACTAAACATGCTACGGCGTGCCTGCGTGCTCCCAAATCCGTACAGACACGGTTACAGAACGTACGGATCCCTAAATTTGGCCCACGTTGTTGCAAGAAGACAGCACGCACTTGCTAGTACTACGGGTTGTGGCCGGGGCTGTAAGTTTCACTGATGCATTTTTATTAGACTAAACGCGAAGAAAGTGTTTTAACCTTAGTATCTTGATGACATTTTATTTTATGATGCGAAGTGGATTGATCGTTTAATTGCAGCTAAACGATCAAGATGGAACCATGTCAGTAATAATATATTTTTAAGATTAAAACAACTTGGCAAAAGAATGAGGAATAAGTCAAAAAAAGAATGAAAAATAATCACATCACCAGTAAGTTAATGCAATACAACCCTGTGTTCTGAATAAGTAAACAGTGCCTGCATCAAATTAGACATATTCCGAATTACTCATTGTCGTGTCAAAGGAAATGCTGAAACAACGGAAGGCTAAAATTAACTATGTCTCAAGAGATGGATTTCCATTAGAAACTATTAGAACATCCCGACAGCCATGATTTACCACGATGAAGAATGTTTATAATATAAATATAATAATACAGAATCTACTTAAATATTTTAAATTATTTAAAGCTATTCACTGCATGTAGGCTTAACAACGTATATTTATGGGAACAACATTTAATAGACATGTAAATTATAAATATTAAAGTGCCTGAAAATATTAATTATACATGTGGTGTAAAGTTATTTTATCGTATTAATCATATGAAGAAAAAATGCAAAGACATTTTGTGATTTAATGCTTCCTTTTATGTCCTAATTCGACAATCTCAACCCGGACATAAAATATTTATCAAGTAAAAACAAACACTTGTTTATAGGAACAGCTCGGCTACATGTGCAGCTCATTTTTATTTATTAAAAATACAAAAGTTGAACGGCTGACGTCGTTGTACTAGACAGTCTACAAAAGAAAAAAACATTGTGAAATATCACTGTTAACAATCCATAAAATCACAAATCACAAACAATTACCGGGGTGGGGGGAATCATATCGAGCTGACCTGCACAAGTACGAGCTTCGAATAACATAAAGCTGATTTTTACTCAAAAAAGAAACCTTTTCCCGCTAATTAAAGTCCGTGTCATTAACATATTCATAATAAGAAATCGTAACATTTAAATACAACCAATCGCTATAAATAATGATATATTTATAGCACATAAACAATAAACACGTGTCTGATTACCTTTGATAAATACATTTATGTCCTAATTGGACACTCTCAACCGGACATAAAATATTTATCAAATAAAAACAAACACTTGTTTATAGGAACAGCTCGGCTACATGTGCAGCTCATTTCGAAAAACAAAGAAAGGCGCAATGAGAGTTGTAATTTAACTTAATCGAATATATGCTTATATTCCCAAGTTTTTAGACACGGATAATCTATTATCAATGTTTTCTTTTACGTAACCATCTTTAGCTTTATGTGTTTTCCAACGTCCGTGTTTTTTAAAAAAGACGATCATCAATATGAGAATCTGCAGCAGCAGTAGCCCCACCGGAGGTCAAACTATGTAAACCGAATTGTTTTTTGTCTAATCCAATAGACTCTAAAGCATCTAAAAGAATTTCTCTGGCTGTAGTATATGATAAATTTCCATTTTTCAGCTTATACACATTCTTTGATTTACAAAAACAAAGAGAACGAAAAATGAAGTCACTACTTGTCGTATCAATATTAGCCGATGAAAGATATAACTGTAACATTTTGACAGGGCATGTTATCTTATCTGTTTTTGAAATGACAACTTCTCTACCCTCTCTATAAATATCAGTTTTACTAGATTCAAGAAATATTTTAACGTATGAATCGTAAAAAGTAATCTGATTCCTTCTGATGTTTGCTAATTCGGAATATCTAAAAAAAACCAGCATATCCTAGCAAACACAAGCATGCTTCTCGAATGTTCTTAAGATTAGTAAGATCCAAACCAAATTTATTAACAATTTTGCACAAAATGTCAGGTGTTATAGGCTCCTTTTTCACAACATGATGTCCAACTGATCTCAAAGATCCTTCTTTTATTGTAACAACTAAATCCGACTGAAAAGGATTCTCAACACCTGCCAACTTGTGCGCCCAATTAATGGCGTAAAAACTACTTGAACTTTTTCCCAAATTGGTCAAATGAATCAAATAAGCTGAAACTGAAATATCTGACGCTGGTAAAGTAACAGGTATATTATTACTTAAACACCATTTTGAAAAAGTATTTAATGCATACCTGTACTGCCGTTGCGTATTACTCGCACTTGAGGCTAGGCAGAAATCGGGCATCTGTTCCACTAGATGTTTAATACCGGTGTTTTCCTGACAAAATTGATCCACTTCCGACCATCTACCAGTTTTGAACACAGCTGAAAAATGTATTTACATAAAAAATAATAATACAATGAATATTCGAGCTTATACACATCCAAACGCATGACCGTGTCAACTACAATATCATAAAGTTTATGATACTAGGACCATGTCATAAACTTCATCAATAAAATCATACAACACATGACCATGTCAACAACAATAACATACACTTTATGATACTAGGACCATGTCATAAACTTAACAATAAAATCAAACCACATCATGTCTCTGCAGTATCTTACGATACCATGACCATGTGTCTTATAGACTAGCATCTAGTCGTACTGCTAAAACAGTAGAAAATAATTTGTCCGTGCCAAAAATGCCCTTCGGGCTACTACCCTTAATATAAATTCTATCTGTATCTCTGAATTCTAAAACATCTTGAACATAATCCTTATAACTTAAATATCATAGACTTTATGATACTAGGACCATGTCATAAACTTCATCAATAAAATCATACAACACATGACCATGTCAACAACAATAACATACACTTTATGATACTAGGACCATGTCATAAACTTAACAATAAAATCAAACCACATCATGTCTCTGCAGTATCTTACGATACCATGACCATGTGTCTTATAGACTAGCATCTAGTCGTACTGCTAAAACAGTAGAAAATAATTTGTCCGTGCCAAAAATGCCCTTCGGGCTACTACCCTTAATATAAATTCTATCTGTATCTCTGAATTCTAAAACATCTTGAACATAATCCTTATAACTTAAATCCTTGTTAAAAATAAAGGAACAATATGGAGCCGAAACCCATCTAGGTACGATCAAAGAACCCCTAGCTTTACAATAAATTAGATGTTTAATAACTTTAATTACTAAATAAATTGGGGGAACCAACCAATTGTTATCTTTCGACCAATCTAGCGCGAAGGCATCAATAGCATCTGAAGAAGGATTCCAAAATAAAGAATTAAACTTTTTAACTTTCTTATTTTGATCACTAGCAAATCTGTCGCATGTAAATGGGCCCCCATAAATCATTTAAAAAATAAAAAAACTCGACTGAAATTTGCCAGTCTTCGTGGTCTATCATTTTGCTTATATAATCTGCCTTCGCATTATGAATACGTGGGATCCACTGAATATCAATAACTATATTATTATCTTTGCAAATAGTATAAATAGAAAACGCTAATTTTTGCAATTCTTCTTTCATGCTTCCCGCTTGAACAATATGAACACAATTTTGATTATCAGTAAACCATTTCAGACTTTTCTCAGTAAGGGAAGAACTGAAGGATTGTAGGCTTAGTTCTATAGCTCTCATTTCTCTCCATGTAGAACTGCAAGACTTTTCGATAGGATTCCACATTTTATGGAAAACCTTAGAACCGATTTCTACAGTATAAGCTCCGCAAGCCACATCACTGGCATCTGAATAAACTAAAGTTTGACTAGGACTATAAGGAGATAAAAATTTTGAATTCATTTTTTCTACGTTATTTTTCCAAAATTCTAATTCTCTTTTGACTTAGTCCGGATATTTAATCAATAAACTTTTATCCCAGGTAAATCTTTGTTCAATACACATATAGCAGTATCGCGTCATCAATCGAGTTAAATTTCCGAATACAGGTGATAAGGAAATAATCTTACCTGTCACCTGGGCCAATAATCTAGCAGAAAAGGCTGGAAATATATTAATAGGGTGATTGATGGACTGTAAAAGGTCATTGACCCTTCTGTCAGGAATTGAAATAGAGAATGCATTTGAGTTCCACAAGATGCCCAACCATTCTAACTGTTGAGTAGGACAAAATATTGATTTTTCAACATTAATTAAAAAACCTGCATCTGACAATGACTTTTTCACAAAATTTGAAAGCTGTAAACAAAGCTCTGATGATGAAGCCATGCAAAAACCATCATCTAGGTAAAGAACTATATCAATAGCATTTTTTCTCCAATGTTTGACCATTGTTCTCAAACATTTAGTGAATATATGTGGACTAGAGGATAATCTAAAAACTAGCACCGAAAAGCAATAAAATTCGTCATTCCAACAAAACCCTAAAAAGGTTTGTTGTTGGGGACAAATGTCAAAATGATGGTACCCAGACTTGAGATCGAATTTGAATAAGAACGAGTTTTTATTGAACATTTGAAGAGCAGTTCTCCAATCTTCAAACTTAAATCTCTCTTTTTTCACATATTTATTTAAAATAGAAAGATCTAAAATAAGTCGCTTATTATTGGATTTGTTAATAGCAACTGACAAAGGATTAACTACGTCAGGAGTAAATGGTACCTCATAAACGCAACCAGAATCCACTAAATCTTTTACTTCTTGATTAACAAATTCGGCGTTTGACAAAGCAGATTTGTTGTTTTTAAAGAACATGGACGGCGGAGGTGATAAAAAGGGAATAACATATCCATTCTTTATTGTATCTAATACAAAATTGTTTGCTCCGATTTTAACCCCAAAATCATAGTTCTTAGCTAACCTTCCTTTCACACCTTTATAATTTTGGGAAAAATCTAATTGTTCGAAATAATGAACCTAAGATATAAATTCCGTAAACTCATCCGAGTTAATATCAGAATAACAATTCAAATAAGATAAATCAGAATACTTATCATTCAAATAAGCTGGATCACTATTTTGTGGAGGTTGTTGGCTGAGTGACTGTCGATGAAGCTGAGCCGCTGGTGGTCTTAAAGTTGATAGGGCAGTTTCTTCTCCTGTGGCCGTATTGTTTGCATAAATGGCAGATGTCCATGGGGCACGGCTCACGTCGTGCGGCGCTGAAACGAAAGGGCTGGCGGACTTCATAACTAGGAATGGCAGGAACATTAGCAGTAGCCACGGGTGTTGAAGTAGGTAAAGCGGGCCTTGCAATTGATTGAACGAAGAGCCCTAGATTCGGCCTGACGAATCCTTTTCTCATCTTCCTCATTGTCAGCGATTTCACTTGTTTCATATTCTTTAACAGTTGCCCATCCGGCAGGTGAACTATCAGCAATCCTAATGTGCTTGTTACGCTCCTTAATTTTACTGAGAAGATCATGGGCCAAACAAGCAAGGGGACGTTTTGGAATCCAAATGACTGCAAATCTTATTAAGATCAACATAGATTTCCTTATTGAATCTGTATTGAATACGATTCCCTTCAGATTTAAATTTGATAGACGCATCATCTCTGAACTTCTTAGACAGAACGTCTTGCTCGGTAAGTAAATCTGATTTTAATGAAGCGAGTTTATTGTCAAAATAGGTTCTAATTAATTCAAAATTGTCAAAGAAATCCTGTTGATTTGCACGACTGACCTGTGGTGCAGATACGGAAGGATTAGTAGAATTGTTGCCTTCTGTGTTGCGTGGAGTAGTATCCTGAAGCAAAGTGTCGTCATTTAAATCAAAGGCGGACATATCGAGCTGACCTGCACAAGTACGAGCTTCGAATAACATTAATCTGATTTTTACTCAAACAAGAAACCTTTTCCCGCTAATTAAAGTCCGTGTCATTAACATATTCATAATAAGAAATCGGAACATTTAAATACAACCAATCGCTATAAATAATGATATATTTATAGCACATAAACAATAAACACGTGTCTGATTACCTTAGATCATAACAGTTTTTTCACGTTTCTCCAACATGATCACTTCGACTAAAACAACAACTTATTAAGACAGGAGATTTAGAGGCAATCAAAGGGAGAGGTTAAGGATTACCCAACATATAACATTTAATACAGATTTTAGATAAAATGATGGGCAATTGAACTTTTGCTGTTTTTTTTAATTGTTAGTTGTTTATTATTCTTATAATAATAATAATAATAATAATAATAATAATAATAATTATTATTATTATTATTAATTGTTTTTAAATTGTATAACATTTTATGTATATGAATACTAAAGTATGGCTAGCATTTGCAGAATACATGATTTTCAATACATTAAAAAAATAATGACGAAGTTTCATGCGGAAGTTAAACGACGGTTTGTTTACGCATTTAGGACTGTGATATTCCTGCTTGTACATTGAATCGGTTGTCAATGTTTCTCTATTTGTTTTGCTGTGG
This sequence comes from Limnoperna fortunei, assembly GCA_944474755.1. Lineage (NCBI taxonomy): Eukaryota > Metazoa > Mollusca > Bivalvia > Mytilida > Modiolidae > Limnoperna > Limnoperna fortunei. The sequence continues at coordinate 41,995,277 of OX104113.1, forward strand.
TCTGATGCCACCTGAAAATGTATGGATGCCTCTGTATTCGTCTGTTACTATTTGAATTTCTATCAGCTTAATAATGTTGTGGTGACAAGTTTCTCCAGTTTCTTTGCGCTATCCTTATAAATGGTTGTTGATGCGTGGTCCTCCAGTTGTGGAATGGTTCTATGGGGTGTTTATGGTTCTATGTATACCCAACACGTATATCTTATCAGCGTGGCAGTTGTTCCGGTAACGTGTTGTAGAAAGTAACGAAAAAAATTCTTCTGCTAATCGCCGTCAAGTTAAATATCTGTACTTGAAGTAATAGATAATAATACTTCCGTGGTGATACTTTTTAATTATGATTTGAATGTAATATATTCATTTTGAATAAATGCGTAATTATAGACAATACATTATTTTTTTGTATCACTGTATATGATATTTCTTTTTATGTAAAACGAAATGCAAAATAATGAGTTAAGACATAAAATTTTATAACTAATTAAAGTTTATTAAACAGGTGAATATAACAGATAAATATCAACATGATAATCCTTCAGATGCCCCTTAATCCCCACACTGAATTTGATGTTTTTTTAAATTAAATATCAAATGTTGGAGAAACGTGAACACACCAACAAAACTCCTTACCACAGAAAGCTCATACATAGTGGACGAAAAAACTATTTCCCAATTATCACTCCCCAGACACGCCTTAAACACCGGTATCGTCAGTGTCTTAAACTATGTTATCTCACGAAGTAAGTTTATAAAATTGGTGTAGAGGTCATATAAGCATGATACAAGAGTGAAGATTGACTCGATTTCGTTCGCATTGTATCGGTTTATTAACATACGAAATACATTTTGAACGTGATCGTGATCGAAGTTTGTAGAGTGAAAAATGTAGACCAAACTATTTCACAACTATATGCAAACTTGTTTAGTCATACATCTTTGTCTTATCATTGATTTTCTGGATATTATATTATTACTAGGATCCAGAAATTGTTTTGTAGTGTCTTATTTGTGATTGGTAAACAAGACTTTACTGACATTCAAGCAGCTTTAAAGCATTATAATTAATATTAAATAATTTAATAACCTTGGCAAACCATGTAGAAATTTAATGTTTCGTTTGAATATTTGTTCGAAATGAGTAAATTCATAATTATATCACTGGTGCGTGTTTATCATTCATATGGCGACTTTTTTATTTGAAATTTTAAATTGATAACTATAAAGAAAATGTGTATGTTAACATCTTTTCAAGATAAATAACTTAAACATTATCATATTTGGTTACCTTTTCTAGGTTAATATAGCAGATGTAACAAAATGAATACTGTCTTCAATCGGCGCACATTTTAAACACCGTGAGAAGTCATTATTGATTATTTTTATGAATTTTGGCTAAGAAATTGATTTTACGGTACAATTATTACATTTAATATGTACTTTAATTTTGAAAACAGAGTGAAACCCCTATTTTATTTTTCATTGAACAATTTGAAGTCTGATATGCATACCTCCTCTAAGCAAAAAGATTGATTGAATGATTGATTGGATGGGACATAGGGAACACAATTTTGAATGCCAATTGAAAAGTATGGAGTAATGTAGGGGCGGACAAAAAAGCCGAGAAACCTACCGAACAACAAGAGACAAAAGTCAAGGATATCCGGATATAGACAAATATATACAACACAAAACAAAAACAAAAAAAAACAGAAAGTGCGTAACACGAACAAAATGAAAACCCTCGGTGTACATGTACTCGGGTGTTTGAAACGAGCAAGCAGTAATTGCCTCTAATTAGACACTCGTCGAGTTACTTATTGTCATTTTTAGGGAAAAGTCAAATCCAGGAATAGGAAAGACTAACTATGACTCAGCTAAAATGTCTGATCGTATTTGAGTGATTGATTTTAGTTTTTTGTAGCGGCTACAATGAGCATACACTTTACGAAATCTACAACATTGGTGTTTATCGTGCAAGTAGCGTGGCACTATCCAAACACGCCACCCGAGGACGCGTTGGGCTGCTCTGTGTGTCGAACAAAAAGACAATTTAAATCTTGATACATAAGGAATTTGTTTTGACAATTGACGCCCTAAATGATAACACTTTGGTTTTGAATTGAAGGTCATACATGGACATTAGTTTTGAAAATGGACGCCCACAATGATATGACTTTGGTTTTGAATTAAAGGTCTTGAGTTGGTAATTATGTTTAACATGTAGATTTACTATAAGATCTCGAATCGTGTTTAAGTATAAGCGAAAACAGATTAACCAAAATGGACCATAACTCGAAAACGGTTCATCGAACAGTTTCGGACCTCTGTTACAATTTAAGGTCTAAATGAGAACAGTATTTGACTTTTGGTGGTGGTTCCAAGTACTTGTAATACGTGCAGTTTTCAATGAAATAATTTTTATGAGTTGCGTCAGTTGAAAACAGTCTTTTTCAAGGTAAAATCATTGTCATAGGTCAGCTGACATTTTGTACAATTAAGATTTTCGGAATATATTTCGGCTTTCAAGTTTTATCAGCTAAGGGTTAACAATGTTTGGGCAGATAACTCCGTAATAAAAACAGTTTCATAGGGTAAGAAATGTCATACCGGCCGGGATGACCGATTTTATAGTACCAATATGAAATACAAGAAAGTCTTTTCTCTATAGTGGAATAATTATAATATTTTTTATTAAAATTATACAAATAATAATTAGGTCTTCGTGTGGATATTAATATTTAAGGGCATTGATGGCATGCAGTTAATTACGTTAGTCATCTGACATTAATCAACGGCGTGTCAACATAGACGCTGCGGGTTTAATATTAACAGTAGGCAAGCTGGGCTAGGCTTCAAACTTAATTTTCAGGGATTTCCGTTTTTTATCCCAAAAGTCGAAGGTTTTCACCGGGTACTCAGGTGTCTTTCCCTAATTGAAATGCACATCATATCATATATTTGCACTATTTGCTTTATATAGGTAGATATCTTACCATTTTTAACATACATTACTTTCCAGCCGCTGTTTTCTTGGATTATAGCAGATTCTTCTAAAGGACTTTGAATATTCAATTCACAAATTTTACCTAATCCATTATAGTTTGCTGATCGGCATCTGTCATGTTCAGACAGACAGTACGAAGCACATTTTAATATACCATAGTCTTTGAACGATATTGTTTTATAGGGATTGCGCAATTTAATTCCAAGTAAAACTTGATACTTAGCAGTTGAAATTTCCCTTTCCGTAGAAATATTAACAAATAACATTAAAGAGGAAATCTGGAAGACAATCCTATACATTATGGCTCTAAACCAACATTAGTGATGTCAGTGTCAGTAGCTTTTCAAATGTCTTTGTTTAATTAGTACGCTTTTTGTACTTATATCCTCTTGTATTCATATTTAATATCATGCCAAGTATTTAAAGATAATACGATCGTTAATAGATTTTTTTGTAGTTACGACCACATTATTAATAACAAACCAAATTAATTTTGTAAACGGTGTTCTGCGTACATTGATAATGCACGATGATTAAAAGAAAACTATAATGAGCAATCAGCATTCAAATTTATTTCTGTTGTAAGTGCTTATTATATTCCCTGAGGTATTCAAAGCCAAGGGTATTTATTAATTTGAACCTTTGTATCAGCAATAAAATATAAACTACTGAAAGAATCATTGAGAAATGCCTGTATTTTCCATGTGGTCCCAATGTACTTAATTTCACAGACTTAAAACAATAAGGGGAATCGTATTGAAGTATTCATTGTGACCTTATCTTATTAAATAGTTCAATTGTTCCACTTTTCAGCAAATTTTGTAAACGATGTAATCAATTCCTCTCACATTTTTTGCTACAGACCCTAAAATTTCTTGCAGCAGATTGTAAACCATTTCTTATTTAATAAAGCACATGTTTGGCAACCCGGAAATTTCAGACTTTTATGATGTTATGTCTATGTTGTTCTTTTAACACATCAAAGAAGTTTTTCTGTTTAAAATTAGTAATTCTATTGTTTATATCTCTTTTTATAATAATATTTATTTTCAGTAACCTTTATGCAATACAATACAATCATATTACATAAACAAATACATATGTTCCGTTTGCCAAATAACAATGCTTCAGAACCTGCCAACTTGATTTAAAGTTCACTTGTCCGCAGAGTACTTGTATGATATCAATTAAGTATCCAGTTTTGCTTGATCATACATCGATTGGATATTTTATTTATTTATTCTACTTAAAATATCAATATTGAAATGTAATAATAAATGATATGTAAAAAGTAATTGGAATGGGGCACAAGGTAATCTCTATCTAAAGTAATTAGTGACTATACTATTAATGTAAATCTCAACGGGGAATATTTACTTAGAATAAAGTAATACATTCAGTCAATCATAGAAAATGATAGCGATAAAAGACAAAACAAAAGACATTTATTGAAAACGTTTACTACTGACTATGTACTGTATTCTGCTGGTGAACGTGCCTCGTATTCAAAAAGGCTGCTACACACAAACATATGCAGTAATATTAATGTAGTTTTTAGTGAGGGAATGTGTACTTGAAACAATAATACAATATGTTAATTTTAAAGAATAATAGTGATAGGATAAAAGCAATTTTAAGAATATTTGAATATCAAAAAAATTAATAAGTAAAGAAACCATCTAATTCTAAAATATTATAATAAGTTTCATAACAATTTAAATTTCTCATACCTCATGAACAGCAACGAAAACCAATTCTGTTAAAACTGTGCAAATTTATGAAGTGTATATTTGATACAGTTTGTACTCCTAGCTAAGTGCCATATATTTTATTACTATGTAAATAATGTATATATTGTAGATAGTTTTAATATATACATAGTAAAACAAGATCAACTCCACAAGACGGCATTAATATAAATAAAGAATAAAATCACATGAAAAAATCTGTATATTGTATCATATCGGTAGTACTTTCACTGCTTCCTGCAGCTCTTCAGGCGACAATAATGTTTGACATTATTATAAAACATTATTGTCGCCTGAAGAACTGCAGGAAGCAGTGAAAGTACTAGCGATATGATAAAATATACAGATTTTTCATCTGATTTTCTTCTATATATATATATGTTGGAATATATAAGCAAAGCCAAGTAACGGCACGGCACGTCCGCGGGTGGCGGACTTAGAAGCAACTATAAAACAGTTTTGGGTTCAGTTGGAGTGAGAAAGTTTATGATCAATAATATGTTATGACTGTTTACGTTATTTATTTATATTGAAACTCTATGACTAAGGCCATTCGTTGGTCAGTTTTTGACAAGAAATACCGTATCGTTGCATAATCTTCTAGACTTGTATATTATAAATTTTTGTTTATGCTGTATCGTCATGTTTGTCGATCCGATACAAAATAAGTGTACTGGTTTAGCAGCTTTCTTTAGCGTCTTTATATAATATTTTGAACTGCCTGTATTGTGTATTTACACAATCCCAGTGGATTTATATTATTCCATCTCCCAATGAAAAAAAATATTATTCCATCTCCCAATGAAGAATATCTTAAACATTTAGAGTTAAACGCCACTGATGAGTCTTAAGTAGACGAAACGCGCGTCTGGCGTAATGAATTTGTCACCTTGATAATTTTGATTACATCTTGTTAGAATATTTGAGCAAAGACAAGTAACGGCAAGGCACGTCCGCGGGTGGCGGACTTAGAAGCAACTATAAAAAAGTTTTGGGTTCAGTTGGAGTGAGAAAGTTTAAGATCAATATGTTATGATTGTTTACGTTATTTATTTATATTGACACTCAATAACTAAGGCAATTCGTTGCTCAGTCTGTGTCTAAATTTTTGACAAGAAACACCGTCATTTGTATCGTTGCATAAAATCTAGACTTGTATATTATTATTTTTTGTTTATGCTGTATCGTCATGTTTGTCGATCCGATACTAAATAAGTGTACTGGTTTAGCAGCTTTCTTTAGATTCTATATATATATATATATTTGTTTGTTTGAATGGTGTTTTAACGCCACTTTCAGCAATTTTTCAGCTATTTCATGGAGAACCCCGACCTGCGGTATATATATATATATATATATATATATATATATATATATATATATATATATATATATATATATATATATATATATGGGCCTCGGTGGCCGAGTGGTCAAGGTAGTTCGTCTACTATTGATCACGTGGTCTGTCAACACTGAGATTGCGGGTTCGATTCTGCAGGCAGGGTGTACTCGACTCCAATCTTAATTGACAAGGATTGCCAGTTTTCCTACCGCAGGTCGGGGGTTCTCTCCGGGTACTACGGCTTCCTCCCCCCATAAAAACTGGACGCCATGAAATAGCTGAAAAATTGCTGAAAGTGGCGTTCAAACAAACAATATATATATATATATATATCACTTGTAGGCCTTGTTCCCAAAAAGGACGATGGTTTGTGCATGATGCAACATTTGTCCTATCTGTATGGTGCCAGTGTCAATACACACATAGATCCTAATTTAGCTACCTAGCAATAAACTTCATTTGGCACAGTTTTGGATGCAATAAGCAACGTAGGTATGGGCGCGATCTTTGTCGCTTTTCGCTTATTAATAACGCATCAAGTTGAATTTATCAGGCTTTAAATTCAAATCACAATTTTATTTAGATAAATGTCATCCCATGGGATGTTCAGCCTCCTGTGCCTTTATTGAAAAATTTGCTTCCTTCACCGAATAAATTGTGCGTTTTGTTAGTGAGTGAAAGTAAAAATATTGAGCATTATTTATAGACGATTTTGTACTAATTGGAAGCCCAAAAACAGAAGAGTGTACCGAATTGCTGCTTACATTTCGTACAATTTGCTCGCACATCCGGGTTCCTTTGGCGGAGGAAAAACTATAGGTCCTGCGTGTGTTTTTACATTTAAGGCCTGGAAATAGGTGCTTCAGAAATGGTCATACGAATTCCCAAAGAAAAATAATTGAAGTCCACACAAAATTGCAAGATGTTTTATAGAAGAAAAAAAGCACTCTTAAAGAGCTTCAATCACTTGTCGGTTAGTTAAACTTTTGCGCTTGGGCTATTCCTTCGGTACGGACATTTAATGGACATTTTATTCGCGTTTCCATAGAAATGAATGAAGACATTTTATTGTGGCAGTCTTTCATTGATAAATTTAACGCTTCACTTTTTTGGTAAAAAGATTTAGCTTTATAACACGGAGTTAAAAGCGATTCACGGATAGCTTCGGCAAACCCGAATCGGGCTGCATAGTTTATTTTTCAGGGCATTGGTCGTTTTTTCTCAGTGTGGACATTTAGTTCGAAAAATAGCGTTATAATGTCAGACATCACCTTTTTGGAATTAGTCCCAATTGTTTTATCGATATTCATTTTTGGAAAATAGCTTTGCAACAAAAGAATCCTTTTTTACACTGATAATAAAGCTTTGGTTTCAATTTTGAAGAAGTAAATATCTAAGTCAAAGTGAGTTATGCAGTTAGTTAGGCCATTTGTATTGTATACTATGTTTTATAATATACAATTTAAAAGTGTTTTTATCGAAGGCCGGTTTAATTGTATTGCCGATTTTATTTTATTTAGTTAGACCCGAGTATAGACGAAATATCAAAGAACATCCCACAAGGGACCGAAATAAGTAGATTGCTAGATGCTTCTTTAGCGCCAAATACTTTTATGTACATATCAAACAGGCCTTAACAGTTTTGACAAATTAAAAAATCTACCAGCTGCCTTTAGCATGGCCTGTATCAATTTACACTTACACGTTACACTTTTTATTGCTTTTTTTGTCTTTTAATCTGATAAGACCCCAATGTGCTATTTCCCTGCAATTAATTTAAGATGCAAATTTTATCAAACACGCACAGATATTTCAGATTATCATTTTGCTGGGAAGAAAATGCTTAATGGAATGAAACGTTTGAACGCTACAAAAGTCACTAGACTTTCAATTACAAGAAAAATATTAAATAAAGTTATTCATAAGCTACCGTGAGTATGTTCCTCAAATTACAAGACGGTACTTTTCATAGCTGCTTTTTGGTTAGCATATTAAGGACTTTCAGGGTAGGAGAAATAACTTTCACAAAATTAGGCCAGGAGCATCAAATTATATATTTGGAGGATACTAAACCACAATTTACTGGCATATCAAATAAGCTATGTATCACTTTACGTCATTCAAAAACAGGTCAAATTGGTAAGGGTTCTGTTATTATCATAAAAGACATAAAGCTACCACTTTGATAGAACAATATTTGTCATTACGACCGACAAAAAAGCCGGTCCTTTATTATAACATGCTAATGAAAAACCGTAGCACAATATCAATTCTCTGCAGTTTTGAAAAAGTCACTAGTGGCAGCCTGTATCGATACAAAATTTTACAAATCTCCCTCATTTAGAATAGGGTCTACGTGCGTCCGACGCATCAAGTAATGGGCTAACAGATGTGAAAAATAAGTTAAGGTAAAACTTACATGTTTTTAAAAATTATATCAGACTTTAGATTGATCATGTTTATATTGTAGTACATTTTATTTGTATTTGTGTACATAGGTCATGAAGAACGTTGTATTTTAGTAGTAGGGTCGTCGTAGTGAAGAGAGCATTTTTACATGCACGAAATACTTACGACGGTCCTAATCTTAACATGGCTCGATATGGTTACTCAGTATGGTGGCAAGGAAAAAAAGGTATAAAGTGGGGGAGCTAGTCCCGCGTTTGCGGCCTTATCAAAATTTCAATCCCCGCCTTAAATTGTTGTTATACATTTTGGAGGTAACAGTATTGGCTCAATTCCCTTGTCGGAATTAAGGCATGAAGTGAAGGCTAGATACACAATGTTTCCCCCAGCAAAATTGTCGAGCTTGAGCTGGCGTTTTAGCAAAAATAATAAAGACATGAATCACTGTGTCGAACTTATAAATAACTTTGCAGCTTCAATTTGCTAGTCAAAGGAAGGCACTTACATTAAATATCCAGAGCTTAAGTATAATTCAAATAGATTGTTCGATAAGGACGGTGTACATCTCGCATCTTTGGGGAACGATTTTCTGTTATATCATCTTCAACAAAAACATGTGTAAGACTTGGGTAATATGCGATACGTGTCCTTTTGTTTATATTTCAGTAGGGAATTTGATTCCGTTCATAATGTCGTTGTTTCATGTTACAATCTTGGTTTTGACTTGAATGATAATGTTTTAATGCTGATTTATAATGGTTTCAAATAATGTTTTATGATAATGAATAAAGTCTTATGATGATGAACAATGCTTATAATAATGAATAATGTTTAATGATAATGATAATAAATAATGTTTAATGATAATGAATAAAGTCTAATGATGATGAATAATGCTTATAATAATAAATATTGTTTAATGATAATGATACTGGTAATGAATAATGTTTAATGATAATGATACTGGTAATGAATAATGTTTAATGATAATGATAATGAATTATGTTTATTGATAATGATAATGATAAAAAATAATGTTTAATGATAATGATAATGAATAATGTTCAATGATAATGAATACTTCATTGATCATGTTACATAATGATCATGTATAATGGGCCCGCAGATGCGCCAGCCATATATAAGTTGTCGCGAGTTGCTCCGAATGATATTGTGTCGCTTCCCCCATACACTTTGTGATGGCTGTAGTCGGTCTCAGCCGACCATTTGGCGTAAATTAGCGACACCTCGCTTGGGAATGAATAATATGAACCTTTTAGTTTTTGCTTAGTTTACTAAGTCTTTGTTTTCTAAGACCAGTTACCATTTTGTATCTTTCATAATGATTTTGTATAATGGGCCTTCTAAACGGGGCGGCCATGATTATACTAGTCTTGCACAACTTCGCCAAATAATACAAATATTAAACTGTATTCGACTCTTTATTTCGCTTACAAAACTACGAGAACAAACTATTGTTCGATAACTTTTTGTCGTCACTTTACGTCTGTCTGCCCGTCATTGCAGTCGTGTAAATGTTAAGTTGTACATTAGAAGTTTTGATCATGGAAGTGAATCTTTAAATAAGTCAATTTATTAGATGAAAAATAAATTGTATATTTTAGTGAACGATACACTAGAGTTATCATTCTGTGTCCACACCAATTAAAATTTCTTCTAAAACATGAATTACGTTAATGCCACGCGAATTCTCGTTGTGACATCAGACTTTTCCAGCTTCCACGCTTTTTTATCAGTTTATAATGTGACGCCAAAGATAGCGGTATGTTTAGTTTTCTGTGGCCATGCCTGAAAAAACCAAAACACTCCCCACCCAACCCTCATTTTAAGATTAGATACTGCTTTTTTTTCATTTGGTTTGCAGGAATCATCAGTATGTATTAATGCTTTATACAACAGTTACCAAACAAGTCCTTCATTATGCCACGATTGGTTTTGACTGTACAACGTGAATTCGAAGTTGACAAACACCTGAGAGTTAAAACTGACGGAACTCTATGTGTTGGTAAAAATCAGCGATACATCGTTTGGGAATGAATAATATGGACCATTTAGTTTTTGCTTGGTTAACTGAGTCTCTGTTTCCTTCCAACTTACAAAACTACGAGAACATATTATTTTTCGATACTATAAACCAATAAAATTTCGCGTGTTATAAACTTTTGCGGATTTCGCGAGGAGGTAACAAACGCGAAAGTTTATATCCGCAAAAAGGTCTAGGAAAATGAATGATGAGAAGGTTGACACTATTACCGTCGTGTAAAATACTAAATTTGTATGAAAACCCTTATTTGGAATAACTAAACTATGATTTCAAGATGACAACTTCCGGTTGATTAAACAGTTATCTGTCTTAGGTTTTAATTAAAAACCTAATTATTTAATTATGTCAGGTGTCAAAAGATAAAACGACTTATTAGCCGTTATAAAAACAATAATCGCCCTGCTAATTAACAACTATGTACACCTACAGGCACTACAGGGCCATAAAGGTAAAACGGTTCATTAAAATTTATAAATAAAAAAGACTTTATCGGACTTTCATTTGTGGATTGTCTTGTTTAGTGTCCTCGGTGTTTTGTATTTTGTTATTTCCTTTATTTTACAACTGTTTTAGATTTTAATCACATGGCATGTTTCGACTAATGAAATCTTTTAAATTAAACAATAATATAATTATACTATAATATAATTTAAATATATATTGTGAGATCGTCTGGATTTTTCAAAAGGTTCATCAATATTTACAGTAGTAACAGAAGGATTTAATTAATATCTTGACACCAATAACTCAATGAGTGGTGTAAATCAGACGTAAAATAAAAAATATCAAATCACTTACCTCGAAGTACTAATTCCCTTAAATTTTCTTTGTATTTTTAAAACCTCAAATTTAAACCACTCCCCATTTATTAATGCTCTTGGTTTAAGACTGTTGCGATTTTAAATTAATAACGCGGACATGTTTTTCCTTTAGGTAACAGATAAGAATAAAATATCCATTCCGAGAACAAGGGGGCAGCATAATCGTAAAGAAAAGGTAAAAAACCGAACGCTAAACAATAAATAAAATCCAAAGAACAATGATTAAAGAAAAATGATAAAGTCAATTAACAGCTAAAAATGGTTCCACTCAGTTTTGAGTGCATTTGATTAGTAAGCAGTGCCAAAAATTTAATACATGCATACAAAACAAAGATAGAATGACTTTTTATAATAATCATCAGTGAACTACGAACAATGAGATTCTCCATCCAGGTCAGGTGAATTGTTGGTATTTAGGTATTATTAATCCAATCCTGAAGTAATTTACATTTTATAAGATATTCACTTGTTTAATATTTACACAACCCGAATGTTTTATTGCCTGGTGTTCCATTGACGTCTGCATTCGTCATGAATATTCATAGCTTATCTAAATTCTTTCCATGACCATTTTACAAGTTCCAAATCCGTTTTTGCGACTGGACCCACATCAAACCTAGACATGATTGTTTATAACGTTCAAACTGTAGATATTAACAAGACAAGACAAGACAAGACAAATCTTTATTCTCATAAACCAATTACACTGGTACAGAGAAATATCCATGTGTATGGAACATACAGTCAACACAAACATACCACATGTGCACACAAACATACCTGACATATATACAAATGATATATACAATTACACAAGGAGCCTAGAGAAAGTCTGCTTTAAGTATTTTTCTTACAAGTCTACATGTTTTTTCTAATTGCTTTTTGTTGGTCGCACACATAATTTGTTTAAATTTCAATATATTTGGTCTATGTGTAAAGTTACTATCTAATAATTTATTCCGAATTTGCTTAAAAAAATTACACTCCATTATATAATGGTATTCATCGCCAATTGATCTAGATTGACATTTTGTACAAAGTCTATTTTCTCTGTCAGTTTTATTCCACCGTCCTATTTCAATAGGTAGTTTATGGTTTGTAGTGCGAAATCTACATAAAGTGTAGATGTCACTATCATCTAGTATATTAAAATAGTTTTCAAATTCAAAATTATTTTTAAATAATCTATATATAACTGCTTTTGGAGAGTTTTCTACGAGAGACCTCCAGTATTGTATAAATTGGTCTTGCAGTCTCGTTTTGATTTCGGATAGAATCCACTCGGGGTTTTGGAAATCTAGATCTGTCCAGATGTATGTAAGACCACTATTATCAAATATCTTTTTCACAAAAGCTACCCAAGAAATATTAAAACTGTTTTCATTGTAGAGTTTGTGCAAAGTCATGAACGATATATAGGACAGCTTTGTATCTTTACCATTTATTAGCCTTATTAAGTAAGATATCATTCTTAGTTTGATATCAATTTCAATTGGATAAATACCAAGCTCCCCATATATCATGTAATTTGGTGTCGATGATTTCAATTTTAACAATAATTTACAGAAACGTAGTTGTACTTTTTCAAGATAACTAATGTTTTTATTACATCCCCAAACTTCTGAGCCATAAAGTAAAATAGGTTTCACCATTTTGTTGAAAAGGTCGACTTGACATTCAATTGATAAATTATGTGAGCGACCACGTTTCAGGACTTCAAACATTGCCTTCGTTGCCTTTTCTGCTTGCTTCTCAATACTTCTTTTAAAATTCCCAGTCCTGCTAAGCAGGATGCCTAAGTAATTAAATTCATTAACAATATCCAAAACTGCCCCGTTAAATGTAAACTTTAAATTCGCTGGTTGTTTACCATTTGAGAACACAATAACTTTAGATTTTTCTATGTTAACTTTTAGTTTCCATACGTCGCAGTATTCTCGGAATTTATCTAAAACATTTTGTAGTCCTTCTTTGGATTCTGCCATAAGGACTGTATCATCTGCATATAATAGAACGAATAATTTCAGAAAAATGTTCAATTTATCATTAATAGTCTCTGAGATAGAATCTAATGCTTCAGCATTCATTTCTTCGAGGAATGTCTGCAGATCGTTTAAATAAATAGCAAACAGAAAAGGTGAAAGGTTTTCGCCCTGTCTAACTCCTAATTCAAAAGGGAAAAAGTTTGATTTACAACAGTTATAAGTTACACAAGTTTTACATCATTATACATGTTCATAATAACAGTGTACATTTTACCATTAATATTGTTTAAAAGGAGTTTATGCCAAAGAGCATCTCGCCATACAGTATCGAACGCTTTTTCGAAGTCTATAAAGGCACAGTACAATTTTTTTGATTGACATTTTATAATTTCGAAAAAAGAATAAAGTGTAAAGATACTGTCAATCGTCGAGTAAGATTTTCTAAATCCAAACTGGTTTTCATTCAACATTTTCGTTTCCTCTGAGAAGCGACATAACCTATCGTTTAAAATAGCGGTGAAGAGTTTTCCAAGACAGCTGAGAATTGTTATTGGACGAAAATTTTGGGGGTTTTGTGGGTTGCCTATATTTTTGTATATTGATTTTATATTTCCAATGAGCCAAACGTCAGGCAAGATACCTGAGTCAAAAATTAAGTTGAATAATTGTTCGTAGACTGGTATGTACGAAAGCCCAGAAGGCTCATTCGAAATTCGAGAATCGAAATTCGAAATTCGAGATTCGAGATTCGAAATTCGAAATTCAATATAGTTATAACCAATCAGATTGCGTGTGACATAATCGTCTACCAATCAGAATAGTTCTTATATATTCGAAATTCGAAATTCGAAATTCGAGATTCGAGATTCGAAATTCGAAATTCGAGATTCGAGATTCGAAATTCGAAAATCGAGATTCGAAATTCGAAATTCAATATAGTTTTAGCCAATCAGATTGCGTGTGACATAATCTCTACCAATCAGAATTCCTTGGTTATATCGAAACTACATAAAATTTGGTTGAGTAGTTTTAGGGGAATTAATGCGAAAACCATGATTATTGAGGATTACTGAAAATTCCTAAGTTCAAAGAGCCATAACTACCATATAAATTTAGGAATCAACAATTCCTGATAATATGCACTACATATATGGTGTACTAGTTACATACCAAGTTTCATAAAATTTTGTATAGTACTGAGTAGTTTCAGAGAATTTGTGCTGACAAGATAATTAATGGGTATTTTCAGCACATTTCTAAGTTCAAAGGGCTAAAATAAGCCAGTGGCGGATCCAAAATTTCGAAAAGGGGGGCACTGACTGGCCAAGGGGGGCCACTTTGGTCATGCTTCAATGATTTCCTATATATCCAACCAAATTTGTCCGTCAAAAGGGAGGGCCCCCTCTGGATCCACCCCTGATAGCCCCCCACCAAAAATTCCGTTGTAAATGTACATGTTTGTTTCTTGATTTGTAAAATCAAGATGTTATTGTAAACTGAATTCATTTGATAAAATAACAAATAAAGCTTATAAATTTGATTTTTTTATCAAAACCATGTTGAACAAGTCATTCGTTGACAAATATGTCGACTGTTAAAACACCAAATAAACATAATAGCACGTGGCTACGTTTATATAAGAATTATTCTGATTGGTAGACGATTATGTTACACACAATTTGATTGGTTGTAACTATATTGAATTTCGAATTTCGAATTTCGAATCTCGAATCTCGAGTTTCGAATCTCGAATCTCGAATCTCGAATTTCGAATTTCGAATCTCGAATTTCGAGTTTCGAATCTTGAATCTCGAATTTCGAATATCGAATGAGCCTTCTGGGCTTTCGTAGGTATGAATAAATCGGAAGTAGACTTTATATACTCGTTAACAATACAATCTTCCCCCGAGGCCTTGTTGTTTTTTAATTTCTTTATACATCGTAAAATCTCCTCGCCAGTTATATGTTCATTGATTTCTTTATTGAAGTTATCAATGTCTTTATTGCCTGGAGGATCGTTGTTAATCTGACTATTTTCTTCCATATTTCTATCGTCGGGTGCCTTGTTCAAGTTTTTAAAAAACTCGAACAAGTCATCCATCGGAATATCAGGTTGTTTTTTTTCCCTTCCCCCATTCAAAAGTTTCCAGTATTCCTTTGGATCCGATGACCTCATTTTCTTGATTTTGTTTTGCATGTCTTTGCGAAATGTTTTACAACTTTTGTCCATTGTAATTTTATATCGCTTCTCAGCTTCATCAACTTCATGTTTTAGACCCGGGGAACGTTTTCTTTTATATCTATTTTGAAGCCTTCTATATTTTTGTCGCTCATATTTACATTTTGCATTGAACCACGGTTTGTGTTTTTTTGGCTTTGTATTATGACGTACACTGTTATTATTTCGAGAACCGAATGTTGTTATTGCACTTTTGATAAAAAGGTCACAAAGTTCACTAGTGAGCGAGTTCACTTTGTTTTTGTCGATATCTTTGCTAGTAGTCTTTGAAAGTTCGTAAATTAATTTATCTAAATTCTCTCTATCTATGTTACTGTGATAATAAGTATGCTTCGATGCATCCCACCTTTTAGCTCTATTGCTTGTTTGGTTAGCATTAGTTTGCTCACTATGTTCTTGTTCTTTATGACCAATTTTATCAAATTTTAAACATGTGACAATAGGAGAGTGAACATCTGAGTACAACTGAGAAAATTCAAGAACACTAAAATTATTTACAAATTGTAAAAAAGAATCTGTACATATAAAATAACAACATTTAAATGGTATTGTTTTTTACGTACACGTATTGATTTTTTTCATCACTTTAAGACACTGTTGAATTAATTACAAGTCAATTCTGATGATAAAAGTTGTTTAATTAGCATTTAAATGCTTTTATTGATAACAAACTGTAAATTTGGAATTTATTGCGTGAATTTATTATTGTAATTCGATGATCACTTCCAAAGGTGCGTGTTGTTTTTTTTCTCGATCGGCTAAGGTAGAAAAACTTTGTAATGCGAAGTATTTTTTATCACTCAAGCTTTTCGGCAACGTAATTGTGGTCCGTTATACGGAATACACATTTCATTTTGTTGTCTTAACTTTGGGAATTTGAAATAATTATAAATATGTTTTTCAGCCCCTATACACACTTGAGTTGGGAATCTTTATAATGTTTGACATATTGTGAAAAGTCTTTAGTAGTGAAGTCATTTGTGTAAAATGAAGTTTGACATTTATGATAAAGGATATATCTTTTTAACATCAAAGGGAAATAAATATGTTTTGCAAAATCAGTCATCGTAATGAGACAATGGCAAGGCTTACGGATGTCGTTATTTATGCAACCTATGAAAACATAATATTTTTATGAAGGATCGGTATATTATTGTTGTTTAATTAGCATACAACTGTTGACGTAATAAGGTCCACAAATCATTCAATCAATAATTAATTAATTATAATATAAAATGGATTCACTTAATCAACAATCGATATAATGCACCACGTAACATTATATACATGTATATGTATTGACATGGACTTTGTCGGTGGAGTTTTAATCATTGCGATCGCATTATTCGTTCTGAATTTACACTATATGTATTGATGCTTTTCACCACTTTAGACACTGTTGACTTACATTACATGTTAATCTGATAATACGGTTTATTCCCAAAACGTTGAAGGTCCGTGAAGGGTATGATTTTGTTTTTACCTTATCTGTAAAAAAACATATGGTTAAAAAATGAAATATGAACACAATTTTCAGTTTAAAAAAATATTTTTAAAAACTGCCTTTAACATAACAAGATTGGTTTGACATTTTTTGCTTCACTATTGACAAGTATGTCTAACAGAAAATTTCATGAAATATATCTTAACAATATAAATATTAAACTGAAAACAATTAACAATAAAATTCAATAATATATGAGCGGCATCATTCCTAAAGGGACCTTAGTAGAAAATTGTCGAAAATGTGATTTTTACAAAAGTGTGATCCTGATACATCAAAATAATTCGATCAAAAGTTGTATGTTTTTCTCAAAAAGTTGAAATCCGCAAAGCATATGAAATCTGCAATCACTATTATCTGACTATCTAAACGAAGTTCCAACGAAATTAAATTTGTACAACTTTAATTTAAGACACCAAAATAAAAGGAATGTGTCCGAACCAACTAGTGGTGGACAAATCTTATCCATTTATTGTTTTCTAAATTATTTACAGGCATATTTGGAACAAATATAGTTTTGTTGTTCTCTTGATAAACCCATCGGTTCAATAATTCTAGGAAGCCATAAAAGAACAGTAAACCGAGTTAATCCTGTTTTGAATAAAGAGAAACATTCTTCACTCTACATTGCTCATCATAAATAACGTTACTTTATAAATTTTACGGAATTATATAAGTAAACATGTACCCTGGATATACAATCCATAGCAAGAACTTTGCATTTTAATTTTAACCCTATTAAATGAGCGATATTTATTTATGAAGTAATGAACATTTTCCTTGTGTTCCAGTGAATTTATTCTCTAAACACAATTATATTTCCAGTTTCAGATCTTAAAGATAATTTCAACGATAATTTATTTTAATTTTTCATGTTACAAACGTGTATAAAGGAATTTACAGAAGAACTATAGTTTAAATATTTGACTGCTATTATGCAAATAATCCAAATATAAAATATTATCATATATAAATATTTCGAGTTGCCGATTTTAAAGATAAGTTCAAAGATAATTTATTTTAATTTTTCATGTCACAAACGTATATAAAGAGAATTTGCAAAAAGGACTATCATTCAGGGATTTGTGTTTAATATATGCATCATGCATGGAGAGTTCACTTGGCAATCCTACTAAGCTTTCAAAAGAGGAGATCCTTGAAAATCACAAATCGGTATTTGCAACCTTTGGTCTCCATATCAAAGTAGAAAATTGTGATATCCCCTCTCTGTATTAGATACCAAAAACATCACAAAAATCCATAAAAAACACCGTTTTATAGCAGGATCGTCAAATGAACCGCAAAACATCTATCGAAACTGATGATCACAGTTTTAACAGCAATAAAAACGGGCTTCAAAAATACAGTGACACTTGCTACTCCAGAAGTGAAAATAATGAAATGCGGATACAATTTTTTTTTAATTTAAAAACCTAATAAACACTTAAAGTCTCGATCTTTTCCCCTATGTATCAGCATTAACTTTTACCACTGATATGTCGACACTAAAACTTCTTCAATTATTTTAAGCATGTTAATGGAAACCAATGAATGAAAGAAAGCCATCCTCACAAGTCAGGGTTTCTGTGTCCACGAAACCCTGACAAACTTAGCTAGGGAATTCCCGTATATGACGTCAAATCTTCAAAATATCAACCAATGAAATTGATTGAAAGAAGCAAGTGTTTGGCAGTAGTCATTCTTACCATTCTTTAGTGGAAGAAAACGTAACGCAACTAATAAATAACGCGGTAATAACAAAGTATCAACACTACTGTACATAATACACTGATTTTCACATGGTCTATGAAACAAATCCGTTTGGTCTATTTACAATTGACATCGGGATATTCCTTTACCAAGTCGTGAATGAGAGCGAGCTTTTGATTGGCTACATGCAGGTATGATGTAGCCAATCAAAATACTGACTTCTAGCCCGAGAATTTCCTAGCTAAGTTTGTCAGGGTTTCGGGTATATTTGATGACATTTTATTTGCAACCACTGGGTCGATGCCACTGCTGGTAGACTGTTAGTCCCCGAGGGTATCACCAGCCCAGTAGTCACACTTCGGTGCTGACAGGAATATCATTGATTCTTTCATTGATATAGTCAATGTCTAAATTTACTGCCCTTAAATTTCGAAATTTTTTTTTGATTCAAATGGTTTTTCTATTTTCAAGGTGTAGATAGCCTTAGCCGGATTTTGGTATAACGTTTTGGAATTTTGGTGATAAAAGCTCTACAACATCTCATTCATTTGGATTTTAAATATTGTTTGGGTTCGAGCGCCACTGATGAGTCTTGATTAGACGAAACGCGCGTCTGGCGTAGTAAATTTTATTAACCTTGGTATCTTTGATGACATTTTATTTGCAACCACTGGGTCGATGCCACTGCTGGTTGACTGTTAGTCCCCGAGGGTATCACCAGCCCAGTAGTCACACTTCGGTGCTGACAGGAATATCATTGATTCTTTCATTGATATAGTCAATGTCTAAATTTACTGCCCTGAAATTTCGAAAAAATTTTTGATTCTAAGGTTTTTCTATTTTCAAGGTGTACATAGCCGTAGCCGTATTTTGGTATAACGTTTTGGAATTTTGGTGATAAAAGCTCTACAACATCTCATTCATTTGGATTTTAAATATTGTTTGGGTTCGAGCGCCACTGATGAGTCTTGATTAGACGAAACGCGTGTCTGGCGTAGTAAATTTTATTAACCTTGGTATCTTTGATGACATTTTATTTGTGTGCTTTTACTCCCTGTAAGGTCCATGTTAATATCAAATGACCGCGATTTCAAATCAATATATTCATTTTTAACTAAAAATAATGGTATCCTCAATAAAATTTAAAACGCACACATATACAAATAGAATAAACAAAGACCATATTGTTGAAAAATTTTTCTGCAGACTGAAAAATAGACATAACATACGTTTATAATGCTAAAAACATGCAAAAAACCTTAAACAACAGACAAAGGTGGGTTGGTAATTACAAAGGTGGAGTTCCAGCAGACATATAATCAGGAGATGAATAAAAGAAAAGCTGAAGCTTATCAGTTATGTGCTTTTGTCAGGAAAAAATCTTAGAGATATTACTGAAAAGCCGATTTCCAAAAGTAAGATTGCCAAATGCCAAAATGAAACAAAATCCCAAAATATCGGAATTAAAAGCAAATTAATCGAAATGAAATGCAGCAAATTTGACTAAAAATAAAATAAGTTTTATTTTACAAGTGATACAGTACATTTTAAAATCAAATAAGTTGTAAAGATCTGTGATTATATTACGAAATTGTATGCCAGTCATCATTAGACAATAAACTGTGTGCATTTATATATTTTATATTTTTATAAATTGTCGAGACCATAACATGTTTTCAAAATTAATTAAAAAATGGTGTTTCGTTATGTCGTTCGATTTAGGATACATGCACATAATATAGGCTCTCTATAGACTATGTATTCTTTAATTTTCAAAACGAATTTATTGTGTTCAATAATTGCGTTGAGTAAATTGTCATTTTTAATGACATATTGGCATGGAAAAATTCATTTCGATAAACACTTTACCTAATAGACAAGACCAGCCTATGTTGATTGGCATGTTTAGCGACTAGTACGGTCCATTTGTAATAAGTATGTATTGCTTGGCTTATCGGGAAATATGCAAAAACAGATTTATTGTTTATGAAAATGAATATTTAGAACAATGATAATTTTTTTTACAATAGTCAATATTGTGGTCGCTGTGATTTTAGTTTACCGATAAACTGTATGTTAATTCGAATTCTTTGATTATAAGCATATTTAATGTAGCCGTTTGTGTTATTCTTTTATTGTTTTTGTTGTAAAGTTTCTTAACCATTCCATTTGTTTGTAAACCAATTGATACAACATTTTCCTGACCACTGATCATACATCTAATAAAGGTACGTAATAATAAAAATAATTATTATACTAATAATATAATTGCTTGTTCTGTCTATCAATTATTTGACATTTATAGCGAACAATGTTGTCTTTAAGTTTCAGGGCATTGCATTTAAAGAATCAATAGTTAGCATTTGTAAGATTTGTTGATAAAATTAAGTTAACATTTGACAATTAAAAATTGTAACCGAGAGAACGAGACTTTACCCAGAGCTAATTGCCAAATCTATACATTAAAATATGAACTTAAATGAGTAAATTTTATATAAACTTTAAGCTTTTATGCGTAGAAAATATCAAAGCTATAAAATTTACTACGTCAGATGCGTTTTGTTTAATTAAGACTCATCTATACAGCTGAAATCCCAATATATGTACAATTAAAAAATATATGTTCTAGAGCCTTTCTCATCAAATTCCAAAACGTTGTGCCAAATGCGGTTAAGGCTACCAAAACATTGCGAATGCCAGAACCTTACAATTTTAACGATTTTGAAATTTCAGGGTAGCTAATGTAGACAATACGTGTGATTACTAGACTGCTGATACAACAGTCCAAAAACAGATGCATCGACCCATTGTTGCAAATAAAATGTCATCAAAGATACCAAAACATGAATTCATCCGACCACGCCTAAAGAACATTTAAGTTACTCGAATACTCTTTGTTTTAAATATCACGCGTGTCATATTTATAAGGTCAACACATCAATGTAGATCTCAAAGTAGACGTACATAGAATTCAACTTTCTTTTAAATGTAACAATGAAACAGGACAAACAACAAGATCCAACGGATGATTATTAATCCGAATTTAGACCATACACAACACAAAAACAGAATGTTAGTAATCCAATTCCAATAAAAAACAATGTGTGCACTTAGTGTTTTAGACGAGTAAGCAGTGCCTACCTCTAATTAGACACCATTTGAGTTACTTCGAGACAAATCCAGGAACACGAATGACTACATTTGACTCAGGAAAAAATGTTTCATCGTATTTTAGGGATGAATTTTCCATTACGATCCATTAAGTATGGTAATAAAACTTTTAAATAGATAATAATCAATCTAAAACACCAAACTCTTGTTTGAGTAGCTTATTAGGTAACAGTACTGACTCGTCTAGCATAACGCATAAGTTGTAAAATTTACACTAATTACACGGAGCTGCTCGAATGTTCCTATCGATGAACGGTAAGTAGAAAATTAGAAAGATGAAGTAATAAAGTTTGTCAAGTCTATATTATGTTTTTCTAGTCTATTTCTGGTTCTTATTAAGATGCCTAGGTAATTGTATTTTGCGAATCTCTCGCAAAGTAAGTCGGTAAGTATACAGGAGGTTTGATAACTTATTACTCCAATACATTCGGTCATACAAGAGTATGTGCTGTCCTGTACTCAGTTTGGAAAAAATGAAAGTTCCGTTAAATGTTCAATCCGTGTAAATTTCCTAAATTTAGAAAAAGTAAGTACACAGATTTCTTGTGTTTTTCCGATGAAATTTATTGTTCTAATTATAAAAGTTATAATTTTTCTGTGTGATGATTTACTACCCATGCAAGTAAATGAAGCTTATCCAATTTGCTTCGGTTCGGTTTCACTGTCTGTGTAATAGTCAAGTGTGGTAAGTAAATAATTTATCTTGGCAAGTTTACACCGTTTAAAAAATAAATTGACACAGAAATAAATACTGTTATACTGTAATAAATAATATTGGTGTAAACTGGTAGCTTCACACACAATAGAGAACTATGCGAAATGAATGAGAAATTAATACTTTACGCGAACTGTTGCGGAAGAAAAGAAAAGAAGGCATTTCACATTTTTGCTTCTTTTTGTACAAAACAACATATACCGTAAAAAATGTTTAATTACTAATCATCACCATTAACCAATTATACGAACAGATCCATAGGCTATCCCGATATATGAAAAATGGCAAACATCGGCTGACTGGTTAGCTGAAATAACATAAAATGAAATTCATGGACCATTTTGTTTTGCATTTATTTAATAGTATCGCAAGTCCCTTTATAAATAGAAGATAGGTTTGTCTAAAAATAGATGCAAATGGGGAAAATATGTTCATACCTTTTAAAGTTTATATGCTTAATACGTCTGTTTAAGAGAATTTCCATATACCAATAAACAGAACTTACTATTACAAGAAGCAATGCACGTATTTCGCAGTGTATTTGGTAAATTAAAATATAGCATAGTTCCTACTGTTTAGTATATACTGTAGGATCCAATTTATTCATGCTTAAAATTTTACTGTGCTTTCTGTGAATTAAATAATGGCCAGAATGCAATGATTAGGTAAAAATTATGTTAATAACTAACTTACTTTCCCAGTTGTAGGAGATACATTTGGAATAAATGCAAAATATGGATTCTGCAAACCTTTCTCGAAGTCACAAATCTACATTCGGATCATTAAATACTGCAATTCATCCATAATCATTCGGACATCCAGCGAACCATTTATTTATGTTAAATCTTCTGGTCAGCCGAATTACAGCTTAAAAATGATGTTTAAATCTTAATGACAAATGAAATAGCTGTTATGCTTGAACACAAATTCTAATGCGCCTAATTTCACAGCGATACATAAAATTTTCTAATGCAAGTTATGATTTGTGTACTCGGAGTGTTTACTAGGACTGCACTTGCAGAGCTTCTAAGCTCGTTTCCAAGTGGTAGAAAAGGTTTCTTTTTTGTTTTGTTTGTTTGAATGTTGTTTATCGCCACATTTGGCAATTTTTCAGCTTTATGATGGCGTCCAGTTTTTATTTTCGTAGGAAGGAGTCTCGGAGAAAAACCCTTGACCTTCGGTTAGAAAACCTGGCAGTCCTTGTCAATTAAGATAAGAATCGAGTGCACCCTGCCCGTAGTGAGACTCGAACCCGTAATCTTAGTGTTGACAGACCACGTGATCAAAAGTAGACGAACTACCTTAGCCACTCGGCCAGCGACGCCCCCAGACATGGTTGCAATGTGTTCCAATTGTATTGCTCTGATCTTTTCATGCTTACAAGGTCTATAGTTTGTTTCACACTCGCGTGTCGAATGTGAGAAAATGTCTTTGTTAAAAGATGATGTCTGTAAAATGTTTCACAACACATTTTTATTCTTAGGACCACACTGGGATGGTTCCCAGTGCTCGACCCAGAGAGCGTCCAAGGGTCAGGTCATAATACGGAAAGCCTGACCGCGGACCGTAGTGGGTAACGTGTTTGGAGAGTGCCACGCTCCTTGCACGATAAAGACCCCTTTTGTAGATTTCGAAAAAGAGTAGGCTCATTGTAGCCGCTACAAAAGGCTAAATTCTCCGCCCCTACCCAAAACGCCATATTTTTCCAGTGGCAGTCAAAATTGTATTTCCTGTGACCCATCCCACCCCCATTTTCCGTTGATTTATTGATTATTAACTTGTTCCCGTCCTGAATATAGCTGTAATACTGCTCGCTGGACGTAAAGCAGACATCAAATCAATCTATCAATAGAACCTTTTCTTTGGCAATATCTGACAATTTAGTGGAAACTTAGTGACATTATTTGTTTTACAACCGTTGCATATATTAAATATGTAAATAGTGAATTTATTTTGTTTGTTTAAATGATGTTTAACGCCACTTCAGCATTTTTTCAGCTATATCATGGCGTCCAGTTTTTTTACTGGGGGAGGAAGCCGGAGTACCCGGAGAGAACCCGAACCTTTAGTAGGAAAACTGGCAATCCATGTAAATCAAGACTGCAGTCGAGTACACCCTGTCCGCAGTGAGATTCGAACCCGCAATCTCGGTGTTGACAGACCACGTGATCAATAGTAGACAAACTACTTTATCCACTCGGCCAACGAGGCCCCTGTAAATAGCAGAACTAGTCAAGCAGTTACAGGACTTAATGCATAATACTGCCATAATGTGTAACATTGCTTCTGACCTTCTTAGTGAAGGGCTATTGGGAAAAAATTATTTGTAAAAATTGACCTCAATAAAACCGACTAGGTATCAGATGTTTTAGTGCAATAACAATCAAAGGAATTTTGCACAAAAATCTATTTTTATAAGTGCTGCATGTTATATGTATAACTGGTCATTATTTAGAACGTCGCTCTTGTGTATCTGCTGCCATATTTAATAAATGTATGTTACCGTCTAACTCATTATACCATATCGAATAATAATAAAATTGACATATCTCGCTATCTATAAATAAATTAAAGTCAGAAGTAGAATATTTTTCTATATATGTCCCTTTTTATGTATGTTAATAAAAAAATTTAATTTCAGTTTTTTTTACAAAAAGATTTTAATACTTTTTTGGACGCGCAAATGCGTTTGATGGTAGAATATTTTCTTTTATGATCAATCTTACTAATTTAATGCAATAAATATAGAGCAAGTTCTTTGACTTGTTATTCAAGCAAAGAAAGTAATGTTTACTGTTAATGGATGCCTATAAATCAGAGGTACAGAGATAGAGATATTGTCATTTTATAGACTTTTTGCGCTTATAGAATATTTGCATTAGTTAATTCGATATGAAGTTAAAGTATATAACGTTAATGATGTTGTTTAGAAAAAAGAAAGTTAACAGTTAATTGAATTTACACAATTTAAAATACTTTTTTTCAAATGTACCAATAAAATAAATTTCGTATTATTAAAACAAATTACCAAAAGGAAAAAGAAGTAGCCCAAATTTTGACTTCCCTCTACATATCATTGGTGCGTTCAGCGTGGATTCCATATTTAGCGTGACTGGCTACCTATAAATCAAAAGATACCTCAAGTATCTTACACTGAAATTGCATGTACATATGCATAATGTCCAAGATATTTCTTATCTAAATGCATTTGTAATCCAGAGGTCACTACATTTTAAAAAGTAAAGAAGTGCCTTCTCTCTGGCATCCAAACAGGGAAAAGAGTGGCCCGGACTTAGTAAGAAGCTAGGAAGATGAGAGAGAGACCATAAACATACTTAATTAAGCAGTCGTGGCATACTTTTTTCTATTATTTACATCAAATTGTTAATAATTGTGGTATTCAGTATGATTTCTAATGTGTTTTTAAATCACAAGTCAAATTTTTGTGTTTTTCATTAGTATTCTTAGTAAGTAATGACATCAAACAGCACATATTTTAACCATTAATAATTGAATTGAAAAACAGATAGCTAGATATAGCAATTATATTTCTGTCTATTAGTAGCCATACAAGGTATAAACAACAAAAATATACCAACCAAAATATTTGTATAGATGTGGACATAAACATTATACATGGTGTTACTGTATACATCATCATTTGCATGACAGTTTGCAATGAGCATGTGGCTGCCATGTTTTTTTTAAAATAAATGCCAGAACGATTTATTATATTTAATCCAGAAATAACATTACATTGAACACAAAACTGCCCTGTTAACCACTTCCACTTGCTCATTGCTGTCCTGGAACCGAACTGCTTCTTGGTACACCCATCTACTGAAATTACCTCCAGGTCATTAACCACAAGTTATCGCTATTAATTCAATTGAAACATATATATCTATTAACCACAATTATTAAAATAAAATGTATTTTAAAGGAACTTTAAGTTTAAAACCAATTAAAAAATGTGTGTTATTATCAATCGTTACAATTGTTGATTATATGTACTTTTTTCTCATTGTTACGTTGGGTAGTTAGATCTATCCCGGAAATAAACAAATGGCGCCCAATCGATTAGAAACACGTAAAACAAAAGTAAAAAGTTAAATACTTAAATTCTTGGCAAATTTTAATGGTTGTACATACATAATCAAACATGGAAGTTTTTGTGAATCGACCAGATATACAAGTATATTCAGTGAACCATTTGAGTGACTTAAATGTAAACTTCGCGAAAAAATGAAAATTTGATATGTTATTCTTCAAATAAAAAGTTAAATACTTAAATTCTTTGCAAATTTTAATGGTTGTACATACATAATCAAACATGGAAATAGTATATTCTGTGAACCATCTGAGTGACTTAAATGGAAACTTCGCAAAAAATGAAAATTTGATATGTTATTCTTCAAATAAAACGAAACACTTTTGCCTCTTCATGTTTTATTATATTTCAATGGATAAGTTTCTACATTGAGTGTACCGTGTAACAAATGCACTTAGGTACTTGGCTGTCTAGTGATCTCTAGTATCGCCACCTTGTCACTATCTCGTCACTAGATAGATGGCGATACTAGAGATCAGTAGACAGCCAAGTACCAAAAAGTCACCGTATAATAATAACTCGAAACAGTCAATAACAGAAGGCTGTACTATAAGACGAGATTCTGGCAAGATTACGTTTCGTATTTCTGATCCTGAATCCTGATCTAAGCAGAAAAACCTACTCGTACCAGTTCTACTTAAGACTTAAGTCCACAGCATGAACAACTTCGTATGCGAAGATCATTTTGCAAAATGTTGCATGGAAGGTAATTTAATTGTAAAGTGATCTTCATAAAGGTGAGCTCAGTTTTGATTTTTCCTCGAATATTAGTTTGAATTTTGTTATTCATTCAATTGAAAATTATTCGCATTATTATTTTCAAATTGTATCGTATAATCAGATATTATTATTATTATTATTATTATTATTATTATTATTACTTGTAACATTTATTGTGCGTGTGTTTAACACAGTTTTCCAAACTTTACGTGTATATATTTGTGTCAACGAATCAGTTTTACGTTTCCTGTGACCTGGCATCTAAAGGTATTTGAAATCTTATATATATCCTGTGGTCGGACATTTCGGTGAATTCAAATCATACCTGTTCTCGGCAGGAGAGGGTCGTGCCGTTCCAATTTCGAATGACGCTGTTAACCTTTAATCTGGTTACCTTTTGAAAATGTCCGAATATCTATACTTCAAGTCGATGTCAAATAATTCGTAATTGCAATAAATATCCTGTTTACCTGCTAATTCTGTAATTACCCTTCATAAACGAGAAATGATTTACCTGTAAAATTTTAACATCTGCCGTTTTAAGACGTGCAAAATTATCTACGGTATTTTAAGAAAGTAGCAAAGAAAACCGACCGAACAACAAGAGCCAAAAACCAAGGGACAGTTACAAATCCGGATATAGACAAACACAACACAAAAATCAAAAACATAAAACACAGAGAGTAACCCGAACCCAATAAAAACCACGGGTGCACTCAGGTGCTCCGGACGAGTAAGCAGTGCCTGCCTCTAATTAGACACCCGTCGAGTTACTCATTGTCTTGTCTATGGAAAAGTCAAATCCAGGAATAGGAAACACTACCTATGACTCAGCGAAAATGTCAGATCGTATTTGATCGTAATTTACGTTTAAAATAATAATATAAATTTATCTTTTATTTACAATTAAGTTTTTAGGTAAATTATATTTGATATAAGTTAATAAAGAAAGACAGGTTAAGATTGTTTCCAACAGTACTTTTATTATAAAGATCATTACAACATTAAGGCGTATTTGGTATTGGTAATCAGCTGTCAGCTGGTCATTATATATCGCAAAGGCAGAAAAAAACATATTTTTTAAACTGGATTAGTTATCATATTTACTGAATAATGCAGGTTATTGCGTCACAAGATGAAATCTCGTGGTAAATACTGTCAATATGGCCGCCCCATATACAAAATATTACCACCTTTAATTCACTCTAGAAACGTGATTGTAAAGAATATAATAAAACATCAACAAGCAAATATGTTTCTTTTTATTTAAAGAATAACATATTAAATTTTTATTTCTTGCGAAGTTTCCCTTTAAGGGAAAGTGTCCAAAATAACTTGTGTTTTGCCTCAAAATGGTAACTTTGTCACCCACATCACCCAGTGTGGTGATCTTTGGGAATCTTTTTACTGGAGTCCATAGAAATACCCAAGAATACCCAAGAACACCCAAGAATACCCAAGAATACCACAGAATACCCAAGAATACCTCATAAAACTACAAAATGGACATGACCACAATGTTTTTGTGTAAAAAATACATATTGCAAGATGAGAAGTATTTTTATGAGCAACTATTTTAATATAGACGCACTGAAATCATTTTAGTACTTCATTGCTTTAACACATATATATTTAGTTGTATAAATGTATACTCTTTATATTCTTCTTGAGTATGCTTTTTGTATTAAATATATACAAATATTATTTACGATAAACGAGGTTGTATGCCGCCGGTCCGTCTTACCGGGCTAAGTGCACTTAGCCCCAATTATGCACCTAGCCCTTCAAATCATAGAGTTTTTACGTTTTTTAACATTTCATATGAAAGATATTGATATGTTAGGGCAGAAATCTTATTTAAAATTTTTTTTTCCAAAATAAGCGAGATATCGAACATTTTATTGGCACGCGCCATAATACGATGCGCTGCGGGAAGCCACTCGTGACACAATAAACATGTTAATTGCTATAATTATTTGTTAGTTATCTTTAATTGTTCAAACAAAAAAGGTAACTGACTGGAAGCCCAAATTTATACCCGAGCTGATACAAGATCTGCACAATATTGTGCGGGTACAGTTTGCCGATTTGAAACGTTCTCTATATGGAACTGGCAATTTTGACCTTTTTGGACAATACCGAAGGCATCGTATCACAGCTGGCAGTCCAACCTGCCATCTTCACAGCAAGAAAATATGTTCACCATGCAAACGCGTTTTATAAATTTTAAGATGAAAAAATCCGGTCATAAGATACTTTCAGTTACGCTCTTTCATTACAATATATATTTATAACATATAATGATCAATATCAATATGTGTGTTATTTGAACAAAATATTAATGTGAAGGATATTTTTTTTGTTTTAACCTGGTTTTATAATAAGTAACACGCCGTCACACAGAACCAAATTCTACTTAAAACGATATTTTGTTCACAATTTATTTCTCATTTTAGAAAATTATTGGGGTAGCGTAAGGTCAAAGTGGTTAAGTATCTGTGATAATTGCCACTGATAAATTTAGACAATAAACTATGTATTTGATTTATAACGTCAAAGTTTGACCTCTTTGGACTAAATCTATGCAATCATCGATCTGGAATACTCACTGAAATTACGTTTTGGTGAAACATTGTCCAGAGAAAGCATATTTAATTAAACACATTAGCTACTACATGTTATAAGCCTAGGTAAGCTCACTGCAATGTTAAGGAACTCGTAATACATTCCATTCTTTGTAAAGTGGATATTGATTGTTTTAATTAACAGATTGAACGCTGATTATAGTCAATATTTGAAACAATACCAAATATAGTGATGACTTTGAATCATTTGTTGTTTACAATAGACAAGTAATTTTGTCGTTTTTATTTAATTTATCGATTAACTGTGATATTAGAGACAGGTTGTATTAAGTAAAATGGTTTTCAAACAATGAGCAAATTGTTTTACCATTTTATCAGATCCTTTGATTATGAGCATATTTAATCCACTCTTTTTGTGTTTATTGTGTTATTGTGTTATGATGTTGTAAAGTTTCCAATTGTTTCTCAAACAATACATAATTGTTTTCCCCTACTACTGGTCGTATACAATAAAAAGTATGAAACCATATAGTGACATTCAGCCGAGTTCATTGATTGCTTTGTTACTTATCCTTTATTGACATTATAGCTTCCAAGGTTTTTCAGTTTCAGGACGTCGAATAAATGGAACAATCATAAGTATTTTCCTGTTCCGGGTTTAAAATTACACAAAGCATTTTAAAACCAAACTGGTAATCAAGAGCACATTCAAGTGTTAATTGTTAAGACATTTTTAATAACGCAAAAAGGAATAACACAAACAGTACATTAAGAAACATACATGGTACAATGAATAAATGTTGAATATTAGGTGGTAAGTATAAATTGGAGTTTTGTGCATCATGCTAGACTTGACACCATCAGGCCACACCTAATAAACATGAATACTATTTTTTATTTGTGGTTTCTATAGTTATTAGGTCATTAATGGCGTTTAAGAGTTTAAATCTCAAATTTAAAGAAGATTTTGTGTTATTGCTGACACATGCTTTGCGAAAAACCATGGAAGCTGGAATATGTGTAAAGATAGCAAAAAAGTGTTAAGATTCAGAAATCGAAAAATTCTGCGAACTAATCTATTAATGTGAGTTTTTGTATGAACTGAAATAACGCATTAAAATAGTCAACAGGTATTTTTGTTACCTTTAGACGTCATCAGTAATTCTTGCAAATAGGTTGGAATGTAGGAAGAAATTATGAAAAAAGCTGCTAGCCTTGTAATCTGTTACAAAGAGTCTAGCTTTATAACTCAATTGTAAAAAATCTGAATTAAAAACAATGAAACATATTTTTATGGACGCCCATACGTGACACGGAAAAAAATAATTTATAACTTGTGCGCACGAGTTACTAACCCTAGCGCACGAGTTTCAAATCTTGTGCGCACGAGTTTCTATCTTGTTCGCACGATGTATAAACTGCTATGATTCCACCAAAGGCCACGGAAGCTTATGCCATCACTGTGCGTGGGTCGTAGTCTGTTAATCTTCTCCTCTGCAACCACTGAACCAATTTGACTGACAATTAGCAGGAATGACATATATATCAAAGTTAGTAACTCGTGCGCACAGGTTACTAACTCGTGAGCACAAGTTAGTAACTCGTGCGCACAAGATTTGAAACTTGTACTCTCAAGAGTTGAAACTCGTGCGCTAAAGTTATAAATTATTTTTTCCGTGGCACGTACGGGCTTCCATATATTTTGGTGTTTTTTACTCCAGCATGTTTTGTTAGACCAACCCCATTTAAGTGTAAGTAAAATAAGTTGCGCTGCATTGTTTGGTTCAGTTCACTTAAAACATTTACGATTGCATGACTTTGCACAAGATAGGTCTGCCAGGTAACATTCGCATAAATAACTAAATGTTGGTGTTAATTGATAACTTGACACACAATAACAACTCTATAATGAGACCCAAAGATACTCATTTTACAGGCTGCTTCTTCACACAAAACAACACATATTGTAAAACTGGTTTCCCACTACAAAGCGTGGACATTTCACGAATTATATAAGCAGATTCATGGATTATTGCCTATGTATGAAGATGGCCAAAACATCGGCTGACTGACGAGCTGCAAAGAAAAATAAATCATTCAGTGATCACTGTTTGGGTATTAATTAAACTTCTAACAAATGTCTTTAGGAATGAAAGAAAAGCTTTTGTACAGTTAAACCATCGGTACGCGCCTTCGACCAATCAGATAGCTGAATTTTATAGTTCGTAATTACCGTAAAGTGGTATTATGCTCTACTGTTTTCAGATTCAGTTGAAAACAACGTTCACAAAGATTTATGCATATAGTTAGAACAGTAGTAAGTGTTTTGGCTATAGTAAAAAAACCTAACATTTCTGTGATCAGCATTTACCTGTGAAAGGAAATTAATAAACTTTTATTCAACATTAAAAAAAATACATGCCATATAAATCCATGACCAATTCCCTTTTTCGCTAGTTAGAACATTTTGAGACGCTCCCACTTTTACATGCACTTTCTAATGCAGTGAATGTAAAAATACTAAATGGTTAAAAAAATTACCAAAACCTTACCTTGCAAAATCTGAGAAAAATTTTACCACATTTTAAAACTTAATTTATGCAGGAGCTTACAGACAAAAAATTGAACACATGTAACCACTATTGACTAAATCAGAACACAACATAGTATTCACTGTTGTACTTAATGAAGGGTACACAATCTAGTAACATGTTACTGGTACACATTTACTACTGTTATATACCAATTTAGCCAAGATTCCTACAGCAAGTACATAGGCCATATTTGAATTAAAAACAATAAAACATATATTGGTGTTCCAAGTGTTCTTGAAAAATTCTTATGTTCTTTAGCCCTACCCAAGGAGAAAAATTACATGTGTATTGAACGTCTTCGGATTGAAGCATATTTGTCACTGCAACTGCACTTTGAAATAAGAAAACAATATCAGAGTTGTATAACAGACATCTTTTAATTTTAATTATCCTTATATTATACTATTAGCCAGGCCCAATCTATACTGGCATACTATGATCTTGAGGCTTTCACTAGCTGACCACTCCATCTTTTAAACTATGCCATGTTGTCCCCTAAATTGTTTAAATGTGGCTTCAAATTAACATGATGGTGCTATTAGACAAGAACCTATTAAACAAGTACAAATAAATGAAAAAATGTCCATTTTAACCTGTTTTATACCTTCACTTGGTGCGAAATAAAAGTACCGATATTTCTGTCAAAGGCTGTTTATAGCTCTAAATTCCACAAAAATCCTACTTCAGTAAAGGAAATGAGTTTTCTCTTTTAAGTTGGTTGTTTTGAACTTTATTATGCCTTTGCAAACCATCTGTTGAACAGATTTAATTAAATTATGTGCACAAAAATCACTTTTATAGACAATACATTAACGTGTTATCTAATTTTTGCATATTTAGGACTAACATTTTTTTAATTTGATCTTATTCCTATTAATTTGCTTAATTGTGGCCCTCAATTCACTACTTTGGGACAAAATCTAGTTTTCAGCCAAAGGGTTTCATTGTGATGCCAAAACTGTGGGAGAGATTGATCATAAGTTCAAACTGAACATTACTGCTTAAAATTTACCTTAAGTTTGGCCCAATATTTTTATCGCAATGTAATTTTATGCACATGGATCTGCCCAGTTCATTGAGAAATGTAAAGATGACCATATATAAATAAAGTTAAAGTTAAGTAAAGACAGAACACTTTCCAGTGATTTTGTGTGGTTTTTTATATTTGTATGTAGAAAAAATGCAAAAAGTGCTGACTAAGCAGTTTCTATAGTGTACATTAGACAATAATTTTTTTTAAATACTGCCTTCAGTAAGTTTCAATAGAATATACCCCAATCTAAGCAAAAAATAACCTTTATCTACTCTCATAAATAAAAATCCACAAAACAACATCAAACATATAGGCAGAACAGTAGTAAATGGTTTGGCTATAGTCAAAAATACTAACATTTCTGTGATTTGCATACCTTTCTAGCATTGATCAGTATTTACCTGTGATAGGAAATTAATAATCTTTCAATAAACATTAAGAAGATATATGCAATATATATCCGTGACCAATTCCTTTTTCGCTAGTTAGAACATTTTGAGACGCTCCCACTTTTACATGCACTTTCTAATGCAGTGAGAGTAAAAATACTAAATTGTTTAAAAAATTACAAAAAATTATCTTGCAAGATCTGAGAAAAATTTTACCACTTTTTAAAACTTAATGTATGCAGAAGCTTACAGACACAAAATTGTGCACATGTAACGACTATTGACCAAATAGGAAAACAAAATAGTATTCACTGTTGTAATTAATGCAGGGTACACAATCTGGTAACCTGTTACTGGTACACATTTACTACTGTTATACCTGTAATTCCAAGAAAAAATGGTTTCCAAAATAAAGACATCCAAACATAATTAACAGACTACGTAAGACCTGTCTTAATATCCCATTTTGAGCATTGTATCTATTTATCATAGATTTAATTATATTTCTAGTTTTTACAAGAGATTTTCCTTATCCAGCATTATATACTGGTCCACAACATTACAAGTTTTAAGAGTGGTTTGAAAATGGATTCATGACAAAGATCTTGATTTGTACTAATAGTTAAAAATGTACAAGAAAACATTTGTCATATATTTTTATTGGGTTTAACTAGCACCTATGAATTATTTTACTAACAATTACTTCTGGATTAATTTAATCAAGTAAAAACCAGAGCTTTACATTACTATGTTCTACATTTGTAGGAAAATGATACTCCGTTACTTTATTAATAAATCTATACTTCGTCTGATTCTTAATCAAGGGTTTATCACTTTTTATATAAAGAGTCAATATGTCGTATATGTGATTTTAAATTTATAATACACAATGAAAATATCGTGGAAAGTAGAACTAATAAAATTATAATATTACATTTTACTGTTGATTGAATTGATTACTTCAGCAAAGCACCATATATATATATATATATATATATATATATACTTCTACAAATTAAGCCCAACACTGTTTGAATTAGATTTTTAACACTGTCAAATTTTTGTTTACCCTCAGCGGGATTCGAACTCACACCGTTGTGACACTGTGGCACCAAATCGCCTGCACTATGTCCAGCGGTCTAGACCCCTCGGCCAAATCCGCTATATAAAAATATAGCTTCATATCAAATTTGATATTAACCCTGTATTTCTGATGTTTCAGAAATCCGCTGGATAGATATATTATATGGTTGTCACAATACTTAGACGTTTGTATATATATATATATATATATATATATATATATATATATATATATATATATATATATATATATATATATATATATATATATTAAATATTAGCTTAATTTAGTCTTTGCTGTTAAGTTATTTGTGATTGATACGATTTTTTGTTATTTAATTGTGGATGTTTAAGATGTTCGCCTTAAGTCTTTTGCATAAAAATGACTTACTTTCCCAGTTCCCCACAACATTGTTTGGAATGTATGCAAAATATGGATTCTGCAAATTCTTCTCATAGTCACATACAGCTGCATTCGGATCGTCAAATACTGCAACCCATCCATAATCATTCGGACATCCTTGGAAGCTTTTATTTATGTAAAATCTTCTGGTCACGTAATCAAGGCTTAAGGAATACAAAATATTAGTTTTTTAAATAATTTTTAAATCTTAACACTTGGGAACTTAAGACGTTTACACAAATGACAGATATTTGAATGAAAGTTATTGTTTGATGCCAATTTTATCAGGATATGACATAGATTCCTTAAAAACTTGACGTAAAGTAATCTAAACACTAATATATATGTACGATTTGTTTTCAATGTAACCAAAAACGTCAAGTTATGAAATAATCTCCATAATGGTAGGTTTACTCCCTAAAATTTGATTGAAGATATACAGACAAAACCTATTACCTGTTCCACGTGATTGCGAATAAAGAGTTATTTTCTGTTTATCCGTTTCAGTTAAATTGTTGTCAGATCCAGTAGTTTGTTTACATTTGCACAATAATTAAAATATTTAGAAGCATCTTATTTGGAAGATTGTATCTATGAAAACTATAAATAAAGTTATATATGCCAAACAATCTATAACCAATTTAAGATAACAGTTAGTTAGTACGATTATACAATTTATATAAATGGAAGTATGAAGTATTATTAAAAAAGCCATGTAATATTCACAAGCTATTTTTTATGCTTGTTTTCTACATCATAAATTATGTATTTATATACCCATGAATACTGAAATAATTGAACGGTTGGCCTATTAATGTTGGATTTGTGTACGAGCTGCTAACAAGTCGGTCCTTGCTGAACCAGTCCTCGTTGGAATCAGTATTGAGATTGTTGAATATTAAATTCACGACCATGGAGTTGTTTTTGTACATTGCAAATTTTACCTATAAATAAAATATAATTAATTAAAATTCTAAACTTAATTATTTTGCAGCTAAAACAACAAACAAAGCAAAAAAAAAAAAAAGAGAAAAACAAAAATTGTGTAATAACCGGCGATACATGAACTAGCTGTCAACACTATTAAAAAAAAACGACAATTGCTATACACAACGCTAGAGTAAAGGCTTAAATATCGTTATGCTTTTGACCCTTTAATGATATATTAATACAAATATTCTAAGTACTATTTACAAATTAGATAAGACAAAGTAAAGTGACTGGACACAATTAGGAAAAAATCACAAATTTAGCATAACTTACAACCTCACCATGACCAAAGGATATTTGAGGTTATACCGTAGTTTTGCGTTCGAGTTATGCCTATTCTTAGTCATTGTCATTCGGCATTAACATTTTCCATTCCATTCTATTGGTGATTTCCAGTCTACGGACATCAGCCGTTTAGATGAATTGTTGGTATAAAACATGTGTCATACACATATATGCATAGAAATGGCTTTTACTATTACCAATTGTGTTCAACGTTTTGTTATTTATAAATCAACGTAGGTAGATACTTCCCTTATAGATTCAAAGAATAAAGTGGCAACATAACACCAGTCACACTATTCTATAAGTAATCACACAATTTAAAAGCCATCTAAAGAGGACATAAAATGTTTATATAGCATCACAACGAAGGGTTAATCGGGACAAATCTAATGAGAACCACATACCCGTGATGAACGATATTAGAAGAGTATGGAGTCTAGACTTTAATATGATTATAAACGTCATATTGGAATAGTTGAAAAAAAAATAATTTAAAGTGTTTTGCAAGAAGAGTGGAACCTAATGTTTCAACTTAGGATTTTCTCGAACATTGTAGGAGGTTATAAAGTAGTACAAATTTGTAAGATGCTGGTCGATCACTTCGAGTTTGATTGAGATGATTCTATTCCTGTTTATAGTGAGTTAGATTATTCTATAACTTAAGAGGAAATATTAAAGGCCATTTCAAAATTGAAGCAAAATAAAGGCCATGATTTTGATGGTCAAATAAATGAATATTTTCTTGCATACAAAAATTGCTTATGCCTGTACTACTTAAATTGTTCAATATGATTGTAGTTTTAGCACTTTCCAGAAATCTAGGTCAGTTTCTATAGTGGTACCTGTGTGCAATAGAGGCGACAGGAAGGATCCTAATAAATGTAGAGCCATTTTAGTAACTGATTTGCTAAACTGTTTACAAACGTTGTTACCAATATACTCTTAAATAATAAATCTTGAAAAAGTCAATGACACTATCACGTACACTCAGTTTGACTTTAGAAACGTATTATTTACCGTGGGTGCTATATTTAGAATGCAAACGTTAATGTACAAAGGAAGGAAAGAGTCCATATCGTTGTTTAATTGTACCACATCTTTCAGTGGAACAGCAAAGGCTCCGATTTGACACATAAATGTAAATTTAACGACGTAAAGTTACCCGTATAACAATTTTTCTTTCGTTACAGCGTTTTTAATGAAAAATGTTTATGTCATAAGAAAACGGCATGGTGAATTTTTTCGTAATAAAATGTAACACTCTAACTGTTAAAGAAATTAATTAAACAGATAATTTAGTGCGTCAAAATCAAAGTTTGGAAATGGTCAGGGTAGCAATGTTTACATTAGCACTGGCCATTTGTTTGTAGACTTCACTTTTATAGTAAAAATCATGTTTTAACAAATTATTAATATTATAGATAGCTATTAGATAGGTAATTGTTTTATATAATGATGGTTTTTCACTTGGTCAATAGATTGGCTTCTAAAATATTCAGTGAAAGTGATGCTGATGTTACGTAATTAACTTTCATGGTAAACCATTGTCAACTTTAAGCATCCCATCAAAAACGTTATAGACCTTATTTATAAACAAATGAAGACCTCAAATAAACACTTAAGTCTAACTTATATTTCTTTATGTTATTTAATAGTTAACAAAACATCTGATATTTAAAGTAAAACATATCCCAGCAAGAAGGAGATTTAAACAATCGACAGATTGTAAATTCCCTGAGCAATTGAAAATTGGAGATATACCAATATCTAAAGGGTTCAAACGACATGGCTAACCTTTATTGAAAAAGAAAATGAATACCACTTTTTTCTAAAATGTGAATTAAGTTCCATGTAATGGATTAATTTTTTTAACGAAATTTATAAATATAATAACTTTATTACACACGATCCATTTAATAAACCAAGGTATACATTTAATCCTTATTTTGTTCCCTATGTCCCATCCCACCCATTTCCTTTGATTTATTGTTTGTTAACTTGCTCTCGTCCTGAATATAGCTTAAATACAGCTCGCTGGACAAAACAAACATCCAATCAATCAATCAATCAATCAATCAATCAATTCTGATTATTGGTCACCTTAGGTTACTATGTGTTTAAGTGTATCTTTTAAATCAAAAAGTAGACACCGAAGCTGTGAAAAATATATTCCTGCATGGACAGTTATTGTTGTTGAGGATTTTAAGAAAGCATATTGATTAATGTGTATAGCTAGAACTAGGAGTCAAACTATCCTTGTGTATACCCACCACAAGCGTTTGTGTGTTTTAAACAAAGAGTAGGGTAATTGATGCTTCAACAAAAATGTATTCTCGTTCCTCAACTTTCATTTCTTTTCTTATTACAGCCAACATGAGTTATTGCTTGCACTTTTTGGCATTTTGTCACAGAAAAGGGTGACACAAATTTATTTTTCGGGGGTTTTAAAGGCTGCAAATTAGATAAAAGGCGTTATAAAATCATTGACTTAATAATTCATATGTCGCGATTTGTCACCATTCCTATTTATGTTTTTAATATACAGTTTTCTACCCGCCGAGATAAGAGTTCAGATAAAAAACCTCCCTTCACATGTTATTTTAAAATGGTAAATAAAACTATAAATGACTTGTAATTATATTGTTGTATTGATGTATGTAACAGCAGTGCTACGTACCATTACAAAAACCTAGACGCTATCACCTTTAAAAAAACCGACAAAATTTGACCTATAGTTACGTGAAAGGACTCCTTAAAAATAAGGTTTTATACAGATTTCTTTGACAACCATGCTGGAGTTTTGGTTATTTCGCCAATATTATTTTTCATAAACGTAAAAGATTGTGAAATAGATTTTATAAGTTATCATTATTATTGTAAAGAACTTTTTTGAATATGTATGCCAATGACGTGATTTTTTCTGATTGTATTGAAAATATCCAACATTTGTTGAATACACTAAAAGAGAATACTGTTAATAGAAATTGTATGCACACACTTCGAAAACTAAAATGTTAGTATTTAGAAATAGTAGTAGAGTAAACGATAATTAAAAAGAGTATTTTAATGATATGGAGATATCTATTGTTAACGTACCTTGGTGTTATTTGATATTTTAAAGGAAGTTAAATACTGCACAGAAATAGTGCAGATAAAGGCAGAAAATGTGCGTTTGCATTGATAAGTATTATTTTTTGAATTATTTTTCTTTTGTGAATCTATTTAATACATGTATTATATTTACCACGTCTTTTACCATTTAACGTATTTAAACTATAACACGTATCTCTATGTTTGTATTTACAATGTTTTTAATTCTAATACTATTAAACAACTGTGTAAATTTTGCTAATTCTGATTAAAAACTTCCAATCTCTAAATAATATTGTATAGTTCTCATATGATATGATGTGCTTATATAGAAGTACGTTTATTTGATCGAGATTACTTCCAGTTGACGTTTTCTACGGAATTAATTTTTTGATCAATGAAGTTGACTAAATTTTGTGTTGGATAAATGACGTTGCCTGTACTACTTTTTATAGAGTAACCAGTATAAACAAAGTATACTTCATTTAATGCAATATCTAATGCATTAAATCACAGATTATTTGTTTGATGAATTGACTTAAAACTTTTCTTAACATTGTTTGAGAAACAAATGTGTTAAATGTAAGTTATGTGTTCTTTTCTATTCAAATCAGAAGCTTGTTGTAAAATAACATTTTGTACGTAAAATGAACAAACTATTCCCGCTATTATCTTAAACAAATTAAAGCAAATTTGAAGAATTATAAGATTTTTTCCATGGATTCATCAGTATATCAAAAAGACCAACTCCCACAAACATATCACTGCAGGCAGGGTGTAATCGACTCCAATCTTAATTGAGAAGGATTACCAGTTTTCCTACCGAAGGTCGAGGGTTTTCTCCTCCCCAATTAAAACTGGACGCCATGATATACCTGAAAAAATGCAGAAAGTGACAAACAAACAAACCTTTCGGGCTTTTTATTCGTGAGTGTTAATGCATAATACATTACCATTATATTTGTTGATACATAATACATTATCCAACTAAGTTATTTGAGTTTGTAAAGGACTCGAACATATATGCTTCGTACAATAAATATTTGTTTTAAATATGTCCACTCTGTCTGTATATGTATTTTAACCTATATGCTATAAGGAATTAGAATTAGTTACTCTTAAAATGCAATTCTAAATCACAGGACTCGGTCCATAGCATCACATGGATTTCAGGTTACAGAAAGCCTGGCAAAGGCAATAGTATCTGATGTGTTTTAGAGTGCAGCGCTAAAAATTGCTACTAAATGCCGAATATTCGTCCAAACTCAACATTCAATATGCCGTTCTTTCACAATATTCCTGACTTTTTAAATGGCAGTCAAAAGTTTTGCAAAATTCTTCATCATAGTTCGTAAATTGATCTATTGTTTGTTTACTTATTCTTGTCCTGAATACAGAAAATATTGCTTGCTGGACGTTATGCATTAAATTAATCAATCAATCAGTAATCAATTGAGTTTCTGATTAGACATTATCATACAAATATTATAAAATATTATTAATCTTTCTTTTTTATAACTTTTCGTTTTCAGTAAACTAAATTCTTCGGGGATCTTTGTTTCTATCAGCGCCTTTCTCTGACAATTCTTATCTGTTTCGCTTATCTAAATTTGATTGATGTTTAAAATCGTAATTTTAGTCTTACTTGATGAATATTCTGTGTCTGCCAATGGTCAATAATTGGACTCCTGTAGTGCGTGCTACATGTAAGAGTATGAGTGAGTCGACATCCGACTTCCGGTGCGGAAAGTGAAATATTGCCTTTAAATGCCGGATACAGATTTATACCTATGCCAGCACTTCCTCTGAACACCATTTCCCACGTATCTGAAAGCAGACATAATATGTTATAAAACGTATACGTATTGCAAAAACACCAATTCGTGTAACTATACACAAAAACGAGAGACCGTTTGAGACTCCTACATGTTTGATTAATGTTTATGACACAGCTAGCAAATATTTATACATATTTAGGATTCATTCGACAACAAGGTTACAAAAAAGAAGTCTGAAAATAAATCCCTCAATATGGCATGGTCATACAAGCTATTATTCAGAACTTTGTATTAAGGTAGATCAATGCATCTCATAATTTATGGCTTGTCAAGGTGATCTTTGAATGTGTTCAAGCATTATATAATATTTGGTAATTTATTTTAATAGTAAATCACGTTTGAATACCATATGTTGCAATTATAATTTAACATTACTATACTCCCCATATGAAGTGTGTGTGTGTGTGTGTGTTAACCCACAATGTTCGTAACAGTTTTCTCATATAAATACACAATGCTGAAATGATTTCAATAGCTTGTATGGCCATGCCATTTTGAGGGATTTATTTTCAGACTTCTTTGAAGTCAAAGAGTGGGGTATAATCAGGAGCATTAGCTGACAGTAATACTAATATTACTATTGATTCTTAAACAAAAACATATACTTTCAAGCACCTAGAACAAAACCCGCGAACTTGATAGCACGTGGCTACGTTTATATAAGAACTATTCTGATTGGTAGACGATTATGTCACACGCAATCTGATTGGTTATAACTATATTGAATTTTGAATTTCGAATCTCGAATCTCGAGTTTCAAATTTAGAATCTCGAATCTCGAATTTCGAATTTCGATTCTCGAATCTCGAATGAGCCTTCTGGGCTTTCGTACTTTACAGTCTAAAGAACTAGGACACAGGAAATAGATAAAACATCATCTGCGAACCGGAATGTGCGTAATCGTCCACGTCAATTTTAGAATGACGCTGTTTGTCAGTTATATACTCTTTGTAAAATTAATTTATATTATAAACAATCTTGTCTTAAAATCTGAACAATTATAGATTGGTATATAATAAGTAATACCACAAAAAGAAAGTTGTGGAGCATTTGCACTTCGTAAACTTTTTCACTACCAGATACATGCTTTTTAGAGGCAACTGCTCCCGAAGGGATAAATATTTAGATGAGAAATAGTCCTGCATGTATTTAGTACTGTCATAAAAACAGAGCTTAATATTAGTACTGAGCTTCTGATCACAATGCTAGTGTAGGAAATGTGCTGTATATACATATATGATGACACTGAATTTTAAAAGGATGGCTTTAATTGTTCAAATGTATATATAACCTGGTCTTAACGAGTTATTTATTCACTGAAGGAGCTTCGTAATATGAATGCAATGTAACTTATATGAATATCTTGCAGTAAATAACTTACCATTTTTTATATACAGAACTTTCCAGTCGCCTTGTTCTTGAATTATGGAGAGTTCATCTAAAGGACTTTGACTGTTCAATTCACACATTTTAATTACTCCGTTATAGTTTGCTGATCGGCAGCTGTCATGTTCAGACAGACAGTACGAAGCACATTTTGATGTGCTATTTGTATTAAACGATATTTGTTTGTACGGATGTTGCAGTTTAATTCCAACTAGCACTTCATATTTAGTTGTTAAAATTTCACTTTGCTTGGAGAGATGAACAAAAATGAACAAAGAGAACAACTCGCAAATAATCCCATTCATTATTTTCATCATGACCTTAAAACAACAGTGTTTATGTCAGTGATAGTA
Source organism: Limnoperna fortunei (assembly GCA_944474755.1). NCBI lineage: Eukaryota > Metazoa > Mollusca > Bivalvia > Mytilida > Modiolidae > Limnoperna > Limnoperna fortunei. The sequence continues at coordinate 42,038,850 of OX104113.1, forward strand.
GCTTTTAAATGAAATCGTCGATTTCAATAATCATTATTTTCTTCTCTTGTATTGATATTAATTTTCGATAACATTAAATTAGACTGATTATCACACGCAAGACATTGATCCAACAATTAATTTTCAAAGTAAATTTGTAAACGATGCTACGTGAACATAGGTAATAGAATAAAAATTGCAATATTGGGCATAGGCATTTTAAATTGCTAATATTGGTTAGCACGTGATACTTGTCAAATAATTACTAAAGAATAAAGCATTTTTTAAAATTTATGTGTTTTATATTGTGTAGTATTTTTAGTCTTCTACACTACCTTTTACTGCATCACTTACAGCAATAACAGAATGACTTATTTCGACACTGCTTACGATAGGCGTAATGTAATCAGATGCATGGACTTAATGAAAAGTCTTAATTATCTGAAATGTTGCTAGAACTAGACTTGGAGGAACATCAGTGCTCGACGCGTAGAGATACCGAGCATGTTCCCTGGTGGCGGAAAGGGTAAGGCCCTCGTTTGGGAGAGGGGGGTCAATTTGTAAGACGGAAAGCCTCACCGCGGACCGTAGCAGGTAATGTGTTTCGAGAGTTCTACGCTCATAACACGAAAAAACTTTTCGTACATTTTAATAGAGTGTATAGAGTATATTCTATACTTCAACCAAATAATTCAAACTTTTCATTGGCAATCAAATTTGTGTGCCCGTAGGGACATCCTCTTTCCGTTGATTTATTGTTTTTAAACTTGTATTCGTTTTGTTTATTCATCGTGTTTTGTCTATACATCTGATTATGAGTCGTGGATTAACGTGATATATGTATTCCTTTTACATATTGTTTGTGGTTTCGAATACAAGGACAGAGAAATTATGTAGATAAAAAATTGAATTCGCATGAAGAATGTGAAAAATAAAAGAAAGTCATAATGTTATACAGTAGACGTGGTTTGTTTAAAGTCTGAAAAATTTTGGATAGACAAATATTAAAGATATTCAAGTTTTTATCATAACAATTCCAAATAAAAATGTCAATTCTGGTTATGTCACACCACATTTTAGGAATAAAAAATGTAAACTTGTACAGCATTATCATTGTTTAAAACTTTAATTGATTTTTATGTAAGACTCATTGTTTGAATACTCTTGATTTTTCGTTTGAATCTTTCTACAAGTTTTCAGCTATATCATGGCGTCCAGAGGAAACCGGAATATCGGAGAGAACCCCCGACCTTCGGTACGAAAACTGGTGAATACGCTTGATCGTGATATCTGGAAAAAAATTAAATGCCTATTGAAATGGATTATTAGATTTAAAAAAATGTGGGCAATATAGCGATAAAGAAAACACAATGCAAGCAGTTCACAATTAAATTATAACAATTTGTTGATATATCTTAAATTTGTATTTTTAAAATATGTTTTATAAAAATAATTGAAAATATTGCATGTAGCACTTTTGATTGACATCTGTTTACAATAAAGCATAAACGCTCTTTACAAAACCGGATGACACCCAGCTGTCAATTTCATTGCACGTTCTCAATTTAATTAGTAGTGTTAGTTCCATTTATTTACATCAAATTCAAGGTTGAAAATAATTCTATCTAATGTCATTTAACTGCTATTGAGAACTATTTGATCAATGTAAAGTTAATTATTGTTTATTCCATATTGTCCTATTTGGTACAATCAGAAATAATTTGTATAATTTTTCTCAAGCTAGGTTTTTATTGCGATCATTATGTTGATATAAACTCAAGCTTTGCTATAGTTTCTCATGGATTGGTAGAACAGTATCTTATTCCGATGTACATTTTACATTTGACATGGGTAATGATGTAGTAGCCCACAGAAATATTACCGGACTGTTCTACGAAAGATATAAGGGCCAGTTTGCAGGCGAATATTAGTGTGTATAATATATTTAAACGTGTACTATTGCTGAATAGCTTAGTATTGTAATTACATATTTCATTTAGAAATTCCCTAAGGCTGCTCAGATTAATGTTTACAAGCGTATTCGTTGGCTTATTTCTTATAAAATGTTTGATACTGTGTAGGGACATCAAGCAAGTTGTATCACTAATGCCAAACCCTAAATCTATCTATTTTCCATTGTAATATAAGAAGTATAAGATGCACGATAAGCTTTCGCAGGCAGATTTCGACGTTTTATTTTTGCAGAAAGTCATCCAAATACTATGATATATTTTGGTAGATGGATTCGAACACCAATTTGACATGGTCGAATAAAAACGGAGGTGGCTTTATTAAATACTACAAAAGTGGTAAACATATAACAAGTCTTTCCGAACATGCAAACATTGAAAGTATGTGGTTTGAGCAAAAACAAATTCAATATATATAGGGATTAATATGAATGATTGATCTGAAAGACAGGCCCCTGTATACTTTTCGCAGATGTATGAAGAAATCATAAAAAGATAATTAGACGTAAGCAACAATATAATTTGTCTTGGTGATTTGAATTAAATAGATTTTAATAGAGATCTTCCGCATAATTCGAAAAGCGACATTTTTGGAATTAACAGGCACGTAAACATTATTACGAAAGCTACCCGATACGATAGTCGAACATGCTTAACTTCAATATTAGACCCAATTGACGTGAACGACTCGGTACTTCTCGTAGTGTGTGACACGAACATAAGCGACCATGACGGGGCTTCCGTTTTCATCAATAGTGGTTACAATAACGCAAAAACATTCAAACAGTCAATTTGGGATTATATTATTTACTTATTTACTTATAAAAAAGCAAAATTCGTGAGCTCGACTGGCAGTTGTTGATAGAGTCTGAAAGCGATGTAAATAATGCGTGTGCTAATTTTCACGATTTTTTTAGATATAGCAATCAATTGTATTCCGACAAAAGAGATTATCATACGTAGCAGCACAATATAATGGGGACTTATATAGAGCTAATCTAACATCTAGTGCATCTTGGTCTTGTGTAAATCTATAAGAACATACAGAACACTTTTCACTGCACGAAACACAATGTAACCAGAGCTGTATTGTCAAATAATTTACATTCAATTGAACTAGAATTCGCGGACATTGATGTTAATGTCCAACTTTTATTATCAAGATCTGAAAATTTATTACACTAATCAAATGATTTTATTTTTTCACTTCTTCAGGAATTCATTGAGTCTACTAACAGTTTTTTTTAAATATTAAAGATGCGGCTGTGTATGTATTTCTTTATTTATTACTAGTCAATAATTCAATGACAAAATTGCTTGTCTTATTTTATCGTTTTAATTACCCTTCAAATACCTTAGCTTAGCGTTCACCTCAAAATAAGTTGACTTTATTATTTTTTTTACAACAGTAATTCATGCAATTTTATGTTATCTAGGTTTCAATGTTATTTGCTTCTCTTAAATCCCCCACCACGTTTTATTTAAAGTGACTTAACATTATCACTGTGGTGTCGACTGTTTCTTTTGTTATGCAAATTACCGGGCATGAACGTTAGCCTCTTATTCTTCTTATATATTTTGTCTGTCTTTATTGCACATCTAAGGGCACAATTTGTGTATATAATAACGTTTTGTATATATGTAATGTTCTTCACTGTAATGTTCTTGTAACATATGTCTAAATTTTTTTAATTTGAACAATAACATATGTTTAAACTAACAATTTGTCAAAAGTTACTGTAAGACAAATAACAGAAATGACTAGTACAAGGACAATGACTACTGGCTTTAAACTGTCACATAAAACATTGGGTGGCGAGATTGAAGATGATAAAGATATCATGCAACATCTAAAGATTAGAATAACTTTAACTTAGAAACAATATGATAGAAATCTAATTTTTTTAAGAGAACACCAAAAAGACAATTGTAAAAAAACTTGATTTAAGAAATAGATTATTGCGAGCGGGCTTTATGCGAATTAGAACATGGTCAGACCTTATATTTGTCAATATTTTATACCGAGCGATAGCGAGGTATAAAATGAAGACAAATATAAGGTCTGACTATGTTCTAATTCGCATAAAGCCCGCTCGCAATAATCTATTTCGATTCTAATATGTCTAACAAATGTTTTAAAATTTCGAAGCGGCTCTAAGAGGACACTTTCAATGGTAATATCGTTTTTTGAAACTAATAAGATATATCGCAAAAAGTATGTTAAAGCAAAGAAAATTGACATAAACATATATTCTCGTCTTTTTATTGAATATACGTACCTTTTAAACAAAAAAATATTGAGAACTCTTAACGAAATTGCATTGTTCCAGTTTGAGAATTTTCAGCGTAATATGACGTCGGAATTCTAATTGTGACGTCATATTAATTCGAATGTAGAATTGTTAAAAAATAATATATCGGGGGTAGTTTAAATCATATAAATCGCAGAATTCAGACATAAAAAAAACTAAATTATTAACAATAACAATAATTATGGATAACACATAACAAATGGCATTTGTAAGTCATTTTTTACATTTACACAAAACACGAAGCTTACGCATGTGCGAACTAAACTTATGGGAATTTTGACACTGTTTTGTTTACATAGCTAAATCAGGACGTCATATTAGAATATTTGTTTTGGCTAAGGACTAATGTTATTCACACCAGGATAAGACCTATGTGTAATTCACTAAATGCGGATTCATCGTCGGAAACCCACGTCCGAGCGCGTCCTCGCTTCGCTACCAGGTGTAGGACCACAATTGTTTTTTTTAACTTTGGGTATATTAAATTTGATGATTTTGACTTTTCCTAGAAAATTTGCCTTTATTTCAAATAAAGTGACACTTCTGTCCCATATAAATTTGAACAGGGTCAGCATTCTGTCAAAACTTCACAATATGTTTCATTGTGTATGAGAACGAACGCTCAACCGGAATTTCATATGGTCTAAAAATCTACTTTCACTTTCTATTTCAGTCCATAATAGTGCGTGTCCTAAATTGACTCTCATTTTTGTGTTCAATTAAAACCAATAAAAATTTATCATGGACAGTTCAAATTCTATATTAGGTAACAGTGTTGAAGAGTACTACTTTTACGTACAACCTCTGGACTGGTTCTTCGTATTTGCTGGTCCTCGTGGCTACACCGTACCATTTACCGACCGTGGGCACACTCGTAAAAATTTTCTCGTTTCATGAATATTTAATGTCCTATTTTGATTTGTCGCTTGTACTTCCGGCGATGGGTTTACAACTTATCAATAAAAAGAGACGTAACATACGTCGATTCGGTTAATAAATACGCCGTTTGCGTAAAGAACGTTAATGATGAATTTTCATCAAGTCAATTGACTAGTTGACAACACCTGCACGCCTTCAGATGTAGATCTTTCTGTAAAAACTTGTTTTGTGCAAAACATACACGACTTCAAGGACATCACAGCAATGTTTACATATAGCCTTTTGCACGTTCAAATTTGAAGAGTAATAAGCAAAATGAGGAGTTCACAGAGGTTGATAAAATTTAATAAATATCCAAGGAAACGGGAAAATATTTACGAGTGTGCCCACGGTCGGTAAGTGGTTGCAAAGCGAGAACGCCACAGGACGATGAATAGGGTTTTTGTTTCGTAAAAAGTCGCTATTTCTTCGTGATGTAGCGGTCATCCATGCGACGATAATATTCATGGAATATTTAAGGAAGCAACCATGTACAATGAACAAAAACATTTTCAAATTACACAATAAGACAGTTTAAACTATTAAACTAACTGTACTACGCTTGTGGAGTGCATTGTTTTTTTCTTGCATTTTTTAGTTATTGAATATTTTACCTTTTTATTACGAAAATCCAATAAAAAAGTTAGTCACGATAATTACATATTTTAACTACGTCTTTTGATAACACTTTATTATGTAAATCTCGTTCACCCTAGGTTGATAACCATTTATCATTTCAATATGACAATGTATATCAATTGAGGTTTTTTATTGGACAATACAATTAACAGTTTGTCATGTATGCACATATAATTATCAACAGCAATGTTTTTCCCAATGTTTCACTATTTCCCCATCTAAAAGATCTCAGTAAGTTTTACGTGCTTTCCAGTTCATAAACAAAAGCAAAAGAATATCGTGTTCTCAACAGTACATTTTGATATATTAAGTTAACTACATATAGCTGCATAACGACTGGTTTTGGATAACACAATTAAAGTTAGGTGTAGTATATGTTGCATACCTTTTTTATTAATATTTAATATTTCGTTTTGTGCGTTTGAAGTGTAATCTATTTGCGTTTACGCTATCCGTCTTTTAATTTTTATTCAAACAGAGAGATACAATATATCAAATTCAAGCTTTGCTGTTTTAAATACATGTAAAGATAAGAAAAATAACAAGAATTTTCTGCATGTTCTTATTTGCTTCAATACCCAGGTTTATTACCCTTTATATTGTCTATTTGCAAACAGGACGGATAATCCTGTATTAAAGACTTTATATTTTATCGTATATATTAATCAAGTCGTTTTTTTTTTGGACATTATAATGTTCAGCTTATCAAGTATACAAGTATCACAAAACTGATTGCAAACTTGGTTCTGTATGTATTTCCACTTAAACATTCAGCCTTTATTAGCACAACTATCACAAATTTCGAGACGAATTGAAGGCTGAACTGTAGCTGTTAAGTTATTCTGCATCACACGTGGTTTAATTGAGATGTGTCCCTTTACAAAGCAATTGTTTTACTCCCCGAATTGTTCTGTTGTTTCGTTGATTTTGTCTATTGTATTGCCGTATTCTTTTCCGGTGGTATATGTATTCCCTTTCTTGTTTTGTTTTTTGTTGTTGCTGTGCTATAAATGTATATTTTAAGTACTTTTTATTCAATAAGAAGTCGAATAAACTCTGCACCCTTGTCACCACTTCTAACGGTATTTATTATCCTGTTTCAGTTCACACCGATATTTATTTGTGACGTCATTTGATGACTAGATTAAGCGCAAAATTTGACAGCCCAGAAGACAGAAATACTTTTTCCATATATTTTCAGTGTAAAAAGTATTTTATCGCCAAACGATAAAAATACTGTTCATCGCATTTCTACATGATTTTAAAGTTTGTAGGTAACGTCTTATTTCGATTTTTAACATATTGAACTGAGTTAAATATATTATAATACTGTAAGGGTTGAAGTTTATCCTGTTCGTATTGAAATAATAAAACTTTGAAATAACCACCTATACGCAACATTTATTTTCATTTAAATTTATATTAAGCAGCTGTTATGTTTTAACACATGTTATGCTTCCAGTCTGTAGATCAAATTTTAAAAATTTACATGTAAAATTTTCAAAACAAATGAAACTATTGCTATGTTAAATATAAATACAGATTCGATAACTTAAATAGCTTTACACGTTAGAACTTGACAAACAATGACCGCTGTTTTAATGCAAGTTATGATTTGTGCCAGTTTATTGTAACAGGCTATGACTTATATCATTCGACAACAAAAGGACACCGCAAGTCTGATTGGTGTTTATCACATTTTAGTTAATGTAAGAGTCTACGAAAACAAGGTAACAAATTTATTGTTATTGAACGGCTATGGACTGCTCTATAAACACAACTGTTTAATTGCTAGGGGAAACTAATGATACAATAAGAAAGTACCCAACTACAGACATCTTCGTTCAAATCTGATAGAGAGATGGTCGTATATTTGTAGAGACAAAATTACTATTTGTAGTTAAATATTTTTAAAGCAAATAAATTACAATTACATGACACAAAAATATGACTGGTGATGTAATGTTTATACAAAGTTCTAATACATAATTGGATGTACATTTAATGTCATGTAATCGCCAAACAATACTTTTTACAACGAATTAATATGTATTGAAAAAAAAAAATCTAGCATGGTTTATGATCTTCATTCCGAATGATTTAAATATGTTTTTGTGATGCACCTAAAAAATACCTTATGAACAAAGATAATGGCATATAGTGCTTTTAAAATATCGTCAAAGATACCAAGGTTAACAAAAATTTGTTTCTACGCCAGACGCACGTTTCGTCTAATCAAGACTCATCAGTGGCGCTCAAACCCAAACAAGATGTAAAAATCCAAATGATAAAGATGTTGTAGAGCTTTTATCACCAAAATTCCAAAACGTTATATCAAATCCGGCTAAGGCTATCTACACCTTGAAATAGAAAAAACCTTAGAATTAAAATATTTTGTGAAATTTCTAGTCAGTAAATTTAGACAATGACTTTATCACTGTTAGAATCAATGATTTTCCTGTCAGCACCGAAGCGTGACTACTGGGCTGGTGATACCCTCGTGGACTAACAGTCCACCAGCAGAGGCATCGACCCAGTGGTTGCAAATAAAATGTCGTCAAAGATACCAAGGTTAACAAACATTAGTTTCTACGCCAGACACGCCTTTCGTCTAATCAAGACTCATCAGTGGCGCTCAAACCCAAAAATATGTAAAAATCCAAATGATAAAGATGTTCAGTCGGAAAGCATTTCCCTGATCTGACCGTTAAAACCGCGATTTTCTTGACAGAGAAACAAGTGGAGATAATAAAAAATTTAACGGCCGCTAGATGGCGCAAAACGAATGTTTTTTCCATCGTTTTCATGACCTTGAGGAAAATGCATGAAATTATAATAATTATTGAAAAGAAAAATATAGAAACATGTGAAATATAATTTTCAAACTATTTTAGCTGTATTTGTTATGTTATGATATGCTTTAATGCAAATTAAATACATAAAAATCGAGGTTAACTTTGGTTGTGCGTAGTGACCGGAAGATGGCGGCGACTACTGTTTACAATTTTAAAGCTCGGAATAATCTGACACAATTGCGTATTAGGTACTGAATATTCATTATGACTGGTTACTTTTAAACTAGATGATATGAAGAACTGAAGATAAAGGTAAGAAACCGCTTCTTATTGTCGTTACTGCGCAGTCGTCATTCATTTCGGGGGTCCCCAAAAGCACATGGTAGCTTGAAAAATTCTCGTTATTTGTAGTATTTGTGCCGATTAGTAGTCAAAATAGCCACCTATACTATGATAAAAGGATCTGATTTTGTTAAATTACTTAATTTTCTTACAAAATATTAATATTCTATTCATGAAAAAAGTAAAATTTGACCCAAACCAGTTGTAAATTTGACGGACTGCAAAGCCGTTGTTATACAACTACGAGCCAAGGAGATCAGAGCTGTTCAAGGTTTGTGATAATTGCTAATTTTACGCCGGAAACTTTGGTATTATAACTCTTTAGATAAAATTATGAATTATAGTGACATAAAATTCTAGACTGTAGTATTTATAGTACAGTACTGCCTTACAAAGGAACATCTATACCCATCTACTACATACATATCACTATAACATGAGGAAAATTTCAGAATTTTGTGCAATATAAAATTATTTGAAGATTTGTCAACTTACACACTGATCTGATAGGATGTTAACAAAGACAATTGTAATTATGTCTCTGATGTTAATAACAATTTTGAAGTAGGTGCATATTTGCAATATATTTTCTGTTGCTTGCAGCTGAAATGAAATTCTTATAAACAATTTTCTAAAAAGAACAACATAATGTTCTGAAAAACTGTTGTCTAGTTAGAAACACATGTAATTAAAAACTTTATAAGTGCAATGCAGATTTGTGTTTCAGTTCTAATTGAAATACAAGATTTTTATAACACCCAATAAATATTACTCATCTTAAGTGTGTATTGTATACTTGTAAGTAATGAACTTTTAAATTTTACTACATTTTGTTAAATTAGTTATCCATAATTTCTGTTTTATTTTATTTCTACATTTTGTGCACTTGTTTATAAATAAAAACAACCTTTTTACATTCTGCCAATTGCTTTTTGTTCTAACTGGGACTAGTATAACTAACTGATTTATATGTTCCTGGTTCTAGTTGACCTGTATGATGAAATATATTTTTATTGAGGTATTAAAAAAACTAAAATATAAGAATAAGTTAGTTCATCAACAAATATATATTGACCTATAGACTTGCCACAAGTCCCTTGATTTTTTTATAGTAAAAAGATAATTTATTATCAACTATTTCTATGCTATCCACTTGTGTACAAACCTTGATAATAAAAATATAGTTCTCCAACAGCAAAAAAATATTTAAAAAAATCAAAGGGACATGTGGAAAGCCTAAATGATACATGATTTGTTGTTAACAAGCCTATCCATTTCTTGTCTATTTATATTACAAACAGGGAATTTAAGGAATCTATGTAGACATTTTTTTTTTCTATTATGAAAACTAACCCACCTTATTAGAATTTAACCATGCATGTATAGCTAACCCTTTTATATAAGCCAGTTTAGTGAAATAAATTTACTAACTATTCCAAATTTTTCTAAATTTAAAAATAATTCCAACCAAAGCCTCATACATTCAATTTTAAAGGTGTCAGTAAACAGTTATACATAATTTTTATTTCAAAATTTAATTAAGTAACTTAAAATTTCTGTAAATAAAGCTAAATGGAGAGTAAAACATGACAGAATGAAAAAAAAAATATGTATTTCCGACTAAAAAATCGTTTCCAATCCGTCATTTCGAATTATCTCCCTTTAAAAGCGCCAACTTTTGAGCGAACAATCTGACACAATTGCGTATTAGAACTGCTAAAAATACAAATGATGGGTGCAAAATGTAGCGTATGTTTAATTCTATTATTCTTTTCATTATCTAGGCGCTTCCATATCGTTTCGATTTGTGGTGCAATATTTTAAATCGACGAATTTCACTTCCGCCATTTCTTCGTCGTCATTTTTCAGTGAAATTCTTCAAAATTTTACACAGTATGTCATATTTGATTTAAAAAATATGAAAATCAGATATCTGAGTATCAAAATATTGTCAGAATATGCCAATGCCACAATTTTTATATCGTACGTGTCCGTTTTGCAAGCTAACCTATCGTGAAATAAAAACGTCAAATTTTCAAATCGAAAATCACGTGACCTTGTCAAGAAATTGGAAACCATTATGAGAAATGCTTTCCGACTGGTTGTAGAGCTTTTATCACCAAAATTCCAAAACGTTATATCAAATCCGGCTAAGGCTATCTACACCTTGAAATAGAAAAAAACCTACGAATTTAAATATTTTGTGAAATTTCTAGTCAGTAAATTTAGACAATGACTTTATCACTGTTAGAATCAATGATTTTCCTGTCAGCTATATTAGAAAACCGCAAAAAGGTGGCGATACATCTTATAGTTGCATTTTCATTACAGGCACTTGGGTCAGGATAATTTTATTGTAAAATAAAATGTTAATACATGAGTTTACAGTGTTTATTCACCAGTTTAGTAACCAGTCTGACATGTCTTATTGCGCCTGAAATATTGCCAACAGATAAATAACAAATAACATTAATATCATCCAAGTTCTAAAAATAGCACAAGTTTTATTTACTAGAATCCCCCGCGTTTTCTTTGAAAAAGTATACCGTTTCAAGTGTCCAGTAAGAAATGAACTATCACTGAACTTCACTTTCACTTTTAATTGCTACATCTTATTTGATTAAAAATTGGTATGTTCTGACATCCAATCGAACAACAATTCGACTCGGGACAGATATCCCTTCAAATTTTCTCTATTTATTATCCAATTTAACGCTTTTGATTAATTAAGAACACTTCCCGTCTTTTATCAGTAGATAAAAGTCAGCACACATTTTATTTAGGCAAATTTCTTAAATAATAGATACTTAATCTGCGAAAAAAATTCATCTGGGCGAATGAAACAAATTTCCTCCTACTTCTATTAGCCAAATATATATTCAGGTAATGAATAATGTTGATTGAAGGTATATTTAACTGCATTTACATATATGTAAATCTTAAAGGGGATTAAGGATCGCTGGATTACTTGACAGTTAAGAGGAATTTGTAACATTGACATAGATTTAAACATCTCGAAAAAAGATATAAGAATAAAATGTCTAATTAACGATGATTACATTATGAGAGGTTTAAGAAGAACAAATATTTATTCTGGTCATGCATCAAAAATAAAAGCATGGTGCGTTATTTAACATTTGCATGACCAGCCGCTCTGCGATAGTAAATAAATATACAATATCAGTACATTGTCAGAAAATATACAGTTTATTTGTACGAGCCTTAGAAACAGGCAGAAATGCGAGGCTCTGCCGAGCATTTCTCGCCTGTTTTGCGGCGAGTACAAATAAACTTTATATTTTCTGACAATGTACGAATATTGTTTTTATTCTGCAACCAGAAAATACATTTAATACTAATGGAAAACATGAAAAAGTGCACTTCTAGCCGATTTTTTACTTGAAATTTTCGGCGCGTATTCGAGTGATAACCTGACGTCACAAACAAATATCGTATTCGACAACAAGCCTAAACCAGACCAGAATACTAAATATCGTTAGAAGCATAGATAAGGGTACCAGGAGTGACGTCATTATTTACAAATAAAGCTTTGGTTTATTCGTAGGGTCGTATTTGTATAGTTGAAGCGGTAGTTGCAGAATAAACTATAGTATCTCTCATTTCAATTGCAACAATGTTTTGTGAGAAGAGCAATTTTCTAAAAGTTGTTACATCAACATAGACTTATTAGAATGTTAATTAGTCATAGTGCGTCGTTTTATTGAAAGATCTTCCATCAAATTCATTAAGAGGAATTCCAAGTCATTTGCGACCTCTGCAAAGCACACCGAATGCCCTTCTTTTTATGTTTAGTGTTGAACAACTCGCTTTTAAATTATTCCTTTAGTTCTGTTAGCTTTATCCTATACGAAAGCCCATTTCGACATGAAATACCTAAAGTAACCTTGCATGAATCTCAAAACCGGGATAGCAAATTCACGTGACTTTTTGGTACGGGATGAGATCTAAAAAATAACGTGCTTCTTTGACGCTCGCCAAGTATACAAACAACGCACGATTTTTATGATATTATTTTACTTCAATACAAAATATTTGCTTTTAGAATGTAATAAAACCTTGAGATACATGTAGAAGATGATCGTATCGAATAATGTTAATTCTGAATGCATGTTGATTCATACATAGAATACCAATAAATTAATACTTTGCAAACTTTTTCTCTCATCGTTTGATAAGCTTTTTGTGACTATTGTAATACATGGAAGTTAAAAGTAAACGTCGACAAAACAAAGGTTATGGTACTTGGATTGGGTAAACTGAAAACAAATCTTAAATTCTTTGATCAAAATACCGAAATAGAAATAGTGGAAAAATTTAATTACTTAGGGGTAATTTTTACAAAAACCTGTAATTTTGATTCTACCAAGAAACTTTTAGCAGATAAAGCATTGAAGGCTATGTACGAAGTTCTTAAGTTGGGACGATTATTTAAATTATCAGTAAAAATTCTTCTAGATTTGTTTGCTAAAATGGTTAAACCTATTCTTCTTTATGGCTGTGAAATTTGGGGCTTCGGTAATAACGAATCGTTAGAAAGAGTCCATTTAAAATTTTGTAAACTTCTGTTGAATTTAAAGTCTTCAACTCCAAATTATATGATTTATGGGGAACTTGGTAGACTTCCTATTGCTATTGATATTAAGATACGGATGGTATCTTACTGGTCTAAACTTGTAAATGGCAAACAATCCAAATTGTCTTCAATACTCTATCGTCTTACTCGGCAATCGAACGAAAGTTATAGTACACAATATTCTTGGATTAACTGTGTTAAAACAATTTTAAATGATTGTGGTTTTTCACTAATATGGGATTCAGAACAATTCTTCAATAATGAGTGGCTAAAATACATAGTAAAACAAAGGTTAACAGACCAGTTCGCGCAAAATTGGAATTCTGTTGTGTTTCATTCAACAAAAGCAATAAATTATAGAATTTTCAAAACAAAATTGGAATTCGAAAATTATTTAAATGTCTTGAACTTCTCGGAAGCTATAAAACTATGCAGATTTAGGACAACAAATCACCATTTACCAACAGAAACTGGAAGATGGAAAAATATTGAAAGAGAAAATCGTCTTTGTCATTTATCTAACTGTAACAAATTAGGAGATGAATACCATAATACCATTACATGTTTGAATGCACTGCTTTCACAGAACAACGTAAAAAATTCGTCCCAAATTACTATGTGAAAAACTACAATGTTTATAAGTACTCAGAATTCATGTCCAGCAACAGAAAATCTCTGCTAAGAAATCTTTGCAGGTTTATTAATATTATTAATGATAATGTTAGCGCCCCTGGCTTACCTGTTGTGTAAGCATAACCTTATTATTGTTTGTATATATTGTATATAGCTGTTGTTTTGTTTGTTTATTTATTACTTTCTCTGTACCAATTGTATTATTGGCTGTGTGAGAATAAAACTATATATATAGATAATTAAAAATAGGCTACTCTCAAGCAATATAACTATCCATTAGATCTAAACGGTTTATGTGTAATCGTCAATAATTTAGGAAGAACATAAATGTGTCAGTTATATATCCTTAAAAACAAATGCTATTTTAGAAAAAAAACCTGTTCAAATGTTTAATCATTTTTATTTGTATTTAATGATTTTAGCGAGCTTCTTTTGAAAATCTTTAAAGAGTATTTTGTGTATCATACAGAGGTACGGACGCCCTTGTATGTATATTAGGGTTTTTTCCCACATAGTCCCACTTAATAAAAAGCTATATCGAGACAGCTGTGATAAATATTTGCTGTAAAAGTGTTATGTAAGAAAAATAATTAGTGAAGACTTATAGTGCTGCATAATATTGTACTTCCATAGAAGTGTTGTGTAACATTGGAAGTGGGGTTCTGATCCCATGCACAATGTGGAAAATGTGCTTTTTAAGAATTTAAAACAATTACAAATCACCGTTAATGCATTAAACAAATCATTGTTATGAATAATGCGTACCAACGAAAAGGAAAGTTAAATTGCACAAGTTATATAACTGTGTTTAAATTATGTTTTTGTATAAGAAAAATGCCAAAACGCCGACCTAGCATCAATAGCCGATTACATATAAGTAGAAAAAAGCACGAAACATACACTCAAAATTGAGTTGACGAAACACAATAAAAACTATGCATTAATGATGCAATTATGAGCTCGGAAGAGGAGGCAATGTCTACCACTAATTAACAATCTTTTGAATAACTAACTGTGCAGGGGAAAATCAAACTAAAGAGAATGGAAAAATTCAGATTTATAGAAAATGCCTAATCGTACATGTATTTGAGATATGTATTTCTAATTACTGCAATTAAATTATGCTTTTGTAGATCTAACCTGATATAATATTTTATACAATGCCGGAAGATAATTGAATGTTTCATTCTACTCTAGAATCAATTAGAATTTTGAGTCTGTTCTTATATAATATAGTTTACAGTAATAAAGTATCTTTCTCGGATTGCTTACAGTTTTATCTGATCCCTGCTTAAGCTGAAAAAATATCATTTATACATTTAATATGTAATATTTATATAATTATTTGACATTTAATAGACTGGTATTTTATCAATATTAAAGTGGTTGAAAATATTTATCATACACGTACTGTTAACTGTTAAGTTTTACAGGAAACATGTTTGTGTCTCTTTTACTGACCAAAGGAGTTGTGTTTCGAAACAGTACTTGAGATTTAAAACGCAACACTTTTAGCAATCCGTCAGCGATCCGTCGGCATTCCAAAATCCGTCAGCAAACAGTTATCATTCAACCAGATCAGTCAAATCGTTCACAGTCCGTCCATCGGTCAAATTGACGGATTTGGAACGATTTGAATAATCTGACAGATTGATTGGAGTGATCGCTTCATGCAGTCTATTCAACTTCCGGTGAGTGAAATTAATATTTCGAAATGTGAAAATTCGTTTCACGCGCAAATATTAGTTTTAAAATGGCAACTGTTATTTCCTCATTTATGGCTCGTTTTACCTAAAAATAAGGCTTAAACTAGTCTAAAGTTAAAAATGACATAAATGGAAATTCACCCATTCTATAACTAATGCATCTGTGACGGAATATAAACATCACATAGTGTCATTTTATAAAACAAATAATTAAAAAAAAACACCAAAAAATTTTAAAAAAAAACACGCACAATGATTTAAAACAATACTTGTCCTCGCGTGCCAAGGAGTACCTCTCGTATTTGTCTTTAAAAGCGGAAAAAGCGCGAAAGACGAAAAACATGAAGGCGGAATCATAAATTTTTTCTCACTTAGCGAGTTAGCATTAGCATTATTTGTATGTATGTTTGTTTGAAGCTAAACTATCGACTTTCGAGAGGAAAACTGCATCCTCACATGTCAGGTTTTCTGTGTCCACATGTGTCCACGAAACCCTGACAAACTTAGCTAGGAAATTCCCGGGCTAGAAGTCACTATTTTGATTGGCTACATCATACCTGAATGCAGCCAATCAAAAGCTCGCTTTCATTCACGACTTTGTTAGGGGATATCCCGATGTCGATTGTAAATAAACCAAACGGATGTGTTGTATAGACCATGTTAAAATCAGCGTATTTTGTACAGTATTGTTAATAGTTTTCTCATTACCGCATTATTTATTAGTTGCGTTACGTTTTCTTCCTACTCATGAATGACTACAGCCAAACACTTGCTTCTTTCAAGCAACTTCATTAGTTGATATTTTGAAGGTTTGACGTCATATGAAAATCTTTTAGCTCGGGAATTTCCTAGATAAGTTTGGCAGGGTTTCGTGGACACATGTGGACACAGAAACCCTGACTTGTGAGGATGGGAAAACTGGTACTCTTTTAAAATTTAGGGATAAGTCGACCACACCCTCTCGCTTCAAGGGTCATACAGACAACCTCGGTGATTAATAGTAGATTACTGCTACCTTAACCACCAAGTTTTTTTTATTATAAACACTTAAAAAGATAATTTGTCGCAGTTTGATCAAAGCTTTCTTTCTGTGCCACAATTCATAAGAATTCCGGAATATAATACTACATAAGATTTACGACAAAAGCGAAAACATCTATTATATTTTTTACTCACTATTTCATTGTGTCACATGAATTTATGAGAATTAAATCTCAGATTAATAAAGAATAAACTACAAAACATGCTCGTATACAGATACTTATGAGCTAAAGATGCAAACATGTAAACTTAAGATGAAATTCAATTCTGCTGTTCGCATTTTTGCCATCACAATTTAGAGTTTAAGTTTTATCGTAAACGCTTCTTTGTTATCCATTCAGTAATACTTAAACAACCTTGGTAAATATTCCGCGAACAGTTTTTAAAACATCAAAAGGATTTTTTAAAGATGAGCTGTATATCTTTCACTTTCGTTTACGCAAGCAAAATCATAAATAGTTGACGTTCATGGATAAGGATATTTTAAGATGTCTGTTATAGGCGTTCGATATTTAATGATAGAAAAAGTATAAATGTTTTCCTTAAAAATCGGGAGTATTTGAAATACGTTACTAGGATTCACAGAGCTGCAAAAGCGCGTCCACAGGTAGCATAAGGGACGTACTCCGGTTGTGGGGGTTACAGGTCATAATACGGAAATGCCTGGCCGCGAATCATAGTGGATGGCGTGTTAAGAGGGTGCCACGCTCCTTGCGCGATAAGGGTCCCTTTTGTAGATTTCGTAAAAGTATAGGCTCAGAAAGGTAAATTATCCGTCCATACATATACCCCTTATTTTTCCAGCGGAATTCAACATTTTTGCCCTTTGGTCCATCTTTCCTGAACTCATTGTTTCTAAACTTGTTCTCGTCCTGAATAAAGGGTGTGTTCCTAAAACGTCTACTCGGAAAATAAACATATAAATTAACAAATTGGGATTAAGAGGTCCGTTGAAGGTTTTCCCTGTAATTTACCTGGAAAATAATTAATATTTTTCTAATGAACGTCTCATTAATACCAAAAAATTATTTTTGTACAATAATTTATATTTTGCAAGTAGACGTTTCGGGAATAGTCCTTATATTCTTAAACATATAAACTGCTGAGGTGTTTGAAGAATATTAAACATCAAAATATACAAACATAGCACTAACAAAACAATCATTTTATTTAAGTGTTTACTTCACGATATAAATGAAAAATCGATGTCAAATTCACATTTACTTACCAAAAGTTGAGGATTTTCATGCTGAAAGATTGTTGTCAACCAGAGACGACATTTTGACATCATGATTTAGACACTCGAAATCATTTTGATTAAAGTCATAAATGAGTTAAACTAGTGGTGAATCGTGATTTATTAATTAATTTATTACTCCAAATGTACTGCAAAAACTCTGTAAGCTGGAATAGTTTTATCTGATTTGAGCGACGTCATTCATAAAGGGACTTTCGCGGTAAAGAGAACGGTACGCTAAAAATGTCGTCAAACAAAACTTTGAAAATATTTATCAAACGCAAAATACCGGGAAATGGGCGACTTATTTCATCACGCGTTTTTCCGTTCTGTAAATTCTCTTTATACACGTTTGTAACGTGAAAAATTAACATAAATGATCGTTGAACTTATCTTCAAAATCTGTAACTGGAAATATAATTGTGCCTTAAGAATAAATTTACTGGAATACAAGGAAAATGTTTCTTATCTTATAAATAAATATTGCTCATTTACATAGGTTTCAAATTAAAGTGCAAAGTTCCTTTTCTATGGATTGTATATCCAGGGTACATGTTTACCTGTATTATTTCGTAAACTTTATAAAGTAACGTTATTGATGTTGAGCAATGTAGAATGAAGAATGTTTCTCTTTATTCAAAACAGGATTTAATTCGGTATACTGTTCTTATCACGGCTTCCTAGAATTATTGAACCGATGGATTTATCAAGAGAACGACAAAACTATATTTGTTCCAAATGTTCCGTAAATATCTTAGAAATCAATAAAGGGATAAGATTTGTCCACCACTAGTTTGTTATGTCACATTACTTTTATTGTCTAAAATTAAAGTTGTACAAATTTAATTTCGTTGGAATTTCCTTTTTTGTCAAACTAGAAGAAATCTCAAAACATGACAAGGTACCTACCGAACAGAACAGAATATTACAAAATGAGGATTGTGGGTATATGTTAACATTTTACCTTCATCTGAGTCATTTTTAGAATCAAATCATTTTAAAAGACTACCTCGAAATACGAGTTTATAATGTGAATGTTCTTGAAAATTGATGACGTCATACAATACTGATTTCAGATTTCATATGCTTTGCGTTTCAACTTTGAGAAAATAACCTGCAACTTTTGATCGAAATATTTCGATGTATCAGGATCACACTTCTGCAAAATTCTAATTTTCGAAAATTTTCTACATAGGTTCCTTGATGATTGATGCCGCTCATATCTTATTGAATTTTATTATTATTATTAAGTTTTTTACAGTTTAATATGTATATTGTTTATATATGTTTCATGAAATTTTCTGTTGGGCATACTTTTCAATGGTGAAGCAAAAAATATCAATCCAATCTTGTTATGTTAAAGACAGTTTTTTAATATCTTTTTTAAACTAGAAATTGTGTTCATATTTCATTTTTAAACAATATAATTTTTTACAGGTAGGGTAAAAACAAAATCATACCTTTCAACGGGCCTCTTAATCCCCATTTCTTAATTAGATGTTTATTTTGCAAGTAGACGTTTTGGAATAACCGAATAAAGCTGAATATACTGCTTGCGGGAAGTAAAGCAAACATCCAATCAATCAATGAAATAAGTTATAATTCAAATTGAAGAACAATCTTTTAAAGGGCAAGTTTTGAAAAGGTTCTGTTTAATCGTTGTGACTGTTATGACAATGTTTAAACCGATCTTTAAAGAACTAAAGAATAAATGACGTTTCTTTCAAAATATTACTATTTCGTACAATAAAACGTGCCTGTAAAGAAGTACGTTCTTGGGATTGTCAAATGGTCAATGTCATAACAACTAGCTCAAACATATAAATTTAATAAACAAAACAAAATAAAGACAATACAATAAATGGAAAATGAAATGAATAAATACACATAAAAATAAATACACATTCACAAGACTGAACTAAATATAATGTACTGTTACAGATAAACACAAATTGAGTCTCCACACACCGACTTCTCACTACGTCTCCCGGTTATCCTCCACATCGTTGGTACTGTAACACTGATGAACCATTAAATTAATTCCTTAGGAATTTTAACATTTAACGGACAACGGATTTAAATTCTATACAAGTTGCAATTTCTACATCGGTGACGAGAACACTAGATAATTAACTTCACTTCACTGATGTGTTCAGCGAACTGTGACGGATTTACTACACAACTTCTGCACGGACTTTTTACAAATTTAACTACACATATTTTATACGGACCTCTAAACTTGAAATATACAGCAACGAAAATTTCTAAATAAACTAATTCCAACAGCTGAACATATTACCACCGATAAAAGGCGTTGTTACATCAATATTATTGAAACCACCACGCTGTTTCCATTTCCATCAATACTAAGTCGACGCTTTTACTACTGTATCCTACAAGCACACGAAAACCGGGTCTAAAAAACCCCCTGAGTGTGGTTAACAATAGCATAAGGTATCCATGTCCTGTACTGACAATTATAACACCTAACTGCTATTTTAATTTCAACTCAGCAACACACACACGCTAGCCTTGGGTGTCCATGTCCTGAACTGACAATTTTTATACCCAACTGCTACTCCCAGACGTGTGCTCTACTCAATGACCATGTGCCGACTGATTTACAACTCACCTGTGAAATTTCAATACGTACCTAATCACGAGATATACAAGTAAGGTCTGCTCGACTGGTAAACTGTCCGGTGTTAGTACAAATTTATCCTATAATTTATTTACTACCTATTTTACAAGTAAATAACCGAAGTTCGTTACAAACGTCTATTTCCCAAAGACTAAAGAACATTTTAGTCCGACCAGACCAACGAACTTAAAAAAAATACATCTGAAATTAAAATCACCTGTAGTCGAAATAAAATATACATAAACTGAAAAGAAATAGAAATCTCAATTTCTGTGACACTCAGGGGTTTACTAAATGTCATCAACTCTAGATAATACATTTGCAACAATATTTCTCTCTAAGTTCAAGTTCTTTTAACTTTACATCTCTCTCCATCTCTGCCTTTCTCATCTCTCTTTCTGCTGCTCTCTCCTCTCTTTCTGTCGCCTGCACGTTCTTTAACAATTCTATACACGAAAGTAGCAAAGAAAACCGACCGAACAACAAGAGCCAAAAACCAA
The DNA here is from genome assembly GCA_944474755.1 of Limnoperna fortunei. NCBI lineage: Eukaryota > Metazoa > Mollusca > Bivalvia > Mytilida > Modiolidae > Limnoperna > Limnoperna fortunei. The sequence continues at coordinate 42,060,157 of OX104113.1, forward strand.
GGGACAGCTACAAATCCGGATAAAGACAAACACAACACAAAAATCGAAAACATAAAACACAGAAAGAGAGTAACCCGAACCCAATAAAAACCATGGGTGCACTCAGGTGCTCCGGACGAGTAGGCAGTGCCAGCCTCTAGTTAGACACCCGTCGAGTTACTCATTGTCTTGTCTAGGGAAAAGTCAAATCCAGAAATAGTCAAATCCAGGAATAGGAAACACTACCTATGACTCAGCGAAATTGTCAGATCGTATTTGAGACACTGATTTCCCATAACGATCAATTAAGTCGTGGTGCCGACCATAGAACTTCTGGAGAGATAACATCAACCTAGGTACAACAAACCCTTGTTTGAGTAGTTTAGCAGTCAACAGCAGGGATCGGTCTAGAAAATCTGAATAACGATCGCAGGATCTAGAATAACGTATAAGTTGTGAAATGTACACACCATACGCTGGAGCTGCTGGAATGTTGCTGTCGATGAACGGGAAGTTGTCAATTGGAAAGTTGAAGTCATCACGCTTGTCGTAGAGCCTAGTTTGTAGTTTTCCTGAGTCTATTTCTAGAAGTAGGTCTAAGTAAGAGGCTGATCTTAGTGTATTGGTGGTGTCTTTAATTTCAAGCTCGCTAGGGTAAATTGAATGTAAATAGTCACCAAATTTTGCATTGTTGATGGACAAAACATCATCAATATAGCGGAATGTGAAATTAAAGGTCTGGGTCAGAGTCGTTTCTTTCTTCTTCAGTAGGCCGTCTAGGAACTCAGCCTCATAGGAGTACAAAAAAAGGTCGGCGAGGAGAGGAGCACAATTAGTACCCATTGGAATACCAACAGTCTGTTGAAAAACATGTCATCCAAACATGACGAATATGTTGTCAATCAGAAAATCTAATATGTGACAGATTTGGCCTTCAGTATATTTAGTATTAGCTTAGGAGTCATTGATGACGAAGTAAGATCTGTCATGACTAATTACCAGGTATTTATATCGTCTCTTTCCGTTTTTCTTGAAAAAGCAGCGTTTTATAAGATCTTTTAGCCAAGTTTTAAGCTGCGTATGAGGGATGGCCGTATAGAGTGTCGAAAAATCAAATGTTTTAATGCTGTTACAATGGGAAAGAGATCCAGACCTCAAGATGTCTACCAGGTCTTTTGAATTTTTTAATATCCACATTTCATTTATTCCACTTCTGGAGTAGAAAATGTCACTGTATTTTTGAAGTCCCGTTTTTACTGTTGTTAAAATAGTGGTCAGGAGTTGCGATAGTGTTTTGGTAGTACACTTAGACGATCCTGCTATGAAACGCTGTTTGTATGGATTTTTGTGAAGTTTAGGAATCCAATACAATAAAGGGAGATCACAATCTTCGACTCTGATTTTGAGATCAAAGGATGCCAATACCGATTTGTGATTTTCAATAATCTCCTCTTTTGAAAGCGCAGTGAATGTGTAAGTAGGATTGCCGAGTGAACTGTCAATGCTTAACTCATTAATTAAACACTCGATGTAATGTTTTTTGCAGATAAAAATTTTGCAGACGACTCTACCTTTTCTCCTTTCGCTATCAAATCTGTTACCCACTTTGGTAACCCACTGGTAGCCATGCTGTACAATACAAAATTGTAAATAATCAAAATTGTAAATAACTAAATTTCAAACACACAAACATAAAATAATAAGAAATAAAGAAAAGTATGTCAAATAATGTCAAAGTCTGACAATATACATACCACAATTAACACGGTGACAATCCCACCGCTGCCACCATTGTAAAGAAGTAAGTTCTTTGGATTGTCAAATGGTCAATGTCATAACAACTAGCTCAAACATATAAATTTAATAAACAAAACAAAATAAAGACAATACACAATAAATTGAAAATGAAATGAATAAATACACATAAAAATAAATACACATTCACAAGACTGAACTAAATATAATGTACTGTTACAAATAAACACAAATTGAGCCTCCACACACCAACTTCGCACTACGTCTCCCGGTTATCCTCCACATCGTTGGTACTGTAACACTGATGAACCATTAAATTAATTCCTTAGGAATTTTAACATTTTAACGGACAACGGATTTAAATTCTATACAAGTTGCAATTTCTACATCGGTGACGAGAACACTAGATAATTAACTTCACTTCACTGATGTGTTCAGCGAACTGTGACGGATTTACTACACAACTTCTGCACGGACTTTTTACAAATTTAACTACACATATTTTATACGGACCTTTTAACCTTAAATATACAGCAACGGAAATTTCCAAATAAACTAATTCCAACAGCTGAACATATTACCACCGATAAAAAGCGTTGTTATATCAATATTATTGAAACCACCACGCTGTTTCCATTTCCATCAATACTAAGTCGACGCTTTTACTACTGTATGCTACAAGCACACGAAAACCGGGTCAAAAAAAACCCCTGAGTGTGGTTAACAAAAGCCTAAGGTATCCCTGTCCTGTACTGACAATTATAACACCTAACTGCTATTTTAATTTCAACTCAGCAACACACACACGCTAGCCTTGGGTGTCCATGTCCTGAACTTACAATTTTTATACCCAACTGCTACTCCCAGACGTGTGCTCTACTCAATGACCATGTGCCGACTGATTTACAACTCACCTGTGAAATTTCAATACGTACCTAATCACGAGATATACAAGTAAGGTCTGCTTGACTGGTAAACTGTCCGGTGTTAGTACAAATTTATCCTATAATTTATATCCTACCTATTTTACAAGTATACAAATAACCGAAGTTCGTTACAGTGTCTATAAGTAACACATTTTTACGCTTAACTGCAGTATTCGCAGACTCTTCTCTCCAGCGTTTTTTTGGGCTTAGGTGGCTAATTAGTCATCTACTATTGATCACATGCCTGTCAAGAGGTTGCGGAATCTTTTATTACTTTTATAATCTTTTATTATTTATGGTATGCTCGACTTTAACTTAATTGACAAGGATTGTCGGTTTTAACCTGTACTCAGGCTTTCTCTCACTCCACCCCAATAAAACTAGAAGCTATGAAATGGTGTCATCCTGGTTTGCCCACTTTTAATTAGGGGTATATATAAACATAAGGTGTTTTGTTGTTTTAGCAATTATAGTTCATTTCTGGAAAATAGTCTAATTTTTCACCTGTATTTTATACCATTAAAATGATTAAAGTGTGGCATATATAATAGAATTCATTGGTATTTTATATAACAAAATACAGTTTTTTTCAGATTTAATTTTAAAATCAGAATAATAATTGATAACAATTTTATATCAATTTTTTATAGTTATAATTAAATTATTCATTATTAATGATCATTAGTTCATTAGACTACGATATAGAACAATGGATTACAGCAACTCGAGATTGTAGGATAATTTTTATTGTAACAATGTTAAAAAATATATTTTGTATTACAATATATTGTATATTTAAATTTTTATTTTTATATATATAGATAAAAAAATCTTCATATTTTTAACAAATTGTATTGTTTAAAATACAATTTATAACTTCCTTTTTCAACACAAATGTAATAACTTTTCCTTCTGCATAGAGAAATATATAAAATATGAAATATATAAAAACTATATACTTTCTGTACATTTTGTACCTATTAAAATAGAACAGACTATAGATCTTCATGGTCATAAAACCTATTGTCTTTTTTTGTTTATTTAACTTAATTGATTATACAGCTAATTAAATGTGGGCAAACCAGGACTAACTGAAATGGTACTTATTAACTACTTGAATGTATGTCAACAAAAAAACTTGCGACAAGAATCGTTGTATATTTAACAATATGTTAAACTTTATGTTTAGTCAACAATGTGTTTTCATTGACAATGCTTATTTAACAGTTCAACAATTGTTTATACATAACAGTTTGATAATTGAATTTAAAAATGTTGTAAACTAAATTAAAACATGCAGGCACACATTTAAGTAACTTGTTTCTTCTAACTGCACGTAAAAATGATGTGTGTCAAAAAGAGGCCATGCCATTTGCTAACCGTGAAATAAACTTGTTACTGAGTTGGAGGACGGGTCAGCCTACTATTTACAAAAAATATACCTGTAACAGGTCACAGAAAATAAAAAAATAAAAAAAGCCGAAATCACGAATCGAGAAAATGAAAAAAGATCAATAATGGATTACGAAAATTAAACATTTATCTCGCCGCTAATGATCTGCCGTAAAGTGAAAGTTTTTTCGAAGGTTTACAAGGATTACCCGCAGAGATGTCCTGCCTTAAAGAAATTTTCTTAATTATGTAATATAAAGAAAATAGTTGTTTATTGGTTTTGTTTTATTATTATTTTTTTTGAACGAGATATTTGTATTAACTATTCTTTCAACTACTATCGTTTATTGTATTATAAATGTAAATATAATATAAAAATGACGCAGAATTCGTTTCATCTTCAAATTATGAAGATATACGTATTCGTCAATAAACTGACGGATTTATGCATATACTTAAATGACGGATTTTGGATTGCACTGATTGGACTGATCGCACTGATCGCTGACAGTTACCAAGGTAATGACGTATTAATACTTTTGGACGGATTTAATTCCAATCAATCAGTCAGCGATCCGTCAGCATTCCAAAATCTGTCAGCAATCAGTTATCAATCTTTCAAATGGTTGCGTTTACGGGAGAAAGTACTGCAACAACAATTAAACATTATATATAATAAATCATATATGAAGAAACGTATAGTATACGCGCTTTCAAACTGAAAATGAAATACATGTATTTTTACTGATCTGACAAATTCCTGTAGTATCCAAAGGCCACGGTGGCCAATAGGTACGGAAGTAAGTGATGCACAGTTGATCACGTATTAACTTTGTATGAGATTTGAAGCCTCTGCAGGCAAGATGGCTTTGACAATATTCTTTTTTGACAAGGATTGCCCTTCTGTCTGCCAAAGGTCTGTCTATGGTGAAGAATGTTTTCCGTGAATTCCTTGACGCTTTGATAAAAGCTGAAAAAGTGGCGTTAAAATATTGTCATTAACAGAAATGTTGCCGTGTTAAGAGTGATTAACTGTATTGTTGTCCTGTTTAGAGTCATTAAATCATTTTATTATCATTATATTGAAAACATGCCCTGTTTAAAGTGATCTAATAATTATTAGAGTGATTAACTGCTTTGTTGTTCTGTTTAGAGAGATTAACAGCATTGTTGCCCCTTTTTAGTCAATAACTTAATTGTTGTCGTGTAATTGATTAAATTATTATCCTCTTTTGAGTGACTAACTGAATTGCTGTCCTGACTGTGAGTAATTAACAGAATTTTTGTCCTGACTGTGAGAAATTAACTGAATTTGTGTCCAACAATGTGTCAAAAATGTATATTCATCTCGCTTATCGACTCGGTAAATATTACGTTTTCTCTGGCTGATAAATCCTGATAGCGACCGTAGATCAAAGTCGTTAATTGTTTTATTACATGAATAAAACCACCATCTCCCTAGATCAGAAAAACAGAGGATGCCTTTTCTACTGAAGCCCCTGCTTACATTTTGTAATTGTTGCAGTTACCCTTAATATTTTTTTATTTAAATCTTTTTTTTATATCAGTTTGCTGATAAGGCTGAAATTCCAGTTTCAAATATTGAGAAGAGTATAAATGAATCAATATATTGCAAAGTCGACGTTTCTCTCATTTGTTGTTGACACGCACGATGTATGTGTAGCTGACGTCAATTAATTGTGTACAATACAATTAATACAATCGATTTGATTGGACAAATGAATTTATTAAGACGGCTATTCTGATTGGCTAAAATATAAAAACCAGGTCGATATCGGATTCTGCTCGACTACTATGCAGCGGAATCGTGCAGCGTACAAACATTTTATTTAATTTTAGTACTGTTGCGATTTATCTAAAATTCTATTCATGTAATAATATTATTTAGTTCCATACCGTTCAATATGCACTATATTTACATTTCACCAACAATTTATACATCTTTGAACATTGTTGAATCGCCTATGTGTATTCATACTCATGGAAATCTCGCTTGAATTTAATATATAACTTACCATTGTTAACATACATTACTTTCCAGTTGATGTCTTCGTGGATTATTGCAGATTCTTCTAAAGGACTTTGATTGTTCAATTTACACATTTTATTTAATTCATTATATTTTCCTTATCGGCATATGTCGTATTCAGACAGCTTAGTACAAAGCACACTCTAACGTGGTATTCGTTTCAAGCAGTATTGTTTATATAGATTTTGCAATTTAATTCCAAATAACACTTTAAACTTAGCAGACGAAATTAATTTCATTTTCTGCTGAAAGATTCTCAAATAAGAACAAAGAAGAAATCAGTAAAATAATCGTATACATTATGCCCCTAAACAATAGTGCTGATACCAGTGTTAGTAGGTTTCAAATGGCTTAGTTTCATATCACGATTGTACATGTAATTATACCCTCTTGTATTGATATGTGATATTATGAAGATTATTTAGGATGGAAACTGTTAAAATGAATTCTTTATACAACACATCACTTGTTCTGTCAGCATGAACGGCGGAGCAAGATCCCGCATATGGCCAGTTTTTCCCGATTCGGCCTCTCAATACCCTAACAACGGATACAATAATAACATGGATTTTTTGCTTTCTTGAGATTATTTCTCTTGATATTACATTAATAGCTCAAGGCTTTTTTCCTGAGGCATTTTGTATCTATGAATCAAACATAAAATATGATATGATATCTCAAAACATTATTTTATATAGCAAATATAAAGACGCGAATGATAGAGCTTCTGGCAGTTCTACTATTCTTGTAAAAATAAAATTGTGCAAGACTGTTGATCTAAATAACTCATCTTCATATCTTCATGCTGTTGCAGCTAGAATATCTTTTGAAAAAACAACTAGTTTATGCTCTGTATATATTTTTCTTAATTTAAACGCCAAACTGATCAGCTACCGGCCCTATAAAGCTATAACTTAAACGGACACAACTCTCATTGGGGCCTTGGTGGCCGATTGGTTACGGTAGTTAGTAATCTACTTTTGATCATGTTGCCTGTCAAGTCTGAGGTTCTGGGTTCGAGTCTGACTGCGGATAGAGTGTGCTCGCCTCCAACCTTAATTGAAAAAGATCGCCAGTTTTCCTACCAAAAGTCGGGTTTTTCTATGAGAACTTAGGCTTCCTCCCCGAATAAAACTCGAAGCCACGATATGGCTGAAAAATTGCTGTAAGCGGCGTTAAACTCTTTACAAGCAAAAACACAAGCTTTTATGGAGCAGTATAACACTAGACTACAAAAGTAATGTTTAATGACTCAAAAAGACTTGTGCATTATATTTAAAATTATGGATTTCAATAAACATTTACGTCTTTTGAATTGATCATATTCAGTTATCGATCTCTCGTCTCTCGTCTATTATTTTTAACGAAAATTATATAACGGTCTTTGTGGCAGTCATCATTTTCCAATCGTACTATACCCTGTACATTATTGTAACGCGAAACGAGTAGCAAAATATAAACTCAAAATTGCCAATTAAACAGTATACAAAAACTCTGTAGAGATTGCCTTCAATTAGACGTTCGAAATGTTTATTTGAATGGCTGATTAGAAAATTCCCAAGACAAATTCAAAACATCCTGGAAAACCATTATTTGATGACGACTGTAAGGCTTAACATTTAGCAGTGTAAAGAAACAAAGAATACGCTCTTCCTGGAGTAACTTCATTTCAAAATTAAATAACAGCGTTCGTAACTTTGTTTTTTTTTCAATTTAAATAAGAATTTCGCTTATAAATAAAGTTTGAAATATAATAAGTAAACTTGAAATCAAAATGAAAAGATTAGCAAGACTTGAAACGTCAAAGTAAGATATATCAAACAAGTTGACCGAAACTTGACCGTCCCGATTTTCAGCGAATCAAAATTGAGAAAACGAAAAATTCAGACTTAATTGTGTTTCAATCCAAAATGTTTAAACATTACCATTCACATTTTACTTTGAAAACGAACAAAGCATACGATACAGTAGAAGGACCAGATAATATTAATGATTAACTTCTAAAAAGTTCAACAGTCTTATTTACCGTGTCTTTAAAATCTTATTAGTACGCCCGGACGAAAATTAAATTTCGTTATTTGTCAGGTAACCGGACGAATAGTAAAAAATTGTTATTTGTCGTTAGACGGTTAAATAGTAGCAATCGCTATTTGTCCGGCTACAAATAGCCAGTTCGTTAATTTTTTTCTTCAAATATTCAAGACTTGGACAAACGATAGATAACGCCGATAACACTCATAACATTGCAAGTCTCAAGACTAAATAAATTGATTTGTTTGCATATCAATAAACCTGATTATTTAGGTCATAATGAAAGTATGTATTAATATATTCTACTTACACATTCCCGTTTAGATTTACATTAATATTAAAGTTACTTATTAATTAAGATAGGGATTAACTTGTGTACCAGTCCAATTACTTGTTCTGTAATCGTAAACTATAATCGATGTATGATTAATATGTTTGCAATCTTACACTGAATTTTTAAGGATCTTGGTTGAAAGCGCTAGGAGAATTACAATGTTCTTTAAAATATGTTGAAAATTTCCAAGTTCACATGTCTGATAAAATCAGAGATACATTCTTAAACAGGTTTTTGATAGCGGGTGCACAACTTTAACATGTTTCCAATCGTCTATGAAATTTAAATATTATGGGTTTAAAGCTTTACGAGGAGTTGATTAGACAAAATAGATGAAACTTGATGAAGATGACTAAATTTCCAGCTCTCCAAAAATGGTAAAAATGTTTCTCGAACAAATACACAACTATATTATGTGTACAATCTGTGAAGTTTATGAATTTGTTTTCAAGATGTAGAAGGAGTTAATTTCAAAATAGGTTTTTGTGATATTTGCTGAAAAATGATTATGTTTGCCGGTTTCTTGAACTTTGTGGATAATCTTTTTACGCAGTTTTCTTAGTGTTCGGTATTTTGTAACTTTCATTCTTACGTTCGAAAAATATTTCTCAAACAATTCCATAAAAGCGGGTATACCAGAATTCTAACCCCAAGAGCAATTACGTGAAGTGTCCTTCAACCTGGCCACGTGTCCCTCACCTTTTTTATTGTCATGATGAACTACGACAAAACGAATCGTAACGGAAGTGCCGATAGTTTCCGGTTTAAGAATGTCTTGTACAAATACAAACTGGCCTATAATAGAAGATTAAAAAAAGAGGAACCGCTGATCTTCTGATACGAAAGCAGGCAAGGTTTAATTAAATGGAATGATGCCTGTCAAAGTGTTTTTCAGTTTCTTAAAAAAGGCTTAAGATTCATTCCACCGTTATCCTATCCTGATCTAAACAAGGCAAAATTTCCTTTATAATGATGCCAGTGACACGTGAAGGAGCATGTTTTGAGAAGAGAAATAATGCACAAAAAATGAGGTCTAACAAGTTGGACAAACCCAGATAAAATTGTTAACGACTGATGAAAGGTTTTTGCAATACAATATGCATTTAAAATTTGGATCACTACTTGCACAATGCAGAATTTGTTACTAAAACTGGTCATAGGCATTTGTAATCTATTTGTAACGCTCTAATGCAAAAAACGAAATTCCAGTTATTAGCCCGTTAATCGCTGGCTGTAACTGTAATGTCGAGTAACATCCCATTCAATCAATGTATCTCACCAACAGATTTTTGACATTTCCAAAAGATTCAGTCAAAGATCTCTGATCTTCGTAAAAATACATTGACATGTACTACGTTAATAAAAGGTAATCAATTACCTGTGTCAATATCAATCAGTTGACAGTTTACTGGATACGTTTGGAAAATTTGAATTTAATTAGATTAATAATTTGGTCATTGCAGTGAATAAGCAACGCAAGTGAACAAAATGAAAATATTAGCTCAATATCAAATAGAAATATCATACCATAGAACACGACGTTAAGCAGTTGACGAGATGTTGATGACACCAATAAAATAGGATGACAATCTATCCGTAAACCTAGATTAGCAAACCACTGCATCGGTTGTTATCACGAGAATGTGAAAGTAAATAGTGAAGAAAAACATTTGCCGTAAAACAACTTTATATATTTAGTTATATGCTTAGTTTGTGATTATCGTTTTCTTATTATATTGGTACTACTTATATTTAAAGTATGAAGGAAATATGTATATATTTTCTTAATCGTATAGAGTTTATCTTTAAAGTATATTGCGTAAAAGTTTATACTTTTAAATACAAGTAAGCCTTGATAGTATTTTGAAAAAGATTTGTAAGTTATTCCGTTTGGTACAAACAGATAGCTAACCAACTCAAAAAGTCAACATTTTTTTTAAATTCAAAATAAACATGGTACATGGTAACACAGCATGGTACATACAAATGACAATCTATCTAGTTGACCTGTACATTATAAGGTGTGAGTTGTGTGGTAAAAAGCTAAAAAAGAAACAAAAAAAAAGAAAATATACTAACTGATCATGAGAAAACTAAACATACAAAATAATACAAACAAAGTTATCTGAAAGCAATATGCAATAATACTTTCAACAAAAACTTAGAACTACAAAAATTTGTAATAAACTACAATTTTTCTAATTCATCCAAAAATTGAACCAAAAGGAAAATAAACCATGTAAAACTTTGCTTTTCACGTGTATCTGGATAAGTATGTAAAAATACAAAATTATTTACTTTTGTCAAAAAACAAATATATGAACACATAAATATAATCGTGAATAAAAAAGTTCAACTTACATAGTGAGATGCCACACAACGATGGTGAAAATAATTAACGATATAAAATGTGGTGCACATTCGATTCAAGGTGACATCCATAAATAGGAAACAGGAAATCGATAAAAACGAAAGTGAAAGAGTAATAGAGTACCTCCTAAGTCAAAAATTAGAACATGTCTATAAATACATAATACTAAACATAGCTATTAAGTAATGCAATCAACAATACATGGTCAAAAACGAGAATGAAAGTATTAATGATACAACAAATAAAAAATAATGGAAATTACATATATATGGTAAAGTTTTACTAAATCCAAGTATAAATAAAGTGGTATATTCATAATTATATGAATTATGGACACAACATAAGTTATAACGCAATGCAATTTAAATAAAGTCAGCCCTCAATTTAGATGCACAAATCGTGGTGGTCTGTTTTCATTGGGGTCAGTAAGTCACAATCAATGCAGTTTTCATATTTAGTGAATGTTTTTGAGCAGTGATTCAATTGATTGACTGATAACGTTTGGTTGCGTCTTATTTTTGTCTAGGTCTATATAATAGTGCAGCTTCTAATTATGTCCAGCTTGCTCTTAAAGCATAAAACAAAATCTTCCGAAATTATACATTAGAGTATTTATGTTTGAACACCTAAAATTTACCTTTATTGACGCTTTGCTGTTATACATTATTTAAACCGAAACTCAGTCCTTACGGCTAGTATAACAAGTACGTGTGCCTATAGATATTAAAACAGAACGCAAAGTCATGGGAAGGCTAGAACAGATCTGCACCATAGCACTACAACTTCAACTTTCTAATCGTGAAATTTTCATTCCCTTTGCAGCAACATTGTGTCCATTCCAGAATATGTATTTTACGTTTCTCAAGGGAAACGTTACTTCAGAGCTTGTAGGGAATACGACGATTTCCTTGGATGGGCTATTCGATAAATTCTTGTTGCTCACAGGTAGCAATCTTCATTTAAGAAACTTTATGTAGACAATACGCAATATATGAATAAAATGTCGTCAAAGATACCAAGGTTAACAAAATTGTTTTCTTCGCCAGACGCGCGTTTCGTCTAATCAAGACTCACAGATTCATATGAATCTCTCAAATAAGAACAGATGTAGGTTTGTCGAAGTATGTAGTATCTGCCTTTGCCGGACATGACTTATCCTAGATTGGCTGCCTGGTAGGAACTGCTTACTCTTTCGGAGTTTACTGTCAAATTGCTGGTGGTCGTTTAAGTGTTTTGTTCTGTTTGATTATTTGTTCCGTGGTATGGTATTATTATTATTCTTTGCATGGCTTTTACATTGCAGTATTCTTGATATTTGACACGGAACATGGTGAAATGCTCCGTTTAATGTTAAAATATGCTCATCAGTGTAAATGTACAAGGTAACGAAAATCTAGAGCAAAAACAAGTTAACGTATTTCTTGCCTTTTTCACTACGACAATTATTGTATTAATCAAAGTAGTCATTTTTTTATGTAAATGAGTTTTTACTTATCACATTTAATTGTAAGTAAAACTACGATCTTAAACTAATTTCTCCGGATCGGCTTACGTAATACGTTAACAATTGCTGTCTGTGTATTCAGGTATTGCAGGTCATTGTCTTAAGATAGCACTTTAAAAATACATTCACATTTTATAATTAAAAATTGGTGTGCATGAATAATCTAAAACACAGAATACCGATTTGCACACAAACATAAAACCTAAATGATCGCTTGAAGACAAGACATATAGTCATTTTAGAAGGCTACTTCTCACATTTGGTGAAAATGGTCTTTGATCACCACGCTTGACTATTTCACCAATTTATTTCAAGATCCGTGGATTATGCCCTCCGTATAAAAATTGCTAAGACATCAGCTGACTGGCGAGCTGAAATAACATAAAATAAAAAACGTTGTAGGCCCAAATAATAAAGCATTCCGTGTTTATGTAAGATAATAATAAAACTAGATCTGATGATGAACATGCATTTAAAACAGTATCAATACGTCCATTTAAGAGACTTATACTCCAGGAATATACCTGACAAAGTTGAATAGCACCACTTTCCAATAACACACTGGTATTTTGCAGAGTATATGATATAAAATAGTCTTTAGATTATGTATTAGTGCTTGATCTTTTTTCCTTAATTAGTGATGTTTAAGATGTATCGCACCTTAATGTAGCTGTGCTGTGTTTTCGGTGATTACTAGACTGACTATGGTATTGCATTACTGGTTGCAATGTCTAGGTTCTTAATAAATCCGTTGTATAAAATACTTACTTCTCCAGTTTCCTATGGCATTGTTCGGAATATATGCAAAATATGGGTACTTCAAACCAACCTCGTAGTCACATACACCTGAATTCATATTGTCAAATACTGCAATCCATCCATAATCATTCGGACATCCTAGGTAGCTTTTATTGATGTAAAATCTTCTGGCCTCCAGATCAGATCTTAAAGAATATACAACTGATTCAAATGAAGTAGCAGTTATGCATAAACACAGATGTAGATGCGATTGCTTTCACCAATTTACACAAATGTCTGTTTTGCGCAAGTTTTAATTTTACGTCAATGCCACTAGTTTTTTTAATTTAAAATATACTTTATTTGTTAAAGGTTATGACAAACTACCATTGCACAAGAAGATCGTGTTGCTCTCACTGCAAATATTTTTTTTCATGCATTATTATTAACCAGCTGACATTATTAATACAATATGGATCCATTAAAGAGAAACAGGGCCATAAAAAGCACAATAAATGAACAAAAATTTGACAGTACAGAAAAACAGGACCAATACATGAGTGCCACTTTAGCTAATCTATATTTAAGTGTTTATTTTAAAAACAAAACAATGACATTGAAAAGAATGTACTATTGCACTTTAAATAAACGTCAAAACTGCAGTAAATATTCATAAGTTATGTAATTAAACCATACAGATATGGTTAAGGCGGAGTTATTAAGGATAAAATTTCAGCAATTATATTAACCCTTTTTAAGTTGTTATAGCAAACAATAAAACTACTTTAATCAACAGATTGATAAAAGTGTCATTGAATAGGTGTTTTCATATTATACCTTACTTTTTCATAGGAAAGCCATATTGGACATCTGACACTATAAATTTATCTTCGACCTAATACATGTCCAATTTGAAAACATTAATTTCATAACACTATAGTATAACACAAGCGTCACTACAATTTACATAGATCTGTAGAAGCCTAGAAAAAATCGGACGTTAGGCAATCTAAATAATGACATGTTGATTATGTCACCACAGAACCGACTCGTATCAGTTTTTGTTGAAGTCCGTCGGATACGATATACAACCGTGGGCAGTTTTGGCGGTGTGCAACAGAAAAAGCGCTTTTTATTATTGTATTAATCTTCTTTGAATGAACAAGATTGTATTTGTCGATTTGATGTAGTTCCTGTTGTAAACGAGAGAAATCGATCTTACTATACTGTAACCATTGCTACCAGGTACGTTATTTCTGAAAAATACGTTTTTTATTTTGCAATGGCATTTTTATCATTATTAAATGGTATATTGATATAACAATTGCTTTTTTTGAAAAATTACATATATAATTTTAAAACGTCTCATTAATGTTACAATATATAAGTAATTTCGATTAAAATTCCATATCTTTTAAGGTGGCCAGCAAAGGCAATGATACATCAACATCAATAAGTCGAGAGTTAAGAACATTCAAAGGAGCTGCATCATTGCAGGTAATCGAAATCGTAATTAAACATGCAACGAACGACAAGTTCCCTGAACGACCTTACAATATCTTGAAGACCCCAATAACATCTGGCCGTGAAGATACGGCTTTTGGACCACTTGTCAGCAAAAAATCTGTTTTAAACTGCACTATTCCGAAAAAAAAATTGGTTGTCGAAACGTGTGCTTCCATCAAGAACATTTTGGAATATACTTTATTCTCGCTAAAATGCAAATTTGTTCATGGCAGAAAAATCAAGTGTTGTTATACTTTTTTCTAGGTGTTTTCTAATTAACATTGTTCCTATATCTCGGGTTGTTCGATGTTTAAAAGCAACAAATTTACTGATATGTTAACCAATCGCACAACCAGTTTATGCCTGACAGTTAGTTTGTAAGTACAATTGCCAACTTAATATAAATAGCGTTGTTCAAAAATATTAGGGCAATGTATTTAGTTAACTTCCGCTTGTGCTTTTAGATTTAATGTATTTACCCTAAAATACTGAAAAAATTGAACTGTTGGTTGGCTGCTGTCATATCTGAGTACGAACTGCTGACAAGTCGGTCCTTACTAAACCAATTCTCGTTCGAATCAGTATTGAGATTGTTGAATATTAAATTCATGACCATGGAGTTGTTTTTGTACATTGCCAATTTTACCTATACATAAAAAATACAAAATGCAACATAAATTTAAATAAATTTTGTGGACACAAATATAAAACTAGACAAAGTCGATCTAGCCATCACTGATACCCCCGCTTTTGTAAAATTTTTTAACGTTTTTCGTGGATTCTGACCTTGAAATTTGACGAATTTCCCCCAAAATGGATAGGCTTCTTACCAACATAATATATAACAATATTCCACAGTTTCATTCAATCGGATGCATGCTTTTCGCGTTATTGTCCAGGAACAACTTTTTTCTAAAATTTTTAAAAGTTTTTGCGGACTGCGACCTAGAAATTTGACGGATTTCCCCCAAAATCGATAGGCTTCTTACCAACCTGATATATAACAATATCCCAAAGTTTCATTCAAATCAAATGCAAACGTTTTGAGTTATCGTCCGGAAACAACTTGTATGTAAAAATTTCTAACGTTTTTCGTGGACTGTGACCTTTAAATTTGATGGATTTCCCCCAAAATCGATAGGCTTCTTACCAACCTGATATATAACAATATCTTAAAGTTTCATTCAAATCACATGCAAACTTTTTGAGTTATTGTCCGGAAACAACGTTTTTGTAAACATTTCTAAGTAAAAGTTTTTCGTGGACTGCGACATTGAAATTTGAAGAATTTCCCCCCAAAATCAATAGGCTTTTTACCAACCTGATATATAATAATATCCCAAAGTTTCATTCAAATCGGATGCAAACTTTTTGAGTTATTGTCCGGAAACAACTTTTTTGTTAACATTTCTAACGTTTTTCGTGGACTGTGACCTTGAAATGTGACGGATTTCCACCAAGATCGATAAGCTTCTTACCAACCTGATATATAACAATATCCCAAAGTTTACTCCAAAGCTAATACTAAATATACTGAAGACCAAATCTGTCACATGTTAGATTTTCTAATTGACAACATATTCGTCATGTTTGGAGGACATGTTTTTCAACAGAATGTTGGTATTCCAATGGGTATTAATTGGGCTCCTCTCCTCGCCGACCTGTTTTTGTACTCCTATGAGGCTGAGTTCCTAGAAGGCCTACTGAAGAAGAAAGAAAAGACTCTGGCCCAGACCTTTAATTTCACATTCCGCTATATTGATGATGTTTTGTCCCTCAACAATGCTAAATTTGGTGACTATTTACATTCAATTTACCCTAGCGACCTTGAAATTAAAGACACCACCAATACACTAAGATCAGCCTCTTACTTAGACCTACTTCTAGAAATAGACTCAGGAAAACTACAAACTAGGCTCTACGACAAGCGTGATGACTTCAACTTCCCAATTGTCAACTTCCCGTTCATCGACAGCAACATTCCCAGCAGCTCCAGCGTATGGTGTGTACATTTCACAACTAATACGTTATTCTAGATCCTGCGATCGTTATTCAGATTTTCTAGACCGATCACTGCTGTTGACTGCTAAACTACTCAAACAAGGGTTTGTTGTACCTAGGTTGATGTTATCTCTCCAGAAGTTCTATGGTCGGCACCACGACTTAATTGATCGTTATGGGAAATCAGTGTCTCAAATACGATCTGACATTTTCGCTGAGTCATAGGTAGTGTTTCCTATTCCTGGATTTGACTTTTCCCTAGACAAGACAATGAGTAACTCGACGGGTGTCTAATTAGAGGCAGGCACTGCTTACTCGTCTGGAGCACCTGAGTGCACCCATGTGTTTTATTGGGTTCGGGTTACTCTCTTTCTGTGTTTTATGTTTTTGATTTTTGTGTTGTGTTTGTCTATATCCGGATTTGTAACTGTCCCTTGGTTTTTGGCTCTTGTTGTTCGGTCGGTTTTCTTTGCTACTTTTTTCATTCAAATCGGATGTAAACTATTTGAATTATCATCGGGAAATCAAATGTGGACGGACGGACGGACATGAGGACCACAATATACCCCCGACTCTGTCGATATACCCCGACTCTGTCGAGCGGGGGGTATAAAAATATGTCTAGGTGACCATGATGTTCCGTTTGTCACATGTAAACACCCTTTTAACGAAATCTTTATATATAAAATTTGAATTAAATAGCATCTCAAAGAAACCGGATATATAGACTTTGACATTACTTGTCTTACTTCTTCTCGTCCTCGTTTAGTTATTGTCATTTGGCGATAACATTCTATTTTTATTTTCTTTGAGATTGTCAGGCATTTATTTGTTAGCTTTAAAATGTTAAAAGTAGCTTCCCATACACAAACAATTGTATAAATGACTGCAGAACAATTTCTCTTTTATGAAATCAAAGCATGTAGTAGATACTTTCTAAATAGGTCATAAAATAATCCTACAAAATGTCAATATACCAAGATTAATAGAATGTACTACGCCAGACGCGCGTTTCGTCTCATTAAGACTCATTAATGGCGCTCAAACCCAAACGATACTTAAAATCCAAATGATAAAAATTTTGTAGAGCTTTTATCACCAAACTTCCAAAACGTTATACCAAATACGGCTAATTTTAGGGCAATAAATTTAGACCATTAACACTTGTCACTGAAAAAATCAATGATATTCCTGTCAGCACCGAAGTGTGACTACTGGGCTGGTGATACCCTTGGGGACTAACAATACACCAGAATTAAAATGTAAAAACCTTAGAATTAAAATGATGAGTAGAAATGTCATTGATAGAACTAAAAAAGGAGGGCAACATAACATAAACCACACTACAATAATACATTTGTACATAACAACCAAATTATTATTTCGATTAACCAGTTTTAAACACTTGGTACTAATGTTTGTCCCACACAGCTTCACTTTGAATCCTACGTTGACGAGTTAGGGAGTCCTTATGGGTTGTATATTTATGATACGGAAAGTCTAGCAGCGGACCAATGTAACTTTGGTGTCGAGTTCTAAAGTGTGTCACGTTCAAGATCCCTTTTGTAGACTCGTCGTAGCTGCTTCCAAAGACTTGAAATAATAGAACACAAAATGTTCTGTTTCCATTGTTTCTAATATTTAAAATTACATATTTAGTCAGATTTTGGTCATGTTTAAATCATGTAATTCCAACTTACTTGAACAATATTTTGCGTCCGCCACTGGTCAATAATGGTGCTTCTATAGTGTGTATTACATGTAAGAGTGTGAGTTAGGCGACATCCGACTTCAGGTGCGGAAAGTGAAATTGTGCCTCTAAAAGCCGGATACAAATCTATGCCTATTCCGGCACTTCCTCTAAACACCATTTCCCATGTATCTGAAATCAGTCATCATATGTCACAATATGTATACACAGACAAATAATTATGTTGTAAAAACACCAAGAGAAAACAAACAAATAGAGACAGATAGACATTCCTACAATTCTGATTGGTGAGCGAGGAATATTTTAGAGATATGTTCCAAGAAAACAATGTAACACAAAACAAATAACGGCTATGAACACGTCCATAAACGCAACTTTTTATTTGCCAAGAAAAGAATAATATATACTGAGAAAAAAGTAAGTGAATCACGTCCAAACTACCTGTAGCGAGATGGTCGAATATTACGTCTAACATGCATTCAATAAACCCACTATTAGTGTTTAAATGTTTTAACACACAATAAATCAAAGTGGTAAAGTGATAGGCCATAGGAACAAAATGGTGTAGGGCTGAAACCTAAGCTTTTTGTAGCAGCAACAATGTACCTTTTCCTTTTCTACAAAAGCTGTCTTTATCGTGTAAGATTGTGGCACTATCAAAACATGAGCGGTCCGCGAATATCCTTTTTATATTAAATCAACTGACAACACCATAAGAGGGCCTCCCTATCCGTCACCTTGGAACGCGCTGCGCAGCTCTGTGGATGGAGCACATAAATTTGTGGTGGATTTTTTTTATAAAAAAGGAATGGCTTAAGTGTTTTAGAATTGACCCACTATATCGTGTTGAAATCTATTTCCTTTAAAACAGACTGTTTCGTTTGTTAAAAGAAACTTATGGTGTAAAATCTTTTAAGATCCAGTCTTAAAATCTTTACTTAAATGATTGAACTGTGTTTATGTTGTATTTCTATTGATATGTCCATAATTCATCTTTTGCTGTTTTAAATTTCTATCATTAACTTACCTTCATAGTATTTGACATGTAAAATTAATTATATCGTGTTAAAATTTCACTTGATGGTTTAACGACACAATGAAAAGCGATAAAAATAGCTGTTAAGCCGGAAAATAGAGGACAAAACGGTGGGTTTTCACGAGAGAATGAGAACAGATTAGGTCATCAGCTGTTTTATCTCCCAAAAGACTTGGTTTAAGTGCCACTGATGCGTTTTTAGTAGAGTAAACGCGCGTCTGGCGAATAAAGTGTTATAACCTAGTATCTTGATGACATTTTATTTTTTGCATACGAAGTGGATTGATCGTTTAATTGGTTGCTGAAAGTGCGGATAGAACCGTGTAATCAAAATATTTTTAAGGTTAAAACAACCTACATGTAGTAAAAAATTAAGACATGGAATTGATCAATGCAACTAATTTTATGCCGGACTGGAGCAAACAAAAAGATACAAAACACACTTAAAGATACAAAACAAAACACAAATTTTCAAAAAGCCACAAAACACACTTAAATACTTAAAAGATCCTGTGAGTTAATCTAATACAACGATGTGTTCCGACCGAGTAAGCTGTGACTGCATCTAAATAGACATATTCCAAATTACTCATTGTTGTTATGTCTAGGGAAAGGTTAAAAAACGGAAGACGAAGATTAACTATGTTTCAGCATACTTGCAAGATCGATTTCCATTAGAAACTAAGTGTTCTGAGAACAAATGTGAAAGTTTTTTCCGATTATTAGCAAGTAAATTGATAAGATAAAAAACATTTTAAAAATTACTTAGAGCATATCTCGTAACCACACAAGGAGGACGAAAGGAATTTTTAAAACTAATTAAAATGAAATCTTTCATCCCCGCTTTTTTGTTGTTGTCGCTGCGAAAATCTAATAACATCCCATTACAGGTCACCTCATGATGAACTTATGTACTGACCTTTAATGTTCAGAAAACTCTGTCATTATTCGGAATCTATCTGGCATTATTGTACCTTTTTTATCAGTTAACCCGAAGTTAAGATAAAAACTTAGGTTAGATTTATTAATTTTTTGGAGAGTACCCGATTTTTTTCAGTAGATAATATTTATTTTAAAAGTTCAATCTGAGATGACCTGCAATGGGATTTTTTTAGATCTTCACAGCGACATTAACAAAACGGGGAGCTAGTGAAAGAATTAATTGTAATTAGATTGAAGAATTTTTATTCCCCAATATCCTACACTCCCGAGACATGCCAAAAACACCGGCATAGTAAATGTCTTAAACTATGTAAGCTCACAAGGTTTATAAAATTTGGTGTTTTGGTCACACAAGCAAGCATGATACAAGAGAAAATGTTGACTCAATTGCGTTCATAATGTATCGGGTTACTAACATACGGAATACACTTTGAACGTGATCGTCATCGAAGTTTGTAAATTGAACAATTGCAAACGTATTTAGTGATACATCTTTGTCTTTTCATTGATTTTCTGGATTTTATATTATTGCTACATTTATGATCCGGAAATTGTTTTTTACTCATTTTTGATTGATAAAAACACTAAAATAACACTCCAGCAGCTTTAAAGCATAATATTTATTATTTAATTAAATAACCTTATAAAAATCGAATGTTCGTTTTAAGATTGATTTCAAATGAGTAGATTCAGGCCTGTATCACTGGTGAGCATTTATCATTCATATAGCGGCTTTTATATTGAAATTTTAAATTGAAAACTATTAAGTAAATGTGTATTTTAACATCTTATGGTTTAATCTAGCAAACGATGTAACAAAATGAATACTGTCTACAAACGGCGCACAATTGAACACTGCAAGAACTCACTAATTATTCATTATTGTTATGAATGTTTGCTAAGAAATTTAATTTTACGGTCCAGGTAGTACATTTACTTTAATTTTGAAAACAGAGTGACACCCATATTTTATTCATTGAAAAATTTGAAGTCTGATATGCATTCCTCTTCTAAGCAAAGAGATTGGTTGAATGATTGATTGGATGTTTGCTTTACGTCCAGCGAGCAGTATTCCAGCTATACTTTGGACGACAACAAGTTAACAGACAATAAATAAACAGAAAAAGTTGTGGGATGGGACGTAGGGAACATAATTATGACTGCCATTGAAAAGTATAGAGAAATGTAGGGGCGAACAAAAATAGCAAATAAAGCGACCAAACAACAAAAGTCGAAAGTCAAGGGACAATTATAAATCCGAATATAGACTAATATATACAACACAAATCAAAAATAAGGAAAAAAACAAACAAACAAAAAACCAACAAAAAAAAAAACAAAACAAAAACAAAAAAAAAACAAAACAAAAACAAACACAAAAACAGAAAGTGAGTAACCCGAACCCAATGAAAACCAGTATTTTGTAGCGCTACAATTAGCCTACACTTTTAAAAATCTACAACAGGGGTGTTTGTCGTGCAGGAAGCGCGGCACTCTCCAAACACGCCACCCGGGGACGCGATTGGCTGCTTTGTGGGTCGAGAACTGCGAGGCCTCCCAGTATGGACCGAGCCAAGCAAAACGATAACTTAAATCTTGATACATAAGGCATTTGTTTGAAAATTTACGCCCAAAATGGTAAAACAGATTAACCGAGATGCGTCAAGGACCATTACTCAAAAAACAATTCATCAAACAGTTTCGGACCTATGTTACAAATTAAGGTCTTAATGAGAAGATTATTTGACTTTTGGTGGTGGACCCAGCTACCTATAGGACGTGAGGTTTTCAATGAAATAATTTATACGAGTTGCGTCAATTGAAAAGTCTTTTTCCATGTTAAATCATTGTCATAGGTCAGCTGACATTAGAACAATTCAGATTTTCAGAAGAATCTGTTTCGATTTCTAAGTTTTATCAGCTAACAAGGGTTTTCTATGTTTGGGCAGATAACTCCGTAATCAAAACGGTTTCATAGAGTGAGAAATGTCATCTTCCGGTATGACCGATTTTATAGTACCAATATGAAATACAAGAAAGTCTTTCCTCTATAGTGGAATAATTATAATAATTATCATAAAAATTATAAAAATAATAGTAAGATATTCTTATGGACATTGATGGCCAAGCAGATAATGACGTTAGTCATCTGACATTAATCAACGGCGTGTCAACATTGACGCTGCGAGTTCAATATTAACAGCAGGCAAGCTGGGCTAGGGTTCAAACTTTATTTTCAGGGATTTCCGTTTTTTATGCCAAAAGTCGAAGGTTTTTACCGGGTACTCAGGTGTCCTTCCCTAATTGAAATGCACATCATATCATATATTTGCGTTATTTGCTTTATATAATTATATATCTTACCATTTTTAACATACATTACTTTCCAGCCGCTGTTTTCTTGGATTATCGCAGATTCTTCTAAAGGACTTTGATTGTTCAATTCACAAATTTTACCTAATCCATTATAGTTTGCTGATCGGCATCTGTCACGTTCAGACAGACAGTACGAAGCACATTTTAATATACCATAGTCTTTGAACGATATTGTTTCATAGGGATTGCGCAATTTAATTCCAAGTAAAACTTGATACTTAGCAGTTGAAATTTCCGTTTCCGTAGAAATATTAACAAATAACATTAAAGAGGAAATCTGGAAGACAATCCTATACATTATGGCTCTAAACCAACAGTGATGTCAGTGTCAGTAGCTTTTCAAATGTTTTTGTTTAATTAGTACGCTTTTTGTACTTATATCCTCTTGTATTCATATTTAATATCATGCGAAGTATTTAAAGATAATACGATCGTTAATAGATTTTTTTTCAAGTTACGACCACATTATAAATAACTAACCAAATTAATTTTGTAAACGGTGTTCGACGTACAGTGATAATGCACGATGATTAAAAGAAATAATAATGAGCAATCAGCATTCAATTTATTTCTGTCGTAAGTACCTATTATATTCCCTGAGGTATTTAACGACAATGGTATTAATGAATTTGAACCTTTGTATCAGCAATAAAACATAAACTACTCACAGAATCATTGAGAAATACCTGCATTTCCCATGTGGTCCCAAATGTGTACTTAATTTCACAGACTGATCATTTTCTTAAAACAATAAGAGGAATCGTTTTGAAGTATCCATTGTGACCTTATCTTATTAAATAGTTCAATTCTTCTACTTTCCAGCAAATTTTATAAACGATGTAATGAATTCCTCTCACATTTTTTGCTACAGACCATAACTTTTTTTGCAGCAGATTGTAAAACATTTCTTATTTAAATAAGCACATGTTTTCCAACCCGGAAATTTCAGACTTTTTTTATGTTATGTCAATGTTGTTCTTTTAACACACCAAATAAGTTTTTCTGTTTAAAATTAGTAATTCTATTGTTTATATCTTCCTTTTTTATAATTATATTTATTTTCAGTAATCTTTTTGCAATACAATACAATCATATTACATAAACAAATACACATGTTCCTTTTGCCTTATAACATAGCTTCAGTACCTGCCAACTTGAATTAAAGTTCACTTGTCCGCAGAGTAATTGTATGATATCAATTTACTATCCAGTTTTGCTTGATCATGCATCGATAACATATTTTATTTATTTATTGTACTAAAGATATCAACATTGAAATGTTATAATAAATGACATATAACAAGTGGAATGGGGCACAAGGTAATCTCTATCTAAAGTAATTAGTGACTTTAATATTAATGTAAATCTCAACGGGGAATATTTACTTAGAATAAAGTAATACATTCTGTTAATCATAGAAAATGATAATGATAAGATAACAACAGAAGACATTTATTGAAAACGTTTTCTACTGACTATGTACCGTATTCTGCTGGTGAATGTGCCTCGTATACAAAAAGGCTGCTACACACAATCATATGCAGTAATATTAATGTAATGTTTAGAAGGAATGTGTACTTGAAATAACAATAATACAATATGTTAATTCTAAAGAATGAAAATAATAAGATAAAAGCAATTACACTGATAATAAAGCTTTGGTTTCAATTTTGAAGAAATAAACATCTAAGTCAAAGCGAGTTATGCAGTTAGTTAGACCATTTGTATTGTATACTATGCTTTATAATATACAGTTTAAAAGTGTTTTATCGACCGGTTTAATTGTATTGCCAATTCTATTTAACGGTTACAGTTAGATCCGAGTATAGACGAAATACCAAAGAACATCCCACAAGGGTTCTTGGACCTGATCTCGGGACTGAAATAAGTAGATTGCTAGATGCTTCTTTAGCGCCAAATACTTTTATGTACATATCAAACAAGCCTTAACAGTTTTGACAAATTAAAAAAAAAACCAGCTGCCTTTACCAATTTACGCTTACACTAACACTTTTTATTGCTTTTTTGTCTTTAATATGCTGAGACCCCAATGTCCCTGCAATTAATTTCAGATGCAAATTTTATCAAACACACACAGATATTTCAGATTATCATTTTGGTGTGAAGAAAATGCTTAATGGAAGGAAACGTTTGAACGCTACAAAAGTCCCTAGACTTTCAATTACCAGAGAAATATTAAATAAAGTTATTCATAAGCTACAGTGAGTATGTTCCTCAAATTACAAGACGGTACTTTTCATATCTGCTTTTTTGTTAGCATATTAAGGATTTTCAGGGTAGAAGAAATAACTTTCACAAAATTAGGTCAGGAGCATCAATATATATGTATGTGATGTTCATGATTCAAACGTTTTATAATTTCATTTCTATTCTATCACTGTATTGGATTTTCATATTGTTTTTATTTAGAATTTGACATAATTAGATACGTCCTAATTTTTAAACTTGTATCTATGTTCTATTTTTTGACCCAAAGGTGCGTTTGAATATAAAGGTGTGTTTGATATAAGGGTGTGTTTGATTTGAATATTGATTTGTTCATTTCCTGTTTCCTGTTTGAGTTTTTGTGTACCACTATGCTAGGCATTGCACCAATGCAAGTTTGATCAAATTTCAAAGGCATCCTTTCATGGCAGTCCACTATGTAAGTTGAATTATCATATATAAGGTTTAATTATCATATTTGCGTACTTATTTTTGAGTTTAATGAATCATATTTGATGTTTTTGTACACAGCATTTTCAAGCATATTTCATATTAGTTTAAGATAAGAAACCCCGTCTGAACAGGTGAACTGTATTATTTTGAAGTTTTTATTTACAAGTTCTCACTTTTTTCCATATCATTAAACGAAACGAAACTATGACGAATTTTAAGGTATTTATTTCACTTGCCTTTTTTTATTTTTCATAAATTTTGCATCTATGTTCTTGTACTCTTTAAGGACATTGTATTTTTCAATTGCGTTAATTATTTACTACATTTTGTATTTGATATGTTTTGTATAAGTATTTATTGTTGTTTAAATTTTCTATTTGTAGCTTCTTACCACACAAACACACTCACATATATTGCACGATTAAATAATCATCGGTAACTTGGTGTTATGGTTATCTATCTGTCTGTGGCCATGTCACGAGGCGGAATAGTAAGAAGATACTGAAGTCCATTGATGTCAGGAAGGCCTTTCAGAGTAAGACAACTCACACTAAAAGGTAAAGCCATGTTTGCCGATCAAAGAGAAGATTTAGGAGGTAAATGTGACACTTTATGGAGTAAAATTGAAGACTTGATGATAAAAGTGCCTTCATTAGATACACTCGAAAGTATAAGGCTATCTCAAAAAGAAATGGAAACATCTTTTAAAAGTTTTGTAAAAGATCAGAGGAATATAAAAGTTTCCTCCTTAAAACAAACACAAGTGAAGCTCAACAGTATTTGACTGAACATAGTAATAACTTTAATAGATGTAACGAGATATTTCGAAAAGTTATTTCAGAAATAAAGTCAAAGAAGTTAGATTTAGTAGAAAGAATGTCAGAAGTAAGTGTATCATCTACAAGTACAACAGCTAGTCAAAAAAGAGCAAAGGCGGAATCTGAAAAGGTACGATTAGAATTTGCCAAGAAAGAAAGCGAACTCTTAAAACAAAAAGCAGCCTTAGAGGCAGACATTTATGTAATAAAACAAGAAAGTAAGGTTGCAGCAGCAGAAAAAGAAGCACGCATTCTTGAACAAGGCGATCAAGAACAACACGATTTGTTCTCAGTATTAGGTGATACAAAACAGAAAGACACTTACAATTATGTGCAAAATCTAAAGCTACCAAGTTTAACACATCAAACTCGACCAGTAGATTCTCTTCCAGTACGTGTGCCAACAATAAGTAATTTAGAAAACAATCCAATAACACAAGTTACGACTATAAACAATGCTATGTCTGATATTTCAAAACTTATCTATAGGAAAGACTTCTTGTTATCAAGATTTGTAAAATTTGATGACAAGCCCGAGTCATATGAATCTTGGCGAGCTTCTTTTCAAAGTATAACACGAGAATTAGGCGTTTCACCATTTGAAGAAATGGATCTACTTGTTAAGTGGTTAGGGTCAGAATCGTCCAAATTTGCTATAAGTATCCGTGCTGCCAATGCTCACGATCCTCCTCGAGGACTTCAACGAATTTATGAACGTTTACATGAACGTTATGGCAGACCAGAGATGGTTGAAAGTGCATTGAAGCGTAAACTCAACTCATTCCCTTCAATTTCTAGCAAGGAATATGCAAGACTCTATGATCTGTTAGATATACTCACTGAGATCGAGTCCGTAATGTTGAATCCGCAGTACTCTACTCTACTGAGTTACTACAATTCTTCATCTGGTGTCATACCTATTGTTTCAAAACTACCACACTTTTTGCAAGAAAAATGGACAACTGTTGCGTCATCTTACAAAAAATCACATTCAGTGATTTTTCCACCTTTCAGTGTCTTTGTCAACTTTATAAGAGATACTTGTGAAATTCGCAATGATCCAGCTTTCGCATACACTACTACAAATCAGCCAGTTACTAACAAACCACGTACTTCCGTGGTTTCTAGGCGATTAGATGTTACTTGTGATAGTTCAATTCGATGCCCGTTACACAAAGCTGGTCACTCTTTAAATGATTGTCGTGGCTTTACGAAAATTAACTTTCATGAAATGTTGTCAGTCAAATGAACATATAGCTTTAAACTGTACTGCATCTGTTAAGTGTCAAATCTGTGGAAACAGCCGTCATCCTACTGCGATGCATATTGATCGGTCTTCAAATACTCAAAATGAATCGTCAAAGACAACGTAACTACGAAATGCACTACTTTATGTGATAATGTACGTGTTGGGCGTTCATGTGGAAAAACGGTTTTAGTTGATGTGTATTGCGCAACTGCACCACATAACGCTATACGGGTATACGCTGCTATAGATGACCAAAGTAACAGGACTTTAGCGTCACCAAATTTATTTGATAAGCTTGATATTGTAGGTAAATCAGCAACATTTAATATGTCTTCATGTAATGGTATATCAACTATGACAGGAATGATTGCCAATGGAGTATGTGTCAGATCAGTAAGTAACAACTGTACCTTTGAATTACCTGGTATAATTGAATGTGAATGTATTCCAAGTGACTTACCTGAAATTGCAACGGCAGACGTTGCTCTTGCACACTCACATCTCAATTGTATTGCTCAATACTTACCTTATCTAGATCCTAATGTTAAAGTAGAACTTTTAATTGGTCGTGATATACCAGAGATTCATCATGTTCAGGAACAAATTCTCGGAGACAAAGGTCAACCTTTTGCACAAAAGCTCCCTCTAGGTTGGGTTGTAAAAGGGGAAGTTTGCCTTGGTAAGGTACATGCACCATCCACAATTAACGTTCGTAAGACTCATGTTCTCAATAATGGTAGAAACACTACATTTCCACTATGTGAATACAATTTTGAAATTACCAATCATGAAGATGACATTTTCGTTAAAACTCCAAATGACAGCAAAATTGGTCTTTCTGTTGAAGACAAGCAGTTTGTTTTTCTGATGGAAAACTGTTTCAGGTTACTGGACAGCACCACTACCATTCAAGCAGCCTAAACCTCCTATACCCAACAATCGTTCTCAAGCATGGAAAAGAGCCCAGATACTTGATAGTAGCTTACGAAAAAAACCCGTTAAAGCGGGATCATTTCATAACCTTCATGAATAAAGTGTTTATGAGTGGTGCAGCAGAAAAAGCACCAACTATCATTCCTGAAGAATGTTGGTATCTTCCGCTATTTGGGGTTTACCACCCTAGAAAACCGAATGAAATCCGAGGAGTTTTTGATTCCTCTGCCGTTTATGAGGGTGTATCATTAAATAGTCTCTTGATGTCTGGGCCAGATCTCACAAATAACTTGATAGGCATCCTTATGCGGTTTCGATTAAATGAAGTGGCCATAACAGGGGATGTTGAACAAATGTTCTACCGTTTTCGTGTAACAGAGAACCATAGGGATTATTTGATTCTTTTGGTATCAAAACAATGACATAAATCAACCTCTCATAGAATATCGTATGACGTCACATGTTTTTGGGAATACCCCTTCGCCCGCTGTTGCTACATATGGTCTACATCTCGCTGTATCACAATCTGATAATGATGTCAAGTCTTTCGTTTCTCACGATTTTTATGTTGACGATGGTTTAACTTCCGTTGCAAGTGCAGATCAGGCAATTAGTCTTGTAAAAAGAACACAGAAAGACTTGGTCACATTCGATTTCATAAAATCGTATCTAACAATGTAGATGTAATGAGGGCCTTCCCCACTGACGATCTTGGTAAAGACCTGAAAGATTTGAATTTATGTTCAGACATTTTGCCCACTCAACGAAATTTGGGATTATCTTGGGATTTACATTCTGACAATTTTCTTTTTCGACAGCAAAATGATGACAAACCAGCTACCCGTAGGGGCATGTTATCAATAATTAACAGTTTGTTTGACCCGTTAGGATTTATTTCTCCTATAACTATCAGTGGAAAAATGTTACTTCGTAAAGTGATTCCCCCTGGCACCGATTGGGATGAACCCCTCAGCTCTAAGCATGAAGAAAAGTGGAATTCGTGGCTAAAATCACTCAAGTCTATTGATAGTTTTGAAATTCCACGCATGATTGTACCTATGTCTCTATCATCAGTAAAAAACCATGAAATTCACATTTTTTGTGACGCGTCTGAACAAGCAAAGTTCTTGATAATAGAGGAATTGCATTATTAGGATTTCTAATGGGAAAGTCGAAGCTTGCCCCTGTAAAGGGTCATACGATTCCAAGATTGGAACTGTGTGGTGCCGTACTTGCGACTGAACTAGGAGAAACCATTTGTGATCATTTAAATTTACCACATGATACATGTCACTATTACACTGACAGTCAAGTAACATTGGGATATATTTGCAATACAACCCGTTGGTTTTTTACTTATGTTGCAAACCGTGTTGAGAAAATCCGCAAAGTGTCGAAACCATCACAATGGTCGTATGTTACGTCGGATAAAAATCCAGCTGATTTGGGTACAAGATTTGTTACTATAGCCGATATAACTCTTGTCAACAGATGGATAAAGGGCCCTACTTGGTTATCTATCTGTCTGTGGCCATGTCACGAGGCGGAATAGTAAGGGCCCTACTTGGTTACTATCACAAAAACCTTTTGATTTACAAACTGTAACATACCCGTTAATTACTCCAAATGAGGACAAGGAAATTCGCTCTGAAATCGTTTCTTTGAAAACTGAAATTAGTAGTCAAAAAATTGGAAGTCATCGATTTAGCAGGTTTTCAACATGGAAATCTCTTGTTCAAGCAATATCATATCTGAGATATTTTATTCAATTTTGGCAATCAAAACAAAATGGTCAAAAGTTGTTTGCAAATAAACATGATCCACATTTTAGGAAACAAACAGAAATGTTAATCATTCGACAAGTTCAGAAAGAATTATATGAAAAAGAAATTGAAAATTTGAAAAGACAAAAACCTATTCATAAGACTAGTTCTATTTTGAAACTAGATCCGTTCATTGATGATCATGAAATTGTTCGTGTTGGTGGTAGATTAAAATATTCCGATTTGTCCGTTAGGAAGAAAAATCCAATTCTTGTACCGGGTTCACATCATATTGCAAAACTTCTTACTTTTCATTTTCATGAACTGATTAAACATCAAGGCCGTCATTTAACTGAAGGGAAAATCAGAAGTGAAGGATTTTGGATCACTGGGTTAAAACGTTTAGTTTATTCAGAAATATCAAAGTGTGTATTATGCAAAAGATTTCGAGGAAAAACAAATACTCAAAAAATGTCGGACCTACCAGAAGAAAGATTGAAAACATGTGCACCTTTTACTTTTGTCGGAGTAGACTGTTTTGGACCGTGGGAAGTCGTTACTCGCCGTACTAGAGGCGGCAGCGCCAATTCGAAACGATGGGCCGTTCTGTTTTGTTGTCTTTCTAGTAGGGCAGTGCATATAGAAGTCATAGAGGAGATGAGCACCTCATCTTTTATAAATGCGTTAAGACGCTTTATTTCTATACGAGGCAAAGTTAAGGAATTTTTCTCCGATAGAGGGACAAATTTTACCGGAGCGGTGAATGAACTTGGAATTCCTGCAATTTATACAGAAGACAAAAACATTAAAACTTTTCTTAGTGATCAAGGAACTATTTGGAATTTTAACACCCCATTTTCATCTCATATGGGTGGTTCATGGGAAAGGCTCATAGGCATAACATGACGCATAATTGACTCTATTCTGTACGACTTCAGACACCAAAAGCTGACACATGAAGTTCTGTGTACTTTCATGGCAGAGACAACTGCGATTATGAATTCACGTCCGTTAGTTCCTGTTTCGTGTGACAAGGATTTTCCGTATGTCTTGTCTCCAAACTCTTTGCTAACTACTAAAACGGAAGCATGTGTTGAAAATTTTAGCGATATGAATATCCAAGATGTTTATACCTCACAGTGGAAACTAGTACAAAGACTTGCTGAACAATTTTGGTCTCAGTGGCGACGTGAGTATTTACAAACTTTACAACCTCGAAGAAAATGGCAACAAACTCAAATGGACATTCAAGAAGGTGACGTTGTAATTCTCAAGGAAAATGAACAACACAGAAACTTTTGGCCTATCGCTCTAGTTGAACATGTGTTTCCCAGTAAAGACCGTCACGTTCGCAAAGTTTTGGTAAGAACAATTAAAGATGGACAACCTCGTGTTTATATAAGACCAATTACACAAACTATTCTTTTGAGCCGCAATGGACAGTAATGGAATCATTGAATTTGAGTTGTATTGGACAGCAATGGACTGTTTCACAACTGTTATTTTATGTATAGTTTATTTTTTAATTTACATTTCAGTTATTTTTTGCCTTTTCTGCTGAATTATATTTTGAGTTTTTGTTTAATAATTTTTTAGTTAAGTGATATATTCATATCAGACGGGGAGTGTGATGTTCATGATTCAAACGTTTAATAATTTCATTTCTATTCTATCACTGTATTGGATTTTCATATTGTTTTTATTTAGAATTTGACATAATTAGATACGTCCTAATTTTTAAACTTGTATCTATTTTCTATTTTTTGACCCAAAGGTGCGTTTGAATATAAAGGTGTGTTTGATATAAGGGTGTGTTTGATTTGAATATTGATTTGTTCATTTCCTGTTTCCTGTTTGAGTTTTTGTGTAGCACTATGCTAGGCATTGCACCAATGCAAGTTTGATCAAATTTCAAAGGCATCCTTTCATGGCAGTCCACTATGTAAGTTGAATTATCATATATAAGGTTTAATTATCATATTTGCGTACTTATTTTTGAGTTTAATGAATCATATTTGATGTTTTTGTACACAGCATTTTCAAGAATATTTCATATTAGTTTAAGATAAGAAACCCCGTCTGAACAGGTGAACTGTATTATTTTGAAGTTTTTATTTACAAGTTCTCACTTTTTTCCATATCATTAAACGAAACGAAACTATGACGAATTTTAAGGTATTTATTTCACTTGCCTTTTTTTATTTTTCATAAATTTTGCATCTATGTTCTTGTACTCTTTAAGGACATTGTATTTTTCAATTGCGTTAATTATTTACTACATTTTGTATTTGATATGTTTTGTATAAGTATTTATTGTTGTTTAAATTTTCTATTTGTAGCTTCTTACCACACAAACACACTCACATATATTGCACGATTAAATAATCATCGGTAACTTGGTGTTATGGTTATCTATCTGTCTGTGGCCATGTCACGAGGCGGAATATCATATATAAGGTTTAATTATCATATTTGCGTACTTATTTTTGAGTTTAATGAATTATATTTTTTCAGGGTAGAAGAAATAACTTTCACAAAATTAGGTCAGGAGCATCAATATATATGTATATTTGCAGGATACTAAACCACAATTTACTGGCAGATTAAATAAGTTATGTATCACTTTACGTAATTCAAAAACAGAATCATATTGATAATGGTTCTGTTATTATCATAAAAGACATAAAGCTACCACTTTGATAGAACAATACTTGTCATTACGACCTGACAAAAGCCGGTCCTTTATTATACCATGCTAATGAAAAACCGTAGCACAATATCAATTCTCTGCAGGTTTGAAAAAGTCACTATTGCCAGCCGGTATCCATACAACATTTTGCAAATCTCACTCATTTAGAATAGGGGCTGCGTGCGTCGGACGCATCAAGTAATGGGCTATCAGATGTGAAATCAAAGTTAAGTTAAAAGTTACATGTTTTTAAAAATTATATCAGACTTTAGATTGATCATGTTTATATTGTAGTACATTATATTTGCATTTGTATACATAGGTCATGAAGAACGCTGTATTTTAGTAGTGTCGTCGTAGTGAAGAGAGCATTTTTGCATGCACGAAATACTTACGATGGTCCTAATCTTAACATGGCTCGATGTGGTTACTCAGTATGGTGGCAAGGAAAAGGAGGTTTGAAGTGGGGGAGCTAGTCCCGCGTTTGCGGCCTTATCAAAATTTAAATGCCCGCCCTCAATTGTTTTTATACATTTTGGAGGGAACAGTATTGCCTCAATTCCCTTGTCCGAATTAAGGCATGAAGTGAAGGCTAGATATACAATGTTTCCCCCAGCAAAATGGTCGAGCTTGATCTGGCGTTATAGCAATAATAATAAAGCCATGAATCACTGTGTCGAACTAATAAATAACTTTGCAGCTTCAATTTGCTAGTCAAAGGGAGGCACTTACGTTAAATATCCAGAGCTTAAGTAGAATTCAAATACATTGTTCGATAAGGACGGTGTAAATCTCGCATCTTTGGGGAACGATTTTCTATTATATCATCTTCAAAAGAAACATGTGTAAGACTTGGGTAATATGCGTTACGTGTCCTTTTGTTTATATTTCAGTAATGAATTTGATTCCATTCATGATGTCGTTTTTTCATGTTACAATCTTGGTTGACTTGAATGATAATGTTTTAATGGGATAATGCTCATTTATAATGGTTTCAAATAATGTTTTATGATAATGAATAAAGTTTAATGATAATGATAATACATAATGTTTAATAATAATGATAATGATAATGAATAATGTTTAATGATAATGATAATGAATTATGTTCAATGAATAATTCATTGGTCATGTTTCATAATAATCATGTATAATGGGCCCGCAAGATGCGCCAGCCATATATAAGTTGTCGCGAGTTGCTCCGAATGATATTGTGTCGCTTCCCCCCATACACTTTGTGATGGCTGTGGTCGGTCTCAGCCGACCATTTGACGTAAATTAGCGACACATCGCTTGGGAATGAATAATATGAACCTTTTAGTTATTGCTTGGTTTACTAAGTCTCTGTTTCTTAAGACCAGTTACCATTTTGTATCTTTCATAATGGTTTTGTATAATGGGCCTGCTAGACGCGGCGGCCATGATTATATTAGTTTTGCACAACTTCGCCAAATAATACAAATATTAAACTTTATTCGACTCTTTATTTCGCTTACAAAACTACGAGAACAAACAATTGTTCGATATCTTTTTGTCGTCACCGTACGGCTGTCTGACCGTCATTGCAGTCGCGTAAATGTTAAGTTGTCCATGAGAAAATGTTTGCAAACAATACTTAAAAATGGATTCCTTTGTTTTAGTTAACGTTCCGTATTTTAATACTAAAGTTTTGATCATGGAAGTGAATCTTTAAATAAGTCAATTTATTAGATGAAAATAAATTGTTTTATTTTAGTGAACGACACACTAGAGTTATCGTTCTTTGTCGACACCAAGTAAAATTTCTTCGAAAACATGAATTACGTTAATGCCACGTGAATTCTCGTTATTTCCTTTATTTTACAACTGTTTAAGATTTTAATCACATTGCATGTTTTGACTTATAAAATCTTTTAAATTAAACAATAATACAATAATACTAGGACATTATAATTTAAATATATATTGTGAGACCGACTGCATTCCCTCTAGAGCCCCATTAACCTCGTGACCTGTACCGACATCCGGTTCAGTTTTTTGTTCGGCGCCATATTGTTCACTATTGTTTTCATGCTGAGGGATTTAATATGTTGTAATCCTGGTGTATTTTGAATCTAAGCGTTAATTTTTGTGTATATTTTAAAGGAATTTTATATCGTTTCTTTTCTTTACGTTTTTTCTTCGTTTGATCTGAAATTATTAAAAAAAACGATTTTAAGATTGTTGCAAATGTGACCAAAAAAAAATTAATGTTCTAGATGATCATGACGAATGTTACCGACATCGTATATGTCATGCAGGTTTTCCATGTAACAAATGTGAGAACTGGTTGGAAGATAATCGTAAATCAATTAATTTAATGATTGAGAAAGTCAAATCGAAGATTTCAGTTTCGTCGTCGGACAACTTGATAAAACGTTCCGAGACGATATATACGGCCACGCCCGTGTCTGACACGGTTTTAAATTGTATTATGAGTCCCTCGGATCTGTGGGGAACAACACAATATTTACATCGAGTCCCTCTATGGGAACGCACAAATTATGAGTCCCTCTGTGGGGAACACGCAAATGAGTCCCTCTGTGGGGAACATTCCTCATCAAACTACAAGTAATTCAGTAGGATCGTTTTCGATGCCATTTAATATAGGAAATATGCAATTTCCAAACACTCAAGATTTAGGAATGAGTTTATTGAACCCCTTGAATTACATGTCTACAAATGTAAATCCTGGGTTGTCCAAAGATGGTATTCCCCAGATACCGTTATGGCCTTTAATGTTGAACCCTTTTGCTTTCATAAATCAAAATGTGTCTGATGTAAAAAAGCAAAGTACAGAGCCATACGCTACTCAGACGGTAGGATCCTCTCGTAGTCGCAGTACTAATTCAGAAGTTAATGTAGTTCAGACTGCACATTGTCAGAATCTAACTTCAACTTCAGAGCAAAATAATCTAACTTCAACTTCAGAGCAAAATAATAATGTTCAAACTACTGATAAAAGCAAGAAAAGGTACAATAGAGACTTCTTCCCAGTATGAGGATATTTCTGATAAGGAATCTTAAGCTAATCATGTTTCAGTTAGTCGACCATCCTCACGTATTTCGTTGTTAGCTCAGCATGTCGATGTTGGGTCAAAAATTCTGATTTACAGTCGAAGATACAATCCTCAGTTGAGTACCTTGGTTTCAATGAGAAAGGTTGGTCACCCTTCTTGAAGAAGGTAGCAGATAAGTTGGGTATTGAGATGGAGGTGAAGATAGATAATTCAAAAGAAAAATCATACGTGTCAGATAATTTGGCTAAAGTTAAGAAAGAAACCGTGGTTAGTAACAAATTACCGCTAGATGGCTCTGTCCTGAGAACATACAAAGATGTTGATAAGGAATTTCAGAAGAAAACTGTTATTAGAACTTACAGAGTTAATGACGATATGAATTTTAGAGTAAACTCTGATCATTTTTGATACTTACTGTTTGACACCTCAGTTAGACGAGAATGCTTTGGAAGGATTGTCTTCCTCAAATTCATCTTTGATGAAAGCTCCCAAAGTGGGAAAAGCACAATTTCGATTTAAAGTGTTACATGATTATAATATTGAAATGAGGAAAGTTGATACTCAAGCTAGACTACTGTTGAGACAGGTTTCACATGCAACACTATTTACCTCGTATTTGGAAACGGTTGATGAAAATGAGGATAAGATTGAGGCTCTTAGGGCTCTAATGGAAGTTTTCAGTTCTATGACAGATGTTTTTTCTAGGATGGTAGTCAATTCTGTGAGATCTAGACGATTGATTCATATTTCAGAGATGGCTTTTAAAAATAAAAGCACAGATCAGAAATTACTGTCGCTGCCAACTGAAGGATCAAAACTGTTTGTTGGTACATTTTTTGATGTGTCAAAAGAAACCCAAATTGTTAGAAAGATTTATGCAACTAACACTTCTGACAATTCTTCAAAGAAACGGAAGGAAGATTTTAAATCTTCTGAGGAAAAGAAAATATGCTAATGAGCAAAAATCTTATAAAAGACATAATTATCAGACTGGCAATCAAGTTAACTTGAACAAGTCTAGTGTAAGATCTAGAGACAGTTTTCTTAGTGAAAAAGGGGACAAAAGCAGTTGGGATTTCGTCCATCCAAATAGAATCAGAACACAAAGTTTTACAAAGGTTTCAAAATCAAGCCCAGGTAGGGTGTCATATCCAAAATTATTATGTAAAATGGGCGCAGATAACGTCCGACCCATGGGTTCTAAATTTAGTCCAGGAAGGACTGAAATTAATTTTTGTTGCATCTCCTCCAAGGTCAGGAGTGAGAGAGACCAGGTTAAAACATGTTCATATGTTAAATATTTTAGAAGAGGTAGAAAGCTTGTTAGGAAAACATGCTATAGAAGCTGTCCCCTTGAATCAGATAGGTCAAGGGTTTTACAGCACATTTTTTGTAGTTCCCAAGAAGGACGGAGGAATGCATCCTATTCTAAATTTAAGACCATTAAATCAGTTTCTTGTAAAGGAACATTTCAAGATGGAAACGTCAAGGTCCGTCATTCAGGCACTACAGAAAGGGGATTGGGCAGTCAGTCTGGACTTAAAGGGTGCATATCTTCAAATTCCTGTCTACCCCCTCACAGACAATACATTCGGCTTTGTGTAAACGGCCTTCATTTTCAGTTCAGAGCGATGGGTAAGCCATTGCTCCTCGAGTTTTCACAAAGGTAATGATGAAAGTAGGGAGCTTTTTACGACGACATCAAATCAACATTTACATGTACCTAGACGATTGGTTAATGAAGAATCAACTAAGAAATATGTTGATTCTGCAGTTCAGACAAACAGTAAATCTTCTGGTAGATTTAGGTCTCTTGATAAACCTGAAAAAATCTCAGTTAATTTATTCTCAGGAGATATGTTACCTAGGTGCAGTGTTCAATCTGGAAAAAGGGCTAGTGTTTTCGTCAGAAGATCGATTCCTTCTGATTCAAGAGGTTATAAGGGATATTCGCCAAAAACAGATGGTCCCGGCCAAATTAATTCTGAGACTGCTGGGGTTACTAGCCCCTTGCAGACATAGTCCCTTATGCCAGGTTACATATGCGCTCTTTACAATTGTATTTCCTTTATTTTTGGCGTCCTCACAAGGACAATTTGTTGCACCTAATTCCAGTGAGGAACATTTTTCTTCATCTTCAGTGGTGGATAGACAGAAGAACATATTCAAATGTGTGCCCCTAGAAGGTTACAACCACTCCCTGGGGAGCTCATTTAGGTGCAATGAAAATGGCCGATAGAGTATCAGAACAACCATGTCAATTGGTTAGAGTTGAAAGCAGTTTGGAATGTTCTTATTCAAATGCAATTTCTTGTTCAGGGTCAGAATGTGTTAGTTCGTTGCGACAGTTCACCAGTGGTAGGATACATAAACAAGCAGGGGGGAACGAAATCACCCACTCTGTGTTTTCTTCTTTGGGATATGCTCCAATGGTGTCGTAAGCGGGAAATTCATCAAAGAGTAGCCCATATTCCGGGGAAATTGAATTTTCTTGCGGACAGCCTAAGCAGAGGCCAGACGCAGGTAAAGGTAACAGAATGGAGGTTGCATCCTTCAATAGTTCAGAATATTTTCCTGGGAAATCCCAATATAGACTTGTTTGCGACAAGCCTAAACAAACATCTTCAGGTGTTTTGAAGTCCAGTCCCAGATCAGTAGTCATTTGCCTCAGATGCTCTTTCAATCAGTTGGGAGGGAATGTTTGCGTATGCCTTCCCTCCCCCTGTTCTGGTCCCAAAAGTTCTGATGAGTCAGCAAAGAATCATGTGTTCTGTTGCTAATAGCTCCCTTTTCTCCCCGTCAACATGGTTTCCTCAACTACTATAATTACTAATAGACATTCCGAGGCAATTGCCTCAGATGGAGATGGAGAAAATGTCTCAAAACAGGGGTTAAGTGTCCATCCAAATCCAAGAAGTCTAAATTTAGCAGTGTGGAAAATTTTAAAAGATCAGGCCTCAAAATCTTTTTCTAAGCAAGCTAGAAATCTTATCAACAAATCATGTAGGGAATCTACTAGAAAACTATACGAGGCTAGATTGCAAATTTACAAAAGTTGGTGTGCTGAAAGGAAGGTCAATTCCTCTTCAGCCTCCGTAGAAGACATTGCAGAATTTTTTTATATATTTATATAAAGTGACAAGTTGTAAAGCTAGTACAATTATGGGTTATAGGTCAGCTATTAATACAATTCATAAAGGTTTTGGAAATTGTTCAGTCAGTACTGATTCTAATTTGTCAAAGCTTATAAAGGAATTTTCAATGATTCTCCCAATGTTAAACCATTACTTCCTAATTGGGATTTGCCTTCTGTGTTATGGAAACTCTGTGAACCACCATTTGAACCTATTGAATATTGTGATATAAAATTTTTAACTTGGAAAGCTGTCTTTTTAATTGCACTAGCTTCTGCGTCCCTGGTCAGCGAGATTCATGCTCTTACAATAGATGAGTTAAATTTGAAATTTGAGAGGAATGGAATTCGTTTGTTACCAAATTTACAATTTCTTGAGCAAGACACAAAGATTAGCTAAGCCTTGGTTAACAATATTTATTCCTAATTTTGATCAGTTTGCCACTGATGATAAGGATTTGTTGTTGTGTCCTTGCAGAGTGTTAAAATGCTACCTTAAAAGAGTTAAAGATAGGAGATTGAACACTAACAACATTTTTCTTACCAGAAAGGAGTATCAAGAGTAGCATCTAAAAATTCTATAAGCAGATGGATTGTATCTCTTATTCGTTATGTATATGAAAGAATGGATTGCTCTTTACAAAGTGTTCGTGCTCATGACACTTCTTGGGCCCTTTATAATGGAGCCACTGTTTCAGAAATAATGAAGGCAGCACATTGGACTGTGGAAAGAACTTTCACATCTTTTTATCTGCAAGATGTTCGCACCAAAAGAGCTAAATTTGCTAAAAATGCCATTTTAGACACTTTCAGGACAAAAAGACATTGAGAGAACAGAATTTACTAAGAGTTGTTTGGTGAGTTACTCTCTTAATTTATTTTATTATGAAAGTCCTTCCACAGCATTGTTTGTATACAAATTCTGTGTTTTGCAAAAAGTTGATGCAGGTTAGAATAGATAGTGATATAAACTGAGGGTTTTTAAAGTAAAACCCCTGTTTATGAAGTATCTATACTTACCTGCATCACCCTCCCTCCTCCTCTTGGCTAATGGGGCTCTAGGGGGAATTTAAGTTAAGCGTGAATGTGAACGGTGCAGGAACATTTGCAAAAAGTTGATGCAGGTAAGCATAGATACTTCATAAACAGCGGTTTTACTTTAAACCCCCCCCCCCCATTTATCAATATTATAGTGCTTGAAAATATTAATCATACACGTACTGTGAACTGATTCAATCATGTTACATCATGGTAGGAAAAATGCAATAAGTTTTACAGGAAACATGTTTGTGTACCTTTTCCTGACCAAAGGAGTAGTGTTTCGATACATGTAACAACAATTAAACATTGTGTATAATAAATCATATATGAAGAAACGTCTAGTATACGTGCTTAACTGAAAATGAATTACATGTATTTTTACTGATATTCAAATTCCTGTAGTATCCAAAGGCCACGGTGGCCAATAGGTACGGAAGTAAGTGATGCACAGTTGATCACGTATCAACTTTGAATGAGATTTGAAGCCTCTGCAGGCAAGATGGCTTCGACAATATTCATTTTTTGACAACCTTTTGTCTGCCAAAGGTCGGTCTATGGTGAAGTATGTTTTCCGTGAATTCCTGGACGCTTTGATTAAAGCTGAAAAAAGTAGCGTTAAAATATTGTCATTAACAGAAATGTTGCTGTGTTAAGAGTGATTAACTGTATTGTTGTCCTGTTTAGAGTCATTAAATCATTTTATTGTTCTGTTTAGAGTGTTAAAAACACTATCTTATAAATATTAGAGTGATTAACTGCTTTGTTGTTATGTTTAGAGAGATTAACAGCATTGTTGCTCTTTTTTAGTTGATACTTAATTGTTGTCGTGTAATTGATTAAATTATTATCCTCTCTTGAGTGATTAACTGAATTGCTGTCCTGACTGTGAGTAATTAATAGAATTTTTGTCCTGACGGTGAGAAATTAACTGAATTTGTGTCCAGATTTTTTGGGAATAGCTAAACTGTTGATTTGTCCTGTTTGATTTACTGATTTTTTTTGATTTTTTTTTTGTCTCGACTAAAGTGTATTTATTATA
This sequence comes from Limnoperna fortunei, assembly GCA_944474755.1. NCBI lineage: Eukaryota > Metazoa > Mollusca > Bivalvia > Mytilida > Modiolidae > Limnoperna > Limnoperna fortunei. Next base: position 42,101,191 of record OX104113.1, read on the forward strand.
TTTCTACTGAGATGTCTGTTTAACCATGATGTCAATAGTATTACAGCTAGGCCGGGATGATACTGTAAAACAATACTATATATTAATTCTGTGATTTAATTCTTTAAATATCGATTGTTCAATATTAAATGTTCCTTGTGCAACGCTTTTGTTATCACGAGTGCACAAACTATCGTTTCAATAGGAAATAATGAAAACTGATGTTAGGTGGACACCACGACTTTCCTCTTATAAAATATACAATGCAATCAGAATAATACAGAAACAATAATAAAAACAAAAATATAAATGACTGTGCTGTCTAAAGAAAAAATGAAGATTACAATGATTGATGGATCACGTGAGAACTCATCTCAATGTATGCTGTAAAATGGTTTTAGAGAAAATCTGTATTTACCAAATATTCTATATTAAGATGTTACCTGTATTCCTAATTTTTTTACTTCTTGGAGGCATGGTCGAAGAAAAAGTCAAGAGATATAATGAAAATATTATTATTTAGTTCCATAGCGTTCAATATGCACTATATTTACATTTCACCAACATTTTATACAAACATCTTTGAACATTGTCGAATCGCCTATGTGTATTTATACTCATGGAAATCTCGCTTGAATTTAATATATAACTTACCATTGTTAACACACATTACTTTCCAGGTGTTCATTTCAAGCAGTATTGTTTTATATGGATTTTGCAATTTAATTCCAAATAACACAGTGACTTTAAACTTAGCACACGAAATTTCATTTTCTGCTGAAAGATCAACAAATAACAACAAAGAAGAAATCCGGAAAATAATCGTATACATTATGACCCTAAATAATAGTGCTGATATCAGTGTTAGTAGGTTTCCAATGGCTTAGTTTCATATCACAATTGAAGATTATTTAGGATGGAAACACTTAAAATTAATTTTTTACAACTCATCACTTGGTCTGTCAGCAAAAACGGGCGGAGCAAGATCCCACATATGGCAAGTTTTTCTCGATTCGCCCCCCCCCCCATTACCCTCATTTTGCTTTGTTTAGATTATTTCTCTTGAGATTACATTAATAGCTCAAGTTTTTTTTCCTGGGGCATTTTGTATTCTATGAATCAAACATATAATATGACATGATATCTCAAAACATTATTTTATATAGCAAATATAAAGACGCGAATGATAGAGCTTCTGGGGGTTCTACTATTCTTGTAAAAGATAAATTTTGCAAGACTGTTGATCTAAATAACTCATCTTCATGCTGTTCCAGCTAGAAAATCTTTTGATAAAACAACAACTACTTTATGCTCTGTATATTGTAAAATATATAAATATATTTAATATTCTCCTCTTCGTAATATTTTCTTGAACATCTATTATTCATATTGTCAAAACTATAATGTTGTACAATCCGGATTTTGAACGGTGCCAAAATGTCTTGTAGATAGTTTTTAGTTAGTTAGTTAATGATGATGCCTGAAGATGGTGTATTAATAAAGTTTGGAAGGCATGAAAGTTTGTTAATAGTTAATTTAGCTCTACGACAGTTCCCCCGGGATGAAGTCAACCCCGTAACATGGTGGAGAACCGAAAGAACAGTCTATTTCAAAATTAAACCATTCAATTATTGACAATTCCACGATAACCGCGAGGAATAACACTAAAGAAACATAAGGTACCCTGTGTCATCACCACGTGTGTTTAATGTATCTCATTACAATAACGTAGGTATTGGTCACATCAAATTCTTTTCATGGAAAATGAATCGTGTAAAAAAGTGTATGTGAGATTCCTCTCATTGCAATTGTTGAGAATTGTGTAAATGTCCACACATGATAGTGATAATGACTCGATTTTATCCGACACATTTAGTTGGCGAGCCGACACAGCATGCGATTTGGTTATTTTATGACCAACTTGGACCGAAGGCTAGAATTAAGTTACAGTCACGACCACCGCCAACAGTTAAATAAATTATCGATTCTCAGGTTTGGCTAGTGACAATCAACGTCCTAATTATTACCCGCATACATTGAATTGGACACTACAAACAACGACAGTGAATACATTACAGGTAGCTCTACTATTAAATATTATTGTACACTTACTAGAACGTGAGATTTATCTCATTCTCTTTCCACCTTTAACCATGAGTTTACCAAAAATTCGCGAACATATACACAACTCGAGTTCTGTTTTGGATAATGAACAACTTTTAAGGACCATAAAAAATGAACTTTTGGTGTAAAACTCGTCACTCGTGAGATTAATCTCATAATGATATCCGTAACCCCACTGCTGTTTCCGTAATTTCATAGTGCCTTTCGTAATGCGTTAACTACAGTTTCTATAGCATCTAGGGATCCTGCGCTGGAAATTATATATTCAGTAACGTTACTCTTGTGAGATTTATCTCATGGAACTTTTATTTCTCAAGGATGTCAGTTTTAATAACCAACGTTTTTTTTTTCGTTCTTGTGTTTCAATCAGACTTTACATGATGCCAGACTTGCGATACGATATACATGTGTAGTGATGTAAATAGATACAAAGGACAAGAACCATGCATGATGTTTTTAAGTATAATGACAGTTTCCATTTATTTTCATTTATACATTTTGTTATTAGTTTTGGCACCAGTATATACTTCATAATGTGTGTAAATAATCATTCTTTTTCTCCATATGATGTTAACGTGAATATTTGAAGCGATATATTTTTTTTAGACCTTTCACAATCTTATTACTCGAATTTTATTCAATTTTAAGATCGATTGGTTTATATTTTGTCTCGATTTATTCTCCTAAAATTCAGATAATTACCAGTGAACTAGTTAAAAGAATTCAAATGTTAAAGTGTTTTTTTTAATGATTGGTAGGAATAAAGGAGATGTAGCAATTAAGACAATATATCAATCGATGTCAGTGGTCAGAAATGATAGTCACAAATAACCTTAGTAGTATTGCTCTAAGTGATGAAATGTGTTCAACCCCGTAACAATATATTTTTCTTAATTTAAACGTCAAACTGATCAGCTACCGGCCCCATATACCTATAACTTACACGGACACAACTCTCATTGGGGGCCTTGGTGGCCGATTGGTTACGGTCGCTAGTAATCTACTATTGATCAACTTGCCTGACAAGACTGAGGTTCTGTGTGCGAGTCTGACTGCGGATAGGGTGTGCTCGACTCCAACCTTAATTGAAAAAGATTGCCAGTTTTCCTACCGAAAGTCGGGTTTTTCTATGAGAACTTAGGCTTCCTTCCCGAATAAAACTCGAAGCCACAATATGGCTGAAATTTTTTTAAGCGGCGTAAAACTTTTTACAAGCAAAAACACAAGCCTCTATGGGGCAGTATAACACAAAAACTACAAAAGTAAGGTTTAATGACTCGGAAAGACTTGTACATTATATTTTAAATTATGGGTTTCAATAAACATTTATGTCGTTTGAATGGATCATATTCAGTTATCGATCTTAAAAAAGATCGTCTCTCGTGTATTAATTTTAACGAAAATTATATAACGGTCTTTGTGGCAGTCATCATTTTCCAATTGTACTATATTCTTTACATTATTGTAACGCGGAACTAGTAGCGAAATATAAACTCAACATTGCCAATTGAACACTATACCAAAACTCTGTAGAGACTGCCTTCAATTAGACTTTTGAAACATTTATTTGAATGGCTGATAAGAAAATTCCCATGACCAATTCAAAACATCCTGGAAAACCATTATTTAATGACGACTGTAAGGCTTAACATCTAGAAGTGTAAAGAAACAAAGAATACGCTCTTCCTGGAGTAACTGTATTTCAAAATTAAATAACAGCGTACCTAACTTTGTTTTTTAATTTAAATAAGAATTTCCCTTATAAATAAAGTTTGGAATATGATAAGTAAACTTAAAGATAAAATGAAAAGATTAACAAGACTTGAAACGTCAAAGTAAGATATGTCAAACAATTGACCGAAACTTGACCGTCCCGATTTTTAGCAAATCAAAATTGAAAACGAAAAATTCAGACTTAATTGTGTTTCAATCAAAAATGCTTTAAACATTACCATAAATATTAATGATAAACTTCTAAAAAGTTCAACAGTCTTATTTACCGTGTCTTTAAAATCTTATTACGTAATTACGTAAAGTGTCTTTTAACCTGGCCATATGTCCCTCACCTTTTTTATTGTCATGATGAACTACGTCAAAACTGCAGTGTAATCACGAATCGTAACGGAAGTGCCGATAGTTTCCGGTTTAAGAATGTCTTATACAAATACAAACTGGCCTATAATACGAGATAAAAAAATGCATAACTTTTAAAAAAGCGGAACCGCTGATCTTCTGACACGAAAGCAGGCAAGGTTTAAATGGAATGATGCCTGTCAAAGTGCTTTTGAGTTTCTTAAACTAGAGGCTCCCAGGAGCCTGTAATCGCTCACCTGGAACCCAAATGACTTATATTTAAATTTTTAAAAACAGTTTCAGTCTAGTTGTTATAGCTTTTAAGTTACTGTGCAAAAACTAAACATTTCTTCAAAAATTTTAGTTAAGTACAATAACTCCTATAAGGTGCCATCCTCACAAGTCAGGGTTTCTATGCCCACATGTGTCCACACGAAACCCTGACAAACTTAGCTAGGAAATTCCCGGGCTAGAAGTCACTATTGATGTAGCCAATCAAAAGCTCGCTTTCATTCGCGGCTTGGTTAGGGGATATCCCGATGTCGATTGTAAATAAACCAAACGGATGTGTTGCATAGACCATGTGAAAGTCAGTGTATTTTGTACAGTAGTGTTAATAGTTTGTTATTACCGCGTTATTTATTAATTGCGTTACGTTTTCTTCCCACTCAAGAATGAGTAAGAATGACTACTGCCAAACACTTGCTTCTTTCAAGCAATTTCATTAGTTGATATTTTGAAGGTTTGACGTCATATGAAAATCTTCTAGCCCGGGAATTTCCTGGCTAAGTTTGTCAGGGTTTCGTGTGGACACAGAAACCCTGACTTGTGAGGATGATAAGGTGCCATCGGACAATTTCTGAAAATTAAATGGTTTTGTAGGCCTTGTCCTTCAGGGAAATTTAGAAATTTACAGTTGTACTCTAGGTGTGTTATAGACTAATTTATAATACAAAAACTGTTTATTTGTCCAAATTCATAATTAAAGGGCAATAACTCCTATAAAGAGTCATCTTGCAATTTTGGACTAAGCAATCATTTGTAGGGCTTCTATTGCTGATCATTTGTGCAATTTACAGTTTCAATCTAGCTGCTACAGTTTTCAAGTTACAGGACGAAAATGGAAAATTTCATAAAAAAATTGTCATTTAAGGGCAATAATCCCTATAAGGAGTCATCTGACAATTTCAGACAAATTAAGTGAATTGTAGGGCTTTTATTGCTGATCATTTTTGCTAGGTATAATTTCACTCTAGCTGTTATGGTTACAGGACAAAAAAGGAAAATTTCATAAAAATTGCCATTTAAGGGCAATAACTTCTATAAGGAGTCATCTGACAATTTCAGACTTATATGGTGAATTGTAGGGCTTGTTATAGTTTTTATGTTACGGGACAAATAGGGAAAATTTCGTAAAAAATTGTCATTTAAGGGCAATAACTCCTATAAGGAGTCATCTGAGAAATTCAGACCAATTAAGTGAATTGTAGGGCTTTTATTGCTGATCATTTTTGCTTTTTACAGTCTCACTCTAGCTGTTACAGTTTTTAAGTTACAGGACGAAAACAGAAAATTTCATAAAAAATTGCCATTTAAGGGCAATAACTAATACAAGGAGTCATCTGACAATTTCAGACCAATGAAGTGAATTGTAGGGCTTTTATTGCTGATCATTTTTGCCATTTACAGTTTCACTCTACCTCTTATAGTTTTCAAGTTATATTGTAAATACCAAACATTTTGTCAAAAATCGTCAATAAAGGGCAATAACTCATACAAGAAGCCAATACACAACTTCACACTAATAGCAACTATTGTAGACCTAAATGTGCTGATCAATTTGAAGTAACGGTTTTCTCTATAGCTATTAGAATTTTTGAGATAATGATCAAAAACCTGTGTTGACACCCATGTTCTATTTTTAGTAACAGCCGCAATCTTTGTCTATTGATCAACACCCAGAGTACAAACTTGAAACTAGGAACCCTAAGGATGATTGTGGCCAAGTTTGAAAAAAATTGGCCCAGTGGTTTCAGAGGAGAAGATTTTTTTAAAAGTTTACGACGGACGACGGACAACGGACGCCAAGTGATAGCAAAAGCTTAAAAGGCTTAACAGTAATTCCACCGTTATACTATCCTGATCTAAACAAGGCATATGTCCTTTATACTGATGCCAGTGACACGTGAAGGAGTATGAGAGAAGAGAAATAATGCACAAAAAAATAATGTTCAACAAGTTGGACAAACCCAGATAAAATGGTTAACGACTGAATGAAAGGTTTTATCAATACAATATGCTTCTAAAATTTAGATCACTACTTGCACAATGAAAAATTGTTATTAAAACTTGTCATATGCCTTTGTAATCTATTTTCTACGCTCCAATGGAAAAAAGAAAATCCTGTTATAAGCCCGTCAATGGCTGCACTGTCGAGTAACATCCCAATCAATCCATCCTTCCCACCAACAGATTTTTTGACACTTTACTTCAGTCACAGATCTCTGATCTTTGTAAAAATACATTGACATGTACTATGTTAATAAAAGGTAATCAATTACCAATCAGTAGACTGTTTACTGGATACGTTAATGAATTGACATTATGAGCCTTTTCCCAGCAGTCAGATTTTCTTTATGTATAAAAGCTTTCAAGATATTATAAACAAAATTACCCCTACTTTTTATTTATAGACACTAAAGAACTGTGATTTATATTAATAGTTAAAGAAAGAAATGTTTTTTTTCCCCAAACAAATGACAATACAAGAGAAACCAACATGTAAGGGCAACAACTCCTATAAACTTTATAACAGACACCATAACAATTATTTAGGCCAACTTTGGTTTAGTAGTTTTAGGATTTGAAGATATTTGAAAGACAAATTGAATTACAACAATGCAGACAAATTAGGTTTATACATCACATTTTAGTTCAGTTAACACAAGTTAATCTCTAATATGATGCAAAACCATTAGTTTGCCCAGTATGTTCTGAAATCGGATCTAATAAAAAAATTCTTGTAAAGTTTAAAATGGTTGATGTCTGAAACTTGTATTAGAGCATACTACATTAATATTAGGTGAACATAAACAAAAGTCAGATGATCATTAGCATTTAAACCTCCAAAAAATTTTGTATATTGATAAACAAATTTAACATGAATGATTCCTTACTGAAAACTGAAACTGAATCAGACCACATGCTGCATAAAAGATCATGATGGCAGTACATTTTTAAAATTGCATGAAATTAGACAACTGTATGTGTCACATGCTGCTTTCCTCAAGTGTTAAACTGATCACATTACTAAACTGACTTTCTATATTTGAATATTTCTACAACAATTCTTCTCGGCAAACAAAAGCTGAAAAAGAAACATATTTTACTCACTTATTCGGTTTGAAAAATTTAAAATGTTCTTTTTCAAAATTGGCATCTAGACACTCAGTTGGATCTACTAATAATGGTTCTTTAGATCTGTTTACATCCCCAAAAGTCAAGTTTTGTTGATATATTTCTAAGGAATCCTTTGCATTTTCAAAAAACTTTGCTTTTGGAACAGGTTTTGATGCTGAAACTCCAGATCCTAAAGTCTTATAATTTAATACAAACCACAAAGCCACCACTGCATCATAATTCATTTTTTTACCTATCTTTAAAGATAGTGGCTTGGAACGCAACAAAATATCTTTTTCAGAATCATAGAAAAAAAACATTATTTGCTGACAAGAAATTCCAACAGCCGGAATTAAAAAGTGTTCAGCATCTGGATGTCTCTGCCTCTGATAAAATGAAAAAACAATGGATTGTGCAATAATCTGTTGTTGTATTAAAAGACAATCTAGTCTGTCATTCTGGTATTCAACTTCAACAGGTGTTTTTCCTCCAGGACTTGACTCTCCACTTTCGACAGCAATTGGCACACCATCAACTCCTACCAATATATCAAGATAGCCATGCCAAGTTACCTCATTACCTAAAACAACAAACAAAATCAAATAGAAGAGATATCAATCCCTCTACTGGTCCTAAAAGGTAAAGATCTTGACATATTATGACATTACATGTATTATTTTAAAGAGTATTCTAATGTCCCCTGCAAGAGCACATATTGCATCTTAGCAAGGGTAATCAAATAATTTCACTGTTCAAATGTAGAAAGACATAAGGAATTGATCAGAGTATACTTGTGTTGCTCAGTCACCTGATCTCTCCAATATTGTTGATAAAAATATGCCATATAAATTTCAAAGCTGAAAAAAATTTAATAATCTGAAATACAATTTTGAGTGAACAATGTTTTTTTTAAAACTTGTCCAAGATATATTGTTGATAGGGACTCCAACGTCATGACGTTATATATTGGAAATAGGAAATTTTAGAACTGGGACAGTGCTTTCTACACTGAATATCTTCAAAAATTTTAATAATTGAGCTTTCAAACTTATATCAGAATGTTCCTTATATTTTTCTCTTTGGAAAGCACCTTTATCGATCGATTTTTTGGAAATTACGCATTTTATGTCAAGTAAACAGTAAGTTTTAACGAAGAAAATGTCATCCCCTGAAAATTCATATATTGTTCTCTGTTCCTTTTTAATTACAAAACCGTAGGTGACCTGGCTCATCGTTTCTTTAACGAATTAAATACGATGACCTTCACGATATTTTACGTTCAAATATTTTCATGTCGGACGTCGTGATGTTGACAGTAAACAACGACGTTCGTTTGATTTTAATGACTTCTAAGGACCATATCGCCTATCTTTGGACAATTCAACAGTATTGGCGACCTCTTTAAATAAAAGATTACATGATCATGACCTCATTTTTGATTTTCACCACGATGTAGCCATATATTATTTAGTAAACAAGGTAAATAAAATAAAAATAAACCAGGAAGTTTGAATTCTGTCTAACTTTTTTGTTTTTACATCTACATGTACTTAAACTTTACTTAATAAACAGATTATAATGGAACTATCAATTTCATATAAGAATTTGAAAAAAATGGGTGAAAGGGAAGATTATGTCTTCCAAAAGTTGAAAAGTTGAAAAAGAAATAATTTGTTTTTGCTAGGAATGGCAAGAAGGGCAATTTTTATATAAAATCTAATTTGTCTCATGAAAACGGCCAGGTTTCTCTACTTTGTTTTTGTTTTGTTTCAGTTGGAAATATTTGAAGTTAATATTCAAGTTTGATGTTAATTCTTGTACAGTTTAGTTGAAATGTATGAAGATGAGAATAAGGGAAGTATTGTTTCTTATTATTAAGAAATTTTAGCTATTAATGGAAATGTCAGTTAGAAAATATGTCAGATATAAAATTTAAAAGTGATCGAGTACAAACGCTATTAAAGTTTTAATTATATTATAAATGAAAAATTAAGAAAAAATAAGATACCAAAAATTTATTTCTCTTTATATTTATGTAATTAATTTAGTACAAAACATTATGAATGTCAAACCTGTCCTATGTTTAATATCAAATATTTTCCTTTTTTTTATGTCGCCTCTATAATTGTCTGTTAATGTCTCGCAAAAAATCTCTGTCACAGTTTCTCAGCATCTACATGTACATGTATTTTATTTTAGCATTTACATATCATTGATATTGTCATTGAACATGTTGAAGAACCATAGGTACTTTGTGTTTAATTTATTTTGTAGTGGATGAATCTGAATCTACAGTTCTTCAGACATTAGACAACCTTCTGCCTGTGTCAAATGGAAGGTTATTTGAAGTACAGGAGCAATCTAAAGTAGACAAATTGTTTTAAACTCCTCCATATTGTTTAATATATTGTTTAATATATTCAACTGTTAATGTATTACTTGTGAGCAGCTTTACAGTGTAATTTTTAAAATAATGTACATATATTAGCTAATTAATATATATCATTTACTGATCAATAAATTATAGTTTAAATTTAGAAAGCTGTTTGTTTTAATGATATACTGGTTTCTGATTTTGGAAAAAAAAAACGAATTATGTTATTTTAAAATGGATATAGGACTATTTATGGTGGCCATATTTTATTCCACTGATATATATATGCTGGAATCTTGTTTTATTAATATAAGAAGTACATAAAGTATATTCGAAACAACCTTTGCTTGCAGTTCTAAGTGTCCATGACAACTTCTCCAATATATATTTTATATTTTACATATGCCTGAATGACCATGATTCCTGAGAAAAATTGTTTTTTTTTTCTATTTCAAAGTGGCCGCCAGCAGCCACTTTGGGTGGCTATATTTTATTCCATTTGGTATGCTGAACTCTCTTTTTGTTAGGAGATATACTTTCACAGCATATCCTCACATTTCTGATAGTTTTAGGACGGTTCATATTATAATTTTCAAATACCCGACCATTATTTTTTGACATAAATGGTCAATTTCAGATTTCAAAATGGCCGCCGGCAGCAACTTTGGGTGGCCATATTTAATTCTCAATGGTATGCTGGACTCTATTTTGTTAAGAGATTTACTTTACACATCACATACTTACATTCCTGATAGTTTTATGACGGTTCATATTATAGTTTTTAAATACCTGACCATTATTCTTGACATAAATGGTCATTTTCAGATTTCAAAATGGCCGCCGGCAGCCATTTTGGGTGGCCATATTTAATTCTTTATGGTATGCTGAACTTTTTTTAGTTCAGAACGCTACTCACAACAGCACACACTTACAACACAGCAAGTTTCATTACAATTGAAACAATAGTTTTTAGACTGATGGCATTACAAATTTGGTCAGGACAGCTTTTTTGCTTATATTTTCACTGTGCCATTGAAAAAATGTCCAACACCTTGGATGCCATTTTTGGAGGCATATGTTGTAGCTATAAATTTAAATATATAGTAACTAAGAGTTTTATCCAGTAATATCCATAAAGGTTAGTAGAAATTAGCAATATTAATACTTCATTCCATTTGAAATTTATTTTCTACCATTTTAAACACCAAGACCTACAAGTTCAGTCAGCCTTTTTTCACGTTTTTCCAAATGCAACCCTGAAATTAGCAATTTTAAATATGCATAACTTTTTTATTTGTTAACCGATTTTGATTCTGTTTTTTGCTATGGGTTAAGTAAAATGAGATCTATCTGTTTTTATATTGAAATTTATTATTCCTTATTACACCAGTTTTACCCTGGAGTCCCTATTGTTGATATTAAATTTTATAAAAATCTCACAAAAATTGTAGGCATGATAATTTTCACACAGTTAATATAATTTACATTTCCTAAGGCCATATATGCCTCCCATAAAAATGACAGATCACTGCTTCAAAATGGTCCCACAGTTTATTGATTTCAACATTTGATTTAAATTTCATAACATTCTGACAAGAAATGTTGTCGCCATCTATTTTTGACTGCGACACCTTACTTAGACTGAATAACAACTTAAATAGAAAAAAAATGGAAATTATTTGTATCAAAGTCCCAACTTGTAGTACAGTAATGAAGAAGCCTGTAATTGCTCCCCTTGACAAAGCAGTTCATAATTAACTAGAGGCATTGGAGAACTTTGTACATGTAAATTGTATAACCTGTAGTACTAGTAGCACTAATGTGCACACAGCTTAATCAGGCTTTTACACACCCACAAAACTACAAAGTCTTTTATTCAGTTCTTATAATTACATTCCATTAACAAATTATTAGTATTAATTTAAGTAAATGGAAATCGTGACACTACATTTTTGTCTATTAAAATTCTCCAGGTGGCTTGTGTACTGTGGCTGTTGTCAATAAAGCATTTGCTCTGGACTTTTATCGACTGATAAAACTTCAGTTTGTTCACTGACCTGAATTATCAGTAACCAACTGTAAGTGTTTAATAGCATACAATACAGATGGAATGTAATTATAAGAAAATATAATTCCTCGTGGTGGCCATCTTTGAACCCCTACATGTATATGCATCAAGTAGTAAAATTTACAAGTCTTTATAGTATATACAACACTTCTATCTGTAGAAATTTGACAGCCTATATCACTCAACTAGGTAAATAGCTAAAACTAAAACTGACAAATCTGATATGCAAAAAATTAGTATGTTCTCAAGACAAACTAGATATCAGTGAGATGGTACCCATCTCTGTGGGCCCCGCGGACCTTAAGGTCAAGGTCAAAGTTCATCAACCATGGTATGCGACACATCGCCTTGATATTATCTACCCACATTCCAAATATCAAAAGCCTACCTCAAGAGATAAAAAAGTAACAGCCTGGACATGAATTTTTCATTCAGAAAGCAATAATGTGACTTAAGGTCAAAGGTCAACAACCATGGTATGCGACACATCGCCTTGATATTATCTACCCACATTACAAATATCAAAAGCCTACCTCGAAAGATTAAAAAGTTACAACCCGGACATGAATTTTTCATTCCGAAAGCAATAATGTGACCTAAAGTCAAAGTTCAAGGTCAAAGGTCAGCAACCATGGAATGCGACACATCGCCTTGATATTATCTACCCATATTCCAAATATCAAAAGCCTAACTCGAAAGATAAAAAAGTTACAGCCCGGACACGATTATGTGACCTAAGGTCAAAGTTCAAGGTCAAAGGTCAGAAACCATGGTATGCGACACATTGCCTTGATATTATCTACCCACATTCCAAATACCAAAAGCCTACCTCAAAAGATAAAAAAGTTACACGATTAGTATCGGATGGATGCACGGACAGACTGATCACTATAGGGAGGCCGCCACAAAGTGGCAGGGCCCTAATAAACCAGTGGCTCTCAAGAGCCTGTATTGCTTACCTGATTTATTTAGGGAATGAAGATTGTATTGCCATATGTTAAACTAAGTCTGTCATTTTCAATTTTTTATTCGGGCCACGATGAAAAAATCTTTGTTTCCCCTCTCTCTATGTCTGGTTTTTAAGACTGACCAGGCAGACAGGCATTTTTTAAATATGACAATGTGTTCTTTGTTTTCAAATTGAGAAAAATGAAATGTAGATATACATTGTATATGTATAAGGGACCAAACTTGTACATTTAAACTGCCATTTACTAAATTAGGGCTTATGAATGGTTAGAATGTTTCCATATAAACATAATTTATGTAATTTTGTTATCAACCTCAATGCCAGGACATCATCCATTAAATAAAACATTTAACTTGACTTAAGGAAAAACAAAATTTAACAAGTGTGGATAGTATAAAATAAAGTCCAAGGGCCATAATTTTATCAAAAATCATTGGACAGAAACAATATTCGAAAATGATCTGGAACTCATCATGTTTTTACTTACATTCCAAATATCAGCTAAATATCTGCAAGCGTTTAGAAAAGAAATCAGGAAAACTGTTACTTTAATAAATTTTTGAAGTCCAAGGGCCATAATTTAGTTAAAAATTATTGGATCGGAATGATATTCAAACTTGGTCTGTAACTCATCATCATGGTAGACTTATATACAAATATCTGCTCAATATCTCCAAACGTTTAGAAAAAATGTTTGGAAAACTGTTGCTTTTTAGACATTTTCTAGGTCCAAGGGCCATAATTTCATCAATAATCATTGAACCGGAACAATATTCAAACTTGATCTGTAACTCATCATGGCTTACTTACACACCAAAAGTCAGCAAGCATTTAGAAAAAAAGTCAGGAAAACTGTTATTTCTTAGAACATTTCTAAGTCCAAGGGCCATGATTTCGTCAAAAAACATTAGACCGGAACAATATTCCAACTAGATCTGTAACTCATCATGGTTGACTCAAATACCAAATATTAGCAAGCGTTTAGAAATAAATCTGGAAAATGTATGTGTAACAGACTGACAGACGGAGTGCAAACCTACAGTCCCTTCGGCGAAGCTAGTAGGGAACTAATAAGAACCACAAACCCATGTGGACAAGAATACTAGTATGCCATAGAATCAACCTGAACTTGATATACACACATGGGAGTTGTACTTGTTGCAACAGACAGAAATTTTAAGAAAATTTAATGAAATACAAAATCCTTTGGTCCTGCACAGCTTCATTGTATATACAAACATGCTGCTAAATAAAAAGCTGTAGCTTAAAAAAATGAAGTGAAGATAGCTAGACGTCAGGCCAGTACCCTTGTCAGCATATCTTGCAAAACTTCTTATATTAAGAATAATGGTCTTGCACACCTATAAAATAAAAATGCTATAGCCCTAAAATTGTGAGAAGATCTACAAACACCCCTATCCAAACTGACAATGGTAAATAAATATGATCCAGACTTTTTGAAGTGGGGGGCTTAAAAAAAACAACAAAAATTTATTCTGTCAAATTATCCTGAACCAAGTACAGACAAGAGCTTGTGTTGGGTTAGTCTTAAAAAAAAACAAAATCCAGCCAAAAGTATTCTGTAGGTTAAAACCTACTACAGAATATGTCATAAAATTAACATGAACTTAGTTCAGGCATATTTTAGTTTGGCATTTGGTCAGTCTACACTAGAGGCTCTTCAGAGCCTGTATAGCTCATCTGACTTACAAAAAAAACTTTATAAGAGACATGACTTTTCTTGCAAATTTTGATTTTAAACACTAGAGAGTATGTGAAGATGCTGTTTCTATGAATGTCTACATGCTTAATTTCCAATCAGCAGCAATTTTTAGGAAAGTTTCTGAGAAGAAACCGTTTATCTTTTTCTTATAGGTTACTATGTTAAGAGATGTTCCATGTTGACAACAATTTTGGATGGAAACAAACAACTCAAAATTAGTAGAGAACCATCTGAGGTTCATTTCGACAATTAATAACAATTCCTTCTGCCAAGGGGATTTGTGTTGAAACAAATTTTGAAATTTCAGCCAATCAGAACGGATTTGCAGCACTGGCACCATGTTGAATTTCCTATCTGCTAAAAGAAATCCGAAATAATAAGATTACTATCCAAGATTCACTTCTGCATTATTTGGTTCTATTGTGTGGAACATTCAGTGCTGATTGTGGAGAGGAGGATTAAGTGATGGGTACCACCAAGTGTAACGAATGGAAAGACAGACACCACCATCACTATATACGGTATCCCCCATTTTCAAGCAGGGTATAAAAATACAATCCTATGTCTAATAAATGCTTAAGGGCCTATTGAGAAATAGTGTTATATATATATATATAAATCTAGAGGATTATGCAACAATAAAAATGAAAATGTTTCCATCATAAATTAAATTAATAAATAAGACAAAATTGCTCAGTTTGCCTATTTCAGACATAAAAATGTTATAATGTTGCCCTTTAACTTGCATCAAATACATGTATATATATGTAAATTTATAAATATAAATACAAGTGATGACAAAAGCATCTAAAAGATTTAAATCTTAAATTTCTTGTTGAGATTTGCTGTAAGAGTGAGGGGCTTCAGTGGCCGAGTGGTTAAGGTAGTTAGTCATCTACTATTGATCACATGCCTGTCAACACTTAACTTGTGGTTTTAGTCTGCCAGGATGTGCTCAATTTCAATCTTGATTGACAATGATTAAAATCTTCCTACGATCTGGCTTCCTCCCCAAATAATAACATGATGCCCCAATATAGCTGAAAAATTGCTGAAAGTGGCATTAAACACCATTCAAACAAACACAAAAATATTTCAGGACTGCATGAGGCAACATTTATCTCAATAATCAGAATGCATGTAAACTAGTTTCAGTTTTAAATGTAAACAAAGCTTATACGAAAAGACACAAGCACATGCAGTGCTTTTCTGCTTGCATTTTTTTAATTAGTATTCAATATTGTACCTTTTTATTAGGAAAATCCAATTAAAACAAGTGTGGACTGTGAGCACGCTCACAATGGGATACCCCACGCTTCGCTACAAGTCCAATTATCTCCCCTGAATAATATCCGACAGCAATGAAAATTCTTCATGCACATCTACATATGATGTACTCCCTTCATGTAAAGTTTCATCAAAATCTGTCAAACGGTTTAGGAGGAGTTGCGCTTACGAGGTCCCGCACTGAATACTATATTTTAAAAGTCTAAGTCCAATTATCTCCCATGAATAATATCCGACAGCGACGAAAATTCTTCAAGCACATCTACATATGATGTACTTCCTTCATGTAAAGTTTCATCAAAATCTGTCAAGCGGTTTAGGAGGAGAAGCGCTTACAAGGGATGTGGACAGACGGACAGACAGACGAACAGACAGACAGGGTGATTCCTATATACCCCCCAAACTAGTTTGCGAGGGGTATAAAAATTTCCAGCTGTACATACATGTATTCCTTACTATGCCCTTATTTTTCCATGTCCTTGACTTTTGCTACAGGATCACTTTTTGT
Source organism: Limnoperna fortunei (assembly GCA_944474755.1). Lineage (NCBI taxonomy): Eukaryota > Metazoa > Mollusca > Bivalvia > Mytilida > Modiolidae > Limnoperna > Limnoperna fortunei. The sequence continues at coordinate 42,117,696 of OX104113.1, forward strand.
TTTCTATTAGGGTATTATGCTGTTTATAAAAGATCATAAGCTTTCTGGTTGTTATATGGTATTTGCACAAACCATCTGTAAACTGCAAATGACATTATCGGAAGGTTTTCCATTAGACAATAATCACCTGCTCCTAGTTTACACTTCCGTTCTAATTTAGGTCAGAATTTACCATGGAAACTTGCCCTATTGACTAAAAAACAGCATTTCAAAATGCAGTATTAAGGTGAAAAATAAAAAATTACAGATTTCAATTTGCACCTTTCTTGGATCTACAAAAAGAACATATGCTCAATTATACATGGTAAGCAATTTTATTAGTTACTTCTGTTTCTTTTAATTAATTAAATACTTAAAGCATAAGAATGCAACATCGTCTCAAATGACAGGAATTCCATGAAGTAAACATACATTGAAGATTGGTACGTTTTTTTTGGTGACCCATTTTGACTCGCGTAACAAGAAAAATTTTGGTTAATAAAGAATTACTAACTATAAAATAAATCAAAAAGGCCAGAAATAGGATCGTGTCAGCTTTTACTATGGAATAATGTAATGACATGGTGAGTGCCATGTTTACATAGATAACAAGTGAATTTTCAATCACTGGTGCCTATAATCTATTAATTATTCTCGCGTCACAAACACCAAAATATCTTTCTAATATTTTTATTAGTGAGAAAGTGTCATATTTATTTTAACTACTTGTATTCTATTTACGAAAACTTCTACATGCCATTTGCCCGCAACCTTAACACTTTTTATAGATGCCGCTGTGTTGATTTCTCCAAATCTATGCATGATCATACATCGACAAAGCATACCGTTTTTATTCTTATAATAGAACATTTTGCACACTGTTGGCATATCAGACATAATCAATTATGTTAAGAAATAACTCTAGATGGCGCTGTGTCGATTTCTCCAAATCTGTACATGATCGTACATCGACAAAGCACCCCATTTCCATTCTTAAAATAGAACATTTTGCACACTGTCAGCATATCAGACATAATCAATTATGTTAAGAAATAACTCTACCTTTTGTGTTAAGTTTCATTTAATTAAACACATAATGATTAAGAATGAGAAACCGCCTGAAACGACGACCATACAAATCACACAAATTTTCGCACAACCCGTAGCTGGAGATTCCGACCTGTGCTTGGAATTCTGCACTGTTTTGCTCAGAATTCCGCATTTTTTGTGCGGAAAAGGCTTGGAATTTTGGACTATGATATTTTAAAGCACGGAATTAGCTCAGAAATTTGGAAATTTGGGCTTTTTTAGCTTGGAAAATGCACAGAAAAATGGACTTTTGCACTTTGTCATTTTTTTAGCTTGAAAAATGTGCGGAAAGTTGGACTTTAATATTTTTCAGCACAGAATTAGCTCGGAAATTTGGACTTTGTCATTTTTTAGCTTGCAAAATGCGAGGAAAGTTGGACTTTAATATTTTTCAGCACGGAAGTAGCTCTGAAATTTGGACTTTGTCATTTTTTAGCTGGAAAATGTGCTGAATGTTTGACTTTAATATTTTTCAGCACGGAATTAGCTAGGAAATTTGGACTTTGTCATTTTTTAGCTGGAAAATGTGCTGAATGTTTGACTTTAATATTTTTCAGCACGGAATTAGCTAGGAAATTTGGACTCTGTCATTTTTTTTAGCTTGGAAAAGTTGGACTTTAATATTTTTGCTCAATGATATGGGGATTTACAATTGCATTAAATATGTTAGAATTTCACTAGAATATCTTTTTGGTTAAAAAATAAAATTATGCTGAAAATATATATACATTGGTCACCAAACAGCAATTATTGTTTTTTAAAAACTTTGACAGTTACATGTTAAAATATTAGCATTCAATTTATTAATTAAATTAGTTTACATGTATAAGCTCTGAAGAACTAAAGATATTCAGAGTTTTACAAGTGCATAAATTGAAATAATTATTTGCTATCCATACAAAAACACTAAATTAAATTTGTAATCAGTCATAAAAATAACATTTAATTTTTAAAAATATTAATTTTTCATGTTCTATTAGTGAAGTATTCTTTAAGTAAAATCTATATAATATGGAAGTAAAATATTTTTAAAGCAGTGGCTTGTTTTATTTCTAAAATATATGTTTTATTACTTAAAAGAATTTAAAATGATTTTTTTTCTGAAATACTTAATTTTTTTTAACACAACTCAAATTTGTTTTTTGATTAATCAGTTTTCAAATATTGACCAATGAAAATGGAGAATCATTAGCCAATCAAAAAATTTGGCACATTTTTCAAATGGATGTTGAGGAAAACTTAATGGAGTTTGTTTAAATTTATAAAACCTAAGATAAGGTATGTGTTTTATATTAAATTTCCTGAAATTAATTTATAAAAATAATAAATTTATAGAACACTGCTACAAATTTTGGTCCAATAATATGTATCAGTAGTTCACAAAGGAAATATTGTCAGTAAATTTTTCAATATTGTTTATATGAAGTCGGCCATTTTGAAAAGAATTATCTTTCATTTTCACACTGGTTTCAAACATATTAATCATAACAATAATACAAGTGTGGACACAAAAAAATGTCTCGCCTGCATTCCGCATCAGTATCGAAAATAAATTTCGTCAAAAGCATTACCTAAATAGCATTAGTTATCAGCAGCCGCCTGTATACCAAATATTGTTACCATACCATGCATAGTTACAGAGGAACTGTACTAATACAAAAACTTTAACATAGTCGCTGGACCGTGAAATTGAGGTCAAGATCAGGTGACACCTACCAGTCATGTACTATTCATCAGCAACCTTTATACCAAATATTGTCATCCTACCATGCGTGGTTACAGAGGAATTGTCGTAACCCAAAAACTTTAACGTAGTCACTGGACCGTGAAATTGAGGTCAAGGTCAGGTGACACTTACCAGACAGTCATGTACTAGTCATCAGCAACCTATATACTAAATATTGTCATCCTACAATGCGTAGTTACAGAGGAACTGCCAAAACCCAAAAACTTTAACATAGTTGCTGGACAGTGAAATTGAGGTCAAGGTCAGGTGACAGGTGACTGAATGGCAAGTACTCATCAAAAGCTACCTCTGGACCAAATTGATGGACCTAGGGCTTGGGCTTACAAATATATGAAGCAAGATGTCCAAGTGTTTACGCTGCCGCCGCCGGATTCCCATACATATGTCTTGCCTCCAGCGACTTTCACCGCAGGCGAGACAAAAACTAATAGATATTTAAGGTAATTGTTCAACATTTTATTAAGTATAAAAATGGTGCACATTGTCTATTTATGCTTATATGCCCATAAAGTTCATTAATAACAGAGACATATAATTACATGTAATTATATGTCTCTGTAATAATAACATAAAGTGTGTAATCAAAACAAGTGCATGTATTTATTTCTTTAGGCAATTTACCTATTCAAATTCCGTGCTAGCCTAATGTCAGAAAATCTGTCGGAAATGTGTACATTTTCTGAAAATTTCCAACATAGCTCGGAAAAGTGTGTATATTTTCAGGGTTTTTTGAAGAAAATATTTTTTTTTAGCCGAATACTCCGAATACTCCGAATTTTCCGTGCTAAAATGCGGAATCTACAGCTATGGGTACTGTTTGTGTATTTATCCAGGCTTTAACTGAAAAGTGACTAGTTTATATTCGCTGATGAACATTAACTATCATATTACGATTGTAAAGGTTGCTTTCCCAAAAATGATCATCCACACTTGATGGATGCCACTGTTGAATAAAATGTATTTTTTTATATCATGTCTGGGCAAGTATGAACTTGTTTTTAACAATCCCAACTTTTAAAATGTATGGCTAACAATTGACTTTCCTATGCTGAGAAATCACTTTCCACAGGTGACAAGAGATGGGAATCCTAGGACACAGAGTAGTATACAAAAAAAGTGTTCCCAATTGCTAATTAAATTTAATTAATATTCATGAAAAAAAGAAAATATCCACAAGTGCAGTGTATGACATTAATTTATATGGTGTCATAGACAATAGGGTAAAGTGTAATAGCCCTAAGGCAGGCTTTCAAGCATCTTTTGACAAAAAATAAGGGATAAATTTAGGGCACTTTTCCGCCAAAATAAGGGCAATTTTAAGGATTTTTTAGGGCATTTTGTTGAAAATAAGGGGTGTTAGTTCCATTAAATTATCACAAATGCACTATAGGTTGATATATATACTCACCTACAGGGACAAAACACATACATAAAGAACTTTTTACCAACAACACCGACTCATCAGCCATCAACAGACACATTCAGCAACAGATGATCCAATTTTATTCCTGCAATTTGTTCTTTTGGATATCTGATGAATGTAGATCTGTTAATGTCTGTTGAGCTGGCATCTGTTAATAACACAAGTTCCTGGAAGTATACTAACACTAGAAAGTGAGTTAACTGCATTCTAAAACATGTAAATACTTGACCTTTTACAATAAATTATAGCTTAAAAATTTTTTAATATATTAATTTCAAAATGTAGGATTTTTCATGATTTATAAGGGCTTTTTAGGGCTTTTCAGAAAAAATAAGGAAATTTAGGGATGATGATAAAAAATAAGGAAAATTAGGAATATTTAGGGCCGCTTGAAAGCCTGCTAAGGCGGAAGCAGTATCCCAAAACTGCAAAGCGGTTTGGCACACCTAACTCGCTTGTGAGGTGTTATTACAGCCGGGGTCTGGGCCCAGAAGATCTGGGGTAGATGGTGCATTCCTGACATCTCCTGGACCATATCTGAGAGGTAACAGTTGACTATTTTTTACTGAAATTTTGATTAAATTATATATTTTTACCCAAATTTTGTTTTATAGTTGAAATACAATGACCTGTCAGGTATTTTTACCTATTGGTCAACCAATTCTTAATACAGATAACAGCTGTTTAGAAAACTGCTTCAATCTGTTTTCTTTAAAGCTCTTCATCAGTGAGAGCTTGGACATTTAAATTGCAGCTACTCATGTGTGACTCAGGTAATTTTAAACTTCTAATGTGTTCCATCTACATTGTACTCTATGGCGATTAGAAGTTTGATTGTTACCCGAGTCATTTAAATGTCCAGCTCTTTTCTGATTAAGAGCTTTAAAGAAAATAGATTGAAGCAGTTTTTTTAACAGCTGTTATCTATTTTTGGAACTGATTGAGCAATAGGTAGAAAATACCTGACAGGTCAAAGTATTTTGACTATAAATTTAGAATTTTTAAACCCGAAATCACCCAATAAATTATGTAGTACAACAGTAAAAATACAAGCCAAGCCATTGGACTGTTTCATTATATATATATATATTCCAAGCTTTTTTTAACGTCTCAAACTGTAGCTAAAACAGCAGCCTTTTGAAAATAAATTATGATAACAATTAAATTTCAAACACTTCAAAAATTTATTTTGCCTTTAACATTTATCATGTTTTATTGCATAAGGTAATTATTCTTCAGCAGAAAAGAAAACTTTTTGGGAATTTTCTATTTCATCTTGGGTTTTCCCAGCTCTGCCCCCTCCCTGTACTTTAAATTGCTGAAGACGTTGCCTTTAGCACCCCTCCCCCCATGTTCGTTGGTTAAACTACATGTAGTCTCATTTGTATATATATCTGTTTCGGGTTACTTCCCAGTTTTACGAACTGGTTCTCCATACAATAGGAGCTAGCATCGATGTATAGATACGGGATCGGTTTACTAGCCTAACTTCTGTATAATTTCCTCCTTCAAAGGAGAACCATACCTTTGGTACATTGAACTATCAACTTGTGCATGTGTACATTAAGTGGGAAACCGAGAGTAAAAAGAAAATTCAAACAAAACAAATCGATACCGGCTGATTTCACTAAGTAAACAACGATGGTCTACCTCTTTCGAAATTACTGTAGACTGGAAATTGGTCGTACACCATAGGGCTATGACATTTTTAAGTGGCTTACATGTATAGTTTTATGCTTTCTAATTCATACTTCATAACATGATTTTATTTAAGAACAAGAAAAGTGGACATGCCACGAAAACCAAGTTTTCAAAGATTTAACAATTAATTTTAGTAGTAGACTAAAAAGGCAGCTGTTATATGGTTGTAATTGAGCGGAAACTGTTTTTCTAATTTTAGTAACAGTGACATTGATGATGATCTTGATCTGACTGGCACCATTCCAATCCCAAGCTACATGTAGGTCTTTATGCAAGCTTGCTATATCCAAAGTTTCAGCAAGATTGGTTTATAAAAAAACAGAATATTTATTTTAATCAAAACATTAATTAAAACAGAAACATTTTAAAGAGTATTAACAGCATATCCCAGACAATTTTGAAGCGTCGTTTTTATATCACAGCGTAACTTAAATACCGCTTATTATCTGCATAGAATCCGCTGTTGTAAAAAGCAGTATTTAAGCGATGTGCATAATTACCGCTTAATTTTAACCTACGTAATTACCAATACTTTAACTCAACTTTTATCCAACTTAAACTATACTGATTTTTAAAGTAGAAAAAAAGCGAGACTACAGGTAATTGATTATTCCTGCTTAAATCCAACTGATAAATATTAGTCATTCTCAATTTTATTAGAAACCTACTTAATCACTTCTGATTTATCTTAGTCAATTAAATTGAACGCTTTTTTCCAACTGAAAAAACTTAAAGCTGTTACACAAAATACTTTTTCCCTACTGATTTAACTCTGCTCTATTAAATATAAATTAAACTCTGCTTAAAAACAACTGAAAAAACTTCATAAAATATTTATATTATTTGTTGTCTGTTTTCCAATTATATAGTGACTATCAAATCAAAAAATAATTAGTTATATTATTTTTATTTCAACCAAACTGTGTTTTAGCTTCACATATTACAATTTACTATTGAAGAGCAGAAATAATGCACAAATGTCTAAGTATGCAGTTTGAGTATTTTCTATCTTAGAAAAATGTTTGGAATTATTTATTAATACTTCAAATGAAGATTCAAGTTTTTAATCCAAATAGAGAACAAGGACACTGATATTACACATGACAAAATTTAGTATGACCATGGCATAATAACACCATTATTCTCAAAATATAAATAAAAAGACATTAAATTTTCTTCTATGCTGTATGTTCTGCCAATTTATGGTACAATTGTGATGATGAATATTATAGCTTAAATATCAATATTTTCATGCAATATCAAAAATAAAACCAGAAATCATAAAAACACATTCACAATATAAAAAAATGCTTGATACATTATACTACAAACCTATTTAGTAAACAGAAAACTGTTTACTAAAAAAAAAGTAAAATCATAGGGGAGATAACTCTAAAGGGGAGCAAACTCTGCAATCTTTTGTCCACATTCAAATATACCATGATGGAAGCTTTACTTTCAATGTAACCATTTTTGTAATTATTAACAAGCTATAAAAACAGTTAAGAACTATCTTCATATGAACAATAGAATAAATGGAACTATTTACAACAGCATGTTTTAGTTTATGTAGAAGTGCTATATAACTAATATCACCATTTTCCTTTACAACTGTTAAAAAGCAACATTTATGACCATTGCATAAAATGCTATAGCTGTTTCTTTTTTTAATACTGCATAATCAACACAATGAATATGATGATTATGAAGAAAGAACTATAAAATATATGTTATAAGATATAACTTTACTGATAAGATTCTCTACAATATTTAATTTGTCAGTGGACAGTTTGGCTTCACCTACTAAAAATATTAAATTTTTTTTTCATTTTTTGGCAAACTGCTTTTCACAGATTTACAGTACATATATTTCTTCAGGGCACCCGGTTGTTGTTTGCTGCTGAATGCTGACAGCAAGTAGAATATGGTGCTGAATGTTATTTGTTCCCTTCAAATCCTCATAGAAACTAAAATCACTCCAAAACCAGACTTGTCAAAATGCTCTTTGTAAAGTTTTTTGTAGAAAAAAACTGCAAAGAAAGAACATTCATAGCTATTATATAAAGTATAAAGTTTGCAAATACCATACAAAATAGAATGTTGCCATAGCAAAAACCTTTTATTTTGTTAATGTGAAATTTCTGTTACATGACAAGAGTTCATTTTGTTTACAAAATGCATGTACCAATGAGCTACAATACACTGGTGACTTGAGCAGAATCAATAGAATTATGCGCAACCTAAACTGCAGAGTATTTACCTTAAAAGATATGTAATTAGGACATTATATTTTTTACAATTTCTTTGAATTATGTCCATTTGAAGAAGTTGAACACACTTTTATTTCCTACACTTAACTGAATACTCTGAAAATTATCTCCCCTTTCACATGTCAACCGATTTTATAATTACACCCATTCCTTTTTTAATTGTGTGGCCATTCATTTGTAGCTTGAATTCCCTTGACCTTACAATAATTTGTGTCATATTTAATTGAAATAAGCCCAGTATTTGCTCTTTACCTTACTATTTTAATTACTATTGGTCTTCATATTTCATTTCAAAATTACTGACACCACTTCCCATATTTGTTGCACAATCTACAATGGATACAAAAATGTATAATAAAAAAACCACTCTACATTGATAGTGTATTCTGCTAAATATGCCAACAATTTTAAGAGAAAACAAAGTTATAAAGAAATTTTGAAAAAAAATGTCAAATTAAATATAAAATGTCCATTTAAAATGTATGACACGAAATGATTCTTGTGGCGACTGTAATATGAATGTGCATATTTCGGTACTATATGTCACTAAAGGTCAATAGTAAACATGTTTGGAAAGCTACTGCATCAACATTTGATATTTATCACAGATGAAAAATATTTACACTGTGAACATATACGCAGGAAAAAATGTTGAAACTTAAAATATATTTACCTCAAGTTGCAGGCGGTAACATCGTGTCGTGCACTTCTTGGTGTCGGAATGGCGTGTGGTGACTATCTATACTTTTTTCAACTTTTGTACTACTTTGTCTTCTAGACACATTGAAACCCATCATTGTACGGGCCTTTTCTTGCTTTACTTTTGAACATTTTTTTACCGTCATTTGCCATTTTTGTTTTACTCCGGGTACTACATTTTCGATTGTACGGAAGTTCTACTGGTTACAAGTTACAGGTGAAGTATTTTGAAGGGTACCAGAAAAGGTATGTTTTATGTATTTATTTTTAATTTCTTTTTTTACATATGTAATTATATTCTATGACAAATTGTTTGGACACATAATTGTTTATCGGGTAATTTTTCGACTGATGAAAATCTCTGTAAACTTGTGACGTCGATTTTCCAAAGCCGCACATAATTTGAATTATTCAAAACATAGTCAGATAGCTGGACAAGTTTTATGCTTTGGTTCAGTAAATTAAGTAAGTAGGATTGTTATTTACAGTCGACATATTTATACATAACGATGAAAACAACATACTGATGGAAGCAACATGACTTTTGTCATGATGATCTGGCATTTTCGTTCGCATGCACATTACCGGTCACGAATGGACAGCTAATCTGCATGAAACTTTCAATGACCATAGAATAAAATCTATGCATGAAGTGAAAACATACAAAAATCACAGCAAACAAAAAAGGAACAAATACTATAGTGTTACCATGAGCATAAAATCCAAGCATTATAGGCAGAAACATAAATTAATTAAGAACACATACACAGAAACCATGGCATATAAGGAAATAATTAAGGGTATAAATTAAAACACTATTATTTAGCAGCAATATATATATACAAATAAACATATTATCTTAGTGCGCGATGCTGGGAGTTGTTAATATAATATACAAATTAATTGGGAAATGCTGGCGAGACATATAAGTTATCAGATAACATGTACCGAAAGATGTTCTATGGAGGGATCGTTTAGACAAGTTTGAGGGTATAGTTGTAAGTACATGCATTAATTGTGACATTCCTACATATTAAAAATCTCATTATTAGATTTTGAATATTTTGGAATTTAATTGAGAAATCTAAACTACACTATATTCAATTTGTATTGTGCTTAGAATTGTGTAGCTGATTTAAAAATGGTCATAATGCATATATATGTCTTCATTTATTTTGTAGACTAAGAATTCCAAAGGCCAACCTAACTATTGCTGTGAAACAACCAATACAAGGAACAGCTACCAAACCTGCTCACCCATTCAGTCAAAACAACATAACCAGGGTAACAGCAACTCTTCTTGTATATCCATGTGCAATAATGTTAATAAAAGAATTGCTATAGTCCATTCATGTTTTACAACCTGTAAATGACTGGTTATATTTGATAAAATATTGTAAATTTTCTAGAAATATTTAAACACAAAGATTACTTTGTCAACACTGAGGTTGCCAGTTCAAGTCTCACTGCGGCAGGGTGTGGTCGGCTCCAATTTTAATCGACAAGGATTGCCAGTTTTCCTACCGAAAGTCTGGTTTTATCCTGCTTCCTTCCCCAATATTTACAACATAAATGTGTCTCAAGTTTTAATTGACATTGACTGTTTTAGTTTTTTTTATTTTGTAAATGTAGGTTTATGTTCAGCGTTTGCTTGTGAGATGAAACAATTTAGATACATTTGTATTTGTAGTTTGTAAGCTGCTTAGATCTGGAAGATTTTAGAGAGCAAGCTTAAAGAAAGCACTTGGATCACTGGTAAGTTCATGAAGTAATTATAAGGCCAAAAAAAAAAATTTGTGTGTTTCCGGTTACCCGACCATACGTATTTTTTTGAAGCCGACCCTTAAGTTTTTTTTGCGTTTTTAAGGGAGGTTACTTCAAACCGGAAAACTCCTGGTATTGTTCCGGGTTTTAGTTCTATTTAAATACTTCCGCCCCAACATGGTGGCCAAATGTAAACATGTACGCTTGTAACGAAATTGATAGCTCATTTAATGACTGTATTAGTCTAGACTTTTAGAGGCTTTATAGTAAATTCTTGAAACTTACAAGATTTACACTTACAAAGGTATAAAAGATAAAGGTCAAAATTAAATTACTAATTTAACCAACACGATTCACGATTCCCCAAAAAAAAAAAAATAAAAAAAAATAAATGACCTACCTACCTATTTTTTAAGTCTATTTAACCGGAAACACACATATTTTTTTGTTTGGCCTAATTATTATAGAACATCATTTTCATTGAACTGTATTTTTATTAAATGTAACTAATACTGAAGTCAGGAGAAATTTTTTACTTTTATTCTTAAAGGAGCACACAAAATATCAAAAAACAGTTGTTAACACAAATAACATACGCATTTATTAGGTTTTAAACTTTAATGCTTCTAAGAAGGGGAAGCAACTCATATAAGGAGAAGATAACTCAATTAGTTTTGCTTGGACAAAACTCTATCAAACAAGTTTACATCTGAATACTCATTGTGTTACAAATGTGTAAATTATATATGTCTCTTTTTTAATATTTGTATAAATATCTTTAAATATTTAATGCATGATTGTTTATTTTAGTGTCAGGAGCAAAATTTTTTAGCTATCTTTGGAAATATTGCATAATTCTTGGAAATATTTGTACATTAAATGAAAATCATTATGATTTCAGAGTTCTAGCTGTGCTGCATATGATAGTTCATCAAACGAGAAATTAGGGAAGCGATGAGAGCTGAAAAGATGAGAAAAACTAAAACAGAAAGTCAATTAAAACTTGTATTTATGTTGTAAATATTTTGTAGTTATTTTCATAATTGTATTATGTTATGTTTTAAAGGTTACATTATGCACCCATAAAGATGGATGCTCAAATAAACTTATATGATTGTATTTTTTTATCATTTCTTAATCCTTTTAAACAGAATGAAGCAAGAGCTACACAACAACAAGTACAAAAAAGGCAGGTTTAGAAAATGGTCAAATTTTAGATTTGGAGCACAGTAATGCTGCTTTTAGCTCTAAAACAGTTTGACCTACACCAAATTTGCAATTTTTAATATCATGTATGCTTCAACTCCACATAGAACATTACAACTATATTTCCACATGACAGGCTAACACTTAACCGTTTTTTAATTATCGGCTTAAAACAGGCTGACATCTCCAACTTAAAACACGCTGACATCTCCAACTTAAAACACGCTGACATCTCCAACTTAAAACACGCTGACATCTTCAACTTAAAGTACGCTGAGATCATACACTTAAAACACGCTGTTATAACCACCTAAAACCCGCTTTTTTACATTGACTATATTCCGCTTATTTACCGCTGACAACTAATTTGCATATTCCACTTCAAATCCGCTGATTTGTACCGCTTAATCCCAACTTCACCTAATTTGCATAATTCAGACGCTTCAGCCCAACTTATTTTACACTTCTTTACCGCTTATTGTCCTAATCACTGAACCAAATATGCAAATTAGTTTTAAAAAGCGGTATTTCAGCAGTTCATTAGGTAAATATAAGTTGATTAAAAGTAACGCTGATATACTGCTTTTAGTCAACTTTAAATCGGCTATTATCAAGCTTTTGGATTAAAAATAATACCGCTGCAATCATACTAAAAGATAGCTTTTTCTCAACTTAAAAATGTCCTAAATAATGTATGTAGATAATGATAATCAGTCAGGTTTCCTCAGGATTTTGATCAAAATGTTTGGCAGGTTGCTCTGGTAAAACGACAGCAAAGACATTTGTCGTTTGCCATGCTGCATGAACTGTGGTGGAAACGAATTGAATTAAATATTTTCACAAGTGTGGACACAGAAAAACGTCTCGCCTGTATTCCGCATCAGTAACGAAAATAAATTTCGTCATAAGCATTACGTAAATAGCATTTTATATCAGCAGCGGCCTGTATACAAAATATTGTCACCATACCCTGCATAGTTACAGCCGTAACCCAAAAACTTTAACGTAGTTGCTGGACCGTGAAATTGAGGTCAAGGTCAGGTGGAACCTACCAGACAGTCATGTACTATTCATCAGCAACCTATATACCAAATATTGTCATCCTACCATGCGTAGTTACAGAGGAACTGTCGTAACCCAAAAACTTTAACGTAGTCGCTGGACCGTGAAATTGAGGTCAAGGTCAGGTGACACCTACCAGACAGTCATGTACTAGTCATCAGCAACCTATACACCAAATATTGTCATCCTACCATGTGTAGTTACAGAGGAACTGTCGTAACCCAAAAACTTTAACGTAGTCGCTGGACCGTGAAATTGAGGTCAAGGTCAGGTGACACCTACCAGACAGTCATGTACTAGTCATCAGCAACCTATTCACCAAATATTGTCATCCTACCATGCGTAGTTACAGAGGAACTGTCGTAACCCAAAAACTTTAACGTAGTCGCTGGACCGTGAAATTGAGGTCAAGGTCAGGTGACACCTACCAGACAGTCATGTACTAGTCATCAGCAACCTATTCACCAAATATTGTCATCCTACCATGCGTAGTTACAGAGGAACTGTCGTAACCCAAAAACTTTAACGTAGTCGCTGGACCGTGAAATTGAGGTCAAGGTCAGGTGACACCTACCAGACAGTCATGTACTAGTCATCAGCAACCTATACACCAAATATTGTCATCCTACCATGCGTAGTTACAGAGGAACTGTCGTAACCCTAAAACTTTAACGTAGTCGCTGGACCGTGAAATTGAGGTCAAGGTCAGGTGACACCTACCAGACAGTCATGTACTAGTCATCAGCAACCTATACACCAAATATTGTCATCCTACCATGCGTAGTTACAGAGGAACTGTCGTAACCCAAAAACTTTAACGTAGTCGCTGGACCGTGAAATTGAGGTCAAGGTCAGGTGACACCTACCAGACAGTCATGTACTAGTCATCAGCAACCTATACACCAAATATTGTCATCCTACCATGCGTAGTTACAGAGGAACTGTCGTAACCCTAAAACTTTAACGTAGTCGCTGGACCGTGAAATTGAGGTCAAGGTCAGGTGACAGGTGACTGACTGGCAAGTACTCATCATAAGCTACCTCTGGACCAAATTTGATGGACCTAGGGCTTGGGCTTACAAAGATATGAAGCAAGATGTCAAGTGTTTACGCCGCCGCCGCCGCCGCCGCCGCCGCCGCCGCCGCCGGATTCCCATACATATGTCTCGCCTCCAGCGACTTTCGTCGCAGGCGAGACAAAAATGAAATTTGGACATGGACCTATTAATTTATGGAATTATGAATGATCCAATCAGAATCGCATAAGTTCCGGAAATGATACACGACTATACTGAACTTTTGCATCACTTTTATATTACTATATTTGTATTGTCCCTTCGCCACAGTGGAGATTTACAACAAAAATTCAATTGCCACTTTTACTTGCGATAAGCATTTGGCAATGAGGTGATCATTTAGCACAAAGTTTTTCCATATCCAACTCTGATTTCTTGAAAGCTCCAACTCATTTAAAGGTGCCTTTGATAGTAAATTCATGTATTAGTCACCATCAATAACTGGAACTAAAATTATAAGCGTCACTGTGAAGTAATTAACTTCAGGTACAAAGGACATGGATAACAAAAGCCACAGCAATTAATTCAGGGAAGTCAATTTAAAATAATAACAGATAACAATTATGTCATCACTGGTGATTAGTTCTAACAGGCAAATACAATGTAGGCATTGTTTTTTTTAAATTAAAAGTATTAACTGTACCAAGTGGATAATGAATAATTATCCTATCTCATTATCCACTTGGTACAGTTAATATTTTTAATTAAAGAAGTCGTTTTAAACATTTTCTCTCATACTAGTATGGTCCTGTTAAAACATAAGCAGAGTACGCGAAATTGTTGGGCTAATAACTAATTAATCAATTGATTTCACATTTTTGATGGTATTTCATTCTTACTGAATACACTGATATGGTTTAACAAAACTATAAACAAAGATTATTACATAATATATATTTTTGCCTTTTTCCTATTGGCCTAAACCAATACACGTGACTTTCCATTTCCTATCATATTGGTTTGCAAAAAACTCATTCTACTCAATAAAAAACCATATTGCACTCTCGTGAGAAATTTATGAATGAAAATACCTAGCATGTGCTGTTTCCCCCAACGGAAATACGATAGCCAATCAAATCTTCTTTCTTTAATCCCCTAAACCAATTAAAATTATCGTTCTGACTGATGTTCGGATTATATTGTTGTTTGTAAACATGGTAACGTTGTAACGTCATCGAGTGAACGTAATGCGGATAGTTCTGGTGCTAATAAGCGAAGAATTGCAGATATTACTAACTTGGAAATTAATGAAATCATTAAGAAAAAAGATGCTGTCAACACTCGCAAATCGAAAAAGCAAGCGATTATTTTTTTTTCCAAATTTACGTGAAACGGATATGTCAGTTAGTTTGGAAATGGCCGACCCTCAGGAATTAGACTCAAATCTTTGTAAATTTTATGCATTAGCAAGGACTGAGGATGGGACATTATACATTCAAGAAGTAATCAATGCAAACATTTCGTCATGGATTATGTCGATATTTTACCGATTTTTGAGAAATAAATATTATGAAAGACAGTCACTTTCGGGAATAAAAAAAAACTTGTATATTCCATTTCATGACTCAATAAATTATGTAATAAAACAATTACTACACTCGAACTCGATCAATATGAGGTTTTATGGAGCAGGGTAGAATAATATTGAACTCGGCTTCGCCTCGTTCAAGTGCAGTAATTGTATATAATTGTTTTCATGTTTACAAATATGTATTTCGAGATTATCTAAGATGTGTATTGTATGCAATTTCCAGAATAAACAAATTTGTCAACCTTATTTACTTTTCAATTTTTAATCCAATTCGCTCAACTATGGTTAAAAAATAAGTGTGCAGCGTGCAAGACTGAATTTTCTGGGTTTTTCCATAATTTTGGAAAGATTAGTGGGAGGAGTTTATAGGGAAAGCTCAAGCTTGTGTGGCTGATATCTCAGCATAGTGATATGGAGTATGGAACGGAGTGGATATGACCTCGGCTTCAGATGTATCTTATAACAGTTCCGAGACTGGTTTCCAGTTTTAATTTATAACAAGTGCCAAAGTGCCTTAAAGTAATTTTGGAAAATGGTTGACAGAGAGGTGTGTACATGTATATTAAGTTGCGGGAATCCCTATCACCCAAATTTATTTGATAACCAGCTAATCTAATAGCAAAGAATTATTGTTTTAATATACATTTCTATATTAAAACACGATTTTACACAGTTTGACTCTGTGACATTGCTCACTTTATACTATTTACATGGTCATAAACATTTTTGCTAAGTTTCATGAATACCAGACAAATGTTTGATTTAGTGAGTGGACATGATGAATTTGCCATTTTTTTTTTATAAAGGGCAATAACTCTGAAGTGCCTGTAGCAATTTGGCTGGTTATCAACCTTGGTCATGATATTATGCCCATACACATTTTCCCCCCAAGTTTCATGAAGGTACTAGTACTAGTAGGATAACAACTGTAGATGTAGATAGATGTATATGTCATGTACTAGTAGAATGCAATTTTACTGTTTTCTGTATAAATAAAGGGCCATAACTCTGAAGTGGCTGAAGCAATTTGGCTGGTTATCAATCCATAAACATTTTCCTCAAGTTTCATGAAGATCGGACAACAACTGTTTGATTTAGAGAGTAGACAAGGCCAATTTGCCATTTTTGGTATAAAAGGGCTATAACTCAGCAGTGGGTGAAGTGATTTGGCTGGTTATCAAACTTGGCCAAGATATTATGCCCATAAACATTTTCCCCAAGTTTCATGAAGATAAGACAACAAATGTTTGAGTTAATGAGCGGATATTGCTGTGGATGCCACCTGCCCACCCAGAATGGGTAATCCATAATACCAACCCACTTTGACGGATGTATAAAAAACAAAACCAGTTTATATTCAAGTATTGACAATGTGGTTTATATGGTTTATCTCTGCTTCAACCCATCTTTACTGAGAAGGAACTCATTTACTCTGATAAAATGGATAGTTACACTGAAGATAATTTCCATTTTTCACAAACAGGAGGCAAATTGGTCATTCATCATTTAAGTTTGCTTATGAAGAGTAATTATTTTTTTAAAATTATTTTTGTTTGTTTGAATGATGTTTAACGCCACTTTGAGCAATTTTTCAGCTATATCATGGTGTCCAGTTTGTATTGGAGGAGGAAGCTGGAGTACCCAGAGAAAACCCGACCTTCGGCAGGAAAACTGGTAAAAAAATTGTTTTAACTTTTCAATTGGCTTAATTTTTAAATTTTAGAATTGTGTACTAGGTCCTGCAAAACAATTTGAAGGCCTGGCAGAAAAGTTATTTACAAGTCCCATGACTGATAGGCAAATACAGTTTTTGCAGATTCTGTTTAAGAGGTCTATCCAATGAAAATAGTGACCATGTTTGGTTTAAATTGGCCCAGTGGGTTCAGAGAAAAAGACTGAGATGTAAAAGTTTGCAGATGACAACGAAAATGGACACAAAGTGATGACAATAGGTCAGCTAAAAATTAAGAATTCTAATCAGTCCATATTTGGACATAAAATAATGAAACTTTTGACTCCTGTAAAGATGATATCCATTTTGAGACTTTTGTAGAGCTAAATGAACTGAATGCTTAAAAGCAATTAAAAATTCTTAACAAGTCGTGTTCATTTTACATGTATTAGCAAAAAACACAACTTTTTACGTTTTAAGGTGAATAACCCTTAAAAGGGGTCATCTGGCGGCTATATTCCAATGGAGACTTCTGTAGAGTTGAATGAGCTGAACATGTAAGCAAGCAACAGCCTTTCTCTATTTGCAATAGTTTTCATACAATATGCACAAAACATGATTTTTGAACTTAAATAAAGGGGCAAAACCCCTAAAAGGGGTCATCAGATGACTGGTTCAAACAGAGACTAATGTAGAGCTTCTTGAGCCAAACATTTTAGCAAGCAACAGCTTTTTTTCTTTCTGTAATACATGTAGTTTTTATTCAAAGGCAAAAAACATGATTTTTTGACCATACAGAGGCAAAACCCATAAAAGGGGTAATCTTACAACTACGGTCCAATGGGAGACTTTTGTAGACCTTCTTGAGCTGAACATTTCAGCAAGCAACAGCTATTCTCTAGCTGCAATGGGTTTCATTCTAAAAGGCAAACACAAATAAAACCAGAGGCTCTTAAGAGCCTGTATCGCTCACCTGATTTTATAGGCAATGAAGATGGCATTTCCCTGATGTTAAACTAAGTCCTGTAATTTTCAATAAACTTTAAAAAGGACCATCCAAACAATATTACTAGAAAGCTTTGTTTCATTGGTTAACCGGTTGTATAGAGAAGATTTTTTTTATTTGCCCATAGGGTCCTATGTTAAACTAAGTCCTGCGCCGTGGTGGCCATTTTGAATTTCCAATTGCCATAAAAAACATAAACTTTATAAAGGACCATCCAAACAATATTGCTAGTAAGTTTTTGTTTCCATTGATTAACCTGTTTCAGAGAAGAAGCCTTTAAAAACTTTTTCCCATAGGGTCCTATGTTAAACTAAGTCCTGCGGTAGCGGCCATTTTGAATTTCCAATTGCCATAAAAAACATAAACTTTATAGAGGACCATCCAAACAATATTGCTAGTAAGTTTTTGTTTCCATTGATTAACCGGTTTCAGAGAAGCAGCCTTTAAAAACTTTTTCCCATAGGGTCCTATGTTAAACTAAGTCCTGCGGTAGCGGCCATTTTGAATTTCCAATTGCCATAAAAAACATAAACTTTATAGAGGACCATCCAAACAATATTGCTAGAAAGTTTTGTTTTGATTGGTTAAACGGTTTCAGAGAAGAAGCCCTTTTAAACTTTTTTCTCATAGGGTCCTATGTTAAACCAAGTCCTGCGGTGGTGGCCATTTTGAATTTCCGATTGGGATAAAAAACATTAACTTTATAGAGGACCATCCAAACAATATTGCTAGTAAGTTTTGTTTCCATTGGTTGACTGGTTTCAGAGAAGAAGCCTTTCAAACTTTTTCCCATAGGGTCCTATGTTAAATTAAGTCCTGCGGTGGCAGCCATTTTGAATTTCCAATTGCCATAAAAAACACAAACTTTATAGAGGACCATCCAAACAATATTGCTAGTAAGTTTTTGTTTCCATTGATTAACCGGTTTCAGAGAAGAAGCCTTTTAAAACTTTTTCCCATAGGGTTCTATGTTAAACTAAGTCCTGCGGTGGCGGCCATTTTGAATTTCCAATTCCCATCAAAAACACAAACTTTATAGAGGACCATCCAAACAATATTGCTAGTAAGTTTTGTTTTGATTGGTTAAACGGTTTCAGAGAAGAAGCCCTTTTTAACTTTTTTCCCATAGGGTCCTATGTTAAACTAAGTCTTGAGGTGGCGGCCATATTGGTTTACCAATCAAAATAAAAAACACAAACTTTGTAAAGGTCCATCCAATGAACATTATGGCCAAGTTTGGTTTCAATTGGCCAAGTGGTTTCAGAGAAGAAGATTAAAATGTAAAAAGTTTACAGACGCCGACGACGACGACAACGACGACGCCGACGGACGCAAAGTGATAACAATAGCTCACATGACCCTTTGGGTCAGGTGAGCTAAAAATGGATTTTTACTTTTAAGGGGCATTTATAACACCTAAAAGGGGTCACCTTACAACTTCGACCGAATGGTGACTTTTGAGGAACTTTTGATTCTGAAGAGCCTGAGATCCATCAGATTTTTCCAATCTGTTAAAGTTTTTGAGTTAAAAGCCATTTTAAGTGATTTTACCATATGTTCTACTTTTAATTACAGGGCCATGTTTTTTATTGGATCCATTCAAAATGAGGATCATTTGTTGCCAAAATGCCATATATTAATTCTTGTGTCAAATTTGTTAAGTGGTTTCAGAGGAAAAGATCTTGTTATTGTTTATGGACAACAGACGACAGACAACCGACACATAGTGATGGCATAAGCTCACTTGGCCTTTGGTGAGCTAAAATATTGGTAAATTTCAGCCATTTGAAAATTAGTGCAAACGCAAAACAAATATTCAGGTCTGAATTTTGAAAAACCTTTGTACATAATCCATAAGTTGATTTTTTCATACATTTAAATTATATACATGTAGAAAGATATTTTTTCTTTAATGTAAAATGATTTATCCATTTGAACTCAACTCAGTACAAATAAACAAAAATATTGGACATTAATATGACATTAAATGATACTTCACCACGTTCTGTTGTTTTTAGTATTTATTAAGACATTTTATTCAATTGGCCCAAGTCGCAAACTACAATTTGGATTGTGCTAAAAATTGAATTTATCTTCATTGTATAGTACTTAACAACTGTGCAAAGTTTAAATAAAATCTGTTTACGCGTTTTCAAGTTATCATCTGGAAACCACTGAGGCACAGACAGATGGATGGACGGACACTCATATCCAAATGTGTAAAGGACCTCCCACACCATAATATTACTGAAAGTATTATCTTTTATTCCTTAAAGTAGAGAACCTAACAAACCATTCCTTTCAAAATGGTCCAACAGGGCTCGACAATAATGTTTGTCCGATTGCCGGGGACAAGTTGAAATGTCTGTAGCACAAGGAAAACTCAGTAGTCACTTGTTCGTTTGGACAAGTAAACAAAAAATGAAAAATAAAAGTCTATGGAAATATCATAAAAATTGAAGAATATTTTCTCAAAATGTGCTTATTCAATTAGTTTCCTTGAATTTATTATCCAAAATCCTTTTTTCGTTGCCAAAAACATGTCAACAAATTTTTGCAAATTCCCTAGTACTGGTTTAAAAATTTGAAAAGTTTCTACATATGCTTGGCCATAATAACTTGCAATGAAGGTACCAGTACAAATCTTCACGATCCATAAAACGCTTGGATGAACGGAGCATGCCGATAATAGTAGTTAGTATAAACTAATTTGACATCGAACATCAAGGTGTATGAGTCAAGTAAAATTTCTTTCGCTAAATTATTTGTTTAGAGAAATACATGCAAGATATTTGAAGTACACTTGTCACTTTGCTTTGGATCCATTGTTTACATACCTGCATGGTGGAAAATGGACCAAATTTGAGTGGGTGGCAATATGGGCAAAAATTTTTGCACAAGTGATGTTTTCATTCGGACAAGTAAATTTGACAGTTACTTGTCCAAATGGGACAAGTTTAAAAACATGGTTGTCGAGGCCTGTCCAGTAGTTTCAAAGGAGCTTTAAATGTTTAAAATTTACATGTACAGAATGATGGATGAGGAACCGATCGCAAGATGGAAATTGGGAATACACTACATCTGGGGTTTTGTCTTTTTCCATCTGTCATTGTCAAATGGGTCGCCCACAATAATAGTTTTGTAAAAAAAAAGATTAAGCATAAATGATTACTTGCTTTTGCAATAAATTATGCCCGAGTCATGTAACCTACAGGAAGAACTGTAGAAACTATAACTGTAATTACCTATACTAGTATTTCCTGCCTTGCTGCTGACATTTTTCTTGCATCCACACATACAAATATAGTCTGGTAGAGGACAATGATTGTCTAAAATATAGTAAGGTGATGCAAGCTTGCTGAAAAGATGTTCAGCCAAAGCCACAGACAGGCGCCTTTCATTCCTATGAAGATCCATCTTGAGCAATCCAACAATGAAGTTTTCAGAATCTGAAAAAAAAATTAGTTTTTACACCTTGGTTTTAATCCATTTCAATAAGCACACTTACAAAAGCTTGAACATTATGAAGTACTGATTCAAGAACACCAAAATACTATATGGTAAACTTTCTAATAGAAAACATACATACACATAGGTAAATAACAATGTGCAATTAGACCTTCTACTCTACACCTATATAAATTACCAATGTCTTTCATCAATATCCTGAATTTCTATTGGTTTAAACCATTACAGATGACATAGAATAATTCCTTGCATTTCTCAATGAAACTGGTAGCCGTGAATTTAAGAATGAATTCTGGTATAGTGCAATGAATATAACAAACATTTTGCGTTCAATTAATCAATTTATTACCAAGGCCTACAGAACTGATTCCATGCATCAATGGGATGCATCCTCATCAAATCATATAAGACATTTAGTGAAAATGTGCTCCGGAAAAATCGTAACTTTTACCACTCATTTTCATTATCAATGAATGATTTTGTAAGTGTCGAGCGTTACCCTTATGCAGTTGGAAAATAGATAATTCATCAAAAGACATATTTATTGTCATGAAAATACCCCAAGGCTATAACTACAATTTTGGCCACCTGTGGCTGTTATATTACGTGATTAGTTATGTGGTTAACAGGTGGACATGCATGCACGGCCATTTACAGTTACGAGATGGTACAGATATTATCTATATCGTAGAGCGTGCAGTTGAAGCAACCTTTTAAAAAAATAATAGACGAAAACTAAAGGATTAAATGTTTCCATGCAATATTTCAAAGAAAATTTCAACTTTGGACACGTGCGGTTAAAGGCTTAACTGTACCATGGATTTTTCTAGCATTCAGCAGGGTCCGTTATTCGGACCCATTCCCAATGGCAAAAACGTAACATTTTTCCCAATTTCCTCTTAAAAATTCCCAATTGAAACAACATTTTGCCAATTAAACAATTTTTGAAGAAAATCTTTATTTTCTACATTTTCTGTCGCCATTATGGCTATTTGCTTGAAATTGAGCCTCCGATTTATGGAGGGTTTTTGTAACATGATGATTCGTAATTCCTCTGCATTATTGTTCACGATTACACATTGCAGTTATTCTGAATATCTCGCATATTTCTTCTATGAACTTGATGGAAACGCGTTTTAGTAAATCCCAAAGTTAAAAGTATCGCAACCTTAAAAATAAAAAACAAATCGAGTTAACATAAGTATTATGTAAAAACTAATTAAAAAGAGGATGACAGGAGTGCAGAAAAAATAAAGAGCTTCTTTAAAAACGTACAATAAAATTGTTGTGTCCTCTGATAATATTATTATTTCACTTGTGTCATGGGATCCAGTCCCATCAGACTCGAATGATTTCGACCCCTCTGCCACTGAAATTGAAATTCAAGATGTGTTAATGAATTCAGTCTTGCCAGACTCTATACTGACACTGTAACACTGGGGTTCAGACTGAAAAAAAAAAACAATTCAACTGTCTCTGATGATCCTGTTTCCCAAAACTGCCATAACAAGGGAGGTATTACTAATAGTCCTGAGTTGAAATTTCTTTCCAGTCTAACACGTATGGAAAAACAATTATGCCTTGTCCATCTAAAACCAAAACTGGTAAATCTGATGCCTTAAGTGCCCATTACATTTTTCCCAAAATGAAGGTTGGACTGATAAAAATTTCCCAAAAATACCTCAGGATCCTTTTTCCCAAAATACGTTGATAAACCCCATAACCGAATTCCGTGCACATGATCATGTACATTGTATTAAATCATTTTGAATGAAAAGTATTATTCTTTTTTTCAAATAAAAGGAGGTCACTGACTGATTGCTATTAATCCTATAAATGTTGATTATGTTCTGACCTCGTTCAATGTTTCTTTCGACTTACGTCCTAATAAGTTGTCAATCGATGATGATGTTGATAAAAACAATGAAGTTTTTGGTTACTGCATAGATAAGGCATCATTTCATTTCACAATAAAGAAATTAATGGCGCAATAATGCCTTCCTGCAATATATTTGTTTGTTCCACGATGCTTATTACTTTTCCGCGTGTAACTGTAAACAACGGTCCACAACATTTCAGTGGAGAAGAAATAGATACAAAAATATAAGTTCATTGGTTCTACCGAACAAATGAGAGGCTTTCCACTTATTGCAAGAACGGCCATGGCCTTGACTTTGGTTTTATGGAAATTGAATCTTCTTTTTCAAAATAAACAAACGAAAGAAAAACCATGCGTTTATCTTTCGTAATAAAAAAGGTCATAAAATAGGACGTTAATTGAGATAAATGACCTTGACTACCAAGTGTTTGATATCTGTATATTTAATGCTTTAAAAACAAATCATTTATTATTATTTACCATTTTATATACACGAAAAAGCAGAATTTCCAAATAATAGGATTTGACTTTGACTTCTTACAATGTGACCTTGACCTAGCTGAGGGTAAAAAAAAGACCAACAGTGAAGATCCACTATGTCAATATATCTTAAAGTTATGAAGATATGACTATTTATCATAAATACCAAAATTTATAAGATGACCTTGACCTTTGACCTTGTATCTGTTTCAAGGTTAAGGTCATAATGGTCTTTGGTGAAGACCCCATGCCTCTACTATCAATAATTAATAAGTTATCAATGAAAAACTAAATATCACTGGTTGTAATGGGAGATAACTCCTATAAGATGAAGTCAAATCCTTTTCTTCCAAATAGGAAAAAGTTGCGCCTTTATGAGGCCGACATTTTATTCGTTACAAATTATAGCCTATCTTTTACCGTTTAAAAGAAATAGCGCCGACAAGAAAATGTAAAAATTTAGAATGTGACCTTGACCTTTGACCTTGTGTCCCTTTTCAAGGTCAAGGTCAATGATGACCAATGATATAAGGTTTCATATATATATATCTGTTATAGTTACTGAGATTTAGGGATAAAATGATATTCACAATACATTTTAATGGTCTAGGGGAGATAACTCTTTCAAAAGTCAAATCATTTATAGTGACCTTTCAAGACCTTAATATGGTCTACATTTTGGTAAAAGATTTATTTCTGTAGCTCTTATGGTTCAGGAGGAGAATCGCACACACCACAATGTCAAAATTTAGAATGTGACCTTGACCTTTGACCTTGTGACCTTTTTCAAGGTCAAGGTCAATGATGACCAACTGTGAAATATCTAGTCTCTGTCACCTCTGGTTCATGAGTTACTATGGTACAAAATGTACTTCCAATAAATAAGGGGAAATAACTCCTACAAGGAGTTGTCAAAATACTTTGCGCGATATGTAACAAATTGTCGCAATCAATAGCTGACCATTTTGCAACAACTTTCATTGCGAAATCTTTTACGGTTTCAAAGTTTATCTGCACACAAGCTTTTTATGACAGGGGAAATAACTCCGTAAAGAAAAAGTGTACGGTGTGACAGGGTTAACTGCAAATGCGTAATGTCTCATACATCCATACTACAAAATGTCTTTACGACATGTCGCGAAACAAAATTTATAATGGGGTAACAAAACTTGGCGGAAAAAAATAAGAATAATAAGAAACAGACTAATAACAGTAAGTCTTTCCACTCGGAAAGTGGAAAGCCTTAATAAGGGAAAAAATATTCCTTGAATAAACGTAAAGTTTTTCAACTTTAATCACCATTTACCAAGCTTCAAGTTTTGCATTCAGTTATAAGGTATGAGGAGGGCTTTGCAGAGTTAATTAAATGTGAATAAAAGGAGGATCACCATGTATTAGGAAGATGATTCTCATTCAAAAAAAGTTGCTGTTAACAATATATTATGCTACATTTGTATTCATACATCATTTTCAAATATTTATAGTAAGTCAGTAATAGTACAAGTAGTAGAATAAATGACCAGTGAAATATGAACACTTTTTAACAACATGCACAAGAGAACAGGAATAGGAACATGTATGTTAATAGAGAAACATATTAAGTAATGTCATTTTACTCGTCTGCAAACACGCCTATGGTTTCAAAATACAATAGCTAAACTGTATACTTAACAAATAGTCTAGGCTAATCTTGGGACTCACTGAAGCAGATTGGGACTCACCATTTCAAAAAGTGACGAGTCCCAGGACTCACCATAAAAAAATCCTAGTGAGAACCCTGGATCATCTAATGTTCATACTGTACCAATCAAGAATTCTTACTTTTCTTTAAAATCGCAAGGAGTGCAACTGCAAGGTTCCGACTGTGTATTGAAATTTTAAACTATGCGTGTATTATCAACACTTAATTTAACCATAAAAAGCATCCATCAACACTGCACGTTTATTGTTTATTGTTTAAATAACATCTTAATTAAAGCATATTTGCCGCCCGAGTGATTGCTACCTGCTGAGAATCGGACT
This sequence comes from Limnoperna fortunei, assembly GCA_944474755.1. Taxonomy (NCBI): domain Eukaryota; kingdom Metazoa; phylum Mollusca; class Bivalvia; order Mytilida; family Modiolidae; genus Limnoperna; species Limnoperna fortunei. The sequence continues at coordinate 42,143,770 of OX104113.1, forward strand.
AAAGGTAGAACGGTAGTAAATGTTTTGGCTATAGTCGTAAGTACTAACATTTCTGTGATTTGCATACCTTTCTAACATTGATCAGCATTTATCTTTGCTAGGAAATTAATCAACTTTCATTCAACATTAAAATATTATATGCCATATCCGTGACCAATTCCTTTTTTCGCTAGTTAGATCATTTTGAGACGCTCCCACTTTTACGTGCACTTTCTAATGCAGTGAATGTAAAAATACTAAATTGTTTTAAAAATTACCAAAATTTTATCTTCCAAGATCTGAGAAAAATTCTACCACTTTTTTAAACTTAATCTATGCAGGACCTTACAGACAAAAAATTTTACACATGTCAACACTATTGACCAAATCAGAACTCAACAAAGTATTTAGAACTGTACTTAATGTAGGGTACACAATCTGGTAACCTGTTACCACTGGTTACTGGTTCACATTTACTACTGTTATACCTATACCAAGTTTGCAAGAGAACCAATTTAGCCAAGATTCCTACAGCAAGTACATTGGCCATATTTGAATTAAAAACAATAAAAGATATATTGGACAGGTGTTCAAAGTGTTCTTGAAAAATTCTTCTATTCTTTAGCCCTACCCAAATTGCATGTGTATTGAACATCTGTTTGCAGACATCTTCGGAATGAAAATTTGCATATTTGTCACAGCACCTGCACTTTTAAATAAGAAAACAATATCGGAGTTGTAAAACAGACACCTTTTAAAAACACTTAGCCTTACATCATGTACATTATACTATTGGCCAGCCAAATCTATGCTGGCACCCTATGATCTTGAGGCTTTCACTAGCTGACCACTCCATCTTTTAAACTATGCCATGTTGTCCCCTAAATTTTTTAAATGTGGCTTCAAATTAACCGGATAGTGATTTTAGACAAGAAACTATTAGTACAAATAAATGAAAACATTTCAGTTTAACCTGTTTTACTAGTATACCTTCACTTGGTGCGAAATAAAAGTACCTATATTTCTGTCAAAGGCTGTTAATAGCACTAAATTCAACAAAAAATCCTACTTCAGTAAAGGAAATGAGTTCTCTGTTGTAAATTGGTTATTTTGAACCTAATTATGCCTTTACAAACCATCTGTTGAACAGATTTTGTTAAATCATGTGCACAATAATCACTTTTATAGACAATACATTAACATTTTTGGCTAATTGTTGCATATTTTGGACTAACATTTAAAAAAAATTGAACTAACTTATTCCTATTAATTTACTTAATTGTGGCCCTAAATTCAGCAATTTAGGACAAAATCTAGCTTCCAGCCAAAGGGTTTCATTGTGATGCCAAAACTGTGGGAGAAATTGATCCAAAGTTAAACTGAAAATTACGGTTTAAAATTTACCTTATTTTTGGCCCAATATTTTTATCGAAAATTAATTTTATGCACATGGATATGCCCAGTTCATTGCGAAAAGTAAAGATGACATTACAGAAATAAAGTTAAAATTAAATAAAGACAGAAGAACACTTTCTTGTGATTTTGTGTGGTTTTTAATATGTGTATGTAGAAAAGATGCAAAAAGTGCTGACTAAGCAATTTCTATAGTGTACATTAGACAATCCTTTTTTTTAAATACTGCCTTCAGTTAGTTTCAATAGGAGATACCCCAATCTAAGCAAAAAATAACCTTGATCTACTCTCATAAATAAAAATCCACAAAACATCATCAACATATAGGTAGTACGGTAGTAAATGTTTTGGCTATAGTCGTAAGTACTAACATTTGCATACCTTTCTAACATTGATCAGCATTTATCTGTGCTAGGAAATTAATAAACTTTCATTCAACATTAAAAAATTATATGCCATATATATCCCTGACCAATTCCTTTTTTCGCTAGTTAGAACATTTTTGAGACGCTCCCACTTTTACATGTACTTTCTTATGCAGTGAATGTAAAAATACTAAATTGTTTTAAAAATTACCAAAATTTTATCTTCAAAGATCTGAGAAAAATTTTACCACTTTTTTAAACTTAATTTATGCAGGAGCTTACAGACAAAAAATTTTACACATGTCAACACTATTAACCAAATCAGAACTCAACAAAGTATTTAGTACTGTACTTAATGTAGGGTACACAATCTGGTAACCTGTTACTGGTTCACATTGACTACTGTTATACCTAAATGGGTAAATATCGATCGCCATTGTAAGAATATGTAATCATGCATCGGAGACAGAATTGACATGACGGAAATTTGTACGCGTCCGACAACTGACACGGACGCTACTGGGACGCATTAGATGTTTAAAAGGCTCGTCCAGAACTGAAAAGACGCATACAATACGCATTTGGATCGCTGTAAAACCCAATCAAGTCCTTGGCAGTCTGAGAAGTTAGTGAATATACATGTATAAAACACAAATTACTTAAAGGTATATAATTAACACATGAAAGGCAATTTGTTTTTTGTTTTGAATGAAGTTTAACGCCATTTTCAGTAATTTTTCAGCTATATATCATGGCATCCAGTTTGTAGGAAAACTGGCAATCCTTGTCAATTAAGATTGGAATCAAGTACACCCTTCCCGTAGTGAGACTCGAACCTCAACCTCAGTGTTAACAGACCACATGATCAATAGTAGAGGAATTACCTTTACCACTCTGCCACCGAGGCAATGACGGAATGCTCCTCCCATTCATTAAGTTTTTCCCACCACACCTATTGATTGGACAGTAATAGTTAACTTCCATTGCGATTTAGTGTTCTTTTTAATAAAAAAACATATCGTTCCATCTCTAAATTCAGTATTATAGCAAGGCTCACCACACTGGGCGAAGTGGGCGACAAAGTGGCCTTACTGGGACCTGAAGTCACCCTAAGGCACCTCAAAAGCGAAGTTGAAGTCGCCCTGTTATTTCCCTCAAGTCGCCCCCATGGCTTACAGAAAATACCTGTATATCTGGTCCAAATCATATGCCCAGACTTCCAATTTATCAGTAAATATGTAATTCCAATAAAAACGGCAAAGAATTTGCATATTTAACATTTTTCCGAACGATTTACGTGTTTCAAATGGATTATATATATATATATATATATATATATATATATATATATATATATATATATATATATATATATATATATATATATATATATATATATATATATATATATATATATATATATATATATATGGTATTTTTTCCCTGAAAGTAAGTTTCAGTTTAAAAAGGCTAACTATACTAGTATCACATTTGGACAGATTTTAGGTCCATATCCATACACTTACTTCCGAGATTACTTTCTGACCATAAGCTGATAAGCATAAATAACAGACAGAGACTCGGAGGTGATCCAATTGAGGCTTAGACTTCCAAATAAGCCTACATTACTTTCCAAATGTGTGCCACCTACCAATATGTTCGGAAACTTTATTTATATGTAAGACTGCAGTTGGTACTAGTAAGCAAGCCATAACGTAAATGTGTCACACCCTGCCTTCAATAAACAATTAATTCTGCACCTATTTGGGTGAAATAGCTGCAAAATTCTATCAAATAAAAGTGTGAAATTAAAAACTCTTAATTTATAAACATACACAGCAAGTCATCTGCAGCAAGTTAATGAAACAGTGGTTAATTAATTGTTAGTGTAAATATCTTTCCCATGTGTTGCCTCAAGGAAATTTGAATATTCAGTGGTCTGCACCCCTTACAAATTAACAATTGTGTGAAACAATGTGCCTAACTAAATTTCAGTGATATATACAATATTGTAATTCGTACATTGTCAGAAAATATATAATTTATTTGTACGAGCCTTAGAAACAGGTAGAAATGCAAGTCTTCACAGAGCATTTCTCACATGTTTCAAGGCGAGTACAAATAAACTTTATATTTTCTTACAATGTACGACTATTGTTTTTATCCTGCAACCTTAAAATACATTTTAATCTACTGAAAAATGTCCACTTCTTGCCGATTTCTGAGTTGAAATATTTAGCGTGTATTCTAGTGATACTGACGTAACAAACATAAACCAGAGCAGAATACTAAATATCATAAGAAGTGAGGTCAAGAGTACGAGGAGATTTTATTTGGCACTGCCAAATAAAGTAAAAATTTATTTGGCTACCTTTATTGTACAGCAAATGTAATGATTGCAGGATAAAAGAATACTGCATGTTCAAGTCATACATGTAAAAAAGTTTTTATTCTGCAACTACCACTTCAACTATACAAATACAACCCTACGCATAAAGCAAAGCTTTATTTGTAAATAATGATGTCAGCTCCTGATACCCTTGTCCTTACTTCTAACGATATTTAGTATTTTGTTCTAGTTTACAGCATGCTGTCGCATACGATATTTGTTTGTGACGTCAATCTATCACTTGAAAACGCGCCGAAAATTTCAAGTCAGAAATCGGCTAGAAGAGTACTTTTTCATGATTTTCAGTAGAATAAAATCATATTTTATTGTTGCAGAATAAAAACAATATTCGTACATTGTGAGGAAAATATACAGTTTATTTGTACTCGCCACGAAACAGGTGAGAAATGCTCGGCAAAGCCTCGCATTTGTACCCGTTTCTAAGGCTTGTACAAATAAACTGTATATTTTCTGACAATGTACAAATATGGTATATTTATCTGACCCTTTAAGGGAGGTTAACACCACTTATTTCCTTATTTATTGGATGTTTGCATTAGGTCCAGCGAGCAGTATTTCAGCTATATTCAGTACGAGAACATGTTAACAAACAATAAATCAACAGAAATATGGGTGGGATGGGACACACAGGGAACCCAATTTTGACTGCCACTGGAAAAGTATGGAGTATTCGGTTAGGGAGGGGGGAAGAATTTAGTCTTATGTAGCAGCTACAATAAGGCTACTCTTTTTCGAAATCTACAAAAGTGATCTTTATCATGCAGGGAGCGTGGCACTCTCCAAGCACGTCACCCAGTGCGGTCAGCGGCCAGGCTTTCCTTTCTGTATTGTGACCCGACATCCACCAAAGAGGGTCTCTCCTATCCGCCACCTGTGGACGCGCTGGGCTGCTCTGTGGGTCTAGCACTGGGATCCCCAGTATGGTCCCAGACTTAATTACTTAATAATAATAATACCTTTTTGTGAGATAAAGTGTAGTAATCTCTCCACAGGTTGAATAATGGCATCATCTTCGGGTATATGATCATTGTGCAATATGTCTTCAAGAAATTTCATTCCTTTTCGAAAGACAGAAGCAAAGGGATAAAATTCATCTATGCTTTCCTCTGTAACACAAGTAGCATGAGAAAAGGATATTCCGTACCCTACTCCGCCGTTACACTGCTTTATTTCCACCGCTATAAGAGCAGCATGTCTGCTTTCACACAAATTCGTCAGGCTCTTTTGGATAGCTAAAAGGAGCCCTTGTTTATCGACTTCCTCAATAAGATGTTCAATGGGGCGCTTTGAACTTTTTTTAGGTGGACTGTTACTTCCTTCGTCGCCGGATTGATCAGCTTGCCGCTTTAACAGCTCGGCCATTTTAATTCCGAGGAAAATAAGAATGCGAGTCAAGTCGCCCCCAAGACAATTCGCCAGCCTATATTTCAAGACAAGTCGCCTCCGAGTCAAGACAAGTCGCCCACTAGATAAATTATTCTTTTGAACATGAAATACTAGTACGTAATATGTGAATAAAATTAGAAAAATACAACAAAAATATAAATAATCATAAAACAACTTTTAAATTACTAAATTATAGTTTGGGACCCAACAACCGTCAATGAGTATCGACCTTTTCGAAATCCCATATTCACGTGGTTCTGTGTTTTTTTTTTTTGTTTTTTTTTTTTGGGGGGGGGGGGGGGGCGGTTGGTAAGATCGACAGTTATCGTGTCTTTCCGTGGGGCATCGTCGGAATATCAAAGAAAAATAACGACAAATTACACTTTCCATTGAATTATTTTTACCATAATGAAAATTATTTCAAAAGAATTCCAATTGCCCGTATTAAAAAAACAAAACAAAACGGAAACATAAACATTGTTAAGAACGTAATATTTTCAGAATTTTTTAAAAATAAAACAAAAACAAATTTTTTTAGACGAAGACCGTATATTTGCAAAACTATTTATGAAATAATAAAATTTTGTGTTTTTTTTTTAACTAACTAACTAACTAATTTTATTCAGTCTAAAATCCATTACAGAGGATCATCACTGGAAAGGAAACAATATTCTACAGTAGACAGAATATCATGTTATAACAAAGGACACGGAACATATAACATTCATATAATTATTATGACTTAGCCACTCGCCCTGACGAATTTCGACCTAGTCACTCCCTCTGACGAATTTCGAGTCTTCATACAATCTTCCAAGAAGGAAAAGAATCTGATTATAAAAAAAAGATATTCGATTTTGTCTTTGTATATTGTGCCATCTACCGGATTCTACAGGTAATTTATGATTCGTGGTTCTAAAACGAAAAAAGGTAATATAGTTTTTATCATTGAGTATATTAAAATAATTTTCGAACTCTAAATCTTCTTTGTACATTCTGTAATTAATAGCTTTAGGGCTCTCGTGTAGGTTGGAAAGCCACTGCTGTTTAAAATGATCTGACAGTGTTTGTTTAATTGCGCTATGTAACCATGAAATACTTGGGAAGTTTTGAGAAAGCCACAGATTTGATTTACCACAGTCATCTAGTATAGATTTAATATAAGAGAGCCACGAGTAGTCATCGTAGTTTGAATAGGCTAACTTGTATAAAACGAAAGGCAGCTTCCTCTCTTTACCACTAACTAATTTTCCCCAAAACTTAATCATTCTAAGTTTAATACAGATGTCAAGCGAATATCTGCCGAGTTCACCATAAATCATGAAATCGGGAGTCGATTTCTTTGCATTCAACAAAAGTTTACAAAATTTCAGATGTACTCGTTCTATAATAGAGTTATTACCGACACCCCATACCTCACAGCCGTAGAGCAAAATAGGTTGTATAATTTTATCGAATAAGTCAAGCATACATTCCAAAGCTAAATTATGTAGTCTCCCCTTTTTTAAGACGTCGTACATAGCTCGAGTAGCTTTTTCGGCATTATATTTTTTTGCATTAGAAAAACTACCAGATCTGGAAAAATGAACCCCTAAATATATGTAATCTTTGACTATTTCCATCTCTTTATCATCATAATAAAATCTCATTTCATTTCGCAGACGTCCCTTTGAAAATACTACTATTTTACTTTTATCGACATTAACTTTAAGCTTCCACAATGTACAATATTCATGAAGTGTATAAAGTTGTTTTTGTAAATCTTCTTCAGATTCTGATAAAAGTACAGTATCATCAGCGGCGTACAAAATAAGAAAAAGGTTTACATACAGACTAAGTTCTGAATTAATTTTGTTTGAGATACTTGATAGACCACATATATTATTACTGATCATAAAACTTTCAAGGTCATTGACATATAGAGAAAATAGTGCAGGAGACAGATTCTCTCCTTGCCTTACACCAATATTACATGGAAAAAAATCAGAGTAATCTTTACCATTAAAGACACGGGATTTGATATTACTATACATGTTAACAATAATATTATACATCTTGCCATCTATAGATGAATTTAATAATTTTGACCATAGACCAGGTCGCCAAACAGTGTCAAACGCTTTTGCAAAGTCAATAAATGCACAGTATAGTTTTTTCTTCTTTCTCTGTAAGAGTTCTTGTAGTAAATGAAGTGTAAAAATACTGTCTATTGTGGAATACCCTTGTCTAAAACCAAATTGATTTTCATTCAGCAAGAAGAAGTTTTCTAAAAAATCATTTAACCTTGAATTCAAAATAGAAGTAAATAATTTGCCCATACAACTTAAAATCGTTATAGGTCTATAATTTTTTGGGTCCGCCTTTTCGCCCTTGTTTCTATAAAAGGGAAGTATAGTTCCGACGAGCCAAATCTCAGGGACGATTCCCGAATTAAAAATTAAATTAAAGAGCTTATAATAAATCGGCATAAGTGTATGGCAAGTATTTTTTTATATATTCATTAATGATTTTATCATCACCACAACATTTCCCGTTTTTCAAATTTTGAATACATTTAGGATTAGTGCCCACTCTCTCGCAATTGAAAGAGGGCGGTACCAAAATATACCTAAAATAACCGAATTTGCCTTAAATGTACAAATTCTGAAATTGAGAATGAGGAGCACTTTTTTATTAATTGTCCATCCCTTATAAATTTCAGACAAGAATTTCTTCTTAAAATTAAAAACCAACTGAATAAAAACATCACGTCCATAACAAAAAACAGCCTGTTTTTGGCTTTTAATAGTGACTCTCTGATTTTACTTAAATCTTTAATTAAATATATCAGTAAATGTCAAGTTGTTCCAAACGTCACCGGTACTATAGAAAAATGAAACAATAAGTTTCATTTTATTATATGTGAATTTGTTATTATTAACAATGTCGAAGCGAGCAAATACCTCGGAGTAACAATTAACAGCAACTTAACTTGGGACCCGCACATAAACAACATCATTGGAAAGGGAAACAAGACATTGGGATTTATACGCCGCAACCTCAAAGACTGTTCTAAAAAAGTCAAATCTGCAGCTTACACGTTAATGGTTAGACCGACAGTAGAATATGCATGCTCGATTGGGATCCAACAAACCAGACCCAAGTAAAATCCATAGAACAAATACAGAAAAGAGCGGCAAGATTCGCCAACAACAATTACACCGACAGAACACCTGGTTGCGTCACCAAAATGATAAAAGAACTTGTATGGGAAAGTCTAGAAACAAGAAGGAAAAATGCCAGGCTAAGCATGCTATACAAGATCAAGAATGAATTGATAGACATCAACAAGGAACACTACCTAATACCAAACGACAGAAGAACATGAGGGGCCGATAAATATTTCCAAGTGAGAATAAACAATCATTCTTCCCAACTTAGACCATCAGGGACTGGAACCGGCTACCAACATCAGCAACTTAAGCGAAAACAATAGAGGGATTCAGAGCTGCCCTTAAGGCATGCTCTGTCACGAACTAAAACACAACTACCATGTATATAATTTAATTGTAAATTCCATCTATTTTAACTGCGTTGGAGAACAGCTGTGTTGCCCGACACGCGTCAAGTTTTCTCGGAGCCATTTACATTCGGAAACGAATCCGGCTCCTTACCTCGAAGAAGAAGAAGAAGAAGGACAAGTATTGTGCATTTAATATTTTGTCTGTTATTTTGGTTATAACCATTTATTGTAAATGTGTTAAACTAATAAATATTTTTATTATTATTATTATTATTAAAACTGAATTATTTTATATTGTATTATTATAACATTTTTCAAAATTTCGTTCAGCTTTTGTAATTTATGTTAGTTTTAAGGACTCCATATAAGATATATCCTGGTATGTTTTATTTCATTCTTTAAGTTTCCAAATATAACTTGCATTTTTAAATAGTTTTAAATCAAACTTTTTAAATCTTAAAATAAATAAAAATCAATATCTGTTGTGGCTTTCTCTTATAATAATGATATTTATTTTCCTTCTGTTTGCTCTTGCATTTTTACCACTGATTTTCACTGATTTAGACGTCTTTTTTGATAACATACCTGTTTTTAAAATCTAATATTAGTATAAAAATCATTATTTAAATTAACATTTTCGCGGCTTATTATGTCGGTCTTTTATTGGTCTTTCATTTTTACCTTTCATGAATGTAAAGTGTCAGGTAATAAATAAGCAATTAACGAATTAACAAGGCACATTTAATATACAATTACATCACAGCAATATCTCTTACCCCCCGCCTTGTTCTCGGCAAATCTCTTTTGCGAGAGTTTGGGATTTCGAAATCGTCAATAATAACCCATTAACCCCAAGTTAGTTCTAATTAGCTTGTCATATAATAAGCGTGGACAGATCGTTATGGTGCAAGCTAGTGTTGTTTTCAATGATTAAAGGTGTTCAATTGTGAGTTCGAGTTCATATCGAATAAACACTCTCAAAGCCAATACACGCCGGGTATTCGGACACACAGAACAGGGTGGAACACAAACGAACGGGTGAGGTGGATGAAAACATCGTGTTCAGGTAGGTGTGTTATTTTCATTCTGAACGTATTGAAATAGGATTAAAGACAGAAATAAGTTTATAACGCCTTTTGTATGTCCCTTAACTACTAGTACACCAAGTATTGTCTGTTTTTACTGGAGAAATAATCCACAGGAACGTCATGAACACGGAAATTACTTCGGAAAAAGTATATTTCCAACTTTCGTTGATTGTAACTTCTCGCGAAGAGCAAGTTACAAAGTTTTTATGGTCAATATAGATACCCCAATGCATACTTGATTATCTTTGAAAAGTTGAACTTCTAATTCGACGTATAAAGCACAGTATTCTTCAGTAACCAAACATACTTGGCGGAATTTTGACACAACGGACCGCGGGTGAGGACACTGTGGAACGCGGGTGTGTGCTCCTTAGAGAACACAACGAACCGGGTGAAAATGCATATATTTTTTTATTTAAACTGTTCGTCCCTTTCTATTATTGTAATGAGCAACCGTATATTTTCTTTTCAGGAATAGTTTATCCTGCAATCCTTCGATTAGAGCTTAAATTTTGTATGTGTTTCACTGCCACTGGCTATGAAACGAGTTTCAGCCACGCCCACTTTAAGAACTACTTTTGTGTATTGCAGTAATGTACTTGTTTGACCTTTCTTGCCAAATGTAAACAAATCGGAATGTTGCAATCGCGCAAATACGTGTTTTTGTTTTAATCCATAAATAAATATATTATTTTCATCTGTGTTGGTTTTTTCTCTTCTAAAACAGACACTTCAAACAGGCTAAATTCAAAGTATTATGGCGCAACCCTGCAAATCCAGACCATGAATGTCTATTTATTTTGCAACTACCGGTTCAACTATACAAATACGACACTACGAATAAAGCAAAGCTTTATTTAAGAAATAGATTATTGCGAATTAGTTAGAACATGGTCGGACTATATATTTGTCAGCGAGGTATAAAATGAAGAAAAATATAAGGTCTGACCATGTTCTAATTCGCATAGATACCAATTGCAATAATCTATTTTAATTCTAATATGTATAACAAATGAGTTAAAATTTCGCAGCGGCTCTAAGAGGACGCTTTTTGAAACTAATAAGAGATATCCCACAGCAGTATGTTAAAGCAAATAAAATTGACATACACATATATTCTCGTCATTTTATTGAATATACTTACCTTTTAAGCAAATAAATATTGAGAAATCTTAACAAAATTGCATTTATGCGTATATGACAGAACTTACTTCGTCATAAATGACTCTAAATATAATACTGAAGACCAAATCTGTCATATGTTAGATTTTCTGATGGACAACATATTCGTCATGTTTGGTTGACATGTTTTTCAACAGACTGTTGGTATTCCAATGGGTACTAATTGTGCTCCTCTCCTCGCCGACCCGTTTTTGTACTCTTATGAGGCTGAGTTCCCAGAAGGCCTACTGAAGAAGAAAGAAAAGACACTGGCCCAGACCTTTAATTTAACATTCCGTTATATTGCTGATGTTTTGTCCCTCAACAATGCTAAATTTGGTGACTATTTACATTCAATTTACCCTGCGAGCTTGACATTGAAGATACCACCAATACACTGTCAGCCTCTTACTTTTCTAGACCTTTTTCTAGAAATAGACTCAGGACAACTACAAACTATACTCTACCGTACAAACGTGATGACTTCAACTTTCTTATTTTCAACTTCCCGTTTATTGATAGCAACATTCCAGCAGCTCCAGCGTATGGTGTGTCCATTTCACAACTTATACGTTATTCTAGATCCTGGGATAGGTATTCCGATTTTCTTGACCGATCACTGCTGTTGACTGCTAAACTGCTCAAACAAGGGTTTGTTGTACCTAGGTTGGTGTTATCTGTTCAGAAGTTCTATGGTCGTCACCATGACTTAATTGATCCTTATGGGAAATCAGTGTCTCAAATACGATCTGACATTTTCGCTGCGTCATGGTGTTTCCTATTCCTGGATTTGACTTTTCCCTAGACATGACAATAAGTAACTCGATGGGTGTCTAATTAGAGACAGACACAGTGTTTCTGATGCATATTAATAGAAATCAACTAGTGTCACAATTCTGAATGAAAACAAAACCATAGTAACTAGAGTATTATGTATATAGTAAAACTCAAGGTCAGTCCAACTGATATTAATTAACATTGATAAGAAGTTTAATTGTAATTAAAATATAATCTTTCACTTGTCCCCACCCTTTTATTATGTCATATATATTTGTAATTATAAATTTATCACAAACTGTCATAAAATTTAAACTTAAAACTTTTTTGGCATTTCTCTAAAAGTCAGTATTAGAAGAGTTTTTGGCCTTTAACTTTACAAAAAAAAATTTCCAATTAAATTTATTGAGCATATTGTGGTAATGACACAGACACAGAAATTGTATACTGTATAAAAATACTAATTAACTAAAGTAATCAAGTCTAGAATTAATACACTGCTTTCAAACTGAAGTAACACCAATTGAAAAAAAGTTAGTGCTAGATGACTGAAGTGCATTGTTGACAGGAGGAGTACCAAATAACTAAAGTAACAATGTTGAGGAGAGGGAAAGTACTAACTAACAGAAGTAACCATTTTAAAAACCCAAGATGTCATAAAATAAGAAGTGAAGAATGTAACGATAAGATGAAAACAACAATATCGAGCAATAAATTTATTTAAATCACCGACATTACAGCTCCCCTCAAACTTCTGAAAAATTTCTTAGTACCAGCAAGGTTCAGGTGGACCCCATCACCCAAGAACAGGTTCTCTTTACACATTAGGCCACCTTTATGTTGCCAGAAATGGATAAACTCCTCTTGTGCGAACTCCAAGAAAAAATCTCTATTTATTAGATTTTTATTGTGATGGTACACTACATGGTCTGTTGATCTGAGTCTGAGTCTACCAAAGATCTCACAGATTACAAGTTTTTCCACAGAAAATTCATGCTTTAACTTTGTAATAAATTTTTTTACATTTATTTTGTAAAGTTCAGCATCAAAGTTATCTGTGTCCACGTCATTACCACCTATCTGTAAAATAACTATACTGGGGTGGAAATTTATCATTTCATTACAGATTCTGCCCTGTGCATCAAGAAGTAATGTATTTATATTACCTCCACTCAATCCTAAAAATCTAACCCTTATGTTAGATTTTTCCAAATTGAGATGAGGCACAAGGGCAGGATCCCTGAAATTTCTAATGTCCTGCCACAATCTTGCCACGAAACTGTGACCTAAAACTAAAACCTGAGTGTGGGACATACTTTAATATAATGTTAATAAATTTGAATTAAACTTACAAATGTTTCTTTTATCTGAAAAGAAAAGTTTTAAACAGAATATAGACAATGTATTAAAATTTTTTGGTAATATTGAAATCTCTATTTTTTTTACTTTTAAATAGGTTATTTAATAAGGTCACCAATTTAATAAATAAATCAAATACTTAGTATACAATTTTGACCCAATAAGGAAATTAAATACTGCATAAATGAAAAGACTACTATTATTATCACTTTAAAATGAAACTAATTTAAATAAGTACATAACATTACAATGCAAATTTAAACAGTCATTAAATTATTAATTATTTTAACTTATCAAGGTTTTTGTTAATCCTTAAACACTTCAAATTAAAGAATTATGTTAAAATGTTTACAGAAATTTTTTTAGATTGTATTTATGTACAAAATAATTGGTTAATTGGTTTAACTTCCAGAGGTGTATATTTGCCACTTAACATTTAATAACATTTAATTTTTAAAAATAGGTCATTTATGAATATTTTGGAAACAGCAGTCTAATTATAGGCTGTAAAGTGGCGTTTGATGTAGCTCGAGTGTCAATATTCCTCATTTTCTGCTTGTAATGTTACTTGATCTTCAATCAGATTTTTAAATGTGTCCCAATATGAATTGAAATCACTACTGTCCCTATCTGTGTCATTAACAGATATGTTAAGTTCCAATTGTGACTGAATATCAAATTCAATATCGGACTCCCCATCTAAATCCGTTTCAGATCCTTCACTTGATGGTTCACCTTCTATTTGTACAAATCTGTTCAGACAATTGACACAGCTGCATCCAGGTCCACAGTATCCATTAGACCTGCCTGTAGAATCTTTTCTGCAACTACATCTGTTTGTTGTACAGCCACTTTTGCAAGAACAGCCTTTGGTGCACCACTGTATCCTGTCTTTAACATTTTGTATATTTACATCTGAGTCCCATATAACAGATAATGTCGTGTCTATTACAGACCAACCATAATTATCTAACGATGGCAACGACATAACATTCACCTTGGCCTGTTTCCAATATTCATGCACCCAACAGCACCTTTTCCAATGTAATTCCAAAGCATCAGAATTTGGAATTAAATCCTGCTCTGTGATAACCCTTTCCCACAGTTTTTCCCGCAAGGTCTGTATAATCGTCAAATGTCTTTCCATCACAGTCCCTTTGTCCAAACCATCAAAAAGCCCTTTGACAGAATCCAGTTTAAAAGCTGCCCTGTGCTTGGAAAAGTAAACACACATAACAAGCCTATAGAAAGCACACAACCCTCTGCTATCATCTGTACTGCACAATGTTAAATCACTAGAAATGAAAGCTGCATTCTGTCTAAAACAGTCAAAAAAAACCTTTTTCCCACAGCCATGAAAGTATGAAACAAAGTCACAACCACTGAAAATGTAAACTAGTTGCAGCAATTCCTCAATGTCTGTAACTACCTGTAATAGAATATCATTAGACAACAAACCTAAAAAGAGCTTCATATCTATAAACTGGTGGTCAAAAGCAGAATCCTTTAACTGAAGAAAAACTGATTTATTACCAAGAAGTTTGACTAAGGGCAGTCCAATAAAAAATGTGTCAGTATCTGGGCTATAAATGATAATCCTATGCGAGCAAGTTTGTAGTGCATGGATCCAAACTCTTGTATCTCCCTCTTCGTGATTGCTATTCATCATGGGAAATTCAACTACACTTCCAGTCCTACTGTAATTTCCCAAAGCCTTGTCTTTATTGTCATCATCAAAGCCTCCAGATGTCACAACTAAACATTCTTGGTTAGGAAACTTTTCCAGAGCCAAATGTAAGAAATAATAAGACAAAAAGTTTACCAACTTCCTCTTGTGAACTCTCACAGACAAAAATGATCTCCAGTTGGGTGGGAGAATAGTATCAGAACAGACAGAGTCATATATTACAACTTCCTGTAAAATATCATCAATCCTTCTGGTCCTCTCAATATCTTTAGGACTTGCCCCATGTCTGTTAGGATGATCAAATACAACATGAACCTCAACTGCACTGAACTGGAAATATGACTTTGTAATCCACCTTGAAAACAGGAAATCAGCATAATCACCAAATGTTCTGTGAGTAGAAAGAGGAATACTGTTGATCAAAAACATACCCTCAAGAATAACTGTACTTACCTGACCACTAAAACCAACTGGAAGAGAAGATAAAAATGCATCAGGATACAAAGACTTCATCACCTTTAAAGAAGTAGCCTTAGTACCCTTAACTGGAATACCATATGCATCAGAAATTGCCCTAGGTAAAGAAATAAACTGGTCCAAGTCTGCTACTGGCTCCTGTGTTAACTTTGAAAAGGCAATCTGTTTGCGCAAACAAGCAATTACAGTCTGGTTGTCTTTTAGTTCTTGTTTCTGCTTTGGAACTGTTATTTTTTTGGTACCAAATGTTTTCAAATTCATCTTTTTCCTAGGTGGTTGTTTTGATGTCAAATCAACTGTCCTAATCAAAAAGCACTTGATGTAATTGTGCATTTCTGAAGTACCAAAGTTTCTGTATTTTAGTAAGCAATCTGATTGTTCCTTAGTTGCTATGTTGTTTGTAAAAATATGGTGCAAAGAATCTTCAACATTTTCCTTGAACAACAATGAGACATGCAATATTTCAATGTATTGTTGGATTGTCAATTCTTCTGTACATATATGTGGCTTGGTGTTCTCCCTGCGCTGAGGCTCATTACACTTCATGCCCAACTGTGATTTGAGATTGTCCAAGGTCTCCGCTCTATATGGCAAGTAGTATGTTAAAACTGTAAGAGAAGGAGGACTGAAAGAATGAATAACCTGCTTTGTCTTTAGGTTAATCTCCACCTCATGAGCCTCATCTAGAGCAACAGAGTAGAAGTTCTCACCAGAAATTGACACCGAAAAACAACCAGACTGAAAATGCTCCAATACAGATTTTGGAAATGTCAGCAGATCCGCTAGGTGATAAGGTATCATGCGGAGATAATTATGCCTATCAAAAGCATAGAACAGGCAGGCAAGCTTCTTCAATGCTACATTTCGCAAATTCCAGTTTCTACTCCTTATACCAAGATAGAAGGCAAGATAGGACATGAAATCTACATGAACAAAAGTGTCCCAAAACTCAAAGGTTTTACTTGCCATGCAACTGTCTAACCGCCACTGCTTGAATTCATTTTGAGTTGTGCTGAGTAAGTTTTCAAATGTTTGTTTCAGTTCAGAAATATGTGTCCAAATGTCCAAGTCCAGAATATCCATTTCATTTCCATTATTTGCTTCTAGATTTAAATTGCAAGTTTTCATAGCAGATTCCAATATTCCAAAAAAATCTGTTTTTAAATTTGTCATGTTTCTGTTTTTAGTGAAGGACTTTATTTGGTATCTAAATATGGCTTCCCAAACATGAATGAAAAATCTGTTGGTGATACTAAATTTTGTACATTCTGTTAAAACTTTTAAAGTTGCACCATGATGATATTTGGTTGCTAGTTCTTTTAATCCTGCATCAAAGTAAATTTTAATGAATATTGGCAAAATATTCTTCAGTATGTGCCAATCTCCTGGATATGGTAAAACCCAATTCAAGGCTGACCCATATTCCGATTTCAGTTTGATGAGATGGTCATAAGATTTGCCATCACCAACAACAACTAAATATTGCAGATGTTGTCCAATTTGAAATTTGTCATGAAGAATATTTAATGTTTTCAAAACAGTTTCTTTATTGTCTGCTGGATCATTTAAAACTGCTATTGAATGGAGCTTGGATGTTTCAGTTGTAGTGTCAGTACTTGCTAAATATGTCTTTAAACCAGGAATTATAATGTGCTTTTCTTGCAGAAAAAATTTCATGAAATTGTATGATGACAAGCAACGCTCAAATTTAATCCACTCGTCTTTTTCTATATCAGACTCGCCAAAATCTTCAAGTTGCAAACCATGAAATTGATTGTGTTTACTGGCAGATGGATTTCCAATTTTGTCATCTGGGTTATTGATTGATCTTATTAGTTCATGTGGAATGGATCGAAGGTTTGTTTTTTTATACTCCCAATTGACACTTTCAACAGATGTCCTGTTTGTTTTGGAATCCTGCTCTGTAATTATAATTTCAGACTCTTTGTTCTTTTCACTAGGCTTGGGCACAACTGACTGTATTGTTGTTCCATGAAAACCAGATTTGTTCTTACCTGATCCAACTAGTGCATAACTCTGGTTTTTATCTAAGTTGTCGAAGGAAGCTATGGCAAAGCTGTCCGATATGATGGTACTTGTAGATTTTATTTGAGACGACTTGTTTGTAATGAAACGTTTCAATGAATCTTTTGAGATGCCCGCACCTAATCTTGCGGTGATGGTTAGAAGGTCGGTAGAGGAACCGCTAAATTTATCTTGAATGTCTGTGTTCAGTAGATGTAAAGGTTGAACACAGTGAGAACTGTGTGCATTAAAAATACAGCTGGCTATGAATAATCTTGGAAAAAGTCTACTGTTGTCTAGTTTGTTGTTGTTTAAATTTTCTTGGATGTAATGTTTTTCCCATTTAAACATGTTCTTTCTCAAAAATTTCTCTTCCTCATCATTTGATGTTAATCTGTAAATGAAGTTCCATAGAGTGGGGTTTATTTTTCCAATTTCATTATTCAAATCAAAGTTGTGTATGTCTGGAAGTTCTGCTTTTATTGCCTCTTCGACATAACATTTTACATCATCCTTCAAAATTTTGAGTGCAGCATCAAGATATTGAATTCTTTTAATTGATGAGTCTGCAACTGCCTGTTTGAATTTTTGTTGTATCGCAATGTTGTCCTCTTTTAAATTTTCAACCTTTGTGATTGTTGACCATGATTGAATGCAAACACTGTAAAAGATCGGTGCCAAGTCTATAAATCATTCTTCCCATCTTTTTATTTGGAGAATAACATAGCAAAGCTGGTCCTAAGTGTGACTTCAACATTCTGTACAGCCAGTTGGAATTGTGCTGTATTTTTAGCCTAACTGAACTTTCAATGCATTCTATTTTAAAATCTTGAATTTTCTTGTCAATTAAAGATTTGTACTCCAGATAAAGTTGAGGTATTAGAACTGGTGTGTACAATAAGAAACTATCAACAACTTGCTTAAGAATAAGTTCAAAGCAATGCATATCTAAGTTGGAAATATTGGGTTCCTCTTTGTTGCAATATGACAAGCAGTCTTTCAAGTATTGGTCAGTTTTTGCTGTCACTAGATCTGAATTGTTCAATCTGGAAAACTTGCAAAAAGCACTGTAACATGACACACACAGTACAGCATTTTCATTTAATGCAGATTTGTCAAGTTGAAGTTCTTGCTGTAAATAGGTGTTAAAAGACAAAAATCTGCTTTCATTTAACATGTATGTTTGTTTCCCAGTAGTATTTCTTTCACAGATGTAACATTCGGATGGTAACTTGTAATTCTTATAATGACAATAATGTTGATGGCAAAGTGGAATTTTATCAATATCCCATGTTTGTAAAATTTGAAATTGGTCCAGTTGAAGTCCAAAGCATGACTGGAATATACCGACATCAATGGATGTAATGTGATCAGCCTCTTTTAAACAATTATTATGTGATGACATATAACACAACTCTTTTGTAACCTCAGGAGGTGGCAAAAATGAATGAAGCTTTTTTGCTGGTGTTGCCCCATCTGCGGATGTATTTTCCTTTGACACTTCACGTATAAGCTTGGCTTCGCACTTTCTGCAAATACAGTCGGTATCTTTGTATGATGGATAAGTTTCCTTCACAAATTTGTAAAATTTAGCTGCACTTTTTCTTTGAAGTAGATGAATGTATCTGTGTGTCACATCATGCTTCCCACATGAAATACATGGGCCAGGCTCTGTACCTTCGTGAACTCGTGAACAATTTGTTTCATGTGGCATGTTTAATTACAAATTACTACTTTTATTGACAGGAAAATTATGAAACTAAAAAACATATACTAAGTAAAAATTAAAAAAATATGATCACAGATAAAAATATCACAGACTGAAAGTGAAACAATTTAAAAATAAAATAAATTAACAGAAAATATTTTAATGACAAAACAAAACCTTTATACTATGGCATTCAAACTCCAAAAAAATAAAATAAAAAATTAAATATAAGAATTGGTATCAACAGACAATAAGTAAGACTAAGTGACAGAAAAGGGGCGTTTCTTTAATATGGAAACATTATTAAATTGGACTGTGTAACTGTAAGTCAGCAGAGCCAAGAGATAAAATGTACACAAAATATAATTATTTTGAATTTATTTGGAACAAACTGACTTCTACGAATCAAGCCCGAAAGAAATGAGTCAGACTAAGACGATTAAAATGTTAAAAACTATTTATTTATTTAAATTTTTCAACCATGACCTCTAAATGGTCCGACGACTTTGGGGCATCAAATGGGTTGAAAACTCTGAAAAAAAATTATCTGATGTGCGAAAATCTACATATTCATGTGTGATGATACAAAAACCAACGATTTAATGTAGTGTGTGTTGTTTTTGAAGGTGTATGTGCGAGATATATTGAAAAAACCTCGAGTGGAATTACACTTTATACGTGCCTGGGACAGGGCTGTAGAGGAAGGCCGATTGCGCAGTAACAGAAGTTGGAAGTGATTCACAAACTTTATTAACTATTCTCTATATCGTTTGGTATATAAGAAACCAGATAAAATGAATATTCATTATCTAATACGCAATTGTGTCAGATATTA
Organism: Limnoperna fortunei; assembly: GCA_944474755.1. Lineage (NCBI taxonomy): Eukaryota > Metazoa > Mollusca > Bivalvia > Mytilida > Modiolidae > Limnoperna > Limnoperna fortunei. Next base: position 42,163,942 of record OX104113.1, read on the forward strand.
TTCCGAGCATCAAAATTGTAAATACAAGTCGCCGCCATATTTTTCAAGCTGCGCTAAGCAAAAGTTTTCGTGAAAGTTTACATTTTTAATATATGCTACAAGAGTGCTAACCGTGTCGGTCGTGTTTATTATTATTTCAAAAATAATACTTTGTTAACAGTATCCACAGTTTAATTTTTTATTATATTTTAAATCACGGTTATCCACAGGGTCTTCGAAACATGAAAATCGAAAATTTGATAAGTGACATCTAGCGGCAAGTTTTTTTATAATTATCTCCACTTGTTTCTCTGTAAAGAAAATCGCGGTTTTAACGGTCAAATCAGGGAAATGCTTTCCGACTGCAAGACAATTCGCCAACCTATATTTCAAGACAAGTCGCCTCCGAGTCAAGACAAGTCGCCCATTAGATAAATTATTCTTTTGAACATGAAATACTAGTACGTAATTGTGAATAAAATTAGAAAAATACAACAAAAATATAAATTATAGAACAACTTTTAAATTACTAAATTATAGTTTGGGACCCAACAACCGTCAATGAGTATTGACCTTTTCGAAATCCCATATTCACGTGGTTCTGTGTTTTTTTTTTGTTTTTTTTTTGGGGGGGGGGGGTTGGTAAGATCGACAGTTATCGTGTCTTTCCGTGGGGCATCGTCGGAATATCAAAGAAAAATAACGACAAATTACACTTTCCATTGAATTATTTTTACCATAATGAAAATTATTTCAAAAGAATTCCAATTGCCCGTATTAAAAAAACAAAACAAAACGGAAACATAAACATTGTTAAGAACGTAATATTTTCAGAATTTTTTAAAAATAAAACAAAAACAAATTTTTTTAGACGAAGACCGTATATTTGCAAAACTATTTATGAAATAATAAAATTTTGTGTGTTTTTTTAACTAACTAACTAACTAATTTTATTCAGTCTAAAATCCATTACAGAGGATCATCACTGAAAAGGAAACAATATTCTACAGTAGACAGAATATCATGTTATAACAAAGGACACGGAACATATAACATTCATATAATTATTATGACTTAGCCACTCGCCCTGACGAATTTCGACCTAGTCACTCCCTCTGACGAATTTCGAGTCTTCATACAATCTTCCAAGAAGGAAAAGAATCTGATTATAAAAAAAAAGATATTCGATTTTGTCTTTGTATATTGTGCCATCTACCGGATTCTACAGGTAATTTATGATTCGTGGTTCTAAAACGAAAAAAGGTAATATAGTTTTTATCATTGAGTATATTAAAATAATTTTCGAACTCTAAATCTTCTTTGTACATTCTGTAATTAATAGCTTTAGGGCTCTCGTGTAGGTTGGAAAGCCACTGCTGTTTAAAATGATCTGACAGTGTTTGTTTAATTGCGCTATGTAACCATGAAATACTTGGGAAGTTTTGAGAAAGCCACAGATTTGATTTACCACAGTCATCTAGTATAGATTTAATATAAGAGAGCCACGAGTAGTCATCGTAGTTTGAATAGGCTAACTTGTATAAAACGAAAGGCAGCTTCCTCTCTTTACCACTAACTAATTTTCCCCAAAACTTAATCATTCTAAGTTTAATACAGATGTCAAGCGAATATCTGCCGAGTTCACCATAAATCATGAAATCGGGAGTCGATTTCTTTGCATTCAACAAAAGTTTACAAAATTTCAGATGTACTCGTTCTATAATAGAGTTATTACCGACACCCCATACCTCACAGCCGTAGAGCAAAATAGGTTGTATAATTTTATCGAATAAGTCAAGCATACATTCCAAAGCTAAATTATGTAGTCTCCCCTTTTTTAAGACGTCGTACATAGCTCGAGTAGCTTTTTCGGCATTATATTTTTTTGCATTAGAAAAACTACCAGATCTGGAAAAATGAACCCCTAAATATATGTAATCTTTGACTATTTCCATCTCTTTATCATCATAATAAAATCTCATTTCATTTCGCAGACGTCCCTTTGAAAATACTACTATTTTACTTTTATCGACATTAACTTTAAGCTTCCACAATGTACAATATTCATGAAGTGTATAAAGTTGTTTTTGTAAATCTTCTTCAGATTCTGATAAAAGTACAGTATCATCAGCGTACAAAATAAGAAAAAGGTTTACATACAGACTAAGTTCTGAATTAATTTTGTTTGAGATACTTGATAGACCACATATATTATTACTGATCATAAAACTTTCAAGGTCATTGACATACAGAGAAAATAGTGCAGGAGACAGATTCTCTCCTTGCCTTACACCAATATTACATGGAAAAAAATCAGAGTAATCTTTACCATTAAAGACACGGGATTTGATATTACTATACATGTTAACAATAATATTATACATCTTGCCATCTATAGATGAATTTAATAATTTTGACCATAGACCAGGTCGCCAAACAGTGTCAAACGCTTTTGCAAAGTCAATAAATGCACAGTATAGTTTTTTCTTCTTTCTCTGTAAGAGTTCTTGTAGTAAATGAAGTGTAAAAATACTGTCTATTGTGGAATACCCTTGTCTAAAACCAAATTGATTTTCATTCAGCAAGAAGAAGTTTTCTAAAAAATCATTTAACCTTGAATTCAAAATAGAAGTAAATAATTTGCCCATACAACTTAAAATCGTTATAGGTCTATAATTTTTTGGGTCCGCCTTTTCGCCCTTGTTTCTATAAAAGGGAAGTATAGTTCCGACGAGCCAAATCTCAGGGACGATTCCCGAATTAAAAATTAAATTAAAGAGCTTATAATAAATCGGCATAAGTGTATGGCAAGTATTTTTTATATATTCATTAATGATTTTATCATCACCCCAACATTTCCCGTTTTTCAAATTTTGAATACATTTAGGATTAGTGCCCACTCTCTCGCAATTGAAAGAGGGCGGTACCAAAATATACCTAAAATAACCGAATTTGCCTTAAATGTACAAATTCTGAAATTGAGAATGAGGAGCACTTTTTTATTAATTGTCCATCCCTTATAAATTTCAGACAAGAATTTCTTCTTAAAATTAAAAACCAACTGAATAAAAACATCACGTCCATAACAAAAAACAACCTGTTTTTGGCTTTTAATAGTGACTCTCTGATTTTACTTAAATCTTTAATTAAATATATCAGTAAATGTCAAGTTGTTCCAAACGTCACCGGTACTATAGAAAAATGAAACAATAAGTTTCATTTTATTATATGTGAATTTGTTATTATTAACAATGTCGAAGCGAGCAAATACCTCGGAGTAACAATTAACAGCAACTTAACTTGGGACCCGCACATAAACAACATCATTGGAAAGGGAAACAAGACATTGGGATTTATACGCCGCAACCTCAAAGACTGTTCTAAAAAAGTCAAATCTGCAGCTTACACGTTAATGGTTAGACCGACAGTAGAATATGCATGCTCGATTGGGATCCAACAAACCAGACCCAAGTAAAATCCATAGAACAAATACAGAAAAGAGCGGCAAGATTCGCCAACAACAATTACACCGACAGAACACCTGGTTGCGTCACCAAAATGATAAAAGAACTTGTATGGGAAAGTCTAGAAACAAGAAGGAAAAATGCCAGGCTAAGCATGCTATACAAGATCAAGAATGAATTGATAGACATCAACAAGGAACACTACCTAATACCAAACGACAGAAGAACATGAGGGGCCGATAAATATTTCCAAGTGAGAATAAACAATCATTCTTCCCAACTTAGACCATCAGGGACTGGAACCGGCTACCAACATCAGCAACTTAAGCGAAAACAATAGAGGGATTCAGAGCTGCCCTTAAGGCATGCTCTGTCACGAACTAAAACACAACTACCATGTATATAATTTAATTGTAAATTCCATCTATTTTAACTGCGTTAGAGAACAGCTGTGTTGCCCGACACGCGTCAAGTTTTCTCGGAGCCATTTACATTCGGAAACGAATCCGGCTCCTTACCTCGAAGAAGAAGAAGAAGGACAAGTATTGTGCATTTAATATTTTGTCTGTTATTTTGGTTATAACCATTTATTGTAAATGTGTTAAAATAATAAATATTTTTATTATTATTATTATTATTAAAACTGAATTATTTTATATTGTATTATTATAACATTTTTCAAAATTTCGTTTAGCTTTTGTAATTTATGTTAGTTTTAAGGACTCCATATAAGATATATCCTGGTATGTTTTATTTCATTCTTTAAGTTTCCAAATATAACTTGCATTTTTAAATAGTTTTAAATCAAACTTTTTAAATCTTAAAATAGATAAAAATCAATATCTGTTGTGGCTTTCTCTTATAATAATGATATTTATTTTCCTTCTGTTTGCTCTTGCATTTTTACCACTGATTTTCACTGATTTAGACGTCTTTTTTGATAACATACCTGTTTTTAAAATCTAATATTAGTATAAAAATCATTATTTAAATTAACATTTTCGCGGCTTATTATGTCGGTCTTTTATTGGTCTTTCATTTTTACCTTTCATGAATGTAAAGTGTCAGGTAATAAATAAGCAATTAACGAATTAACAAGGCACATTTAATATACAATTACATCACAGCAATATCTCTTACCCCCCGCCTTGTTCTCGGCAAATCTCTTTTGCGAGAGTTTGGGATTTCGAAATCGTCAATAATAACCCATTAACTCCAAGTTAGTTCTAATTAGCTTGTCATATAATAAGCGTGGACAGATCGTTATGGTGCAAGCTAGTGTTGTTTTCAATGATTAAAGGTGTTCAATTGTGAGTTCAAGTTCATATCGAATAAACACTCTCAAAGCCAATACACGCCGGGTATTCGGACACACAGAACAGGGTGGAACACAAACGAACGGGTGAGGTGGATGAAAACATCGTGTTCAGGTAGGTGTGTTATTTTCATTCTGAACGTATTGAAATAGGATTAAAGACAGAAATAAGTTTATAACGCCTTTTGTATGTCCCTTAACTACTAGTACACCAAGTATTGTATGTTTTTACTGGAGAAATAATCCACAGGAACGTCATGAACACGGAAATTACTTCGGAAAAAGTATATTTCCAACTTTCGTTGATTGTAACTTCTCGCGAAGAGCAAGTTACAAAGTTTTTATGGTCAATATAGATACCCCAATGCATACTTGATTATCTTTGAAAAGTTGAACTTCTAATTCGACGTATTAAGCACAGTATTCTTCAGTAACCAAACATACTTGGCGGAATTTTGACACAACGGACCGCGGGTGAGGACACTGTGGAACGCGGGTGTGTGCTCCTTAGAGAACACAACGAACCGGGTGAAAATGCATATATTTTTTTATTTAAACTGTTCGTCCCTTTCTATTATTGTAATGAGCAACCGTATATTTTCTTTTCAGGAATAGTTTATCCTGCAATCCTTCGATTAGAGCTTAAATTTTGTATGTGTTTCACTGCCACTGGCTATGAAACGAGTTTCAGCCACGCCCACTTTAAGAACTACTTTTGTGTATTGCAGTAATGTACTTGTTTGACCTTTCTTGCCAAATGTAAACAAATCGGAATGTTGCAATCGCGCAAATACGTGTTTTTGTTTAAATCCATAAATAAATATATTATTTTCATCTGTGTTGGTTTTTTCTCTTCTAAAACAGACACTTCAAACAGGCTAAATTCAAAGTATTATGGCGCAACCCTGCAAATCCAGACCATGAATGTCTATTTATTTTGCAACTACCGGTTCAACTATACAAATACGACACTACGAATAAAGCAAAGCTTTATTTAAGAAATAGATTATTGAGAATTAGTTAGAACATGGTCGGACTATATATTTGTCAGCGAGGTATAAAATGAAGAAAAATATAAGGTCTGACCATGTTCTAATTCGCATAGATACCAATTGCAATAATCTATTTCAATTCTAATATGTATAACAAATGAGTTAAAATTTCGCAGCGGCTCTAAGAGGACGCTTTTTGAAACTAATAAGAGATATCCCACAGCAGTATGTTAAAGCAAATAAAATTGACATACACATATATTCTCGTCATTTTATTGAATATACTTACCTTTTAAGCAAATAAATATTGAGAAATCTTAACAATATTGCATTTATGCGTATATGACAGAACTTACTTCGTCATAAATGACTCTAAATATAATACTGAAGACCAAATCTGTCATATGTTAGATTTTCTGATGGACAACATATTCGTCATGTTTGGTTGACATGTTTTTCAACAGACTGTTGGTATTCCAATGGGTACTAATTGTGCTCCTCTCCTCGCCGACCCGTTTTTGTACTCTTATGAGGCTGAGTTCCCAGAAGGCCTACTGAAGAAGAAAGAAAAGACACTGGCCCAGACCTTTAATTTAACATTCCGTTATATTGCTGATGTTTTGTCCCTCAACAATGCTAAATTTGGTGACTATTTACATTCAATTTACCCTGCGAGCTTGACATTGAAGATACCACCAATACACTGTCAGCCTCTTACTTTTCTAGACCTTTTTCTAGAAATAGACTCAGGACAACTACAAACTAGACTCTACCGTACAAACGTGATGACTTCAACTTTCTTATTTTCAACTTCCCGTTTATTGATAGCAACATTCCAGCAGCTCCAGCGTATGGTGTGTCCATTTCACAACTTATACGTTATTCTAGATCCTGGGATAGGTATTCCGATTTTCTTGACCGATCACTGCTGTTGACTGCTAAACTGCTCAAACAAGGGTTTGTTGTACCTAGGTTGGTGTTATCTGTTCAGAAGTTCTATGGTCGTCACCATGACTTAATTGATCCTTATGGGAAATCAGTGTCTCAAATACGATCTGACATTTTCGCTGCGTCATGGTGTTTCCTATTCCTGGATTTGACTTTTCCCTAGACATGACAATAAGTAACTCGATGGGTGTCTAATTAGAGACAGACACTGCTTACTGATCCGGAGCACCTGAGTGCACCCATTGTTTTTATTAGGTTCGGGTTACTCTCTTAATGTTTTTGTGTTTTGGTTTTTGTATTGCGTTTGTCTATATCCGGATTTGTAACTGTCCCTTGACTTTCGGCTCTTGTTGTTCGGCCGGATTTTTTGCTATTTTCATAAATCGGATCACCTCGGTTATTTCCCGACCCTTGACCGAAATGGCCTAGAGATGTTCCGATGTTTCATATGACGTCGGAATTCTAATTGTGACGTAATAGCGGGCCAAAACGTATGAAGGACGTCATATTAGAATTGTAAATAATGACGTCGGCTCCTGGTGCCCTGTCCTTACTTTTAACGATATTTAGTATTCTGTTCTGGTTTACGGCATGTTGTCAAATACGATATTTGTTTGTGACGTCAGGCTATCACATGATTACGCGCCGAAAATTTCAAGTCAAAAATCGGTTAAAGTTCACTTTTAATGCTTTTCATTAGTATAAAATGGATTTTTTGGTTGCAGAATAAAAAAAATATTCGTACATTGTCGGAAAATATAAAGTTTATTTGTACTCGCCGCGAAACAGGTAAGAAATTCTCGATAGAACCTCGCATTCCTACCTGTTTCTAAGGCTAGTACAAATAATCTGTATATTTAATGACAATCAACGAATATATGTGCGATCGCCATTAAACACACAGGAAAAGTTTGTACGCCGAATCGACGAGTTTCGTAATACAGTACAACTTATGTGATATTGAAAATAGTATCTTGTTGTATTTCTGTTGATAATGTTTTACTAAACTTGGTACGTGCATTACTTTTGTATTCATTATTCACCTTGAAAAGCAGAAATCGTTCTTGAAACATCACTCAATTTACGTCAATCATGTTGATTACCAAAATACTGCGCACTATGTGTATAGGCTTAATAAGGATACAATTACAAAAATTTTTAGGAGGAAATATTTTAGGATAGATTGCAGGATAAACATAATATTAGTATATTGACTTAGCATAAACACAATATAAGGACTCGGCACGAAACTGGGAAGATTGGGCAGAGCCTCGCCATTATACTCCGTTTCCATGGTTTCTAAGCCTTGTCCTTATATTGGGTTTATGTCAAGTCAATCCACTAATATTATATATAAATGCTTTTATTGGCGTAAAAGAAACTTGCTTAGAAACAATTATAGACCATTGTTCATCTGATCATCGAACCAAAACGCTTAAATACAGACAACTTATATTGCACGAACCAATGGGAAATGAGGTTAACTTAGTATACGTAAGTGCACATAAAATGTATTCTATAACAAAGATATAGGACTAACATGACTTAAACTGGTGTTCTACAACATTTGGACACAGAAAACTAAATAAAACAGTGATTAGACACTTCTTTAATACCAGGACATTGCTAGTTAACGCCATGTTCTGTGTGTCCAACACCCGCGTTCTTAGTGGTCTTCATCTCGAATCACCCGCGGTCCGTTGTGTCAAAATTTCGCTAACTATGTTTGGATAATGAAGAATACTGTGCTTAATACGTCGAGTTAGAAGTAAAATTCTTCACAGATAATCAAGTATGCATTGGGGTATCTATATTGACCAAAAAGACTGTAACTTGCATTTCGCGAGAAGTTACAATCAACGAAAGTTGGAAGTCTACTTTTTCCGAAGTAATTTCCGTGTTCATGACGTTCCCGTGGATTATTTCTCCAGTAAAAACAGACAATACTTGGTGTACCAGTAGTTCAGGGACATACAAAAGGCTGCATTAACTTATTTCTGTCTTTAATCCTATTTCAATACGTTCAGAATGAAAATAACACACCTACCTGAACACGATGTTTTCATCCACCTCACCCGTTCTTTTGTGTTCCACCCTGTTCTGTGTGTCCGAATACCCGGCGTGCAATAGTTTTTGTATAAAAATGACTCATTCACCGTTTATTTTTTTTTTTTTTTTTTTTTTTTTTTCCTTCTATCATAATTTTTATTCCTCTCTCTTTCTTTTGTTTTTGTCTTGTTCTCATGTAAATCAAAATTGTATGTATTACACTTGTCGTTATCTGAACCACTATTGTTTGTATGTTGTAAAAATGTATGGAGAAGACCTTGTGAGTTGGAATAACTCGAGTCCTATCCAATATTTGAATATTTGCAAATAAAATATGTTTAAACTAAACCGTTTATGGCATTCAGTTTGACCATGGATGTTCTATGTATAGTATGCAAAGAATCACTGAGACCTTGCCAAGAAGTCCTTTCATGTCTAACATGTCACAGAAAGCAGCACAGATGTTGTGGCTCAGACATAAGCAGAAATGAGTACCGCCTCATGTTGAGAACAACTGGTAAAGTTCCGTTTTACTGCCATGAATGAAAAGCTGATGACACCATTCCCTATCAACACAGTCCAGGCTTAGACTCGTACTCGGCCTATTTATTCCCATAGACAATAAAAATGAAGTCTATTTCCAAGCAACTAAACAAAATATATCAGTAACGAACATTTATCTAAGACTAATTTTCTTATATTGAAATAAAATATTCTCAAAATTGTTGTATTAATGTCTTGTTTCGAGCGATGGGCGACTTGTCCCGGAAAATGGGCGACTTGTCTCGAACAGGGAGCGACTTGTCTTGGTGGCGACTTGACCTGATACCGAAAATACGCATGCTCCAAAATTTACGGGAGTCCCTAATCTGCGGAAGGGTGGAAAAAGCGGAAGTTTTGTTTGGTATATTTTTGCCTGTAACTTTTGAACCGATAAACATATCTATGTAATTTAAACAGATTCTGACAGATAATAACAATTCCTACGTAACGAATAAAATATAAAATGATTTAAATTATAAAAAACTTGACCGGAAGGGTTTTTTTCTGTAATAAAATTGGACACGATTTTTCATCTTTGGTACTAAATTGTGTTCAACTTATTAAACCCGGTCAAAAATGGTTAATATCTTCTTGTAGTAAATTTTATAGCAAATCCATTGATATATAACTTAATTTTATTCATAAAGGGAAAAGTTGTCAAAAGTTGACCGGAATGGTGGCTCGTTGGAACATCACGTACAGTGAAATTTAAACTTTGGACTCAATTTGTAAAAACATGCAAAACTCCGATCAAAATTGGTTAATATATTCCTCTAGTAAATTTTATAGCAAATCAATTGATATATTAATTAATTTTGTTCATAAAGGGAAAAGTTGTGTATTACGTACAGTGAAATTTCAAATTGTAAAAGCATGCTAACTCATGTCTAAATTCCTCTCCTCTATGAAATTTTAAAACAAATTCATTGATATATAACTTAATTTTATTCATGAAAATGAAAGTTGTAAAAAAGTTGACAGGAAGGGTGGCTTTTTCTGCGAAAAATTGGCCACAAGACACTTCGTTAGAATTACTTTTCCATGTTGTTTTGAATTCACATTTCAGATATTAATTTAACACTAATTGTCAAAAGCTTTAAAATAATGAGTTATAAAGTTATTGATATATAATATAACATTTTTTTTCAAAATTGGATATGTTGAAAGTATTCTACTTAGGAATCATGTTTTTAATGCCTAACATTACTATACTCGATAGATTTCACCAGGCGGTGGTATCATTGGGCAACAAATTCACTGCATAATGTTCAGCATGAAATTTATAGTCCAAATATGTAACATGACATGGGCCTTGACAAAATCATTTATTGTGTGTATTGAAGGCTTGTTTATTCCAAATAACAACTTAGCGTAAATTTATGGTTTCTTATCTTGACTAAAATTCAGAGGTATAGTCCCTTTATTACCCCTATAATCAATTAATCTAAATAAACACACACAAAAAAAGACACAAAAGACAGCAGGCTTACTGACCAAGAATTTCTAAAGTTTGTGTCCAGTTTTATCGTTTTTGGTTTATTCTTAGATTTTTGTCTCATGCAAAATAAATAAGCGTTAATGTTTAAATGTGTGTTTTTAGGATAAATACAGAATTCGCTAAATTTCATTGTGACCTACTTTAATAGCATTGAACGCATTTCATGAAAATTAATACAATAAACGTAACTCATTTCATAATTGTTTAAAACCTTTTAAACATTTAAACTTCAAATTTGTATAACAAAATAAAATTCCAAACCAAAGCTTAGGTGGTTAAAATTATTAGAATTTTATAAACTTAAATACAGTATAACTTGGAAATGGGATAACAGGTACAAATGGAACAATTAAGCACGGTCAATAATTATCTTTAATTAGGCAAATTTTAAATCATAAATCGAAATCAAATCTTAGGTTGTCAAGACAGCTGGTAAGTTTAACATAGAATTTATATTTCAGAATAAAAACTGTTAATAATTTGTTTTAAAAGTTATTCAAATTTTTTTTCTTTTATAAAAAGTAAATACATTTTTTTGTCTAATGTCTTTTAACAATGTAATCGATATTTTCATGCCATGAGCCATCATCCGAGAAGTTTGTTTGTTTGTTTGTTTGTTTGAATGGTGTTTTAATGCCACTTTCAGCAATTTTTCAGGTATATCATGGCGTCCAGTTTTTATTGGGGAGGAAGCCGAAGTACCCGGAGAGAACCCCCGACCTGCGGTAGGAAAACTGGCAATCCTTGTCAATTAAGATTGGATTCGAGTACACCCTGCCTGCAGTGAGAATCTATCCCGCAATCTCAGTGTTGACAGACCACGTGATCAATAGTAGACGAACTACCTTGACCACTCGGCCACCGAGGCCCCTCATCCGAGAAGTAGACGCCCAAGTGTTTATGACTAGATACTTCCTGAAGATAAATATTGTTCATCCGTAATAGAGGGTGTAATTGTCGAGTAGTTTTACGCGATACAAGCATCGTCTCGGTCTTCTGGGGATTAAAACTCACGAGCCACTGCGAAGCCCAGCGGTGAATTTTGTTGATATTACTATTTAAAATTTTCGCCGCGTTATCTGGGGTATCAACAATGACATAAAGACTAGTGTCGTCGGCAAATAATTTTATACACGCGTTAATATCGTCGACGATATCGTTAATAAAAATTAGAAAAAGAAGTGGACCGAGTATTGATCCTTGTGGAACACCGGCACTTACCGGCTTCCAGTCAGAGAAACAGCCGTTAAGTGCGACACGTTGGACTCGCCCAGATAGATAACTGTCAAACCAACTCAGAAGGCGTCCCGTTATACCATATTTTTTTCAGTTTAAATAATAGACCTCTGTGCGAAACTCGATCGAAGGCCTTGGAAATGTCACAGAACACTACTCGTATTTCTTTGCCATCGTCCAAGGCCCTACCGAACGAGTTTGAGATGTCAATCAATTGATTGATTGCTGAGTCACCTTGTGTGAACCCAGAATGATGAGTAGTTATTACCTTATTATCTAATAGAAAATTGTGGACATGTTTATAGATACAGCGTTCCATACACTTTGAAATAATACAGAGCAGTGAAATCGGGCGATAATTTTTAACTTCACTAGTGTTCCCAATTTTAGAGACAGGCGTTACATTTGCTTTCTTCCATGTATTAGGGTAGAACGATTTTGTGAGCGATAAGTTAAAGATGTACATAGCGGAGTTTAAAGTTGTGAGCTGGCCAGTTTTAAAAGTCCAGCATTGATGAGATCTGGACCAGATGCCTTATTGATATTTAGATTCTTGAGAACGTCCTCGACCTCGGATTCATTTATTACCATATTTGATATTTCATTTACGACTACTTTGGGATTTGGAAGATGAGCATTCGAGTCGTCTATTTCAGTTTGAGTAACAAAATAATTATTAAACTCGTTTGCTTCCGCAGTCTCATTAGTTATAAGATTGCCATCTTTTATTAATGGTGGTACTCCGCATTGCCGTTTTTTTCATACCTGAAATTTGGTTGCATATATGCCACCATGATTGATTTGATGGGTTATTCTGTTTTAATGTATTAACAAGTTGATCTCGATAGCTAAGCTGGGCTTTTCTTATTTGTAACGTCACCATATAACGTGTTTGTCGAAATTTTGCCCAATGAGACTCTTTATTTGTACGACGCGCTTTCGAATGGAGTCGCCTCTTTTTTCTAATAATTTTTCTAATATCATTCGTCAGCCATCTCGGGTCTGCCTTGCGAATCGTTACCATTTTATTAGGAATGGATTTTTCGGCCGCACCTAAGATGATATCCGTAAAGTCAGAAACTATCTTATTAATGTCGTCAGAAGAAAATATACGTTGCCAGTCATTCTGATAAAAGTCGTCTATAATGGTCATAGTCTCCTCTGTCATAAAGCCATATTTTACGTCTAACTGAATTAAGAATTGGTTTGGAAGAGTTAAAAAGACCAATCACAGGACAATGATATCTTATATATCTGTTCCAACAAAGGAAGTCCTACGCTAGTATAAGATACAAAATCAATACAACTGGTAACAATTAAATCTATAACTGACGATGAATTTTCAGTAAAATTTGTCGGATCATTTATCATTTGCTCTAGGCTATAAGACGTACAAATACGTTTCATTTTTGAGTTCACATTTGCTTGATTGTCATTAAAATCATTAAAATCATTACATTGTTAAAAAGACATTTTTAAGAGTCAATATCTTACGACGTGTACGCTTAGTTTTAGATCGATTTACCCTAGAAAAAAATGCATTTTTCATATATCAGACCAATTTTAGAATATAGTGACGTCGTTTGGGACAACGGGATTCAAACATTAGTTAATAAAATCGAAAGCGTTCAGATAGAAGCGATGCGAATCGTAACGGGTGGCACAAAACTAACATCGCTCGAAAAATTAAACGAGGAAACGGGATGGGAAAAACTTTCTGATCGTAGAAAGAAACACAAACTTGTTATGATATACAAAATGGTGAACGGGAATACTCCTGAGTATTTGAGTAATTTATTACCAAATATCAGGTCTAACTTTCATCGTTATTTCACACGCCAATCTAACAATATTACTGATATTCGGACTAGGACGTCTTTATATTCAAATTATTTTCTGCCGTCAACTATTAAATTGTGGAATAACCTGCCGATAGATATCCGGAATTCGAGATCGCTAAACATATTCAAGTCACGTATCGGAGCTCACGATGAAAAACGCCCATTATTTTATAATGCAGGTAGTAGGATGTATGGCACGCCGTTCTCGTCAAAAGTATGATTCAAAATATCATCACAAATTACACACTCAAAATATTACATTACACTCTCAAAATTTAAAATTTCGCACTCAAAATTAAAATATGCACTCAAAATCATACGAAAACACACTCAAAAGGTAGATTGAAATTACACACTCAAAATTTTAATTCATGCACTCAAAACTGAAAATTACGCACTCAAACAGAAAACATATACACTCAAAATTGTGCGCACCTTTTTTTACGCAGGGCTTATAAATATTCATTAAATTTAATTTGAATATTTCAATCCAGGTTTTTCTAAGCTTGAAACGGGTCCCTGTAAAGCAACGAATGAAACAGACGAAACAATTTTTTATTTTTGTTTACCTCATACCCTCGGCCCTGTATCTCATATATTAACTATAGAGTGTGATTTATTCCATTATTGAATTATGTTTTATGGTAAAACAAATAGTTTTATCAACGGGTTTATCAAAATAGGTGATTTACAGCTATATCATGCAGATTGAATGCAAGAGTATAAATTCGTTTTAGTTTCTGACATAAATGAATTTCAACAGGAACTCTTGTAGTCATTACATACAACACTTCCATACAGCTTTAAAGCTTTAGAACAGTATGTTCTAAAGCTTTGTTGTCTCGTGTTAAGGGTATTTTCATACACGTGCAACAAGGATTGAAAAAACTCGAGCAAATCTTCTGTGTCGTGGATTAACATTTGGATTTCAGCACTTCCGGTTCGCTTTAAACTCAAAAACAACCCAGATGAAATTTTATTTATTTATATCTTTATGAATATTTATGAGTTTTGCGCGAAAACAATGCGCACAAATTTGAGTGCGTAATTTTCAGTTTTGAGTGCATGAATTAAAATTTTGAGTGTGTAATTTCAATCTATCTTTTGAGTGTGTTTTCGTAAAAGTTTGAGTGCATATTTTAATTTTGAGTGCGAAATTTAAAATTTTGAGTGCATATTTTTAATTTTGAGTGTGTAATTAAAAATTTTGAGTGTGTAATTTCAGGGACAGTCTATACTAACGGGACATGTCACTCCAATTAAACCTATATTACAGTTCGATATTTCTGTGCCACGGCTGAAATTTGACGTATCCGCTCCGTTCCGTTTCCTGAATTAACATTCCGCCATTATATTGATAGTGTGCTTGGAATTTTTTCTCTCTCGAAATTGGTTATTTCACGAAAATAAAGTAAAATAATAGTAAGTGTTTATTTTTTATAGTTTATTATTCACTTATGAGTTATGATTTCGTCAAATTACATGTTGTCATTCAACATTTAGCCGGAAAACAATACGAAAATGTTGTTGTCCAACATGTGCGTAATATCGTAGCGGTTTTTTCCTTCAGTCAACACCAAATGAGAATGTAATAACTTCATCACCCTTTGTGTGATCACAACAAACCTTGGTTTTTATGAAAATTTATAGATACTCCTGTGCATTAGACTGCTTAAAGTAGGTTTTATGTGTTTTTTTCATGAATTTGGATGATTGGAAATTTGTTTATATTTTGGAACTCCGGTCCCCATCTTGGCCACATACACCGACCATACACCCATTTTAGAATGGAATAACTTCATCACCCTTTGTGTGATCACAACTAACCTTGGTTTTTATGAAAATTTATAGATAATCCTGTGCATGTGACTGCTTAAAAGTAGGTTTTATGTGTTTTTGCATGACTTTGGATGATTGGAAATTTGTTTATATTTTGGAACACCTGTCCCCATCTTGGCTACATACACCGACCATACACCCATTTTAGAATGTAATTATAACTTCATCACCCTTTGTGTGATCACAACTAACCTTGGTTTTTATGAAAATTTATAGATACTCCTGTGCATTTGACTGCTTAAAAGTAGGTTTTATGTGTTTTTTGCATGAATTTGGATGATGGCAAATTTGTTTATATTTTGGAACTCCTGTCCCCATCTTGGCTACATACACCGACCATACACCCATTTTAGAATGTAATAACTTCATCACCCTTTCTGTGATCACAACTAACCTTGGTTTTTATGAAAATTTATAGATACTCCTGTGCATTTGACTGGTTAAAGTAGGTTTTATGTGCTTTTATTTTTGTTTATATTTTGGAACACCGGTCCCCATCCATCTTGGCTACATACACCCACTTGTACATGTACATGTAATAACTTATCACCCTTTGTGTGATCACAACTAACCTTGGTTTTTATGAAAATTTATAGATACTCCTGTGCATATCTAATATTAATTATTAATAATTTTGTTGTTTCAGATGCCTTCTCGAAAGAAGTCACGTCACCTAACACAGACATGACAGACAGACACATTTTTTTAATTAGTTTATTACTGTTATAACATCCTGTAATTCCTACTGTGTTTACCTGACAGGTTTATAATTATACAGATTGCCTTGGTTGCCCCAAATGGTGTGAGGCAGACAGAAAATTTTATAAATTAGTTGATTAGTTAATTACTGTTTGCAATATCATCCTGTAATTTCTACTGTGTTTACCTGACAGGTGTGTTTACCTGACAGGTGTGTTTACCTGACAGGTTAATAATTATACAGAGTGGCTTGTGTTTTTGTTTCTTCTTTTTCAATCATTATCAAAGAATTGTATTCTTTTTACCTTACAAATAAAGTAATTAAAGATATATGTATGAACACATTCAAAGCTGAAGAGAAATTCAATAAAATGTTAATTGGGAAAGTTGTTTTAGTTTAATTACACGATTAAGGTGAATAAAAATTTATAAAATTTATAATTATAATAATCCGATCTGACATGAAAATTTTTTTATTGTATAATATAGCTCTGCGTTCGTGTCCTAGAAATTTTGCCGAAAATGCCAGTGACATGTCCCGTTAGTATAGACTGTCCCTGATAAAACCAATAATAAGACGATGCTAAAGTAGAAACGTTTTCATCATTTAAATTTTCGACAGGAATTACAGATTCGTAATACTTCCCCACTTGTGTACTTCCCTCATCAAGTCGGTGTGCAATCTTTGTCCCAAATTATTAACATTCATGACATTTGTACCGTTTGTTAAATCTACAATCCCAATTGAGCTAAAGGACTGGTTATCGTTTGTTTTAAAAATATTCGAAATTCTTAATACATTGATTTATGCGTTATTTTTATTTTGCAAAGATGTATGTGAAAATCTTGTTTACTGTTATTCATCATGATGATCAGCTGCAGCAGCACAGGCAGCCATGGAATATTAACGGTTTACATCACGAAAATTGTTTAATACACCATTAAAAACAGTAGCAAGAAATTTATTATTGTTGGACATATTTACAATGCGTTAATTATATAATTAAATTCAGATGAGAGCAGATTTAATGTGCATTTATGATAATAGTACGAAATATTTCTTTGTTCAAATTTTTGTTTTCTGCCAACAAGAAATCACTCACGCATCTTTTCATGATTAAAATACAATTAGTGTACGGGCTGCTCGAGACCAAACTTTTGAAAAATTGAATTAAGAGTCCGGCAACTTGGATTTCGTCCGACGTTACAGAATATGTCACACATAATGTTAAACAATTTCGCCATGTCATATAGTGATTTCTAATATGGCGACACTTTTACAAAACTGGCGACGGAAAATTGCAGTTGGCGATTTTTTTGGCGCCAGCTTTTTAGAAGCCAGAGCAGCCCCTGTAACTTCACAACAAAACGCGTCCGGGCTTTAACCTTTTTATCTTTAAAGGTCCGCTATTGATATTTGGCTTGTGAGTAGATCATTTTAAGGCAACGTGTTTTGTAACATGGTTTGTGACCTTTGACCTAAAACTTTGACGTCAAGGTTACATTGCTTTCTGAATGACAAATTTGTTTCCGGTCTTTAGCTTTATCTTATGACCTCAAAAACAGTATTGATTTCTGACATAAATTTTTGTGCTGGCTTTAATTGTTTTCTCAAGTTGAAATAGTGACGGGATTTAACTATTTGATAATAAATATTTCTAAGGTATTTTAAGGATCATATTACCATTAATCTTTTCTTACAATTGTCTAATTACAGAGAGGGCCTAGATGGATAACTAGTTCGTCAACAGAATTTCTGATAGTTGCTTTGTTGCGTCTCTCAGCAATAACCAACGGTTATCATGCATGATTAATTTATAATCTGAAACCATATATGTGTAAACTCAAAATAAACTTACACATTACATTGAATGATATTGGTACACTAAATTATTTGGTCAGAATCAATTTTATACGAGATACGTCTTATCTTCTCTGGCTAAAGTCATAAAATACTGAACCAAGGCAAAATGTAGTTCTAAGACAGACTGGGTACATGTCTCCGAAATATATCGAGATGTCCAAATGTAAATAAGAAGTGAACAGCAGTCTACGAAAAATATTGAGATTTGGAAAAAGCAACAATATTGAAAACCTAAAGCTTTTTTTACATGATTTTTTTATAATGTTAATATTTTATAAAACATTTATAACTAATTAACAATCACCAAACTAATACCGCCTAACAAAAACATTCTAATATTATACGCAACCTATTTCCATTTATATCTGAATCTACAACTATCCCATTAATACGGTACTTATTAGAAGACGGAACAAAACAATATTTTCGTTAATTCCGTACACTAATGTTCCTCATTGTACCGCGGTTTATAGCTTTTCAAGCGCAAATTGTAATCCTAACTATAAACTACAGATCGTAGGATATTCTTTTAATAAGTAACTTACATTCACTTTCTGTATTTCCTTTATTGATCATGGGTATATTCTATTTCTGGTTTTGGAGGCTGCGCAGAGCTGCTAGCCTTGTCTTGTGGCTTTTGATAAATAATGATAACTTCATCCCCGAATTTCTGCATCCACTATATGAAAAGTTCATTAAATAGATTTGCAGTGTTACCAGTAGACACTATACATTTATTGACTTTGATATAGGTTAATACCTGGTTTTATCAACCTGAAAAACTATATCCACCGAGCCAACGGCGAGTGTGGATATTATTTTTTTAGAGGGTTGATAAAATCAGGTATTAACCTATATAAAAGTCGATGAATGTTTTATTATATGACTGTTTTTATCTTTTACACTGGAATACTCTAATAAAAAGAGGATAAAAATAATAATTTATTTCAACAATAACAACAGTAAACTATCACATTTTAAATTAAAAGAAATTCACATTTTCCAATTAAAATTTTTGTTTTAATATTCAAGCAATTATAAAAATTGTCTGCTGCTGCTCGTCAGCCATTTTAAAACAACGTCAACAAATAGAATGTTTTAAAAGAATTATTTTGATTGGCTGATGTTTTTAATTCAACCAATCAAATCAATGCTTGTTTCCTATTATTGAATTCTATTTTTAACTACTGAAAAGTGATAAATATTCTATTTTTAGCTACTCAAAAGTCAAAAATGTTATATCAGTCTATTTTTATCTACTTTGAGGTTATCACACCTTCTGCATAATACTTTTCATGATACCCTTGGCCAATCAAAATCAAGATAAATGCTAGTCATATAATAATATACATTTATTGACTTTGATATAGGTTAATACCTGGTTTTATCAACCTGAAAAAAATTATATCCACCGAGCCAACGGCGAGTGTGGATATTATTTTTTAAGAGTTGATAAAACCAGGTATTTATCAACCCGCCCGAGACGTAGCTCTTGGTATGCCCTACTTGTTATTATTAAATCCCCGACCACGAAGTGTCGGGGATTTATTGTTTTTGCACCGTTTCTTATTATTATTATTATTATTCTTCTTCTTCCGGACCTAACTTTGTCCGTAGGATTTCTCGAAGACGAAAAGACATAGGTCAATGAAACTTACCAGAAAGATAGGTCACCACTAGGAAATGTTGTTTCCGATTTCGAAATTTTGAAAATGGCGGCCATCTTGGATTGGCGGCCATTTTGAATTTGAAAAAAATACAAAATTAATCATAAAAAATCACAAACAATATGGATATGAACCAAAATAGGTTTATAGGTCAATATTAAGGTCCCGGACAATATGGGACCATTTTCCGAAAAATCCAAGATGGCCACCATATTCAAAATGGCCGCCAAAGTGCGAAAATTGAAAAGTTGTCCGATTTCAACGAAAATTGGCATTTAGGTCAATATTGATATTACGAACAACATGGTGACATGTTCGAACAAATCAAAGATGGCCGCCAAAGTCCAAGATGGCCGCCATATTCAAAATGGCCTCCAAAGTGCGAAAATTGAAAAGTTGTCCGATTTCAACGAAAATTGGCATTTAGGTGAATATTGATATTACGAACAACATGGTGACATGTTTGAACAAATCCAAGATGGCCGCCAAAGTCCAAGATGGCCGCCATATTCAAAATGGCCGCCAAAGTGCGAAAATTGAAAAGTTGTCCGATTTCAACGAAAATTGGCATTTAGGTCAATATTGATATTACGAACAACATGGCGACACTTTCGAACAAATCCAAGATGGCTGTCATATTCAAAATGGCTGCCAAAGTGCGAATATTGAAAAGTTGTCTGATTTCAACAAAAATTGGCATTTAGGTCAATATTGATATTACGAACAACATGTCGAACAAATCCAAGATGGCTGCCAAAGTCCAAGATGGCCGCCATATTCAAAATGGCCGCCAAAGTGCGAAAATTGAAAAGTTGTCCGAATTGTGACAAAAGTGGGCACGGGAGGGGATTTTTTTGTGACTTGCTTGCAATCACAATCAGCACTTGTTATTATTATTATTATTATTATTGTCGGTATTATGCGTATTCATCAGTATAGGTGCCCGAGACGAGGCTC
This sequence comes from Limnoperna fortunei, assembly GCA_944474755.1. Classification (NCBI taxonomy): domain Eukaryota; kingdom Metazoa; phylum Mollusca; class Bivalvia; order Mytilida; family Modiolidae; genus Limnoperna; species Limnoperna fortunei. The sequence continues at coordinate 42,184,833 of OX104113.1, forward strand.
TTGGCTTACTCTACCGATGACTTTTATTTGTATTCCGAAGTAGGGAACCGCCCGAGACGATGCTCTTGGCATACCCTCCTTCGGTTTAATAATTTTTTTTTTTTATATTTATTTTTGCCGTTTTTGCGCGTGTTCCTCATATGGTGCCCGAGACGAAGCTCTTGGCTTACCTTACTGAGGAGTAGGTTTGTTATATGTTATAGGGATTGGGTATTTATGAATGTCCTTCAGTAGCTACCCGAAACGAAGCTCTTGGCTTACTCTACCGAGGATTTGATTTTAATTTGTAGTCGGATCTAGGCACCTGCCCGAGACGATGCTCTTGGCGTACCTTACTTAGGTGTATTTTTAACATTTTCGTTATTATTGTTGCCGTTATTACGCGTGTTCCTCATAAGGTGCCCGAGACGAGCTCTTGGCTTCCTTATTGGGGAGTAGGGTTGTTACATGTTATAGGGATTGGGTTTTTATGAATTACTATGTCCCTCAGTAACAGCCCGAGACGAAGCTCTTGGCTTACTCTACCGAGGATTTGACTTTAATTTGTAATCGGAAGTAGGCCCCTGCCCGAGACGATGCTCTTGGCATATCCTACTTAGGTGTAATTTTAACTTTTTCATGATTATTATTGCCGTTATTACGCGTTTTCCTCTTACCTTAGTTGGTTTTTATGAATTTATAGATACTCCTGTGCATATCCACCGTGTGCATATCTAATATTAATTATTAATAATTTTGTTGTTTCAGATGCCTTCTCGAAAGAAGTCACGTCACCTAACACAGACAGAAAAATTTTTTAATTAGTTTATTACTGTTATAACATCCTGTAATTCCTACTGTGTTTACCTGACAGGTTTATAATTATACATATTGCCTTGGTTGCACCACATGGTGTGAGGCAGACAGAAAATTTTATTAATTAGTTTATTAGTTAATTACTGTTTGCAATATCATCCTGTAATTTCTACTGTGTTTACCTGACAGGTGTGTTTACCTGACAGGTTTATGATCATACAGAGTGGCTTGTGTTTTTGTTTATTTTCTTTTTCTATCATTATCAAAGAATTGTATTCTTTTTACCTTACAAATAAAGTAATTAAAGATATATGTTTGAAAACATTCAAAGCTGAAGAGAAATTCAATAAAATGTTAAGTGGGAAAGTTGTTTTAGTTTAATTTCACGATTAAGGTGAATAAAAATTTATAAAATTTATAATTATAATAATCCGATCTGACATGAATTTTTTTGATTGTATATAAATATAGATGAACGCCCGGAAAAGCATTAGGAAATCGTAAATAATGTATTTAAAAAACGGAAATCATGTCATACCGTACTGAACACGATTACATTCTCAGTTAGCATAATTCATCGTTTGAAAAACATTTATTTTCAAACCCTACCGCAAAATCTTATATGGACAAGCCGCGTGTATGTGTTGTTAAAGCATTCAATGCAATTGTTAATTATTAATTAACTTTTTATCTAATTAGAACACTGCATACATTTTCAATCGGAAATCGGCAATTTAGAAGTCGGCATTTTGTTTCATTCGACTTCGACATAAACAATTCGGCAATTTGGAAGTCGGCAAAAAGGATTCGGCAAATTGAAAATTATATTTGAAAACAGAAATCTGAAAAAATCGGCAATTTGGGTGTCGGCTAAATGGACGCGGCAATCTGGGAATCGGCAATTTGAAATTCGGCAATTTGGAATGTCACCAGCTAGCCGTATGTGATTCAATTCTAGATACGAAAATTTCCGACCGAAGTGCTAGCTCTGCGGTCGTGTCCTAGAAATTTTGCCGAAAACGCCAGTGACATGTCCCGTTAGTATAGACTGTCCCTGGTAGTTTGTGATGATATTTTGAACCATACTTTTGACGAGAACGGCGTGCCATAAGGATGGGTCAAATCTTGCATGCCAGAATGCGCATGAATAGCAGCTGTCTGAATGAGCATCTGTTCAGGCGCAGTCTTGTTGACAGTCCAAATTGTACATGCGGACAGATAGAGTCAAACAGACATTTCCTACTTTACTGTCATAAATATTACGATCTTCGCCAAAGGACTATTTTTGCTTTGAATTTTCAAGTACAAATCGACTTAAACCTATTTCTGTATGGGTCAGATGCTCTAACATAGGGACAGAATACTGAAGTTTTTTAAAAAGTGTAATCCTATATTCTAAAAAGTAAACGTTTTATAGGTTCACAGACATTAAACACCTTAAAGCATTTCATCAACCCTTTCTTTCTTTCCTTTTCCTATCAAATATATTAATATATTTTTTTCTTTCCTTTCTGTTCTTCATTATAAAATTTATCAAGCCTGTCAGAGCATGTATCTTACATTTTGTTAAATCTGTAATTTCATAACTGGAGACGGATTTGTAAAAGCTTCTTAGCTTGTTTCCGAATCCTTGCATTGTATTAACTGTATGTTCAATGATATATCTATTTATACAATAAAATATGTTTAAATTAAATTAATGTCTTTTATGCTAAAAAATACAGTAAATAAATTATAACTGCTAAAGCATTAAAATACATAACTATTAATTCTTATACTTACAATTAATATTACACTGGACGAATACAGACCTGCTAAAATTTCGCACCTTTAAGACTTGACTAATAATGAGAACTGGCGGGATCAGATTAAAATTTAGATTCATTGATGTATTTCTAGTTTTTAAAGTAAGTTTTAAATTAAATTTCATTTTAACTATTTTAAGTTTAAATCATTAAAGGGAAACTTCGCGAAAAAATGAAAATTTGATATGTTATTCTTCAAATAAAAAGAAACACTTTTGCCTCTTGATGTTTTATTATATTTTCAATGGTTAAGTTTCTACATTGAATTTATCGTGTAAAAAATGCACTTATGGAGGTCCGCCATCTTGTCACTATCTCGTCACTAGATGGTGATACTAGAGATCCCTGGACATCCAAGAACCTTAAAGTCGCCGTATGATAATAACGCGAAACGGTCAATAACAGAAGGTTGCACTATAAGACAAGGTCGTGGCAAGATTACGTTCTTGTTCCTGATCTAAGCAAAAAACCCCGATTTGTTTAACAAATAGTTAACCAGTTTCAAGACTTCTACTTAAGACTGTGTCCACAGCAGCAACAAGTTCATGCGAATATCATTTTCCAGAATTAAATGGAGGATAGTTTAATGGTATGGTGACCTCATTTTTTCATCGAATATTCGTTTGAATTTTGGGATCTCCTGTACTTGGCGATCACAATACATGTATACATGTATTGTAAACAATACTTGTATTTAAATTTTGTACAAGTATTGTAGTTTTTTACATAAAAACATAGATGGTTATATACTGTATTTCGGACAATAAATATATCTTCATTAGAATAGTTTTTGTTCTTAATGAGTTTTCAGATATTTCATTTCTCAATATAATGAGGGCTAGGTAATTAAACATGATATAAATTGCTTCTGTAGGGTTTTAAATTAATTACCAATTAAGCTTGCTGTGAATTAACTTGTGTTTATGTAAAGGATTAAAATAAATTTTTATTTTCAACTTAATCAGATTATGCAACTTATTGAACGAAACTTTTTTTAAAAAAAAATCTTTGCGAATGTGGCAATTTTAGAAATAACGGTCATTAAATGAAATATTTTTAAATGCCTTGTTTTCGCGCATAAAAATTTCACTTCACGTTTAATACATTAATTATTATTATTAATACTGGTAACATTTATTGTGCGTATGCGTAACACAGTTTCCAAAATTTTACATGTGTATATTTTGAGTCAACGTGTCAGTTTTACGTTTCCTCCGACATGGCATCTAAAGGTATTCGAAATCCTATATATATCCTTTGTTCTGACACCTCGGTGTATTCAAATCATACCTGTCCTTGGCAGGAGGGGGCGTGCCGTTATAATTTCGAAGTACATGATTAACCTTCAATCTGATTAGCTTTTGAAAATGTCCGAATATTCATACTTCAAAGTCGGCGTCAAATGATCTAGTAATTGCAATAAACATCCTGTTTGTTTACCTGCTAATTCTGTTAATTACCCTTCAAAAACGAGTAATGATTTACCTGTAAAATTTTCACGTCCAGGTACAACTGCCGTTTCTAGACGTGCAAAATTGTCTACGGAATTTTTTTATGTTAGAAAAAATAAATATACAAATATATCTTTAATTACAATTATTATTTCATAGGTAATTATCTGAGTTAAATAAAGACAGGTTAAAATTTGTGTCTTAAAATACTTTTATAAATACAAAGATCATTAAAACATTAAGACGTATTTGGTAATCTTATGTTGTCAGCTGGTTACTAGTCATCGCCACAGTTTTAATATTCTATAAAGAGCAAAGGATGAAAAACATATTTTTAAACTGGATTATTTATCATATTTACTGGATAAATACATTTATCACGTCACAAACGCAGTCACGTGATAAAATACTGTCAATATGGCAGCCCCCATACACAAAATTTTACCACCTTTAATCCACTCTAGAAGCGTAACGGTAAAGAATACAATAAAACATCAAAAGGCAATTATATTTCTTTTTTTTTTGAAGAATAACATATCAAATTTTCATTTTTTCGCGAAGTTTCCCTTTAAATTCACGTTCGGTATCTGAACACAGTAATGCGCATTTCATTCAATATTTTCTGCCAATTTCTACACCATCTGATTTTAGATAATAAGATACGTGTCAACATCTCTACAATTCTAGGTTACTGTGTTATATGGGATTGATACATGATGACTTTCAAAGATGTGATGTTACCATGCGGCAGTGGATTGATCACGTGCGATTGATGCATCTCGACATCCCTATAAAGGCATGTTACTGTGTGGTAGTGAATTAATGCATGACGGCATCTCTACTATGTAAATATACAGTGGAATAGAAGATGGTTACATGATGACATCTCTACATTGTCATGTAACTGTGTTGCATGGAGTGGATACATACATACATTTTCTCCGATGTGATGTTACTGTGTGGTAGTGAATTGATACACTATGACATTTCTGCGATGTGATGTACTGTGTGATAGGGAATTGATAAAAGATGAGTGATATTACTGTGTAGTAGGGAATTGATACACAATGACATCTCTACGATCCGATGCTACTGTGTACTGTGTAGTAGTGAATAATGAAATCTCTACGATTTGATGCTACTGTGCACTGTGTAGTAGTGAATGATGACATAATGACAGCTCTACGATGTGATGTTACTATGTAGTAGTGAATTGATACATGATGACATCTCTACGATCTGATGCTACTGTGTACTGTGTGGCAGTAAATTGATACATAATAACATCTCCATGATCCGATGGTACAATTGATACATGCTGATATCTCTACAATGTTTTGTTACTGTGTGGTAGGGAAACGATACATGATGACAACTATACGATATGAAGTCACCGTGTAGTAGTGAATTGATACAGGATGACATCTCTAAAATCTGATGCTACTGTCTGGTAGTGAGTTGATAAATGTTGACATATCTACGATGTGACGTTAATGTTTGGTAGTGAACTGATACACGATAACATTTCTACGATGTGATGTTACTGTGTGGTACTTAACTGATACATGAAGACATCACGATGTGATGTTCTGTGTGGTAGTGCATTGATACACGTGGACATGGCTATAATGGCACTGTGGTACTGAATTAATGCATGATGGCATGTCTACAAAGTAATTATACTTAGCTGTACATTGTCATGGAACTGTGTGATATAGAGTTGATATACTTAACATTTCTCCGATGTAATGATATTTTGTGGTAGAGAATTAATACATGGTGACATCTTTATACAATCTGATGTTACTGCGTGATAGAGAATTCATACATGATGACATTTCTCCGATGTGATGTTGCTGTGTGGTAAGGAATTGATACATTATGAAAGCTCTACGATGTGATGTTACTGTGTAGAAGTGAATTGATACATGATGACAGCTCTAATATCTGATACTACTGTGTACTGTGTGGTAGTGAATTGATACATGATCACATCTCTGCTGTGTGATGTTAATGTGTGGTAGGGAATCGATGCATAATTACAGCTCTACAATGTGATCTTACTGTTAGGTAGTGAATTGTTACATGTTGACTTTTCTACAATGCGATGTTACTGTGTTGTAATAAATTGATCACATTGATTTCACAACTATGTGATGTTAGCCGACTGTAGTGGATTGATGCATGATTACATCGGTATATCGCAATCTATAAATTTGTCATACAATATTCATGTATATATAAAGATATCTGCAGTTTCATGTATTTTGCCACAAAATGTATAACTTCTAATATTGTTAAATTTCTCACAAAGTGTAATAGTTTCAGAATAAAATAATTGTAAAATTTCTATCAAAATGTATAATCACAGTCACAGTAGTTTCATACAATTTCCACCAAAAACGTATAACGTCTCATATTGTTATATGTCTCCCAAAGTGTATAAAACACTGTCTTTTAAATGCATTCTTAATATTCTTTTTCAAATGTATAATCACTCTGTCATATTCTAATTGTTAATTTTTTATACAAACTGATAATATATATACATGTACATGTAAAGCAGTTACAAATAATTGGTCAGAAATGTTTAACTTCGCATATTGTTTAATTTCTCCCAAAGTGTAATTGTTTCATATAAAGTTACTCTTAAATTTTTAACAAAACGTATAAAATACGGTCTTTTCTACTTATCATTAAAGTCCCCGTATAAAATGTATTAACACGCTAGGCCTTTATATCCCAATATTAAAATTTGTCATTGAATTCTCATGTACATGTAAAGATATTAGCAGTTTCATGTAATTTGACCGAAAAATATACAACTTCTCATACTGTTAAATTTCTCCCAAAATGTATAGAACACTGTCTTTTATACCAATCCTTAAGATTCATCAAAAATTTATAATACAAATGTACCTCTCTTATATTCTCACTGTTAAATTCACCAGCTTGCCCCCAAAATGTACAAGTTCTTCATATTGTTAAATTTCTCCCAACGTGTAATTGTTTCATATAAATTTATTCTTAAATTTCTCCCAAAACGTATAAAACAGTCTTTTATGCTGATCCTTTAAGTCCCCTATAAAATTCTTTAACATCCTAGGCCTTTATATCCAAATCCTTAAATTTGTCATACAATATTCATGTATATATAAAGATATCAGCAGTTTCATATAAATAATATAAATACTTCGCATATTGTTAAATTTCTCACAAAGTGTAATAGTTTCAGAATATCATAATTTTAAAATTTATCCCAAAATGTATAAACTTAGTCTCGTATACCAATCCTTCAGATTCTTCATAAAATGTATAATCACTCACTTATATTGTAATTGTTAAATAGATCAACTCTTTTATATAAATTGATAAAATATATAGATGTAAGGATATCAGCAGTTTGATACAATTTGCCCCAAAAAAGGTATAACTTCTCAGATAGTTGAATTTCTCCTATTATGTATAAAACACTGTCTTTTATATCAATCCTAAAGATTCTTCAGAAAATGTGTAATCACTCTCTTTTATTCTAATTGTTAAATTTTTTAAAAGCTGTTTTATATAAACTACACATATAAAGATATCAGCAGTTTCGTGAAATATCCCCAAAATGTACAACTTCTCATATTGTTAAATTTCTCCCTGTGTAATAGTTTTATATAAAATAATTGTAAAATTTCTCCTAAAATATATAAAACACTTTTCTTCCGTAAATGGCCGATTTCTGGTACAGATGACCCAGTACAGATGAGCTCACGCGCACACATCTGTACTTGCTGCGTCATCCAATCAAAACGCCAAAAACAAGAACGTTGTTATGGAAGCATAACAACGTTCTTCTATGACGTTCTTGTTTCCGGCGTTATGATTGGACGTCAGAGACAATGGAGTCTACAACAATGGAGAGTCTATATGTTATAGCGATTTGAAAGTTGTTGGTTTACGGAAGAAATAGGTACCTTCATACGTTTTTGGGAACGTCCGTGTGAACTTTCACTCGTGATAGAAAGTTTTATGTCCTTTGGCTCGTTTCGCTGCGCTCCACTCGCGAAAAGACATAAAATTTCTATCACTCGTGAAAGATCAACCGGTCTTTCCCAAAAACGTATGAAAGAACCTATTAGTCTTTTATACATATCCTAAGATTCTTCCTAAAATGTATAATCCCTCTCTTATATTCTAATTGTTAAAATAATCAGCTGCTTTATATCAATCGATAGTATATATCCATGCAGAGATATCAGCAGTTTCATAAATTTTGCTCCTAAAATGTATAACGTCTCTTGAAGAATTTTTTTGCGAAGTGTACTTGTTTCATATACAGTAATTCTTAAATTTCTCCCAAAATGTATAAAACACTGTCTTTTATGAAAAAAAGCAAAGAAAACAAACCTAACAACAAAAGCCAAAAGTTAAGGGACAGTAACAAATCCGGATATAGACAAACGCAACTCAAACACCAAAAACAAAAAACAAAACAAAAAGAGAATAACCCGAACCCAATTAAAACCATGGGTGCACTCAGGTGCTCCGAACGAGTAAGCAGTGCCTGTCTCTAATTAGACACCTTTCGAGTTACTCATTGTCGTGTCTATGGAAAAGTCAAATCCAGGGATAGGAAACACTACCTATTACTCAGCGAAAATGTCCCATCCTATTTGAGAGATTGATTTCCCATAACGATCAATTAAGTCATGGTGACGACCATAGAACTTCTGAAGAGCTAACATCAACCTAGGTACAACAAACCCTTGTTTGAGTAGTTTAGTAGTCAACAGCCGTGATCGGTCTAGAAAATTGGAATAACGATCGCATGATCTAGAATAACGTATAAGTTTTGAAATGTACACACAATACCCTGAACGATGAACCGGAAGTTGACAGTTGGAAAGATGAAGCCATCACGTTTGTCGTAGAGTCTAGTTTGTAGTTTTATTGAGTCTTTTTCTAGAAGTAGGTTTAAATAAGAGGCTGACCTTAGATGTCTTTAATTTCAAGCTTGCTAGGGTAAATTGAATGCAAATAGTCACCAAAGGGCTAGGTTTCCCAAAGGCCAATTTTAGCCCCATCTTGAAAATAACTTTTTTTGTAATATTCTGGTAGAATAATGTTGAATTATGATTGAAATAAAGAATTTTTGCATTTTTCTCAATTTGCCTAATTTTTGGGGCAAATCAGCTAAATCTGATGAAAAATCACAAATTTTGGGAAAAAATCTGTCCAATTTAAAAACAACAATATATGAAAGCAAAAAATAGCAAATAACTTTAATTTCAAGTAAATTTTTTCATACCAAAAATATATTTTAATACAATTACTACACATAACATATTTTTTTTTACGTAGAACGTGTTTTTTAACAAAATTCGTGGATTTCTGGAAAAAAACGATAACACTTTTAAACAGTAATGTATGATTGCAATAAATGGCATAAAGGGTTGATTTAAGGTATAGTTTTCATATTAGTAGACATTTTAAAGCCAATTATAACTCATAAGAGAGTTTTGGGGGGTAAAAATTGCTTTTTTTACCAAAATTCATGGATTTCTGGAAAAAATAATAAAAACTTTTAACAGTAATATATGATTGCAAGAAATGGTATATAGGTTTAATTTTAGGTTAGTTTTCATATTAATAGGTTTTAAAAGCCAATTACAACACATTTCATATTTTTTAGGGTTAAAAACATAAAAATTATTATTTTTAAAACATAAATCATGTATTTCTGGGAACAATCAATAAAACGTTAAAACAATATTATATTATTGCAAGAAGTGGCATAAAGGTTTTATTTCAAGCCAATTCCAATGCATAACAGATTTTTGTGGGTTAAACATGTTTTTTTAAAGATAATTTAATATGGATTTCTATATTCAATCAATAAAATTTAAAACGGCTATATATCATGACATATAAGTTTTATTTTTCAGATAAATGGGCATCTTAATGCCCATGATGACATAGATTGTTGGGCGTTACTAAAATGGATTTTGTAAATCAAAATTAAAAGATTTCTGAAATAAAGGTATTAAACATTAAAACAGTTGCATATGATTGCAAGACATGGCTTACAACTTTTATTTCTGAGATAAGGTTTACATATTAATGCACATTTAGATTGTAAAAGCCCATTACAATACTTCACAGAGTTTTGAGGGTTAAAATTGGTTGTAAACAAATCAAGATTAACTGTGAGCTACATGTTTATGGTAGGACATAACACTATGTTTACCCTTGTAGCACTTTAGCAAAACTTAAAACTTTCTGTCTCCGATTCAGAAGAATCAATAGTCTATAGTCAGAGGAAGGTCATTGGCATCTGACATAAAAACACTAAATCAAGAGTACTATGCCTTATTTCCCATGAACCACATAAATACCAAATTATGGCAGCCACATGAGCACATACACCTACTACACAAGATCCTGCCAGTCGGACATTTGTATCTGAATATTTGATCCATATAAAGTATTGCTATGAAGTTACGTGTCTGCACTGAATCTTGAAACACCACAAATTATGTACATCCTTATGAAGGAAGACTATATATTCCTGAAGTTTCAGTTGATAAATCCCAAGTGTCAAAGTTAAAGTGGTCTTCATTAAGTTGCGGGATTGAAGATCTAAGTTTTCTTTGGCTACCCATTTTGCAGATCTTTATTCTAAGTTGTTTTCTTGCACATTTTTCTTATTTATCTTAGTTATTTATCTGCAAATGTTAAATACATAGGCTTATTTAGTGATTCTCAAAATTGTATCATTATATTATAATTATAAGCTTATGTGTGTTGAATTAAGGACAAAATTATAACAAATCACCATACCAGATCATATACCAAAACATTCTGACTTACAAAAGCAGAGATAAGTGAATAACACTTTGTAAAGATTTACCTCCATGCATATTTACATACCATGTACGAACACGGTACCATCTTTCATCAAAATATAACTGTTCAGTTGTTGTTTTTACAAGATATATTAACAGACTTATAGTATTTCTTGTTAAAGTTATTGACTTAAATTTCTATGAATAATAATCTTTAGCATGTTTGGAATGTTTGAATGGTGTTTTGATGCCACTGTCAGCAATATAATGACATCCAGTTTTAAATGGGCGAGGAAGCCAGAGTACCATGTGAAAACCTAACCTCCAACCCTAAGATTGGAGTCGAGAACACCTGGCCTGCAGTGGGACTTGAACCCACAACCTCAGTTTTAACAGGCAATAGTGTCAATAGTAGTTAACTTACTACCTTAACCACTAGCTATAGGTCACCGAGGCTCCAGCATGTTTAGAAGGCATTTGCTTAGTATAAGTTATACCTAAGCTTGACGTTCACATTAACAAATAAGTTTGAGTGAAGTACACACACTTTTGTTGGAAAATTCATACTTTTCCACATTTAGAGGCAAGCCAGTACCTGTAAATGTAACTATTTTTGTCCAGTTAAGTTCACCAGTAAGACATTGCATTATATGATAAATATGCTTGGGAAAAGAAGACAAAAAGAGAAAAAGTACTATAAAGAGTGTATAACCATATCACTTCTTTGTTAAGGGATGTTAATGAAAAAAACAGTTTTAATTACCTCATGTAAGAGAACATCAAACAGTTCCCAACAATAATAGGACCAAAGTCCACAGCAGCTTTTTGTTTTGTCAATGGCCTCAGAAATGATTAACTACACGTAGATGATGCGAAACGGCTGTTTTTGCCATCTCCAACAACATGTCAAATGGTATTAAGTTTTATCAATGTCTGAATGCATGTATGTCTATCCATAGATCCCAAAAATATCTGTTAAACATATATTGCTATGTAAAATTTTGGTAAAAGATTTATTTGATATAAAGACATTCATGTTAACATGCTACATGTACTATGAAAAAATGGTGCATTAAATATATTAGCATATGGTCTTATCATTGTTGGGGTGTTTTTACAAGGTGGGAAAACAATGGAGTCCTACTTTCCTACTTTTTTCTTTGTTGTCTTTTTAGTTTTAAAGTATTATTACAGAAGGCGAGTGAGTCGTGGTTGGCTCCAACATTTTCTGTACTGTTAGTTTGCTGTAACTGAATATTATTGACGATGTGCGCCCGCGATTATATATATATATATTGGTATAAAGGGTTCTGATCCATTGATTGATTGAGCGATTCTTGATCAAAGACTAATGTTAATGTGCAACTCATCCTAAGCTACAATAATATTGACTTGCAGCAATGAGGGTACTGAGCTGTGAGCCTGAGCTCTGAGTCGGAATCCGTGGGTCATGAGTCTGAGTTATAATGCGAAAATCCTGATCCTAAGGGATTCGGCAGTTAATAGACAGTGTAGAGAAACATAATTTATTATATACAATAAATAATGGTTAAGTGTCATATAAATAAATAACTAAACGATGCTGGCCTTCCATACCATTCTCTGAGCAGGGCATAAAAATCCTCCCAGGACCTTGTTTATATTTAAATAATAATCATATATACAGTATATTGGTTTGACATGTAATATTAAGAAAATATTCCGTCAGATGTTGACATGGTGGGATAACGTATCTTTGGTGTAATGTAAGTTGACTTTAATACATTGTATTATAAAATGCAAACGTTTTACTCTGAGCCAATATGGCGTCTTTCCTCTGAGCCAAGGCGACTGAGTCTGAGCCAAATCCTGAACTAAGTTTCATTGTGGTGAATAATGCGTTAGAACCTTGGCTCACTGGCAACCGGAATGGTAATTATATTATCATAATGTATTTTCGATATTATATGTACCAATAGATATGGCTTTAGCCTCTAGATGCAATTTGACAGTGGTGTGTTCTCAACAGTCAGATACGTTATGGCACCATTGCGATTCTCGCTCGCTTTTATACTCTCCTGAAAACTCATGCGCGGCTCAGAGATTCAGAAAAGGCTAAATTACATATAATTAACATCAATAATTACTGATACATCTAGTATGCATTTATAATGATACACAAAACCAAAAAATCATAAGGTTCAAGTACATTTACAATAGGCATAGAACGTCTAAAATATTTGAAAACCGCATCATTTGTTACCTAGCAACGAGATCATCATGGCGGATGACGCTTTGCCTTACTCATTATATTGTTAGGGACATATAACATTGAGATTACAAAAAGCAATGTATAAGTAGAAGGCCACATATAAAATTATGTAACTTTTTTAGTATAATTACCCTTAAATTGTGAAATCCTGACCGAAGTACTAAAAACCGGAAGCGGTCGTACGAAACCACGATGACTTCTGTAAAAACCACACAACAAGCACCTGACACTATGGAATTTATGAATTTACAGTTTCAAAAAAGCATAAAATGACCCAAAACAGAAATAAATAGGTAAGCTACATGTCTGCCCTCAGACCCCTTTTCCCTGAACGTACGATTAGCTGTCAAACTTACAAAAATCATTATTTAATGCCAGTGTGTTTACGTTTGAAATTTACCGCAACTGTTACTTCGGTTTCGTGCTATTTATCAATGTTATTACTACATATATGCAAAGTTGTACTATCATATTCACAGGTTATAGATTTTACCAATAAAATAATTATAAAAAAATGTGTTAGAGTTTGTTTTATAGATACCAGTCATAGTTTGTGAAAAATATTTAGAATTTCAAGAGAGACCATAATTCGATCAACTATATATAACAGTATTATTATTAGCCACTGTTAGCTTACATTCTGAGAATATACTTACTAGTATACACTTCATGGGCCCTCAAAAATTGCTGTACAGAACATGTACTATCTGTATTTGGCAATTGCAATACTGGAATACAAGCATTGTGCACAATACTAGTACTTGAATAAAAATATATTCCAGTATTGTGGGTTTTTTTCAATTCTTAAGGTTCAGTCACACTACACCGCATAGCGTTAACAGACGCCAAACGCAAAGACAAATGCAGCTGAAAGTTATCCGGTGATGAAAAGCATTTCCCGCTGCTGCTGCTCGGTGCTCTCATGATCGCTGTACGGGGTGCATAAAACGTGCAAAACGCACAATGACCGAACGATCAACGCACATATACTGGATGAACGACGTACAGTTAACAGACTTCAACGTACTAGTAACGGATTTGTACCGCACAAAAACGTACACGCAGCGCATGAAGAACTGACAAAACGTTCTTTGAACTTTTAACTCGTTTAACTTACGTTACATCCGCTGCATGTCCGTTAGTAGTCCGGCCGTAAATCAGGTCCACCGGGCAAGAACGGACTCGAACCGGACAAGTACAGAATAAGGAACGTGCGAGTAACGAACAAAACGCATACCAGCGCATGGTTACCGTACATCTGACGGACAACTTTATCCGGTGCTGTACGTTCCAAATTTTGAACATGTTCAAAACTTTCCACCGAACGGAACGAACACCGCTGGACATCGCCGGACAAGAAGCGCAAACGCCGAATGATAAACGGAAAAGAAACGCATGCGAACGGACATGGACGGATTGAAAATTTTGTTATGCGTTGGACGTCCGTTAACGCTATACGGTGTAGTGTGACTGAAGCTTTAGTATTGTTATCAATATTGTCAGTTTTTAAATCTAATTAATGACGTGGAAATAAAATGAAAGATTGCAAACAAAAAGTGTTGTTAAATTTATATATCTAAAACAGTGTAACAATTAAAATATCTGTTATATTTTTTGTAAAGGACTAGTGATGTCACATATCTCAACATCATCTTGTTCTGAGTAAACCAGTTTTTAAAGTAGTTGATTTTGTGTCCGTGTATGATAATAGTTACTCAATCTATAATAGAAATCTTATTAGGGAAGTCAGGGAATAAAAATGATATACCAGCTATGATACCAAGTTTGCTTTAACATGCTTTCAGGTGCGATTTGGTGGCATATATTTATGTGCTTTTCTTATTGGTCTCTAAATATATATTAACTGATTACAACAGACTTCTTAATTTCTCAGCTCACGGTTCAACATGCTTTCAGGTGCTGGCCTGGTGGTTTTTATGTGCTTTTCTTGTTAGTTTCTAATTATCTAATTAACATATGATTAACTGATTACAATAGACTTCTTAATTAATAAGTTGCTTTTGTATGGTCATCTTAAATGTTTAATTTTCTTGGTGCTTAAAATTAATTCAATTTAATCAATCTTGATTGTTGTTGTCACATATTTATTTCAACAAGACTTGTTCATTACAATACTGGAAACATTATTGCATAAAAAAATTTTTGAAAATACTGGAACAATTTTTTAAATAATCCAGTGTTGTGCACAAGTATTACGATCGCCAAGTATGATAAAAAAATTGAAAGAAATTTTAAACTTTAAATTATTCAACTAACAATCTTAAAGGAAATATGGTTGAAGATTGGTTTTGTCAAAATATGTGAGCTGTTTGTTTGCATTCATCAATTGAGTTCGCTGGTCTGACCGGAATTCGTTTGCTCACTGACTGTCACATTTAAAACACCACCGGGTTAGCCTTTTTAATACTTAGTAAGGCATGAAAAATGATTATTTTCATACTTACTCCAGTTGGCATAAATAATACTTCCAGCAAAAACATCCGCATGCCAAGGTCGTTATTTGGGACTATATCGTCACTTCCGTTGCCATGACAAATCTAAATAACAAAATCGCGGTACGAACGAGAATACGCGATTTCGTATGGATTGCATAGTTTTCAATTACGAAAATCTTCTTTTTTAGATAGAGCACAGGCCTTACATCATTCACTTTTTCACAGTAGAAAGATATAGCTGCGTTTATTCCTTGTGATTAATTTCAAATTTGTCGATTGCTGTGCTCAAATATAATTTTTAATGGGAAGTATGCACAAATTACATAAAATGCATGAATTTCGTCAAATTGAGATACACGAAGTAGATTTTCACTAGAATACGACCCATCAGAAAAATCCAGAAATATATTGTGCAAAAACAAGATATAGAAGATTATTTATATTTCACCAAATATGAGGCCAAAATTCATGGAAAATGAACCAACTCCTTTAGCATTGTTGAGAGACAAAACATCATCAATACAGCGGAATGTGAAATTAAAGTTCTGGGCCAGTGTCTTTTCTTTCGGCAGGCCTTCTAGGAACTCAGCCTCATAAGAGTACAAAAACAGGTCGGCGAGGAGAGGAGCAGAATTAGTACCTATTGGAATACTAAAATATTGGACTTGTGTGATATATTTATACATTAAATATATATATGTCAACTTCCAGTTCATCGCTAGCAACATTACAGCAACTCCAGCGCATGGTTTGTACATTTCACAACTAATACGTTAAGCTTGATCCTGCAATAGGTATTCTGATATTCTACTGCTATTGACCTAGCTACTCAATGGTTTTTTGTTGCTGAATTAATTTTTATCTCTGTAGAATTCTATGGTCGTCGCCATGTCTTTATTGATCTTTATTGGAGATCATCCCTCAAATACGATCGGACAACGATCGGACATTTCTGATGAGTCATAGGGAGTCTATCCTATTCCTGGATTTGACTTTTTCATTGACATGACAATGAGTTACTCGACGTTTATTTTTAAAATTAGAAGCCATTTCTGCTTACTCGTCAGAGCACCTGAGTGCACCCATGGTTTTTATTGCGTTCGTGTTACTCAATTTTTGTTCGAGTCGCTCACTTTCTGTTGTTGTGCGTTGTTTTGCGTTATGCTTGTATATGTCCGGATTTGAAATTGTCCCTTGTTGCTCTTGTTGTTCGGTCTGTTTCCTTCATTTGTTTCTTGTCCCTGTTAAACGACATTGGTGTTAAATTGAATACACTCTTGCACTTTCTTTAAAGACCAGAACTGCCGAAAGATTATATTGATGGATTAGATGCTCGATTTAAGCACATTGACCTAGTTGAACTATATTCAGGACGAGAACAAGTTAACACAGTAAGCAACGGAAAAAGCGGTGGGATGGAACATAGGGAACAAAATTTAGACTGCCACTGGATGAGTAATTTTGTAAGGGCCGGAGAATTTAGCCTACCGGCTATAATACGAGTCCATTTTTAAAAAGCTGAAGATAAAAGTGCTGCAATAATGCATTTGATAACTCCTATTTATCCATGTCTTGAGGGTTTTATACATTTATTTAATCTTTATAACTACGTTACTGGGAGGCTCTACAGTGTTCGACCCACAGAGCAACACAAAATTGTGTTCACATGTCCTATCTCAGTTTCATGTTGATTTATTGTTTGTTAACTTGTTCTAGTCCTGAAAATAACTGAAATACTTGCTCGCTTGACGTACCAAAAATTCAATCAATCAACCGAACATCAAGGAAACTGTCAAAAAAGACAATCCACATATTATATGATATTAGACTGAGTTGATGCCAGTCCAATATGCTTAATTAACTATGGACAAATAGCACAGCAAATATGGAAATTTTTCGCAATTATACCATTTTTGATTAAACAATCCAGTAAATATCATATTGACTAGTCTAAGAACAATATGAATCAAAATCTATGCCAATATATATTTGCGGTCTTTGGTATTGGTACTGAGCAAACGGCCTATTGGACTGGTAAAATTCATATTGGCGCACTTCTGTAGGTTGTTTATTGGCAGTTTTAATCAAATCAAGACATTTACTATTGTAAGTAAATATTGTCATATGTAATTCAATCAAATTTTAAAATTGTCAAGATGAAAGTTAATTTCTCATATACCGGAATGGCCAAAGTGATTACAATGGAGATTGGTAAACTGATACAGTGGACTATCCTTAGCATTTTACTGAAACAGATTGTATACGAACTTGACGAAAAACTCCATTTTGTAACGGGAGATATTTTACAACCCAACCCCTCCAATGTGTCAGATTTCAACGAATTTTGGTGTCTATGTAGATTTTAGTTTACCGATTTGATTGGTTTACTATCAAATGGAATTATGGGGGCGACTACTGGCACCCTAACCCAAAAATAATTTTGTTTTTCTTCTTTCTATACGACTTTTTTTTGCAGAATGAGTCTAGGGATCCTCACGAACTTTGCACAAACCTATAATACCATGTTTAGTTATGCACATTTGGTTTAGATTTGTCAAAATAAAGTATACTTTTTAGATCTCAGGAACAGCTGGAGCACTTTTAATGAAAATAAGAACATTGATTAAGTTGACTTTCCTGAGCATTATTACTGAGAACAAAATTGACGCGAACGCCGCTATTTTGTAAAGGCAGCCGTTTCACCAACCGATTTTAACGAAATTGGATATGTAAATTTAATGCACAAACTAAGGATGTTCATGTGAGTGACCGACTATGTTTGTAGACATAAAGGGACTTATTGTGACTTGCTTCCAATCACAATCATCGCTAGTTATAATTACAGTTCATGTTTAGATTGTGCAGCTTCTATGTAAAATCGTAATCGCCCGTATTGCTTCAAAAAATTGAACTGGATATATTTAGTTGTAATTTTGCAGTGTCTATCCTATAATAAATTAATTTAAAAAGATACTTTGACTTATTATTACAAAATGAATTCAATCCTGGTTTAATGACGCTAATGTATATTATATTTGTAAAAAAGAATTTTGTTTTCAACTAAGTACATTTGTGAATAATCAGTTCTAATTAACTAGAACTTTATGTATAAAAACGTAAACACTTCACTTGATGTCGAAATAACAAGTGAAAAATTTAATTAACTTATTTCACTGCTTCATTATCATTTTAAAACTATTTATATGCACCTTTCCACCGTGACAACTAGTCATGCACATCTAATCTAAATTGTAATTTTAAAGAGGATGACAGCAACAGCTTTTTTTGTAAATTTGAATCGAATTTTTTACAGATAAGACTTTCAATAGTGGATTGTATTGACGATGAGTTTTTTGTATTCTAATAAAGTTAATATTAGCAATAAAATATAAACTACCAAAAGAATAATTGAGAATAACGGCATTTCCCATGTGGTCCCAAATTTGTACTTAATTTCACAGACCATGAACTTTTTTCTTAAACTATAGAGGACTCGTTAAAAGTATCTGTTCTGACGTATCTGAAACCCCAGAAGCACCCGTTTCCATGGTTTTTGATGACCTTAGACCATTGTACTCTAACAGTTATCAAGGAAGGTGTTCTCATCATATCCACTAAGTTTAATACCCTTCTGCTATATATACATGTATAGTGACCTGCATGGTTTTTTCGTAGACTTGCTCTTAAATTGTTCAGTTGTTCGACTTTTCAGCAAATTTTATACACGATGTAATCAACTCCACCCACATTTACTGCTATCCCAAACTTTCTCAAAGCATATTTATTGTAAACCATTTCCTTTTCAATAAGGCACATGTTTTGCAACCGGGAAATTTCATACTGATGTGTCAATTATAAGACCGCGTTCTTTTAAGACATCAAAGAAGTTTTTCTGTTTAACATTAGAAGTTCTATTGATTAAATCGTTCTTTATTTAATAATTATTATTATTTTCGAGGTTAGCCCGCTCCTGCATCAACACTTTTGTGTTGAAAAACACTTCAAAGCTATGAAATTGTCGGTGTTAATTTCAAAATTGTTAAAACCCTAAGGTTCTTTTTACCCCGGGTATAGGTTGTCATAATTTGAATTAAACTTAGGCATATTTTGATTTCATTATATTCATATAGTGGTTGGCATTTTCAATTTTTTGGGAACAGTGCCTCTTATGAATAGACGAAACGCGCGTCGGGCGTAGCAAATTGTCGGTGTGTATTTTTTGATTTATATAACCTTTAAGCATGACAAGACAATTATTTAACATAAACCAATACATATGTTCCTTTTGCCTTATAACATAGCTTTAGTACCTGCCAACTTGAACAAAGTTCACTTGTCCGCAGAGTAATTATATGATATTAATTAACATACCAGTTTTGCTTAATCATGCATCGATCACATATTTTGTTGATTTAATGTACTAAAGATTTTAACATTGAAATATTATAATAAATGATATGTATCAAGTAATTGGACTGGGACACAAGGTATTCGCTATCTAAAGTAGTAAGTGACTTTAATATTAATGTAAATCTCAAAGGGGAATATTTACCTAGAATAAAGTCAAACATTCTGTTAATCACAGAAAATGGCAGCGATAAGATAAACAACAGAAGACATTGATGTAAAACGTTTACTATTGACTATGCACTGTATTCTGGTCGTGAAGTGCTACGCACAAACACATACAGTAATGTTAATGTAATGTTTAGCGGGAATGTATACTTGAAATCATAATTATACAATATCTTAACTTTAAAGAATGAAAGTGATGAGATAAAAGCAAGCATTTAAGAGGTTATGTACTGCAGAAGTAATTCGGAAAAATGTAAACTTTCACTAAGTTTTTACTGTAGACTGCAGGTACAGAAAATTATTGTTTAACAAGAACGATACACGCAAACACAAGCGTTTTTTATCAATATAGCTTATGATTCACATTCAAACTCTTTAACGAATAAAATTTGAGGTCAGTTAATTAGAGACTTGTACAACATCAAAAATCATACGGAAGCCTTTCAGGGCCATGAAATTTAGTTTTTATCATTTCTTATAACAGATTATTAATTTGATATAACAGATGTTATATCAGATTATTAATTTGTTATAACATAATTAATTTGATATAACAAATTATTAATTTGATAAAACAGATTATTAATTTGATATAACAGATTATTTATTTGATATAACAGATTATTAATTTGATCTGTTATAATAAATTATAAATCTGTTATATCAAATTAATAATCTGTTATATCAAATTAATGATCTAATAACAAATTAATAATCTGTTTTATCAAATTAATAAATAATCTGTTATATCAAATTAATAATCTGTTATAACAAATTATTAATCTGTTATAACAAAATAATCTGTTATATCCAACTAATAATCTGTATTAACAATTTAATAATCTGTAATATCAAATTAATAATCTGTTATAATAAATTAATAATCTGTTATATCAAATTAATAATCTGTTATAACAAATTATAAAAAGTAAATTGTCTGGCCCTAAAAGGCTTCTGTAAAACCAGGCTTATTTGCAAACGAATAAACTAATTTAATTTCGATTTGAGATTTGCAATATTGGTAGTTTTATAAGAGTTACCCATCTTTTGTCATAAATGTCTGAAATAAAAATATAATGATTTATGTTTTAAGTTTTATATTGCTAGACAATAAACATGCGCTTGAGAAAATGTTAAGATAATAAACTCAGATCCCGAACAAAGGTTATGTTTCACTGGCAAACTGAATACACAAAATAAGTCCAACAGCATAAATATTAAACCACAATCTGCTTTGAGCAACAGTATTTACATTGAAACACAGTTTTATTAATTCTTTTGGATTTTCAAACTTAGTGGATTAGTTTTATCACATACTCTTTTGATCTTTAGCTACATATAAATACGTGCTGTTTAATAGAACTTATTAGGTAACTGAATTCCCGTGAGTGCCTTAGGACACAAATAACAACAATCTTTAACAAATTCTTGGGTTTTGCAATCGTGTTCTGTGCACATTTTAATAACATCTGATTCATTTCATTTCAAGGGCTCATAATACATTAGATTGCGACTATGCATTGGAGCTTTCAGAACCACACCTGTTGAAAGATTATATGTTGAAGCAGGCAAGCCTTATTTGTATCAATGAAGAATTAAGCTCGCTTCGCAACCAAATAAAAGGCATATTCTGGCAACCCCGCTCACGAGTGTGTTTTCAAACCTCCTTACCACAACAGTTTCGAAAAGCATCATAACAAAATTCCAATTTTTGGCCTACGAATTAAATCTCATTTGGAACATTCATGTATAAATTTACATGAAATTGTTGCAATCGAAATTCCACATAATCCTCCTTGGCTAAACTAAACCCCAAACCGATATTTATTTATGATCTAAGAAAAAATAAAAGTCCGACACAAATCCTTTAATAATACAACATTTTGCAGAAATTAAATCTTGTTATCCTGACTATAGTACTATTTATACAGACGGGTCAAAAGAATGTTATAAAGTTGCCTCAGCCGCTGTCTTCGGGCAGCGTGTAGAAACTAGCCGTCTCCTGCCTGCTTCATCCGTATTTACAGCAGAGGCGCAAGCTATTCTTCTTGCTATGAAAATAGTTGCTTCGTCAGACGAATGCACATTTATTATCTGATCCGGTTCCTTGTCTTGTCTACTGGCTATTGCAAAGTTTTAAATTAAAAATTCTTACATTTTAAAAATTATTCAAATTTACAAATCTCTTGTTGCTTTGGGAAAAGAAGTTATCTTCTACTGGAATCACAGTCATGTCGGAATCCATGGAAAAACAGTCGTGGACCAGTAGGCTAAAAATGCCCTAAAGAATGATGTTATTAACTGTAATATTCCTTTTACTGATTTAAAACAGTTGATTTTTAAATATTTTTCTAATTTGTGGCAGAGTGGTGGGATCTCCAAGTTTATAATAAAATTCACGAGATCCTGCCACAACAGCATACAAATAATTTTAAAAGTTTAAGAGGTCGCATAGACCAAGTTATTTTAACAGGGTGTAGTCTTGGTCATACTAGGACGACACATAGTTATATTTGTGTGCCATGCATCAGTCCATATACCATTAAGCACTTGATGGACTGTGTGGACGTGGTCCACATTCGGGAACATATCTATTCTGTAGATACATATTTAAATTTATTTAAAACTGTCGCAGGCGACACGATTTTAAGTTTTTAAAAGAGTTTGATTTATTTAATAAAATTTCATTTCACTATTAATTGTGATGCTTGATACATTTTATTGTCTTAACTGCCATTTTGATCTGTATACATTCTAATATTATTGTATGAAATCATGTTTTAGTATAAAGGGAGATATGATCTACTAATAATTTAAAAAATATAATTTTCACGTCCTTAATATAGCTGAAATATTTCTTGCTGGACGCTAAACAACAATCAATCAATCATATTACATTACAACTGAAACAAATATATAGCACAATGAATGTCTAAAGTAATCCTTGTTGTTTCAAGGATGTTCAACATTGATACAGCACGAGAATTTCAAGAATTTCGTAACAGTAATCGATTTCACAAAAAGTGCAAAATTTATTGTTTTATAAGATTAAAGGGCCTTACTAATGTATTTTACACTTTACGAATTTGTGTGAAAAGCCCTGCATGTCTATATTGTAAAGCAAGCACAGAATGGTACGGTTTTGGCTAGACCAAAGACAGCATGCATCAAGTTAGATTGCAAAGACAAACAATTACGAATCTCTCAAACTGTTCAGTACGTTCCCATTGTGTAAAAGAATATTAAGCAGCGTATTCATAACATAAACATGTGAACATGTAAATGTTCCACATTTGTAAGTCCAGTGTTAAACGGAATTTTCGTTAAAAGTTTTGTCTATTTAATAAATATTTAGTGCAAGCATTTTGGTGCAACCTCACGCACTGTTAGCAGGAGAAAACAATTTTGTTTCATCTGCCGAACAACATGCATTTACTATGGACGATTTGGATCTTTTCGGTATTTCATAAGTGATCAATAATCTCACATGTGGAGTTTGTGGACTCTTTTCTCCCCAATCCTTCAATCGTTTTACTTTTGATTAATGATTTGATTGCGTCAATTAGATTGACTTTTGGATTGACAAAGCTTAACCATGACATGTAGTCTAAGGTCTTAAATACTCCAGATGCTATTTCAAATGTTTTCCAAGTGTTTGACGACATAGACAAATTAATGAGTAAGTTCACTTCAATGTACAAATCTTTCACAGGTTGGAATGGTATAGTGTCTGCAGAGAGGAACAGTTTTTTTAATCTTTAAAATTGACTATAGAAGAGAGAGAGAGAGAGTCAACCAAACCGATTAACCGAACAATGTGCTAACTCTTTAGTAAAATTTTTGGTTTTAAACACATGAAGAGAAATCGTCTGATAATTATTGTGCCGAGTGACTGCTTTGTTGTTTGTTGTCTGTCTGAACAAAATATAATAGCACCAAAAACGGTATATCTGACATCCTAACCACTTTCTAACCATGAGTGAGGTAAAAATTTTAATCCCATTTTCCAACAAAGACAATGTCTAATCCTCTATTCTGATCCAATGTACTGTCACTGAACAATTGTAACTGTTCGTTTGAAAACCGATATCGATCCAAAATTGCCGTTTTACCATTATAAATTAAATGTAAATGAAAGCGAAATTTCAGTATCGTGTTTAATCAATTTTATTCTCTTTTTCATGGTGTGGTTTTCTAAAATTGCAGGAATCATATCAATAGATGACAGAAGACAAGTCTATTTCAAAGTCAACAATGTTTTCTAAAGTGAGCCTCAAAACAATAAGTTTTCATATTAATATTACAGTATCAAATGTTACACTTTGAAATATAAAAAAGTATGTTTAAGTTCTATCGTTTTCAGGCAAAAAGAACCCATGCGAACGGCAACAATCCTAAAAACATGACAATAAGATCATACTGTGATGGTTCAGAGCTGCCCAGTGCGTCCCCAGGTGGCGGATATATGGGATGCTCTCTTGTCGGCGGTTTTCAGGTCATTCGGAAAACCTGACCACAGACTACAGTGGGTAACGTGTTTGGACAGTGCAACGCTCCTTGCACGCTAAAGACCTCTTTTGTAGATTTAAAATAAGAGTAGGCTCATTCTAGCTGTTACACGGAAAGGCAATTTTTTCGACCTTACTCAATACTCGATACTTCTTCGGTGGCAGTCAAAATTGTGTTCCCTATGTCCCAACATTTTTCATTGATTCATTGTTTCTCGTTCTGAATATAGCTGAAATACTGCTTTTCGGGGTAAAGAAAACATACAGTCAATCAATAACATGACAAAGTATTCTTACAAACAAATGATTCATTAGGCCCTCAAAATCATCAAAAAAGGAATATATTTGTATTTTGACTGGTCTTAAAATAACCAGTGCAAAAATAATGAAAATAATGAGTAGTTAATAGTAGCCCCTTGAAAATAGTCATGACCGTTATTAAACAATTCTTGAAAACCTGTGAAAATGAAGGTAGGTAATTATTTAAGGTTAGTATGCTTTTACCATTGGGGCAAGTATTAACTGTATAAAACAGTAGAAACCATGTTAAATTGTTACCTACATTTGCGTGTTTTAAAAATATTCGCTGTTATTTCTCTGACCCTGAACAGCGTGAAATGTTCCGGAAAATGATAAATATCTATCAGTGAAATTGTAAAAAAAAACAACCTACAAAAAACAATTGAACATATTTATTAAGTTTTGCTTTCTAACAGTTATTACTATAATTAAAGTCAACTTTTTGTAAAGTTATTGTTTTAATTAAAGTAAATTCTTTTCTGTAATAAACTTAACACTAAAGAAGCTAAATTCCCAACAAACAAAAAATATTGAATACTTATCATAAAATCTTCTCTTGAGTTTGATACCGCAATATAACACTCATTTGTAACAAACACATTTAAAGTGAAGGGAAATAAGCTTAGCCTCTTTGTGTATTCGCTTAGTTTATTAAAAGATTAAAATGAATAATTATATAATAGTTATTATGAAAAACAACTTAACAACTAATGCAGAGCTGCTAGGAGCACTGTACTGTGAAAGACGACAAAGATTACCCAAATGACTGCAACGAATTATATGAAAATATATGTATATTATCCCCGCTTTATAAAAATGGCCAAAACATCGGCTGACTGGCGAGCTGAAATAACATAAAATACCATTAATAAGTGACAAATTTGGATGAATTATTTAAAACTACGTATTTGAAAATGAAAGAAAATTACAATAAAGAAAGCTTGTTTTTGAAGTTTTGAACTAATAAGTCATATCACCAACTATGTTCTAAGTGATTAATACAATTATTTTTTTAAGAAAATACAATAAATAACTGCAACCTTCGGCTCATGATAACTATTGATACATAAGTCAGCAATAGTTGGTACATGTACTTATGGTTTAGCAATAATAAAGCAATAACAACTGACACACTTGACACTAAAGGGTCTAAATTCCAATAAACAAAAAAATATCTCATACTTATCTTAAAATCTTCTATAAAGTTTACATTAATGTAATACCACATTATACAAAGTCAAACCAATTCACAGGTTTCTTAAGAACTGCCATTAACATCCCTTTGTACATTTTCTTTATTTTGATTTTATTCTGATTTTAGTTTTCTCGACAGAATTTCTGTATTCATCATGTTCATTTGTCTGAGAGTTTAAAATTGGGTTCATTAAAATTATCTCGCTTTTTACCTGTAGCTATTATTGTACAAGAAAACAGCTGGAAAATATTTTGATTTTGTTTAATTAACACCAATGTGTTAATTTAATAATTCCTTAATTAAATTAAGTTATAATAAGGGCTACACAACTTTAAATTATCACAATTTACCATGTTCTATGTTTGTAAGACGTAGATAATTCCTTTCGTCATGCAAAATAATCAATAGTCGATATCTATTATCATTTTCGTACAAATTAGGACAAAGAGTGATCATTTTCGTACATCAGCACAGCTGCAAATATTTAATACAATGTTCATACCTTCTACAGTATATAGGTCAATACGTTTTCTTAACTGAACGTAATAACAAAGGAAAATCAAAAAAATAAAACTCCATAAATATATACGAGGAAAGTACAATTAATGCACTTTTTTATTGAAAGTAGCTACTTGTATATCGCCTAGTAGTCAGTTAGCAAATATAACAGTTTTTGTTTATTGGTGAATTTGTATTATTCGTTTTTTTTAAATCGGATCGCGAATCAATCTTTCTGTATTTTGTCAGTTATCATACTGCCGTATTACTCTTCTGACTAGTCTTGATTAGATGACACGCGCGTCTGGTGTTGTGAATTCTATTAATCTTGGTATCTTTGATGACATTTTACTCTGTGCAGGTGTCTCTATCCCATAAAGTATTCTACAAATTAATTAACTTACTTGTCCAGTTTCCCACTACATTGTTTGGAATATATGCAAAATATGGATTCTTCAAACCAATCTCGTAGTTACATACAGCCTTTGTAGGATCATCAAGTACTGCAACCCATCCATAATCATTCCAACATCCTTGGAAGGCTTGATTTATGTAAAATCTTCTGGTCCGTACATCACGCCTTAAAATATATAGTAAAATGAATTATTTTTGATATTTAAATACAAATGCAGAAGAATTTTACCGTTATACACAAAACAAGAAGGCGCTTTATGATTTGATGCCAATGTTATTTCCAATAAGATCATTCGACAAAAAATATTTAACTGTTGCTGTTATAAAGAAATATTACACTAATGACACATCAATATACATAGATATGAAAAACCTTTAAACAATCTGACATAAAGTAATCTTAATAATTATTTGTTGATTATCCAGATTTACTTCATAAATGGTATATGCCAACAAAAAATCTACAATACCTAACCAGGGATTTACAGATGTAAGATTAAAGTGATCCCTTTTTAAGGTTGCCATCATGACGGATTTTATCTGAGTGATACGATAGTTGCCAAGCGGAGTTGTTTACACCTTCAAGAGAACCATTTACTCAAGATCGGTTTTAAGTGGGTTCGTGTTACTCACTTTTTGTTAATATGTGGTATGTTTTGTTGTTGTCCTCTCTTTTGTTTAACCAAATTATATTTATATATTTTTGTCTCTCATTGACTTAATGTTTCTAGAATACTCCTCCGTATTTTTGATTTTTATTCAGGCACCAAAAATTACAGGTTAACCATAGCTCTAGGACATTTTGTTTTAAGATCTCACGGAAAATATCTTCCTAAAAAGTAAAGGAGGTTTACCCAAATCTACCTTTAAGAAGATAGCAAATGGATGGTGATAGATATGTATAGACAGCAAATATTATGATTGTCAATAATAGATATGTCAACAAATCTTCTTTTTTTTGTCACATTTGTTTTTAAATTCCTATATTATACATAATATACCCAAAAATACTGAAATAATTGAACTGTTGGCTTGGTAATGTTAGATCTGTGTATGAACTGCTAACAAGTCGGTTCCTACTAAACCAATCCTCGTTCGTATCGTTATTGAGATTGTTGAATATTAAAGTCACCACCATGTAGTTATGTTTGTACATTGCGAATTTTACCTATATATAAAAAATATAATTAAAATACGTAATAAATTTGTTTTGTGGCTTAAACAAAGTGACCACAAAAATATCTAAAATATTCAGCACCACTTATTTGTCTTCATAAGACGAAACGCGTGTTTTGGCGAAGAAAATTCTATTAATATTGGTATATTTTATGATATTTTATTGCAAACAGACAACTACATTTCACAAAGCTACAAGATTAAGCCTAAATAGCAGTTTATTTTCTAATCATGTTATGAATTCTAAAAACATCAGCAATTTTTATGAGACAAAGAAGTGTGATTATACTATTGGAAAAGAATAGATTTTGAATATGTCATGATTTTACCTGGAAAGTACATTTGAGTTTATGCTATTAGTTTGACTTTTCATTGATTCTAACAGCGATAAAGTCATTGTCTAAATTTCCTGACTAGAAATTTCACAAAATATTTTAATTCTAAGGTTTTTTCTATTTCAAGGTGTAGATAGCCTTAGCCGGATTTGATATAACGTTTTGGAATTTTGGTGATATAAGCTCTACAACATCTTAATCATTTGGATTTTTACATATTGTTTGGGTTTGAGCGCCACTGATGAGTCTTGATTGGACGAAACGCGCGTCTGGCGAAGAAAAACTTTTTGTTAACCTTGGTATCTTTGACGACATTTTATATAAAATCAATTGGTTTTTTTTCATTTTAGCCGTAACAATATTTTTTACGATGCTTGTTATAGACGTTCGATATTTAATGATATATACAGATGTAAGTATAAATGTTTCCTTGAAATTCTGGAGAATTTGAAATTAGTTACTAGTGTTCATAGAGCTGTCTAGCGCGTCCTCAGGTGGCTTATATCGGATGTCTCTCGTTGGGGTTTTTAGGTCATAATACGGAAAAGCATGGCCGTGGACCATAGTAGGTGACGCGTTTAGAGAGTGTCAAAGGGTGAATTTTCCGCCCCTACCATGTCCCATATTTTTAGTGGAATTCAAAATTTTGCCCATCTTCCTCTAAATGAATGTTTTTTAACTTGTTCTTGTCCTGAATAAAGCTGAAATACTGCTTGCTGTAAGAAAAGCAAACATGCAATCAAGCAATCAATCAAGAAATATGTTATTATTTAAATTGAAAGACGCTCTTGTAAAGGGCAAGTTTTGAAAAGGTTCTATGTTATCGATTGACTGTAATGACAATGTTTAAACCGATATTTATAGACCTAAAGAATAAATGACTATTTCGTACTATAAAACGTGTCTATCTGGAACACATTTTTACGCTAAACTGCAGTATTCGAAGATTTTTCCCCCCGGCGTTATTTAGGCCTCGGTGGCTGATTGGTTAGTCATCTACTAGTTGCCTGTCAACAGGATGCGGATTTTTGAATGACTGAATAAAGGTGTGCCCGACTTCAATTTAATTGACAAAGATTGTCGGTTTTAACCAGTACTCCGGCTTCCTCTCAAATCACTCCCAATAACAACTGGACGCCATGAAATAACTAAAATGTTGCTGCAAACTCTAAACAAACAAACAATCTAGATTATATGTAAGCATACCTTTTCAACTACTTTTATTGCATGTCAGCTAAAATTTGCTACGAGAATCGCTGTATATTCTACAATATTTTCAACTCTTTGTTTAGAAAAAATGTGTTTTCATTGACAATGCTTGTTCAACGGTTCAATTATTGTTTATACATAACAGTTTAATAATTTAAAAATGTTGTAAACTAAATAAAAAAAATGCATGCATACATTTAAGTAACTAGTTTTTTCTAACTGCATGTTATGTCTGTCAAAAAGAGGCCATGTCCTTTGATAAATGTGAATCAATCTGTTACTGATTTTGGGGACGGGTCGGCTTAATATTCGACATAAAATATGCATGTAACAGGTCTCAGAAATAAAATAGGAAGAAATCACGAGTCGCGGAAATGAAAAGGATTATTAATGGATTATGAAAATGAAACATTTACCTCGTCGCTAATGATATGCCTTAAATCGAAAGGAGTTTTTATTAGGTTTTACAAGGCTCGACCCGCAGATATGTCCTGCCTTAAAGATATTTGCATATTTCAATAATGATAATATATTTTTGTTTTGTTTTCGTTTTAAGAATGTTTATTTATCTGGATCGCACTGATTGGACTGATCGCACCGATCGTTGACGGTTACCAAGGTTATCACGGATTAGTAATTTTTGACGGATGTATTATCAATCAGTCAGCGATCCGTCAGCGTTCCATAATCCGTCAGCAATTAGTTATCAGTCAAAGTGTTGCGTGTACGGGTTCTAGTACTGTACTATACTAAATGTATACAGAATAGGCAAATTATAGTAATATCTATTATTAAAGTGCAAACACAATCCCATGACCTAAAGCACAATGAAGCCTACCACGTCTCTAGAAGGCGGAAGAATAATTATTTCTCGTTGAAGTATCATGTTACAGAAAGACTGGCAAAGGTCATAGCAGACTGTTTAGAATGATCATCGCTAAAGACCCTCCTTTTAAAAAAAATAAAATGCTAAATTGTCTTTTCTAACTAAAACTTTCAACCTTTTCCATGCATGGTCGACATTTATTGGCAGTAAGATTTTGTTTTTTTGCAAATTCGTTATTCACATTTACCGAAAAGATTTATTGTTTTGGTTCTGAGTATAGATGATATATTGCTCGCTGCACGTAATCCTACATTCAATCATTTAATAAATCAAAAGTAAGTGATCAAATTTCTGCTAATACATTGTTATACACATATTAACAAGTTTAATTTGTGCGCATGCATTTTTATTACTTTTGGTTCATTTTGAGGGAGAGTCAAGATGGATCTTGGTTTACAGCAGCGCCTTTCTCTGAAAAACCTTTATTGGTTTTGCCTATTAAAATATTAGTTAATCTAGACTAAAAATAAAATTTGTGAGGTTAGCCGTCACAAATTTTATTTTTAGTCTAGATTAACTAATGTTTTTTCTTGTACACTTTTATTACTTACTTGATGAATGTTCTGTGTCGGCCAACTGTCAATAATAGGACTTCTGTAGTGCGTGCTGCATGTAAGAGTGTGAGTTAGTCGACATCCGACTTCCGGTGTAGAAAGGGAAATTGTGCCTTTAAAAGCCGGATACAAATGTACACCTATTCCTGCACTTCCTCTGAACACCATCTCCCATGTACCTGAAAGTATCCATCATGTTATAACATGTATACGAATTGCGAAGGACTATAATTCATGCAACGGTTGACATTCCTGCATGTTTGAATGAAGTATCGCACAGCAATCAATATTTTAAATATATTAAGGATTTGACGAAAACAAGATAACAAACGTCTTATAAATTCATAGTAGTCTAACTGATTTGAAAAGGTCTATTAATGCAACAGTTTAATTGCCCAGGAAAAGAAGATTTTATAGACAGTAAAGGGACAGAAAATTAAATCTAGCTCCGTAAAAACCCCTTGTAACGAAATGGTAGAATATTATACATAATATGCATATTAAATGCTTCTATTTACCAAGTAAAATCTATAAAATCCTTGCATTGATGGACACGTATGACGGATAAACTACAATAAATAAATTTAAAGATTCATTTCATTCCAGTTATTTTGTCAACGAATGTACTTTTTAGTTTGGGTTTCTATTTGACTTTTACGTAGTTAAACCCGGTAAAATTCATGAGGTTACTAAAATCTATGACTGAAAACATTGAAATTCATGTAATTAAACTGACACACAAGTTAAACAAGCTCTGTTCTTTGAAGCGGCTAAAATGTGACAAATCTGTTATGAAACTATAAAATGCAGCATTTTAAGTCGATCACTGAAACCCTCCCAGTATGATCCCAGTGTATATCTTTAAAAGATAAAATAATGTCAAAAATAAAAGCATTGGGCACATTCACCAAATATGTATACAGTACGGTTTTTATTGATGAAATACATTTTGAAAAACATTTCGTCATGTAGTGAACATAGTTATATTACTATTTTTCACATTTAAAGGTGTTGGATAACCAGAAAGATAGCAGGCGCGAACAAAAAGACCTTAAATATTTTAATTATATTTTGTAAATTTTCAATGTGCACTCATCTTTCTACTAAGTACGTGCTTTTAAGCTTTTCTTTTAAATGACAGTAGACTTAATGTTTCTTTACAATTTCTAGTATTTAATATGTATTGTTCAATATTGAGCAATTTAATATTTTAAGCATATATATTTCCATTATAGACATTATTTATTCTTCCAAGCAGAAAGTTTTTGCCACTAAGTGCTATGCTAATTTGAGAAACCGATTTTCAATATTTGTAATAAAGGTTTGTTTACGCTGCCAGATTAATGTTAAAAGTTTCAAAATTAGTTTTGCAAAAAAACTTCAGTTTAAATCGTCAATAATTTTCATTGTATGGATTTTTTTTACATTTTTTTTATTATGTTTTTGTGATCATAAAAAGGTAACTTGTAAGAAATTGATTTATATGCAAAATAAGTATCAAGGTAACCTACCAAAATGACAAGAGCCAAAAGTCAGGAGACGATTACAGGTCTGGTTTTAAACAAACCTCCAACACGAAACGAAAACTATAACTCGACAAAAATTAGATCCTACTTTAAAGAAAGATTAATTTTCCTTAATTCATCAATTTGGTAGAAGATTTTCCTGTTCGAGCTACTTAAAAGTCAACAGGCAAATCGAAATACTGATCAGAAGATACTGTGTGTGGTTTGCGTTCCGAAATGTAAAGACAAACATCGGTGCTAATGAAATGTACTATTGATGAATGAGGAATTGACTATAAGAAAGGGGATGTCTACGCATTAGCGTCCTATATTTAGTTTTCCCGAGTATCTTTTCGAAATAAGATCCATGAAAGAGTCCGATCTAAGTGTTCAAGTTCTTCTCTTATTTTCAAGCTCGCTAGGGTAGATTACATGCAAATAGTTTCCAACTTAGTATTGTTTAGTGACAAGACATTATCTGTATAGTGTTAATTGAAATTAAAGGTTTGGATCCCTTCCCTTCTTCTTTAATAAAATTAACTTCATAAAACTACAAAATCATTGGTTAGTATAGGAGCACTATTAGTACCCATGTGAATATCTATAGCCCATTGAAAAGCGCATCTTTCCAATATAAGAATTAAATTGTTGATTAAAAAGTATACCATTCGACAATTTTCATCTTTATTGTATGTATTTTGGGATTTAAATCGATGATTTATCGATGACGAAGTAAGATGTCTGTTTTGACTAGTTACATGTACCAGGTATTTCAATATCTTTCTGATTTAACTAATTCGCAATAGGAATTTTATTCGAAAAATCATAAAATCAAGTACAGCCCATTTCAATACTGAAGGTTAGTGTGATTAATTCTCAAATACATATTCTCAGGTCATATTGTTTTAACTTATTGCATTCGCTTTCCTTAATTTGCCAAAATTAAGTGTATACAAATGCATAATACACCTCTGTAATTTATATACAGAGATATGTATTGTGTATTGAATTAATGACTGACTCGCGAGTTCTTCTCTCATGAAATTGAGGGGCCTCGTTGGCCGATAGGTTAAGGTAATTCGTCTACTTTTGGTCACGTGGTCTGTCAACGCTGAGGTTGCGGGTTCGAGTCTCACTGTGGGCAGGGTGTTCTCGACTCCAATCTTAATTGACAAGGATTGCCAGTTTTCCTACCGAAGGTCCGGGGTTCTCTCCGGGTACTTTGGCTTCCTCCCCAATGAAAACTGGACGCCATGATATAGCTGAAAAATTGCTTAAAGTGGCGTTAAAAAACATTCAAACAAATCATTAAATTGACATCGGTTTATTTATATTACGGCAACACAAAGATAATAAACAAGAGAGAAGATTCACAGACATTTACAAATTATTGTAGTTTACAATACAAATATACCAATATTTTTTATTTTCCAAATTAGGTCTTCATTAGGGCAATTACATATAACAGTTATGATTGAAACAAATGTTAACATTACAATACATTATTACTTATACATGTATCATGAAAAAAATTAAAATGTAAATGTAAAATTTAAGTATTGTTACTGTATTGTTATTGTAGTTTACAAATTGCATGTTATTTATGCATTTTTTTTTATTATAGTAACTTGATTCTGCATATTCATAAATTTATGCGCTAATGAGTGTATATTACATGTATAGTACGGTTTATTCTGGCTATTCCAACATTTTAAATTTTTGAAGATAAAATGTTAAAAATTCATGTTGGAGTAGCCAGAATTCTTATAAAAACAAAGGATTATGTTTGTGTATACTGAAAACACATCTTATTTTATTTAATTAGCCAAATTACAGGTAAAATATGTTGGAATTGAAAGAAAAGATACATTAAAGAAGGAAAATATATATTTATTTCCATTAGCACTAAACAAAATAAAATAAATAGCACACAACATGCATACAGAATTGTAAAGTAATAACATGTCGATCAATATGCAGTAAATATTGGAATATTATTACGGGTGTTTATAGTTGCTGGACAGTTACATGCGGAACACTGTCAGTAACATCTCTCTCCTCGTCTTGTCTTAAATTTAAACTTAAAACCATTATGTATCAATTTCTGGTTGCCTGGTCTGTTTGTAGCAAATGTAACATCTAACTGTGCATTAGCCATGATAAACTGTTAATGATTGTACTAGCAAAGACATGGGTATTTTTAACATAAAATTAGCTTGCAGTGAACACTGGTCAATGCTTAACAGATCTCAGAAATGCCTAGCTTGTCAGCTTGGCCTCATCTGCAACAATGGACAGTTAAGTCTAATTAATACTAAAAATATTATATAATAATTTATTAAATGAAATTAAGTAATCCAACATTTTCATGTTAAATAATTTTTAAAAAAATTATTTTTCAAAATATTTTTATACTAAAATTAACAGATAAAATTACATTAAAAAAATTACCTTGAAAATTAATTATTGACTTATTACTAAAACAACACAATAACAACATCTATTGTTCTGAGCATGTTGGAATAGCCAGAATAGGTAATTTTAAAATGTTGGAATAGCTAGAAGACACCGTATAGTACATTCAAAAGGGGAGACCTCAGTCAAACATATATTGTATATCTAAAGCTCTATAACACAAAATTAAAATTATATGATATTTTAGACATTACTAAATGTATCAAATCAAGGACTCTAGTACACTGAACTAGAACTGAATGTTTAGAAGTCCAAAAGGGGGGACGTTTTGTATATTTTATATGTAAATAAATACGTTCCGTGACTGTATGTACCTTAACCTGTAAGGGTCTGAGGACGTAAAACGAAAATATTTTTTCAACAGGTATAGTAAAAATATGTTTTTCTACTTATATAACAATACCTTATTTTAATATTTACAATATAAGAAAATTTTCGCATTTGCATTTGATATGTCGATTCAAGACTTTCGAATGACTATATGATATAGCACTATATGATCCTAATGGAGATTCCCTTGAATTTTTCTAAACGATGTAAGTATTAATGTCTAATTTGCATAACTCCGCTATCATAATAGCAAGGGACTAGATTATACTTTGGACACAATAAACTTTAAATCAAAAAATAAACAAGCACATGAAAAAATATTAAATATATGAAAGTATCAATGGATCTATTTGATGTTTTAATTAATTTTGTGGCGGCTACAACGAACCTCTCATATCGACATCTATCAAAAAAATTCTATCGTGCAAGAAGCGTGCCACTATCCAAACACGTTGCACACCGGGTCAGGCTTTCCGTATTATGACCTGACAACCGGGAGGGGGCATATACTCTACCGGGGAACGCCCTGGGAAACTCTGTGAACCATGTGTTCAGTTATCTACTTATTTGGTATTTTTAAATATTTCAAACGGTAGGTAAAATATCACACTGTACACTTACCATCCTCAATATACAACAAATTCCATGTTACGTCTTCTACGATAATACTTGTCTCCATTCTTGGGTTCTCCATGCAGAATTCACACGTTTTTTCGATTTTGTTGTAATTTGCCGACAAACATGCACCGTCATTTTGACAATAAACTGCACATTTTAACAAAGAATTAAAAATAATCGTTTTATAACATTTGTCCAGTTTGAGTCCTTTTAGTACAGTATATTTCTTATATCGTGTAACACTATCGGACTGAGCAATACACACCACACATAATTGCACGTAGAGTATCTTAAATATCATTTTTTGTTGTTACTCATTTTTTGTATTACAACCGAGAAGATATATATTGGTTAAATAGATTATTATCAAATCTCAAGTGCGGAAAAAAATGTATGAGAACGAACTCGCTAATGGATGTTATATTAGCCCAAATAAGAATTATATGTTTTTTATTTACAACCGGATATCCTTTCATTTTATAAATCAGTATATTGAGTAAGTAGTTATTTGCTTTGTATTTGTTATGTTTAAAATCCATAATAACTTTAAAAAATGCGGTCAAATATCAATATCAGTAGATTTTCAGGCTTTATGTGTTGAACGTTGCGGACATTTCAAACCAAAAGATAATCTATCAACTTTATCATATATTGAGCAAACGGAAATAAATTATCTCAGTACACAAGAACCTAAAACTGTAACCTATTACTGTCAACATATATAAACATATAAACAAGTTTATTGTTCTATACGTTTGAGAAGTCGTTAATGATCATTAAATAATTCATTTTCATATTAAATTTAAAGCTAGAGTTGTCTCTACTCGCCGTGCGCTGCCTCGATGCTCTGTATCTGACTCGCTATCTCCTCCACCAGCTTGTATGTTTGAAACATGGTTGTGAACTGCTTCTGTCCAGAGCTCTTTGTCCGCTTCTAGCTTTTTTTTTTTTGAGTTCTCGTAGCGGCTCTGGGCTAACTCTGCTTCTTGATGTGCTGCTGTGACTCTGACATCAGATGATCTGAGTGCTCTCTTGGACTTGGTCATTTTGGGGAGGCATTCCTCCATGGCTTCTCTATTAGCTTGGACAAACTTCTCATACCTTGTCTCGTATAAGTCGTCAGTCAGTGCTTGATATCTGTTCTTGACAGTGACAGTGTATCGATGTTGTAGCTCTGGATCTTGAGCGAGTTGTGTCCAGTTGTACTTCACTTTCTTTGGAGTCTTGCTTACTCTGAGACTGAGTTTGACTCGTGCACATACAACTCTGTGGTCTGATTTCACCGTGCTGAGTGTGTTATAAGCTTCTGCATTGTGGACGCTGTTCCTCCACTTCTTACGAACCATTATGTAATCTAGTTG
The DNA here is from genome assembly GCA_944474755.1 of Limnoperna fortunei. Taxonomy (NCBI): domain Eukaryota; kingdom Metazoa; phylum Mollusca; class Bivalvia; order Mytilida; family Modiolidae; genus Limnoperna; species Limnoperna fortunei. The sequence continues at coordinate 42,222,363 of OX104113.1, forward strand.
TCGAAGGGTGGAAGATTCCTCGTTGAACTTCTAGCAGAGTTTGGCCTCTTAGCAGCAAACACACAGTTCTTAAAGCGACCTGGCAAACTATGGACATTCAGAGACAAGGCAACTTACTCACTTCGACAACTAGATTACATACTGGTTCTACGAGTAAGATTACCATTTGTGTCACGCCCATTTAAGATGAATAGATTGTTATTTCTACATAATCCTAACAATTTATTTCCATAATTTGTTTTTACAGTATCCATGCTATTTCTGACAGATAACATATTATATTGGGATAAAACATTCGAATAATTTACTACGTTTTCAAAAGGGCTATGGTTTTCTCCAGTAATTTCAATAAAATCTTTGTCTATGCCAGTCCTACTATTAAAGTGTGCATTGAGGACAACTAATTTATAGTTCTGAGAAAATTTCAAATATTCTTGTCCATTAAAAGCATCCTCAGATTTGTAAACTGAATTTCCAGGGGGGGGGGGGTTATGTAACATTCTCATTTGTATTAAAAAGGGATTTCGAAATCTTAAACCATGAAACTAGTTTACTTTCGGTTTCTAAAGGCTGGATAAATTTACTATATTCCGTTTTATATCCAAAAGTTATTCCTCCAGATTTCAGATTGAAGATATATTTAATATTATTAATTGAAAAAGGTTATTTGTTTATAATATAAATATTTTTTAAAATTGTGGACAAGAAATTATGGAAATTATGGAAATTAAAACCTTATGTGTAAGTGACTGTTGGATTAAGGCCATAATGTGATAAATGGATTTTAGGTATTTCCCGTGGACTTTATCGCCAAGCTATGAGAGGTGAAGGTCTAGATACATGGTACTGTTCAGCATGCACAAGCGTAAATTCAGCAAAGCTAATAGAAATCTCTTCCACAGAAAAGTTTGGAGACACTTGCTAACACAGCACTTTATGGTCAATATCATCTTGGTCCGTTTTTATGAGACAACTCGCACAAACAACGACGTGTAAGGATGGCACCACCGTTTGAACAGGAACAAAAAAGCCGGTTCAGGCAACACAGATCTATACATGCTAGCGCCACGCCTTCAAGAAGAAGCATCATTGTTGCCGCTGAATTCTCGACTTGTTTCCGAAGGTAAACTGAAAAAAGCTGCAGAGAAAACGCTGCAAAACCACACAGAAGGTGTTATTTGACACCTGGACCAGTTATGCAAATGACGAAATATCCATAAGCAGACTGCTGCGTCTTTGTGCCAGACATGTGTTTATGCCAGATTCATAATCCTGAAGTCAATCGATTGTGATATTGTAATAATAATATTAAAAATAGAACCTAATGTTAAAATAGTTGCTAACCTTCACATATATTTTTATCTGTGTCATTACGTTGTTATATGATATATTATGTTATGACGAAATGATTATGTCAATAAATTTAAAAATTAAAATTAAAATAGTTTTTACTTTTTATTTACTACTTTGGTCAAAAGAGCAATACTAGTATTATCTTGAAAATGCATACAGGTTTTCACAAATGCACTTCCCCATATGGTACGAAATTATCATATTACACTGTCCTATATGGTACGAAATTGTCTTAATACACTTTCCAATGTGCTACAAAATGGCTAGGGTACGAAATGATCTGAATTATGTTACGATTTGGATGGTACGATTTGGTTATGGTACGAAATGACTTGTTACCGCGCCGTATATGGCCACAGACAGTACGCAATCGGTTACTACGCTGTCATGGATTGCTGGCAAGAAGACCTTACGTCGGAGCGACACTGAGAAGCCAACACCAGTGATCAAGGGTTAGATTGTGTACTACCGTTCGTGTATAGAATTTACAGAACTGAAGAAGAGTGTGGTTCAGCGATGAGTCACTTTTTCAGCCCGAAAAGCGAGATGGTCGCATACGAGTGTACAGGCGCCGAAATGAACGTTTTGCGGAAAATTGTTTTGTAGAAAGAAACAATTTTGGCGGAGGCAGTGTTATAATGTGGGCTGCTATCTCTTACGCCGGGAACACACAGCTGATACATATCCAAGGCAATCTTAACGCTGTTATGTATAGAGACGAAATTATTATTCAAGGACTGATACATTGAATATCAGTCATTCTAAATCCAGGTAAATATTGATGATCACTGTCAAGGACTGTTACAGTAAATGTCAGTCATTTTAAATCCAGGTAAAAATTTCAAAGTACTGACAGAAGCAACCAGTAAAAGATAAAAATTGTGAATGACTGACGTGAACTGTATGAATTGTATACAGTGATTTATAGATCGTGAACTGTAAATTTACAGTCACTATCAGTTTCTATTTTGAACTGTGTATGGTAATATCGGTCCTTATTTGAGTTCATAGTGTTGTATGAAACATCTTTTAAGGTAAAGTCTTTGTTGATTGAACTGTGCTTTTGAAAAAATATTTCTATTGAAAAACAATCTTAAAAAACAGACGACAGCAAAGTAAAAATGTAAGGTGTCAGAGCTCTATTTTCACAATTATACAGACGCAATAATTGAAAAAATGTCATTTATTCCTTTATATAAAATTACATGAGGATGCAAAAAAAAATTTTGAAGAAACGACGATAAATTGCAAAGGGGGGATAAAAACAGCATGTTGCAAATTTAACATAAATATAATTGAAACAATATAATTGAACAATTGAACAATTGAACAACAATATAAGAAACTAAGAATGACAATGATAATAAATCAATAAGGTGATGGAAGTGGGTGTGTATTTCACACCGCAACGATACAATTATATATAGTTCTCTCGTATCCCTCGAAGTGCCATAACGTAGCCATCGTATTATACTGCAATAATATTGAGACAGGACTACGGTATTTGCAGTGACAACTAAATTTGAGAAGCTCAAACGTTTTGTATGGGTCCTGAAAGCCTGGTAGAATCTGTCTCAGTTAGTACTGATATATTATACAGAAGAAAAGACGTAAATATTCCAAAAGCTTCAAATTCATTCATTTCGTCTCGCCTTCGAACGAATTCACATTTTTTGTCTATTTTTTCTCATTTTTCGTGTAGATACGATCAAGGCGATGTGTCGCATACCATGGTTGATGACTTTTGACCTTGACCTCGAGGTCAGCGGGGCCGACAGAGGTGGGTACCATCTCACTGATATTTAGTTCAACATGAGATAAAAAAACCAGTCAATCTTCCAAATTTTATATATAATACATAAATAATTGAAAACAATATAAGAAACTAAGAATGACAATAATAGTAAAGCAAGAAGGGGTGAAAGTGGGTGGACATTTCAAATCGCAACAATACAATTATATATAGTTCTCTTTTCGACGTCGTGCGTTTGCTCGTCATAGTAATCTCGAAAATTAATACATACAATTTACAATGATAATGACCAAAATAAAAGATCGCAGTGGAAAATTACCACTGATAATTAACCCGTCTTTAACTTTGGTTGAAGGGGAATTGATCAAATGAAAAAGAGATTAACATCAGAACTTCATGGCAAAAATTATTTTATCTATCATTAATATATTGGTGTCGTTATTAATTCCTCTTCATTTAACTAACCATCATAGTACTTAATATTCTATCTTCACAAAGACGTGATAAGGAAGCTAAAAAAATCTGCCAATTGCGTAAGGAGAGAAAAAAGACTTAATGAAGCCCTCACATGGCTATAGCGTAGCCTTCATATTGTACTGCAATGACATCGCGACGGAACTATGGGGCCGGGTGTCGGCAGTGACAACCGAATTTGAGAGGCTCAAATGTGTCAGGGCAGATGCGAGCATTTTGATAAGTTACTACTGAGATAAAGAAAAAAGACGTCCAAAAAGCTTCAAATTTATTCGTTATGTCTCACTTCAAACAAATGTATACACATTGTTTGTGTCTGATTTTGTTCTCTTTCTGCTCACTTTTTCCTCTCGTTTATTCTTAGGCTTTATATATTGTATATGTGGATGCATCACAATGTGTCGCGTATCATGACGACCGTCTTGATTTTGTCCTTTGACATATGCATGAAGCCCAAATTTATGCAATTTTCAGAGAGAAAGCTTCCTGCTTTTGACTTTCCTTGATCTAGGCCTTTAACATTATGGAAATGGATGTAACACCATGCGAGAGTGTGTAATAATGACCTTTGTATGAACTTGATTTTCGACTTCAAGGTCAAATTTGTGTAAATTTAAAATTAAAACTAGTCCAGCCTCTTACCTCTTTGTTTTTTACCTAAGCCTTGCACATTATAATGTATCACTTAAACAGTGTGGAACTTATTGTAATAATCTTTATATGAACTTGATATTGGGCCTCAAAGTACAGTATATGCAATTGACAATGTCTTTATCTGGAAAATCTGAACCTTCTTGGCGATGACGGTACATGTTTTGAAAATCTATTGATTATGAGAACTAAAAAAAGGGCAGCAGCATGTAACACTTTCATTTCTTAGTTCGAATGCATCGTCTTTTAAACACGATGATTTAGTCATCGTATGGCCACTGTGTAGACTTCGTATTATGTCATGCGGTTAAACTTTGAGAGGAAAATTAATATTGCGCCTTGCCTTTGAAGGTTCGGGTATCAGCGTATTAACTTCTGTACTAATTTTTGTTTTGCTTCTTCTGCTGACTTGCTTTTAACCCAGATATGGACCATTTTCGCGCAAAAAACTTATGTCAATTTTGCGACAGTGTGAGTTATGATAGTATAATTAACAAGAATTTCAAAAAAATTGTGTGCAATTTTTGACACGATTTTAAAAACAAATGACAATCGTATGACACTTAAAAATAACTTCACAGAGATTGATTGTTCGTTTCTTTATACTGTGACGTCACCAACAAACGAGAGAAAGACGTCCTGTGACTGTATCGTGTTGCTGACTTGTATTTGTGTGTTGTGTTATTCTTTGTTTGTCATGTGTGTCCCATGGTATTGCAGTCAGATAATGGAAATGTTGCGTATGCAGCATCTATTCTAATTTCGTTACGTAAGTATTTCTTTAGATTATGTAAAGATGATATGTTAAATACATTTTAAGTTTTGTTTTTCTTTATTTCAGACTTATACTAGTCGGTCTTTCAGTTTTACACTTTTTTAATGCCATTTCTATAAAATGATTATTGACTTCATTTATTGTTTACCTATTTGTACTCTTACCATTATTATTTCAATTAAAGTAGTCTTCTTTATTCTTTGTATTACTTTTGTAATAATGACATTTAATTGTGCATTAAAGTAACTAAAAGACATTAAACCAATTTGTTGGATCTGCCTGTTCATGTTAACGATTGCTGGCTTTAACATTGTCATATTCAGATATGTTGGTAATTGTTTTAGCACTGTTAAACAGACAATCATATAAATATATGCGAACATCGATAACATAAAAAAAACAATAAAAACAATACAGAACTGCGTAAATAAAAGTCCAATTGGCGAATTACAATCTGTGCTGTAGACGACAAGACAGATAGTCATTTTGCAACGGTTCTACAAAAAACCACACATATTCTAAAAATGATATTTGATTACCAAGCTTTACTTGAAACCAATTATATTCAACAATCCAAGGATTATATCCTACGTATGAAAATTGCCAAAACATCGGCTGCCTGGTTAGCTGAAATAACAAAAAGACAATAATTTGAAGACCGTAAAAAACGTTCGTCCTGTATAAAATATTAAATATTTTTAAAACTTTGTCTATTTCAGTGACCTTATTAATTCAGGAATAAAACCTGACAAAGTTGAACAAAATTTACAAGTGTAAACAATTTTATTTCGCTGAGTATTAAGTGATCTAAATATAAAATAGTCTCAAGTTTAATTATTACTGGTTAATACATTTGTTTAAATTAACTAGTAATGTTCCACGCCTAAATTTTCCTCTGCTGTGATTTTCGTGACTGTGAATGTATATTATTGGTTACGATGTCAACTTTCTCATTAAGTCTTTTGTATGATTTTTTAACTTACTATCCCAGTATCCTACGACATTGTTTGGAGAATATCCAAAATATGGGTAGTCCAAACCAACCTCGTAGTCACATACTCCTGCATTCGCAACTTCAAAAACTGCAACCCATCCAATATCATTCGGACATCCAAAAAAGCTTTTATTTATGTAAAATCTTCTGGTTAATGGAACATCGCTGAAAGAATATATAATATCCACACAAATAAAATAGCCTTTATGCTTGAACATAGATCAATGTATCTAGTAAACAGAGGTAATATAGAAATAACGGGTCAATACATGTAACAATGAGTACACATTAATAAAAAAATTAGGACAGTACAAAACAACAGGGCCAATACAGGAAAGACAGAGGAAGTGTATCATGTTGAAACACCACAGGAAAAGGAGCTATACAAAAAACAGGATAATGATGGATAAACAGGAATTATACAGAAAAACAGCTATTTCAGGTAATATATATTCATTTAAAAACAAAGTTACTATTTAAATGTATGTTGATTAAATTATTTAAAATTAATAGATGGTTGTAAGTTGCAACCTGAACTGTAACTTTCCCCTATAAATGACATTGGTGCCTGGTGGTTAAGTGAATGTACTATTACAATTTTGTAAAGACCAGAACTGCAGGAAAGATTCAAATACATCTTATTAAATCATATAGATATGGTTAAAGCAGAGTTATCATGGGTAAAACTGCATCACTTTATATTAGGCGTATTAAATTGGACCCAATTAATGTTTTCGTTGGGTTCATAATAGCTGTATTAGGCAGAAATTTAAAAGTATTTTAGTCAACTGATTAATAAATGAAAAATTAAATGGGTGTTTTCATATTGGATTTTTATTATGTCCCTGGAGAATCTTATCCGAATTCGAATAGTTGCACTTGCATATAACATATTTATTTATTTATTTATTTTTATACATATATCAGTATTAACATAGAAAAACCTCACGTTAGGCATTTTAAACTCATATGTTTATTATGTTTTCTGTAGTTAGAAAGTAGTCATCATGATCGATAAATTGTTTCTGCTTACATGCATTTTCTGTACAAATAACGATATACAGACAAAACCAGCATTAACTGCACGAGTTCAATACATCTGAAGTGCATATCTAAATTATCAAAGGTTTTAGCAAGATTGTTGAAAGTCTCTGTTTACATCTGTACTTTTGTACAAGTACTCATAAATCCCTTATTGATATATAATCGCCATTGTTACCTATAGATAACTTAATAGTAAATTAAAAAACATTTATTTGCGAAGGCTCAGTATCTAAATGCAAATATACATACTTATTGTATACTTGATATAAATTTTAAGTTCAAAATTTTCGAGATATATATTGTAATAAACCTGCAAGTGCGCTTTTAAAATTTAATGTTACACATTATTTACCCAGAAATACTGAAAAAAGTAAGCTGTTGGCTTGCTGTCATATCTGGGTATGAACTATTGACAAGTCGGTCCTTGCTGAACCAATCTGTGTTTGAATCAGTATTGAAATTGTCGAATAACAAATGCACCACCATGTAGTTGTTGCTGTACATTGCAAATTTTACCTAAATTATAAAAATTCAAAATTCAAACAAAATCATTTTGTACACAAAAAATTTTAAAAAAAAACAAGCAATTTAAAACGAAAATCTGCACCCAAGTACTTTTTCTGCAAAAGACCAAACGAATTCTCAACACAAATATACTTCATCATCATAATCATCATCATCATTATCATCATCATCATCATCATCATCATCATCATCATCATCATCATCATCCAATAAGAACAGGAGTCATGTTATGACTGTTTTAAGTTCTACGGGACTATACTTGCCAGGCACCCAACAACCATCTGACATACTTAAAAGAACACTTTCAATATTTTCTCAATGCATGTAAGGCGTTAACGTCTTTTTTACCCTTAATGAAATCTCAATTTATTTTCCAAGCAATTAAATGAAATTTAATTTTCCTACACTAAACGCGCGTTACACCTCTTCAAGACTTATATGTGGCTCACAAACCTTAAATGTATTTAAAATATTTATCAACTGTATAATTAAGATATTGTAGAGCTTTGATCATCAAATTCAAAACGTTATTCCATATCCGGCAAATGCCAACTACACTTTGCGAATAAAAATCCCTTAGATTTTAAATCATTTTTTTAATGTCAGAAAATTAAATATAATTGGAATGGACAAACAGGGGCAATGGGATACAATTTTTTATTGGTTATGAGGTCAACAAGACATGTACAGGTCAAATCAGAGAATGTCATCATTGTTTTGTCATTCTTTTCGTCCCCTCAGTTATTGCCATTCGGCATTAACATACTATTTTCATCGTTTGTTAGAGTGTTGGGCCATTTATACCTAAAAGTTTAATGTGATGTAGTAACCGTTAGTACCGTGTTTAAGATCCTTTTTGCAGACTCATTGTAGCTTCTCGGAAAACCTACTTTTTCCCCCTTACCAACATACTTGTGCACTGAAGTCGAAATGTTGTTACCCACGCTTTTAACTTAACAATTAAATATTTAGTAAAGATTTGATTCAGGTTTAATCTTGTAACTCCAACTTACTTGAACAATATTTTGTGTCTGCCACTGATCAATAATGGTGCTTCTATAGTGTGTGTTACATGTTAGAGTGTGAGTAAGTCGACATCCGACTTCCGGTGGGGGAAGTGAAATTGTACCTATAAAAGCCGGATACAAATCTATGCCTATTCCGGCACTTCCTCTAAAAACCATTTCCCATGTATCTGAAAGCATTCATCATATGTCATTACATGCATGTATACACAAAAATACTTTTGCAAGACACCAATTCACCAACAGTTTAATCAATAAAGATATCTTTTAACATTCCTATAACACTAATTGGTAAAAGAGCATTTCAGATATGTATATAATTCGAATAAGCAAGTTAACAAACAACAAAGAGATTTATTGTTTTCAAAGGCTTTGAACAGGTATATAAACAACTGTTTAATTGCCACTAAAAATAAAAATAATTATGTAGAAAGAAGGAAGTATAATATTAGGCCAAGCCCAGGTAGCGAGATGGTCGAATATTAGGTCTCGCGTGCAGACAACGAATATCACTTCCAGTATTCGAAAGTTAATTCTTATGTTACGAGTGTTTACCCCGGGCTTCTACTGGGATGTTTTGTTAAACAAATAAAATTTTATTGACGACTAATCACATAAATGTTCATGCAACTAACTCCAATAAATTATTTAAAATTCATTTTACCTTACTGTTTTCAAAACAATTGCTTTTATATATCATACTTTGTTTACGATCTTAGAATGACCGAACTATGAATATTTAACATAGTGAATGTTCTTTATTTCTTCTTCTTTTGGTATCAATTTATCGTTCCAAATTGATGATTTCTAACTGCTGCGCATTTGTGGTAATCCAAAACTTATGTACAGAAGTAAAAGAAACTAAAATTGAAAAAAAGAAAATCAAAATGGTGTAGACAAACTAAGAAACAATAAAGAGTGATTACAAATATAAATGTATTTATTTGTTTCGATTAAATGTAACTAATTGTGGAAACAACGGATGAAGTCAACTGTGCTTTGAAAGCATTAATTGTGAATGAGTGCAAGATTTGAGTTGGTTTATGATACAACCCTGGTATGGTTCTGGCGAATGAAGCAAAACTATGTTTGTATGTATATGGTTGTGTTCTTCGGATTTTGGGGTAAAATTGAGTTAATACTGTGGTTGGAATGGCAACTAGATTGCGGACTACTTTATAAAGTAAAATTAATCTGGTTGTTAATCTTCTTTGTTGTTGTTATATTTATAATGTTCACCAATATGCTCCAGACAAGTGAACATTGACTGAGGCTAATGACACATCTTTTTAATTACTCGTTATCTTGTCTAGGAAACGTCAAACTTAGACAGACAAAGGATAAAGTAAATCTTACTGTATTTTAAAGATTTATTTACCGTAGGCTTTTAAATCATAATAATGGTCATGATTAAATACAATTTCAGATAATATTTAAATATTTTATTCGCATCACGAATTTTATTTTCTCTAGAACAGTTAGAATAATTAAGTTGTGTTCTGTATGTGTCCTCATATAAATATTATATTAAAGAATCTTGCTTTGATTTTAATTAGTTTAAGCTATCTGTTTCCTGCCCTGAGGCGTAAGCAACGTTTACATGTATGTTAACATAACATTTAATAGACTGGTATATTACAAATATTAAAGTGCTTGAAAATAATATTTATATAGTTTCCTCCGGGTACTCCGACTTCCTTCATCAATAAAAACTGGACATCAGGATATGGCTCCTTGCACGATTAACACCATTCTAACATAGAAACAAACATTATCTGTGATAATGGCTGTATTGGCCTGAGGCAATGCTAAAATCTATCACAACCTTCCAAGGCCATTACTACAGGCAAAGGAAAATTTTGTTTCTTCTAACCTTAAGCTTTTCTTGAAGCAAAAATAAAGAATTGGTCCTTCAAAGTTTTGTGCAAAGATAAGATACAATTCATCTTATATTTGATGTGAAAAGAAAAGAAGCCCACATTGTTGTAGTAAAAACAATAAAAAAGTTTCTAAATTTTGATTATACAAAATAAGCATCGTCGATGAAAGTTCATTCATAGCGTTATTAAGCTAGTGTCCGATTCAATGACAAAAATGTGGTAATTTAAATAAAATAAGAAATCGCTTACCTGATTAGAAAGTCGTTGATGGTTTTTTTTTTTTTTTTTTTTTTTTGTTTTGTTTTTTGTTTTTGTTTTTGTTTTTTGAGTGTGATTTCTCTTAATGTCATTCGCTGGACAATTATAATGCACATGCACATTTATAATAATTCCACTTATTTGATTTATAAAATTATTTTGTTGTACAATATAGCCTTACTCAACAAATCCATTAACACATAACATACTAGTGCATCACATTATCAAAGGGCATTGTTGAGTTCAACCCATTCAACAGGCAAACTGTTTTGGCGCCATAATTAATTGACCAGGATAGGCATTTTTTATAAAGTCGAGGGTTTTAACGGGAACTCTTGCAACAGTTAAACTAAAACTGTAGGAAAATATCTTACCAGTGTTAATATACATTACTTTCCAGTCGCTGTCTTCTTGGAGTATTGCATATTCGTCCAAAGGACTTTGATTGTTCAATTCACACATTTTACTTGCTTCGTTATAGTTTGCTGATCGGCAGCTGTCATGTTCAGACAGACAGTTTGAAGCACATTTGGATATGCTATAGTCATTGAACGATATTGTTTTATAGGGATTTTGCAATTTAATTCCAGATAACACTTCATATTTAGCAGTTGAAATTTCACTCTCCGTGGAGAGGTTAACAGATAACAACAAAAACGAAATCTGGAACACAATCCTATACATTATGACCCTTAACCAACAGTGTTGATGTCAGTGTAAATAGATTTCAACTGTATTTGTTTCCCAGCACAATTATAATTATAGCCTCCTGTTATCATATTTGATATCAAGACAAGTATTCAAACATAATACCATCAGGAGCTGTTGATTAATAAATTTATACAAACGACCAAACTATGAATAACTAATGACAATTAATTCTGTAAACAGTGCTTACGTACATAGGTAATGCACGATTAATGTTAGATAAAATATTGACTTCTTTGTTTTTGTTTGTTATTTTGAATTTTGTTTAATGCCACATTCAGCAATTTTTCAGCTATATTATGGCGTCCATTTTTATAAGGGGAGGAAGCCTGAGTGCCTCGAGAAAACCTCGACGTTCGGTAGGAAAACTGGCAATTCTGGTCAGTTAAGATCGGAGTCAAGTAAACCATGCTTGCAGTGAGACTCAAGCTAGGTGTTCACAGACCACGTGATTGATAGTAGACATGGTACCTAAACCACTTGGCTACTGAGACCCCAAGATTGACTTGCTTTGATGTCAAGAGACCGGTAAAATAAAAAATAAAGTACCTACAAAAAACTTCTTGGTTATCGCTGATGTTTCAATGCTACGAACTGTCTCTATACCCAAGATTAGGAAAGAATAAGATATAATTGATGGTCCATTTTCATTTTTTTTAATTACTTCTTTTAAATATGAGTTAATTATTATGTTTAATGCACTGATGAGTGGTACTACACTCCAATCTTTATTGAAAAGAATTGAGTTTTATGAAACTCGATGCATTTTGTCGTCATCCTATCTAATGACATTTTAGAAGTACGACAAGTTGCATCTCGTTGTCAAGATGTCAGTAAGTCGCACGTCACACGTTTTTTTTTAAACGAGATGCATCTTGTCGTCATCTCACCTCAGGCTCTTGATTTTTGATGAGAAAGGGACGACAAAATGCATCTCGTTCCAAAGACATGTAGATAATAAATAAACATTCGTACATTAGCAGAGAATTACAGTGTATTTTTACGACCCTTAGAACAGTTAGAAATGCGAAAAGGCTCTGCAGAACTTTTCTTAATGGTTTTGCTTACATATAAACTGTCAATGTACAAATATTTTTTATCCTTCAAACCAATACAATCACAATAAAATGACAAGCATGTGAAAATTGCACTTCTAGCCGATTTCTTACTTGACATTTTCGGCGCCTATTCTAGTGATACAAAAAATATAGTATTCGTCAACATGTTGTAAACTAACGCAAAATACTTAATAACGTTAGAAGTGACGATAAAGGTACAAGTAGACATCATTAGTGGTAGCGAATAAAGCGAATATTTATTCGGCTACCGTTATTGTAGAGGAAATATACTAATTGCTGGATAACATTAGTGTTATTGATTCCTATTTTAATTTTATTCAAGTTCAAATGCATGTGTGACTTTATTATGAATAATGTAAGATAATTCCCAAGCCCAAAATTAGCATTTCAATCGACATGTCAATCTTTAGGTAGATCTCTTCGAAATACTTAAATTATCAATAAATGTGAAAGTGAATGGCGTAGAACAGATCATTAAACATTTAATATCCAAAGCTATCAGAAATTAGTTATAATGGCAGTCAAACAGTTAGTTTATCAATAGGGTAATCCCTTTTTCCCAAATAATTTATTGTTTGTTAAATTGTTCTCTTTTGGAACATAGCTTCTTGGAAGTTAAACAAAACATTAATCAATCCCTCTAGTTTGTAGTTGGCAGGATATAATGTGGAAAATCTAAGGAGTCCTTTGAATACTGAACCACAAAAGAAATTTTGCATTAAATTACAGATTTACCAACCTTTATTTGAAAATTCATTTCACAAAATTTAAATGAATGAATAAGTTTTTCTTGTTATGATTTGTTGTTTTTTAAATATCTACATTTCACAATATAACGCGTTGCACTTCGTATATCTTGAATCTATCACCAGCACTTACCGCAGCGGCACATCTACGGTGCACCGAATTGACTATTTATGAATGCCACTGGAATACTCTTTGAATTGCAACTCTACATATAATCGCCTTTAAATTTAGTCGGTGAAATACTCAATAGGATTAACATTCTTAATATTGTAAGAGATCCCTTGTTGCTCCTGTTGTATGCTCACGTGCTCGCTATTAGTAAACTTTCGTCTCAGTTTTAATTGTTTTGATGGTGTTTCATTAAATTTTAGGTATATCCAGGCGTACAGTTTTTATTGGTGATCATTAGAAAACTTCATTGGATATTTAGTACAACCTGGTCGTGTAACTTGCTAAATGTACACGTTGTAAAAATTACGACACGAAAATAAAATATTTGGTATACTCACACTAATTGATTCCATATGCATACCTATTTGTTCGTGATAAGTATTTACAGACCATTCCATTTTACCTTTATGCTGTTTGGAAGATATGCGAAGTATTGATACTTGATATTAAGTTCAAAAGAACACGTGTTACGTATTGACTTTTGATATTCTGTTTTTACAAATATATTATGGATAATATCTGAATTTTAAACATAAAAAATTAGCATATCTTGAGGTCAGCACTTTTTCACAGAGTGTGTCCGGTTTAACTAATTATTTACACATGTAAGTTACAAAATCTTAGAACCAAACTTTGTTTCCTTTAAATAGTGAGCTGCTCTACTCGCCCCACGGAATCGCCCCGTCAAAAACGCTCTCACTGTTTGCAAAATTTCCCCCAGCTAAAGGTAAGAAAACACTAATTCAATTCTTTAGGATTTTCTACAAAATTAAGATTAACTTGATCGACACCATATATATCCAGAATCGTACATGAAAGACCTATATTCTCTCAAAATTTCATCACCACTTTTATACCTTCCAAGAGAAAACCAGCTTCTGGGTAAAATCCCACCCTAAAATTGCACTTTATTTTCAAAAAATCTTGGTTTATCGGTCATGTAGTAAATATGACATAAAAAATCCTAAACACCATTAGAACTGAGCAAATTAGGGCTGAAAATTTTTCCAATATATTCAACTTTCAGAAAAACTTTCATTACTTAAAATCCATTCAGCAGTTTTGAAAATACACTTAGATAAAAAGGACGATTTTGTTTTTAAGTATAATTTTCAGTGTTCTAAATTTGATTGGTCCCCGTTAGTGTCATGACCCCTAAAGAGCATGTATTTGTCTATCAAATTGTACAAAATGTCGTCCATTTTTAGCCTTAATATATCTAACCAACATTCTAAAATGTGAATAGCAGAAAAAGATTTAATGACTGCGCACATACGTAATCAGCACAAATTGTGTTTGCAGATCAAGTAATGAATTATTTTCAATATGTTCAATTTCCTAAGTTCAGATGTAAATTTCAATATATATATCACATCAACACTATAACATAACTAAGAAAATCATACATTATATTTATATCACACAAATCATGAAATATGAAGTTTTAGGTTGGCAAACCAGCCCCCCCCCCTTTTTAGAGGGCATATCAGATCTCATAAACTTTTAATATTAGTCACATTCCTACTCAACCATTAAATATTCTTGTTACTCAAAATAGATTTAAATGCACCTAAACAAAAAAATAAATTTCAAAACGAGCTATTTTAGCATGACACTGTCATATAGTATCAACTGACAAATTCCGTATCTAAAAACTAAAAATAGGCACCATATTAAAATATTTGTGGCAACATAAATGTCTTTGCGACCTTATATTTAGACTGTCTGACTTAACTGTTACTGACAAACACTGAAACAATATATTTTTAACTCCAAACACACTGTTCGAGGCAGAGAATATAGTTTTCTTTAACAAATTCCAAAACATAATATCATTTCTTGGCTGAAATTTGATACTACCGTTGTTTTCATCTAACTATGCATTTAAAAAGAGTTAATGGGTTATAATTTTTCATTCTCAGATATTTTCAGACTAAGGGATGGAATATTATAAAAATGGTTGCTTGTGTATTTAAGGGGAGAAAACACTAATTCGATTCCTTAAGGTTTTCTACTAAATGTGTTATTTTTTAATTAGGGCAGCCAATTTACCTTAAGACTGACACCCTATACATCCAGAATCTACATGACAGGCCTATATTCTCTCAAATCTCAACACCACTCTTATACCTTCCAAGAGAAAACCAGCTTCCGGGATAAACCCCACTCTAAAAATAGTAAATCTTGGTTTATAGGTCATGTAGTAAATATGACATAAAACATCCTTAACACCATTAGAACTGAGCAAATTAGGACTGAAAATTGTCCCAATATATTCAACTATCAGAAAAACTTTTTTAATTAATTAAAATCTATTCAGCAGTTTTTTTTAAATACACTAAGGTAAACAGGACTATTTTGTTTATGTACTTTTTTCTTTTATGTTCTAAATTTGATTGGTCTCATTTTATTGTCATGACCCCTAAAGCAAAATTGCCCCACTCCCAAAATTGACAATAGAGTATAAAATTGTTAAGTTGTACAGCTTTTTCTACTCTGTAAAAGTTTGTACATTGTTTTATATTTAATTAAATTTAATTAAATATCAATGTTGTCGCGGATTAAAATTTATAAATGTTTTATTAATAATTGTCTATAATGTCTTTATTTTTCTTTATGACAATTATCATTATTACTCTAATGATTTTCATTAATACTATATCAGTAATGATGATATATAAACGTGTTCTTTCTTGAACTGTCATTATACACAATATCTAGTAACTGTATAGAGTGATAGCAAACAAGACAAGAGGTCGTCCAATACGATTATTTTGAAAAGAAAAACGAAGCACCGAAGAAATAGCACACATTTTTTATTTATCTTAACTGGGATCACAACATACAATCAAATAAAGATGGTGAGGCGGTTTTGATAGGAGTGATTTTGTTCAAGGTTGGGGCGTTTTTACGGCGGGCGATTTTATACTGATGAGAATGGTTTTTTTAAGTGGGGCGTTTTTGACGGGAGCGGTTTTTTCGTAGGGCGATTTGACTTGTATTCGATAGAAATCTTCTATTATGAATGACATTTATATTTGTGTAACTGCCCATTGAAAACATTTTGGCAGCCTTGAAATAATGGTACATGTATTGTTAGAGGAGTCTTACAGTAGAAAGAGAGAAGAAATTGTTACAGAAAGAGATTTTAACATACCATTGTACTTTGCTTTCATAGTTTGGATAACTAAAAATAAAATTAAGAAGATTGCATGGGGGCGATCCTAAATAAATGGAAGAAATTAATAATAGTGGATGTTTCTATAGTGGTCATCATCTTTAAGACACTGATCCATTTCTTAGCAGTGTATTCTTTTAAGTTTAATGCACATGATGAACAGTGTATATTCAAATTCTAAGTCAGAAAGTATCACAGAGGACGTTAAATATAACAGACATGGATAATTTTACCCAATTAAGAGAAAGATTCACAAAGAATGGAAGAATTCTGTTCAAATTTATTGAAGGATTTCCAGCTCCGTTAGCTTTTTTCGTTCGTGCTGGCAATCCGAAAAAATTCAACATGCGTGTTTGTCTCCCAAACTCCCTGAGGTCTTTGGATACATACAAGCTGTTCAAAATATAACGACAATTACACTTCTGCGTCCCACAGTGGCAACCATTTCAATCCTGACAGATTGTCAACATCAGAAAACAAATTTGAACAAATTTCGGAACAAATGGAAAAAATGACTGTTAATTCTCATAATGTAAAACATGCTTTTCTCGTGGGGGAAAAAGACTAACAAAACGACATTATTAGAGAGCTATCAAGCTTCGTGTCCAATGTCAACTATGTGACAAAGTATGACATAAGGCAAAATAGTGTATATATTATAAAAACAGACGGACACGACAGACAAGAGGCAAAGAAACTGACAAAGCGCTCCAAAATTAACATGCCAACTAAGTTAACTAGAATTACAAAGCGGACAATAAATAGTGCTAAAAATTTCAATACGGATATAGTGACAATTTTTCTGAAGAATATGTTAGTAAGAATAGTAAAATAAAAATTATATTTACAATTGCAATTCAATTGTAAGATATATACACTTTTGGACATTGTTAGTTCTATTAATTTATTTATATATATGTATTTGTTTCTCTAAGAAACACAAGAGTGAATTATGGAATGTTATAAACAGCAAAATAATTTGCAACAATAATATGTATTATAAAAGGTACTCAGACAACTTTTGATGTCTATGTACTTATGGATGATTCTCATCCTTTAATATTAGGTTCATAGTACTTCAGATCAAGTAGTGTAATATTAGACTTTAATTTATTGTCTGAAAAATTTTCTAAATCTAATATCAAGTCTCTAAAGAGGTTTTGTTCCCTAGATTCAGAGACCGTAGTTTGAGGCAAGGTTCCAAATTATGTTTGTGGGGGATTCTAAGGGGTATGTTCAGCCTGTGTTTAGCTTTAAAGAAAGGGCTTTGCTATATCTCTTTCAAAGGAATATTTACATGCATACACAGTATAGGGAAATTTATGATGGCGAAAAAAAGTGGTCTAGCTTGTCGTACATTTTTGTACCGATCTGAATTTTGTTGTCATTTTAAAACTTAAAAAATGAAGCCGATTTTAACAGTAATTCTCTTTTCTCAATTATTATTTAATGACTGCGATGCATAAAAACATAATTTTACCACGCACGTTGTATATTTAATAAATGTGCTTATTTTGGTTAAACAAAACCTAAAATATTAATTTTGTAACAATAACTAATAAATATAATACTAGACTATCCTTTGTACAGAGATTGGGGTCAGATATAACATGGACAGAATTCATTCAGTTATGAATTTCTTGTGCAAAACCATCGTTAATATGTTAATGAAAGGTAACTTCAAAAGTTCTTGTGTCAACGATATGATGAAAACTTATTTTTTAATATATTAAAATTATAAGCAAAATATGATGTTCATATTTCATATTATCAATTCAATGTGTGAATGGTTTCTCAACATAATCATAATGTATGCAATTTCCTTAGTTTCTAGGGCAAAACTCCTTAACGTAAACTACGCATTAGTGGCCATGTTTTCCGCATATTATCACTTCACATTTCATATCATTTGAGTAACGATTCCATTCAAGAAACTTAGTATTTCCAATTGGAACCGATGTTTGTAAGTTGGCAATGTTCTATAAAATTTATGTTGTAGTTATTTATAATGTATGTCTAAATTCGTTTTTAATTTACTACAATTATGGCTTGCTGTAGGTTTCAGTCATTTGCTAAAATAGTGGCTTTACTTTTAAACTCCTGTAGATTTCTGGAGATCTCCAGACACACAGCAATTGGAATAATCAGTTTTCGTATGTCATCGACTGCCATACCAAAACCAAATCTGGGAATTCAATTTTAACAAAACAAATAACCTTACTAATAGTATTTCTATCGCAGTTTTCTTTATACAACTTCTAATTAACACCCACTCCATCATAAAACCATGCAATATGAGCCACAAGGGGGTGTTTCAAATATGCATGAAACTTTGTGAACTTGTAAGTCTTACTGATATAAGACTGTATCCAAAATATTTCAACTGAACCCACTCTCTGTAAGGAGCAAGGCTATTTTTAAATCCGGGAACCAGTTCATCAGCTCAGAAAAAGCATTTTTTATGATTTTTCACTAAGTTGAGTTGTAAATAAAATCAACACTATAAATATTTCAAACAATTTCTTTTTATTATGTGTAAATATGGTTGTCAAATTAACATTACACATATTTTCATTAAAAAGCTACAATTTTTAGATGCTGTGCCAAGGGGAGATAATCATGTCCCTTTGCCCAATGGAAAAAAACAAAAATATCACATTTTAAAAAACTATTACAGTTTTTAATCCAATGGTGATAATTAATATAATTAAATGTTATTACAGGGTTAAGGCATGGTACAAACTAATAAGAGAATAAAATCAGTGGGCACTCATTTTTTTTATCTTAGCCTGAGACACAAAAGTGGCGAAATTTTGCTATTTTTTCTCAAAAACTCAAAAAATTACTAATTTTTAAAGTTAATAATAAAATTGACCATGTTGACACAGCATCAATTATAACACAAATCAGATTGCACAATGACATATAAACATTTAAACAAATATTCTTAGCTTGGCTAACAGTCAACATGAGTATGACATTCATGTAACCTTGGCATTTTTGCTGTCAATATGTTACATAAAGTAGTTAGAAGAAGACCTGATTTTTTTCGTAAAATATTCATATATTTAGTATGAGTGAATGTAAACCATTAATTTTAAAATGAAACCTTGATTTTAACTTTCTTTCAGATGTTTAATTCTTCTTGAAGGTATGAGGCCAACAAAACAAAGTTTTCGGATATTAACAATAGCCCAAATTTAATATTAACACCCAGTCTCTGAGAAAACCATGCAAAACTGTCCATAAGGGGGGTAAACCAAGTTTAATAATTTGTGTGTGATGAATGGACACTACAAAAGATTTTTTTTTCACAAAATATCTCCTCTGGTATTCAAACCGTTTTTTTTGCAATGGCATTTTAAGTACCGGGAACCAGTTTTCTTGTTTTTTACACTTTTTTTCATGAAAATATCACATTTTCGACAGCTAAAATTTTCAACTGAGACAACTAATCACAAAGAAAACATATTATGTCTTCAATAATGTAGAATTGTATTTTATCTTTTAAGACACAATTATGTTTTCGGACAAAATGAGGAAATAAGGGGAGATAATCCTATAAAACCCATATCTAGAAAAAGCGAATATATGCACACATTCAAAATCCAGAAGGATGTGCTTCAGTGAATATTTTCTTGTGTCACTGGTTCTCTCTTATAGTACCCTAATAGTGTTATTAATTGATGGCATGAAATTACTGGGCAAATGATTTCAGGTATATGTGAGCATACTGCAAAAATGGCCCTTTTTCATTTTTTTTCAATAAAATATTGATCTTAGTGCTAAGCTATAATTTATTTTACAAAAACATTTTATAATTTTACACCATTCTTTTATAGTTAGAGTTAATTAAACTGCAGACTAAGTCATTTTAATCTATAAAAACAAACCTTTACACAATAAATAAGTCAAATATTCTGTTGAGGATATTGCATATACTATTACTTCAATATTTAATGGTTCTTTCAAATAAATAGCAGCTTATGAAAATGCTAATTTTTTCTAACTATAATGTTGGTTTATGAGACATATAAAAAAATTAACATATTGTGAAGTTTATAGTTACATAAAGTCATAACTATTCATAAATATTCTCTTTTTTTACTTTTATAAAGGGAGATAATTTGCCTGTTTTTTTTTCATTATTTAGGTTGCTGAACATTAAAAATTATTTGTTTAGCAAAATACATTATAAGTTAACTGTTGTAGACCATAACTAGGTAAACATTTTATCAATAACAATTTTCTCTATCTGCAATGGTTGTTAAGTTATAGGCCAATATTGTAAAAACCCCATTTTAAACAAATGTACATTGCCAGGTTTCAGAAAAATGTTTTAAACTTTAAATTAAAGATATGCAAATACAAACAGTCTATGCCCATTTTACATTTTAAGCAAATCTGCCTATTTTGTTTTCGAATACACTACAAAGACATGATTATCTTTCTGAACAAGTTGATCCTTCCAAGATTTTAGATAAATGTAGCATTTTGGTAATTTTTGAGATATTTGCAAAAAACTATGTTTTGGCCACAATGTTCTATTTTTACCGATGACAGCAATTTGTTTGACCGGTGTCGTACGTATAATTATAGGTTCCCCCAATTTACTTATCCAGCCGGATACACAAAATTAACATTTTGGGTCCGGGGTCTCTTTAATTTATGGTCTGCCCAATTTACGTATCTGGGTCGTTTTTCCCTCTTAATTTTTATTTTTCAAATATGAATATTCAAGAACGTTCTACACAATAATTTAAATTCGAATATATGCTTTATATTGGTTCAAATAGTGATTATTAAATACAGTAATACAGTGTCAATACTCGGAAATACTAGATATATATAGGCGATTTATTATTTTATTATTTATGTTATATTATTACAATTTTAACTGATTACAGTACATGCTATGTGACATCTGGGTTATACATGTTAACAGGAACTATTAATACTTTCCTTATGTAAATGTATATTTGTTTGGCGATGGTTGTAAATGCAACTAGTTTACATATTAAATAAATGTGCGAACACACTACTGACTTTCAAAATAAATTATATTATTTTATTTTATGTTCCACCATTTTGTGCCAATTCTGACTAGCTACCACTTTATAATTTTTATGTTCCCAAGTGGTGTTTCAAAACATGCAAAATGGAGACCTTAAAAATGGAAAAAAAATATTGTAAGTGACAATGAAGTTCAATGACTTGCGGGACTTCATATCTTGTTTGCACTTCAGAAAGGAGTCCAAGAAGACCAGAGGATCAAATTGGTATGCTGTCAGTGGCATAAACTCTAATTATCACCATAATTTGTGCGGATCGTTTATCTTTGTAAATATGACTGGAACCTGATATGCACAAGTCTTAAATCGATGGCCTTTATAGTCTTTACCTTAGATCAATGTCTGTATTATCTAATAGTCCAATGAGTATCATTATCTCTTAAAATTTCTGCATATATTTTGATAATTTCTGCAGTCATGTCTGTTTACATTTGTGTTTAACTTCCTAGGGTTTTAAATGACAGAAAATTGCAGACCCATAAACTGTACATTTCATGGGTTCTGGCCATAAAATTAATATGAAAAGTGGACCTGTAAACTGTAAATGTTAGGGCTCCAGGCCTTTGCAAAAAGTTGAATAAGATATGCGGATCCATAGTAAATTTCATGGGTCAAAGCTTAAACATAACCTGTAAACTGTACAATTTATGGGTATGGGGCTATTAAATTTATAAACAAAGTAGCCTACACAGGAGTTTACAGTGGAATTACTGATATAATGTTCCACCCCGAACCTATAACCTGGTCTCCTCTTGCAATATTTTTCATTTAAGCAAGCTACACTTTAAATATAACATCAGGTCAGGACCTTCCATGCTTGATGCTAAAGATGTTATCATCGTCAGAGTACCAGAATACACGGACCCATAGTTATAGACAAAAATCGATCGAAAGAGGACCCAAAATATTAACATTAGGGTCAGGGCGGACCCAGACCTGCAATTATATGACACCGGCAAACTTAACAAACACAAACTTTATAGAAGACACCTTGATGTGGCTGGTCAAGTTTCAATTAAATCCTTTTAGCAGTTAAGGAGAAGATTTCAGGAAATAAATATTAGACTATGACAATGATGATGGATGTACAGTGATGACAAAAGCTGACATGGACCTCTAGTCCAGGAAAGCAAACTAAAACTCATAAAAATCTAACTATATGTATCTATAAATTTATTAAGAATTAATTAAAATCAAGGGTCTGTTCATATGTGGATTCTTTAAAAGAAGGTGTACAGTATTTAGGAATAAAACATCCATTTCATTATCTTTCTTTCTTCAATCTGTTGATTTCTTTCTCAACACTCCACAATTTCAATATGTTCAGAAAATCAGGACCATCTGAAACATCAAACTAAGTTATCCACGATTTTTGTAACTCGGCAGATGATTCCATGTTTGCTTACTTCATACTCATAGTGAATTACTGAATATGCCAAAGAGACTGGATTTTGATTGCACGATAGCCATTCACTTAGCACAACTTTCTAGTTCCATCTGGGTTTCTCTGTTTTTCTAAGCTTGTCACTTACTTATTCATATGATGATTTGTTCACCCTCACAAATTAGTTCACATTTTTGGCAATAACCTTTCTTGACGTCTTCAATCAATGTAAGGAGAGCAATGCCAAAAGCCAAGCGATCTTCACTATAGTAAGTTTTGAAGCGGCGGTTGTTTGGCTGACAAATAAAAACTGCTTACCGCGTTTGGTCCAGCTTATGCTCCTTTTGTAGATTCAACAATTATATCCAAGTGATATTCGGCGGTTTGAAATGTGGCAGATTTTTTCACTTTGATAGAACACTTTTCTATAGTAAAGTTTGACCTAAATTACAACGGAAGTGTATGTTTGGAAGAGTCAATTGTTATCTATTCGAAATCCTTCGGGTCATGTCGTCTGCAGTTAAGGCGGGAAAAGTCTCGCGGTTTGTCCGAATACAATTGCACGCTACAAAAGCAGACGATCTTTTTGAAAACAATGCTAGGTCCCTTTAGAAACTCAAATGGCTGATTTCCTATGTAAAATTCCCGTAGCAAATGTCAAGGACGATTTCGGACATTTCAACAACAAAGGAATAATATAAAATATGGACGTGTTATCGCGTAGAATTTTTTCAAATCGGATTTTAGCACTATAAAGGTACAGAATGGAATAATAAAAGAAATGCAAGCAAAACGCTGAACGCATGGGGGTAGTAACTGTTAGTATAATTGTCTTTCTTACATTGGGATAATATTGTGTAAAGGCTGGGCGTTTGGTTTAAATATTGGGAGTCCACATGAATGATGGTCAAATTTGTACAAAATGCAATAATTCACTTGGTTTTTCAGTTCCACTCGTTTGTTTTTGGTTTACAAGAAATGGACAGTTTTTAAAAAATGGGAGATAATTTGAGGTGATGCTAAAACACTGACTTTGATTGCAGTTTATTACTTATATATATGTATATGGCAAATAATGTTACCATTACTATTTCTACAGCTGTTACAGAAGTGAATATATAAAGAAGTGTTGTACTTTCACATAACTACCTTATTGCAACATCCATCAAATCTTGTATTTAGTTGGAATCGTTTAAAAGCACATAAATGAGTTAGAATTTTTATAAAAATATGATGAAAATAACATGTAGTTTATTCATTTTATGTTAAAATATAAATAAGTATGCAACTTTTTTGTTTATTATCAATTCATTAATATATATTGAACTTTAATTATGCTTATAGAGATTAATCAATAGAAAAATAAAGAGAATTCCTATGAAGAAAGTCTAATTTCTTGTGGAATTCATCGTATTTTAGAATGGTTGCCATGACAACATGTAATAAAAAAATCATACAGTAGGTAGAAAGGATCATGGAGGAAAATATGACAGACATTTGTTGTAAATAAAAGTACTACTTCAAACGATAATTTCATTTGATTCTGCATAGAAATCTAGTTTTTCTTTTTTGTCCAATTCTTGATCATTTAGAGTTAGATTTTGTATTAGAAAACAAAAACTGGCAAAAAATTTAGTTTTTGTTTTCAGAAGAAGCACCTTAAGACTGCTTAATTCCATAAACAATTGTTTGAAACTCTGCTTAACTTTTTCAAAATAAATCAACGAAAAGCGCTTGTTTTTTCATGATTCCAACACCATTTTTTATGTATTTTATAGGTGGCGCTGTTTTACAATAAAAACAACACCCACAATTTTTTTTCAGTCTAGTATGGATTTCTCACATAAACCCTGTTCAGCCTGCAAAGTTTCATTAAAATTGGTTCACCTACCATGTAGACTCATTTTAAGGAAATTGCATGGTTTTCTCAGAGACTGAGTGTTTAAAACATTAAAATAATAAATGAGAAGACAATGCAAAGTGGGATAATAGTGTTAGGGAAAATTTACACTATATTATTACGTATAGTTACCAAAAACGGGGGAATCAACAGGCTAAATGTCATTTCATTACTTTAAGAAATGGGGTTTGGAAGATCAATAAAGTTGTAATAATAACATTAATTCAATTCTTTACTTTAATAAAAACCAGCTACTTCATTCAAAATTTAGTTAATTATTACTTATTTTGCAAAGAGTTAAACATTCGATGACAAATATTGTTTATGCACGTCGATCCGAAACCATTACAGTTCGTTCCGTTAGATGAATGGAATGTTGAGCCTTTTTGCAACTATGATTCAATAGGTTTTGCTGCTCAGGAAACCTTAACTATGATTCTAGATGCTTTGCCGCTCTGGTTAAATTATCTGGCAGAATTTTCTTGCAAACATTTACGATACATACATTTAGTGTCCAGTCCGAAAGGCCAAAAGCTTCATTGAAACACTTTGGAAACTTTAAATATTCCTCAAGTTTATGCTGAAAGTTGTTATGGTATTGTATTGTTTAAATTTGCTTGTATTTGCCTACCTTCACTCAAGGTTGTGGTTGATCCAGTCATTTGATGATAATGGTAAGCAAAATATCAGTTTTGTTCTAGAGAAGTCCAATCTAGCTTTACGCACGGACATAATCAGCGGTTTATGGAATAATTAGCGCAGCAATACATGGTGACGCAACTTTGAAACCATTCAGTAGGAGCTTAACTTCAGCTTGAAATAAATATGAAAATGAATTATTTAATGATCTTTGACGACTTCTTATAAGTACAGAACAACAAAGCAGCAAGTTTATGTATGTTCACAATAATATGTTGCAGTTATATATTATTGTGTACTGATATAATGTAGTAATTTATTTTCGTTTACTGAACATATGGTAAAGTTGACAGAATATTCAGATTAAACTATCTTTTCGAATTGTTCTTTTTGTTCAAACAAATTAAGCCCGAAAATCTACTGATATTGATATTCAGTGCGTGTACTTTTTAGTTGTTAGGGATTTAAAACATAACAAATACAAAGCAAAAAACGACGTACTCAGTATACTGATTTAGACATCCCATTGTAAATTAAACATACAATTTTAATTGGTTTAATATAACATCCATTAGCGAGTTCGTTCACATACATTTTTTTCGCACTTGAGATTTGATACATAATCATTTAAGTAATTAGCTGCTCGGTTGTAATACGAAACATTGCTTGAGTAACAACAAAAAGATGATATCTAAGATACTCTTCTTGCAATTATGTGTGGTGTGTATTGCTCAGTCTGAAAGTCTTACACGATATAAGAAATATACTGTACTTAAAGGACTCAAACTGGACAAATGTTATAAAACGATTTATTCTAGTTCCTTGTTGAAATGTGCAGTTTCTTGTCAAAATGAGGACGCATGTTTGTCAGCAAATTACAACAAAATTTTAAAAACATGTGAATGGAGACTAGTGTTATCGTGGAAGACGTGACATGGAATTTGTTGTACATCGATGGTAAGTGAAATCTTATAATACCTGAGTCAATACATGAGTCAATAAATGTACGCATAGGACTTACTGTGAGTGTTTACAGTGCATTCAAACGCGTCCCCTGATGGAGGATAGAAGATGCCCTGTCGTCAGGTCGTAAAAAGGAATCCTAACCGCTGACCACAGTTGGTAACGTGTTTAGGGAGTGTCACACTACTTGCACGTAAAGACCATTTTATGTAGATGTCGATTGGAAAGTTTCTCATGATTTTAAGATAATTTGTCATTGCTCAAAAATGTAATATAACAATGAGACAATATCATCTATATAAAGAGGATGTAAACCAAACAACACTTTATAGTTTAATTTATTGCCAAAATAACAAAAACTCACAAAATATTAACGAAAAACAAAAAACAAGAATGATTTTTAAAAATGTGTTGGGATGCCAACATAGAAGTCGCCCAAAATCCCCATGGATAGTATTGCGTTCCAATCAGGACATTAAAATGTACCTACACATCAAATTTCATTAAAATCGGACCATGTTGAAAAATTGACACGTTTTTTGGCGGCCATTTTGAAACCCACGCTCCAAAAAAAAATTCCAAATGTGGAGTTCTACTTGAGACACTTAAATCTACCTCCACACCAATTTTTTTTTGCAATCGGAGCACGTTAAATTTCATCGAGATCGGATAACGTTGAAAATTATACACGTTTTTCACCACCATTTTGAAACGCGACGTCGGAAAAAATGTCAAAGGTAGCGTTTCACTCGAAATACTAAAATCTACCTTCATACCAAATTTATTTGAAATCGGACAATGGGAAATTTTACGCCATTTTTGTGTAGGTGTCGTAAAGTGGCGGCCATTATCAAAATTCTGACTATCTACTGCACCCCTCTATATGTAGATCTACAACTGTGCCAAGTTTCATTTTATTCTATTAAGGCGTCTCTGAGAAATGTGTCGGACAAGTTCACGGTCTAGAAAAAGTGGACAACGAAATAATAATTAAAAATAATTTGTTGGGATGCCAACACAGAAGTCGCCCAAAATTTTCATGGATAGTATTGCGTTCCACTTAGGGCATTAAAATTTACTTACACATCAAATTTCATTAAAATCGGACAACGTTTAAAATTTGACGCGTTTTTGGGCGGCCATTTTGAAACCTACAGTAAAAAAAAATTCTAAATATAGAGTTCCACTCGAGATACTTAAATCCACCTCCACACCAAATTTTGTTGCAATCGGGGCAAGTTAAATCCATCAAGATCGGATAACGTTGAAAATTATACACGTTTTTCGCCACTATTTTAAAATGCGACGTCGGAAAAAATTTCAAAGGTAGTGTTTCACTTGAAATACTAAATTCCACCTCCATACCAAATTTCGTTCAAATCGGACAAAGGGAAAATTTTTAACATTTTTGGATGGGTGTCGTCAAGTGGTGGACATTTTGAAATGGTGGCCATTACCAAAAAATTATTAAAAATCTGACTATCGATTGCACTCCTCCATATGTCGATCTACAACTCTGCGAAGTTTTATTTGATTCTATTAAGGCGTCTCTGAGAAATGCGTCGGACAAGTTCACGATCTAGAAAAAAGTGGAATCTGAAATAGGTGCAAATCAATAAGTGCCCAAAACTTTGTTTTGGGCAACTCAACAATAATAATTAAACATGATTATGATCTTACGGATGATATTTGGCTCCCAAACGACCCCCATGGACACTCGAGTTCAGACATCCATTCACAGCAACTTTATCTACCTGGAAACAAAGTTTCGTGCAAATCGGAGCATTTATCAATTTTGTAGGCCATCTTGGATTCAAAATGGCCGCCACGGAAGGTGGAAATGTAGGTCAAATGGTGCGGTATAACGTATTCTATTTATATACCAATTTTTCTCTTTTAAATCCGTAAACTTTAGGATTTTTCAGGATTTATTTTCATTTTCAAAAAAGCCGCCACTTTAAGATGGCGCAATGATCAAATTCAAATTTTGATGACTAACATTTAGTCGTAACATGGTAATCTACCTAAAAACCAAGTTTCGTGCGAATTCGAGCTTTTAAATTTTTGGCGGCCATCTTGGATTCAAAATGGCCCCCATAAAAAGTCAACATGTGCGTCGTATTGTACGGTATAACATACTCTACTTATATTCCAATTTTCATCGAAATCCGTTAGCTTTTCAATTTGTTAAGATTTTTTTCATTTTCAAAATGGCCGCCGTGATCAAATGAAAATTTTGATGACTAACATCTGATCGCAACATGGTAATCTGCCTAATAATCAAGTTTCGTGCGATTCCGAACATTTTGAATTTTTTGCGGCCATCTTGGATTCAAAATGGCTGCCATAAAAAGTCAACATGTCCGTCATATGGTGCGGTACAACATACTCTACTTATATTCCAATTTTCATCAAAATCCGTTAACTTTTGGATTTTTAAGAATTTTTTCCATTTTCAAAATGGCCGCCATTTCAAAATTTTAAACTTGAAGGCACCTTTTCAAGTCATGACCTATTTTTGGGTGAAGTTTCATAGTGATCCAATATACGGTCTCCAAGAAAATAGTCGGACAAAATTTTGGCGGAAAGCGGAAGAAAAAAAATATTAAGAAACGGAGCAAAAACAATATGTCTCCTAAACTTTCGTTTCAGAGACATAATAATAAGAAACGGTGCAAAAACGAGTCGCCAAAACTTTATTTTGGGCGACTTAATAAGAGGTCATTAAGAATCACTTTAAAGAGTATCGGACAGAGCGTAATCAGTTAAAACCGTCATTATATTCATCCCATTACAAAACGTCAAGTTATACACCTCGGGCTTACTTTGAGCCTTTTTTAAAAAAAACGAAGCAAAATTACACAAACTTATGAATATAAAATCTGAATAAAAAGTTACGTAACACTCTAAAAAATCAAGTAGAAAAACAACATTTTATCGCTATTAGTGTAGGCAACTAAACTTACGAGCTGTAAGTTTTCACTATTTCTCAAATTGAAAAAAGGGAGGCTGTTTCCTTTTTGAAAATAGGATTGCATGATTTTAATAACTTAATACAACGTTGACAGTAGAGGAGCAGTCATATTTTACACAAAGCATACTAAATATTTGACATTTCTTAATCTTGCTTAACTTATAATTTTAAATTCTTGTATCATAGTTATGTCTATATTATAATTAAGGTCTTTTCAATTTGATGGAAAGACATTCTTGTATCTCTTATGATTATTTTTTTTATTCGTACGCGGATATTTTTCAAGAAGTATCGCAACATATCATTTCAATATTTGGTACTCCTGTTTACGGGTTTTTTTACCCTAAAAGTGTCGCATTTTTTTTCTCATAAACCTTAGTCTTTTTAGCACTATATCTCGAAAACTATAAAAGAAAAAAGCAGACAATAAAGGGAAAAAATACTCCACTCATCAAAACCTCCATTCTTTATATTTGGTCCAAAACTGTTTGAGGGACCGTATTTGAGTAACAGTTCTTAATAATTTTCAGTTAACCGGTTTTGGCTATAACTTTAAAACGGTTAGAAATAATATAGTAATGTAGTTTTAAAGTGATTAGTAGGTAAAAAGCTTGTTTTTGTGGCCAAGGCCAAAGTCATAGGTCAATGTCATATCATAGCAACAAAGCAACCGTTATAACAAGTCCTTAACAACTATGTATTTTTAGAATCAGGTTGATGTACTTTTCTATAATCTGTCATTTCATAAGCGGAAGTGCATTTTGTCCATAGCAACGGGCATAGAAGTCCTTTAAAATCTTTTGTTTTACCTAGGACCACTTTTTTTACTCAAATAACTAATTTGCATGACTGGAAGTGACATTTTGTGCTTAGAAACAGACACAAAAGTCATAAAATCACATCTATTTCCTGACATTAGATAATAGTGGGAAAGACCTTCACATTTTGTTCTCAGAACAAATGTCAGTTTGATTAAGATGTTTTTAAAAAATATACTTTGTGGATTTTTTTTAATTTATGATCTGATAGCGATGAAAACAATATTACGTTTGGAAATGCAACGCTAACAGATAAATTAATATAGTCATACGCGAATATATTGATTCCTAAAATTAGTTTTCATTTTAGATTAACTTTGTTTTTGCCTTTGTTAATTACATATATTCCACATCTCACACAAACGACTAGCTCTGTTTGATGTCTCTTTATTCTTATTATTAAAATAACAAACAGTTTAAAATTGAAAAGCACATTTAATACGAAAATGACTGTAAGAAATTTCTTAGAAAACTTGAAAATATACAAACATATACAACATTCTTCAACATACTTATAGACATCAAAGGTGGGTCATTTTCAAAAGAAAATGCAATTTTATAAATTCATAGGGATCAGAGTGTTGACAAATAACATATTGATTAAAATTATGATAAAAAGACGGGGAGAGGAGGTTGGGTTTTAAATCACGAAATTTCACACAAAATTTGTAAACAATCGTTAAGTGACCCAGATCTTAATTGGCTGTTCAATTAATTAAACCTACTTTAATAAAAACATAATAGACTGTTCCAGTCAATAGGACTGATCCATCTATCTACAAGAAATATATTAAGAAAGATAACTTTTAACAGATTTTAGCATGAAAAATGGACATAAAAAATGTTTATACATAAGTGTTGATTGATGCCCATCTTTTGTCTCTGTTTGATTTTTCTCTTTTTCTTATAATAAAAATAATAAAAAATTTGAAATTGAAAAGATTATTTAATACTAAAATGACAATGTACTAAATTTCTAAGAAAACTTGAAAATAGACAAATATATACAGCATGCTTTTACATATCTATAAATCAAATCAAATGTTGGTCAATTTCAAAAGAAACTCCACTTACTGTTGTAAAACAGTAATCCCCCCCCCCCCCCCCCCATTCAACTGTGTGCGATTTGTGCGGTATTTGTCTTAAACCTACATCTAAAAAATATGTAAACACAAACATTTTGGGAAAACAAAGACATCTTCACCTTTGTAATGACTAAATATTGTTCAAACTAATACTGTAATAAAAAACAATCCGCAATTATGACAAAACGTTTTCATTCAACATATATGAAACATGTATTATCTATAATACTCAAAACCAAATATCTGATATTGTAATTTTTTTACAAAAGTACCTTAACAATTTTAACTCGACCAGATGCTCGTGACACCATGATTGAGCCAAAAATCAATGTCATTACATGTACTTAACTCATATCAAGATAAGTCATATGCAATATAATAGGTGAACATTTCCTCAGACACATGTATTAAACATCAGAAGTACACTGACAGTCTACTTTGAAAATTTGAAAATAATTTTTTACAGACCGGATGCTCCTGATATCATGGTATATATCCCTATACATGTATATATCAGCCTACTATGATTAAAACTTTTAAGTTTAACATAGCAAGAAACATTGATAAGATGGGCCAGATGCTCTCTTGATACCATGGTCTTTCATAAAACAAAGTAATAAAAAAATTAGGAAGATATAACACTAATACACTGTTTTAATTTACAATGAGCAAACTAATACATTGACCCGATGCTCATGAAAGTATAGTCCTTTATAGCACAGATAATAAAAAAATGGCACTAAAACATTGATAATACATGTACCATGAGCTAACTAACATACTAACCAGATGCATCTGACACCGTGGTCACAACTACCGTGACCTAATCGAGAGCAAGACATATAATTACGTCCATGTAAATGTCTTAAAACGAAGAAAAGTTATAAAACTAACATGCTGTATTTATAATACAGATATAAGTAGTTAGATTTAAATGCAGAGACACAATATACTTTTCTAAGGCATCCAAGGACCCATTGCTTTAATTTGATCCTCAGTAAGTCAATTTGCAAAAGCTGTTGTTGCTGCACCAATTCTAAAACCAATGACTTTAATAGGTTTAAGAATTGATCCCACACCACTTCAAAAACAAATTCTATTGTTCTGTAAAAAAAAATCCATAAAGAAAAAAGGGGGCCAGTTTTAGGTTTTCTTAGATTAAAATAGTGCCATTAATAATCATATTCTTTTCAACTATCATGGTATGAGGTTTGCCTTTGATATGTTTATAAGTTATCAAAGTTATTTGAAAAGCTTCTTGAATAGTTTGATCTGATTGCTTGTAGATAAACTGCACAGAAGTGGTCGATTCCTTAGATGTTTGTTTATTAATTATATGCACAACTGCCGCATTGTCAGAATTAAAAAGTTATACCCTAGTTTTTTAAATAATTTGACCACAATTTTACTGCAAGATTAATACGAAAAAGTTCATTTACTGTAATGTGATAATTAGACCAAGAATTTGGCCAATAACCACGAAAATACTTGTCATTAAAATAGCCCCTAGACCCAATGTTACTAGCATCTGTAAACATATTTAATGTGCTTGACCTTTCCCGTTTCTTGTGAGAAGTAAGGATTTGCCATTGAAATATGCTCCAAGCTTTTAAATCAAATTTTGTCTTTCCTTCGATGATGAAATGGTTATGTCAAGCCAAATGTGAGATTTATTAAACATTTTTGAAATGGTATACCTGGGACTATTATATCACAAGCAAAATTAATGCACCTGTCAATGATTGTTACTCTTGTAAACTTAAAGATCTATGTGATAAAAGCTCTACAACATCTCATTCATTTGGATTTTAAATATTGTTTGGGTTTGGGGTGCCAGTGATGAGTTTTGGTTCGACAAAACGCTCGTCTGGCGTAGTAAATTTTATTAACCTTGGTATCTTTGATGACACTTTATTTGCAACCTCTGCCGGTGGACTGTTAAGCCCCGAGGGTATCAACAGCCAGGTAGTCACACTTCGGTGCTGACAGGAATATCATTGATTCGTTCATTGATATAGTAATTGTCTAAATTTACTACCCTGAAATTTCGAAGATTATTTTATTTCTAAGGTTTTGTCTATTTTCAAGGTTTAGATAGCCTTAATCGTACCCTCGCTTTTTTTCCCAGAAAAGTTAGCAAGGTACACGGAAGAATTGTTTTTGATTCTTAAATCGGAAGAATCCCTTAATACAAATGTGACTTTTTCTAAATCTTTATGGCAAAGCATTTAACCCACATAAAACATCATTCAACAAATGAACAATTCGACCTTTCAGGCCCAATTTTTTGAGTCCCATTGGTAATGTGTTATCGTAATAAGCTCCCAACTACTATGGTGGATGGGCACAATTTTATACGCATTTATAAATATCTAATTTAAAAAAATCCAAATTAGAGCCAAAGTTTTGGATTAGCTCTACAGCATTGTCTACATTTTGGTACATAACTATTTGGAATCCCATCATTAAATGAAGAACCCTCCGAAAATGATACATTATGAATAACTCTGAAATCATTCATTTACGTACTAAACTTGATGAACTTTGAACATTTTGAAAATGAGATTCCCTAAAAAGACCTCTCCCATTACCTATTTCAATATGAATTATATGTTTTAAAACTTCATAATTTTCAAGTGCCGACTTTAAATTGTTACATGTTCTAAGTTCTACCAATTATTGGATTTTTAAACCCCTTTTGAAAAGCTTGTACTTAAAAAAATCGTTTACTTCAGCAATTACCCAGGAACGATCCGCCTTAACAGGTGTCATTATCCCACTATTGATTCCCTGTTGGTTTTGCGATGGGCTTGCTTAGAAGTTAATTACCCGTGTTGAGCCTGTTGTTTGTTGTCACTGAAATGGTGCTTTGATTTTCCTTAGACATGCGTAAGTCAATGTCACTATGTTTTTTATTGTGGTCCCCCACACTTTTGGGTGCCTCGGTGGCTGAGTGGTTAAGATAGTTCGTCTGCTTTTAATCACGTGGTCTGTTTGCAGGTTTGATTCTCACTGCAGGCAGGGTGTACTCGACTCCAATCTTAATTGACAAGGTTTGCCAGTTTTCTACCGCAGGTCCGATGTTTTCTCCGGGTACTCCTCTAATAAAAACTGCACGCCATGATATAGCTGAAAAATTGAAACAAACAAAAACACACTTTTAGGATGCATGGGTATATGGGTATCTTTCTATGATGCAAAATCCTCTATTATTGAAGAAGTGACATGGAAATCTTGGGGGTCGCGTAAGCAATTTTAGTTTTAACATATAATATATTAATATAAATATCTATCATATGTACAAAATAAATCATACAGAGAATAAAATACAGGATTCGGAGATAAGCATGTAAGCGTCTGTTAATCTTACAATTCCAACAAAGTGGAATTTCAAAACTATAAGCATGCTTAGGTTACGAATAGAAATAGAAAAAAAACATGTAAATATTGACAGATGGTGTAATTAATAAAAGAAGCAGTCAATGTGACAATAGAAATGATGGAAGAGTTAACCAAAAAGTTTGCTTTGAACAATATACTTTTGAACAAGATTAAAGGCATTAGTATTTTCATCTAATGTTAGAAATCTGACGTATACAATAATAAGTCAGCTTCGACAGTTTAGTTTAAATTATTTAGAGTATTTATGGTACTACAACGAAGCTGATCATACTTATAACATTCAAAAAGAAAATGATAGGTTGATTTGACATGACCACATGTAGAGTTTGCAGAATTTACAAGGTTTCGCAGACACTGATGCTCATTTAGTGAACTACTGTTCATACGAAGCCTTGCATGTAGAATCTGTCCTTGTCTGTTCCGACGTAATAGGATTTTGGGTTACTTTGATACGAGTCTCCAATTTATTTTTAAATATACTTAACGAGGTATGTTTTCGTAGATCTAATGGTAAATTATTCCACATGTTAATGGTCGCAGACGGAAAATATTCAGAGTAGAATTTCGTTCGTGTACGAACATAAACAATATTTCCGACTTGGCGAGTAAAATTCCGATTTTGTTGAAATTGCCCCTGAAATTTCTTAGTTGCTGCATAGATTGAATTTAAGCAGTGTTTAGCTTTTGACAAACCAATGGCTAAAGCTTAACTACGAATTTAAAGATTAAAAATATTTCATGAAAATGATTCAGGGTTAGCACCCGCGGACCCCATAAAATTTGTAACGTAATATAGAGCTGCCTCATCATTAACTTGTTTTGCTAACTTTTGAATTATTTTGCCATATTTCATTAATGCTGGGGCAGCTTAGTCTGTAGTGTGGACATTACACTCTGGGCCACAGCTGGACCCAAGGCTGGCACTAGTGCTGCTACCAAAGAGTTAATATTTTTCCATCAATAGACATGCCCTCTCCTTCAGTTGACAAATGTTTGCTCGCTGTCTTAGTTTGTTTTCGATACCCTGTTAGTCTCTCCTTTTTCCTCGGCGGGCCTGAATTCATGAATAAACAAATAAACATTGCATTTTACCACGTTAACATAATAACTAAATAAATGCATAAATAAATGATAAAAGTTTGATCATTTATTTATAGATTGATATTGACACTGAAGAAGGCCATCAGTTGGTCGAAAATTTTGTCGTATTTATTAATACATATATTTTTATAGTAGAAATATCTCTAATTGTTTCGTTGCATAATACTCAAGATTTATATATATATATAAATATGTTAAGTTTTTGTTTTCTAGTTTGTCTTTTTGCCATTAATTTATACTACAACTGGTCCTGAACAGTGCTCCATGTACTACAACTCGTCCTGAAAAGTTGGTGTGATTTAATTCGTCGGACTGGGCATTTAATATAAAGCATTGATATGATCATCTGACATACTTTGTATAACGCTTGTTGACCTGAAGAACATTATTGATGAATTTCAATTTTACTGAAAGTGTAATTATATCCGGATAAAATTTCTGTTAACGTACAAATTTTCGTTTATACGACATTAACATGTGTCTGTGTCCGAGTGCTTATCTTAGACCCTACATGCTACCATGTGATAATTAGACAGAAAATTAGAAAATCATTTCTTATTGATATGGTCATTCAGGACGGCTATTTTTATCAACTTTCCCATTACATATTCATAACGGCAGCGCCGCAATTAAAATATATACATTGCACTTTTAACTATTAAACTTACCTCTAAACGTTTTGTGTTTAGGCGCGTCTCCTATAGTAGTATCGGAGAAGTATTTGAAACTAGCTCATTTATTTCCAACATGTTTTGTGGTTATGTTTTACAGGCTTTAAACAATATTATTTTGACTGTCAATTGTTTTAATTATTAATCAGAATAATTTGTTGAGTAGCTCGACTTTAGAGCATAACAATTAAATATCAAATATCTCGGTAGCTCTAAAAGTGAGTTAGCAGAAATGCCCCCGTTTTAAGCTGAATAAAAAAATAAGCTCATATTGGGCTGAACTTTTTTAAAAAAACTTTGGGATATGTACAGAATTTTAATTCTAAATTATATAAATAAATTAGTTACAGATACGCTGTTAATTTTTCATATACGCTCTTCCTTAACATGTAACAGAGCTGACACAAAAATGTCTACTGAATTTATGTGGCCAACACCAAAAATATAATTATTGCGCATACTTTTTAAATGGCTTGGTTTTTTTAAAGTGGCGAAAAAATAATCGGAGAAAAAGTAAGAAGGTCTTTCCATTGGAAAATAAAAAAGACCTTAAATATAACAGTACGTTGGCGCATTTTCGTGATTTATGATGACCATTCAATTTCTTTATCTCGAATATTACAGACCAGTGGGAACTTGTTTTCCGAGGAGCCTCTGGCATAGGTGTAGATATATATTCATCTTATATCGGATATGTATCATCAACAGAAAGAGAAGCTGGGTGTCATTTAACTCATTCACTAACGTGTACATCACACTACATCACACTACAGAAATCCGAAAAATTGATCGATGGACAACGCTTGGAATAACACAGGTAAGGAGTTAAGTTTATGGAATTAAATATAAAGATATAATACATTTCATTTCAAAAGTGTCATTAAAGTATTAAGTGCGTTTGTGTATCTTTTGTAGTTGTTTGTCAAAGGCTTTGTATCAATGTTTTGTACTTTGCTTCGTTGCTCTTTTGAAAACTCCCATTTCAAAACTATTGTCACATGAGTCTGGTTACATTACCCAAGTATTTTGAAAAGCAATGACTCGATGTTCACAAGTCATGATTCGTTTAGTTAAGTTTGACAGTTTGTTGGTGGTTGTACCTTTTTAAAATAATTTGTATTTGACTTCTGATTTTCTGACACTTTAACAGGTTTCTATGTGTTGATTTTATGGCGACGAGTTAAATTATATTGTTTTCAATTGGTGTTGAAGTGCGTCATATTAAATCAGATGTGTTTTTTGTTATTGTGACAGAAGAGAAATGCTTGACACTGTTATTTCCAGTATAGCACTACAACATGATATTAAGATTAGATTATCATGCTTACAACAAATATGACTAAATACTTATGGTATGTAGGAATTAAACACTAAAGTTTTGTGTACAAATATCATTTATTTTCAAGGTTAAGATGGCCATGTACAAGAACAATCAAACGGTTGCCTATTTTATTTTTGAGAATACAAAAACAGATACAAAGGAAACTTGGTTTGCTCAAAATCGCCTGCTATCTAGTTCTTACACAGACTTGAAGAGTTCGAGTCCTTTGTGTAATTTCTTCTCGATACTCGGGTAAGTATTTAAATAGAAACCTGTATGAAACACAAGACTCGCCTGACGTTTACTCTGTTTTTTTTATTGTGAATGCTTATATAAAATAGATTTTATTTATGTCATTATCTTGATTATGCTGTCCTGGTCATTATGTGGTTCCAATATTCCTGCCTCCTTAAGAAAAGAAAAATACAAGCCCTCGTTCATTAAACAATCGAAAACCACAGCAGTATGACATTCTTGTAAATTATGTATCAATATTTATTTAATTGTAAATTTCAATGTTTTGTTATCAAACCTGATTAATTTTTTACCGCATAAAATGTGTTTTCTGAATTCAGCAAAATGTGAAAATATCTTAGTTTTGGCCCTCCCCCCCCCCCCCCCACCCCAAATCCCTGCTCCCATAAGCCTCACCGTACACTTCAGGGAAAAATGTAAGATAAAATAAATTTTCAACGAATTTTTGTGTTTTATACGTTGAAGTTTCTTTCATAGGTGTTATGGTTGCAGTTGTGGTAATGCTAATCGTAGATTCTACATCAATCAATCTCACAACAATTGTGATGACAAAGGATGGGTAGCTGTGATAGACAGCACATCGCAGTGTTCGTACGACAATTTCAATCGATTTCCATATTTTGCTTACATGATCAACAATGTCGTTGGATCATGGAATATGATACGTAAGTGCGACATCGTCAAATATTTTAGCACATTTATATCAAAAAATTATTATCAAAACGACTATTGAAATATTTTACCCAAGTAAAAAAAGTCTAAAGGATCGCATTGTGTACATTGTATGTTTATGAAACATAATGTATGGGTCTATGGTATGCATTTTTACCTGGTACTCTGGCTGTCTCGTCAATAACAAATTAACGCCATGGTATTGCTGAAAATTGCTGAAAGTAGCTTTAAACCTCATTCAAACCAATCATAACGCATGTCACAGATTATGCTTTATTAATGATAAAATGTTTACAACTGAAAATATAATATGTACAGACCAATGCTGTTTAAACCATAATTGGGTTTCACATGGAGATTGGAGTGGATTTAAAGAGACTTATTTGCTGTTTACAAAATGTAACATAACTTCCTTTATTTTAAGACATTTTGCTTTAGAAAATTTCCTTTCTTACCATTAGATTACAACGTCACTATTTTAAAATTTGTCCATTTCATTTTTTGCTAGTTTAATCTGCTTACCTCCTTTCTCATAATTTATTCTTTTTTTACTTTCAGAATTCCAAAAAGCAGACGTATTTGCAATATTCATTCAAAAGGGATCATAAATAAACAAATTTTTCACATCATTTGGACTCGCAATAACTCTTGCAATTCTAGTGTCCAAAACCAAACTCAATTGAAGCAAGTAATACTTAATATTTAACTAATCCAAAACAGTATTAAAATACATCAATGTCGAACGGTTTTTTATTGGATTCGGATTACTCACTTTCTGTTTTTGTAAGATTGTTTGTTTGTTTTGTTTTGTATATATCCAGATTTGTAATTTGCATTGACTTTCGGTTTATCTGCTTTTTTTCTTAGCACAATCGGACCAACGTGTTTAGAGCATAAATGTTTGCTCTGGAGCTAGTCAACCGAGGCTGCTCTACCGTTGTAGTTGTATCCTGATGCTGCTTTCAGCAACCTAGTTATGTGGTGAGAGATTAAGTAAAAAAACGATAACATCTGCAAACATGG